>NC_069480.1:16827190-16874100 GCF_026875155.1 Cherax quadricarinatus
ACAGACGCCACTTACTCTGCTGGGACAAATGAACTGTCCTATATTCCTCAATTACTCTTCTAATGTCTGCTTCATCTGCCTCGAAAGGAACGTTACGAGGCTTAATCCATGTAAAATGCCTGCATACGTCAATCATCCTTACACGAACAGCCAGTGTAGCAACAAGACTTACATCCTGAAAACAATGTACCAACGTCTCGTAGACTGTTGCTGAGAGCAATTTCACGAAAACTCTGTGCGCTCCATTTAACGCTACCCCGTATAACTCTCCATCCTGAATACTATGCATCTCTTGGATGATCTTGGGTAGTAATGCTTGCACTGAAGCAGGCGATATTGCCCCACGGAGAAGCTCAATTCCCACAGTATTGAGCCGGCATCTATGACAGAACGCCATGTTAACTAATGGTAGTTCTCCTGGCTTGACAGCAGAGGCATGACAGGCACACCCTCACACCACCGCAGCCAGGCAACTGAGGAGCGTCTGCGCAACAGATCCTCTTGGCCCGAAAGCGAAGAGGACAATGTTTTTCAAATAGTTGCATGATGATCACCTCAGCTAGCCACGTCTCCACCAGCAGGACTGTGACGACAGTTGTATTATGATCAGGTCAACTAGAAACGTCTCCACCAGCAGGACTGTGACGACAGTTGTAATATGATCAGGTCAACTAGAAACGTCTCCATCAGCAGGACTGTGACCACAGTTGTAACATGATAACCTCTATAGGTAAGTATATGTGAACTCTTGCCATTATTAAATTTACTTTAATTTTAAAATTTATTACTTTAACAACGTTTATTATGCTGTTCTATGATGCTTGCAGTCACGCAGTCCCACCATTCTACTTTTTGACTAGCCGCAACTGGCCTGGTTTCAGACCTGGTACCTAAATTAGAAAACTAGGTGCCTTGGGATCAATAGTTACCCTGATAAGTCTTTTGCCTAGGTTCATAAGGAATTTAGATGCAGTCTTTCCCCTTGAGCCAAGACTCTCCGAGGCTATGGGTGTCCTGGAGACAGGTATCAACCAAGATAGATGTATATGTGTAGTCTCACAACATCTACTTGACCTATAAACTAGTCATATACAGTAGCAAAGAGGACAAATTTGGGAGACAAAAAGAATATAAAAATTATAACAATGTATGTGAAGAGTTATTACCCTCATGGGTATCCAAAATATCTTTAAATATATATTATGCTAATAGTTAATGTCGAAGATTGTAAATTTTTTATAAAGAAATGGAAAAAAACGAGTTTCAAAATTTCATGGTTTTATGGTAATACTTAAAATATTTTCAACAAAATTTAACTTTTTGTAAAACTTTAAATAAGTTCATTCGCTGTCTGACTGTGGTGGAGCACGGTTGTGCTCTGCACCCTTCTGCTGTTTTCAGGCAAGCCTCTCATAGCAACAACATTGCCCTGAGTGTACAGCGTAGGGTGAATACCATCAGGATTGAGCTGCTTCATAGGGCAATTTCCCCCTCAACGGCACAAGTGTTGCTACCAACAATTATCAGAGAGATGTATGAAATACAGGACGATGAGGTATATGGTGTAGCCCTGAATGGGGCCTTCAGAATCTTTGTTAAGTTAAATTCGATGGCTGTGTATGAATCGTTGGTGACAAGATTCCAGGATGTGAGTCTAGATGCAACTCCTGCTGTAAGGGTGCATCTCATAGACGTCTCTCGACATTTTACGTGGGTGAAGTTGCGCAATGTGCCCTTTGAGGCAGATGAGGCTGACATCAGGAATGTGTTTAAGGCGTAAGGTACCATGCATCTAGCAACCAAAGGCAAGTGGGTGGCAGGTGCATACATGGGACGTCTGCAGAGTACGTTCTCCTTCAAAATGACTCTGAGACATCCAATCCTGTCTTTACTTGTGATAAAGGAGTTCGGACCTAGATTTTGGTCTTAGTGGGCAAGACTTCATGCAGGTTTGTGGGGGGAGTATGATCACATGGCATAAAGTGTGTAAAAAGAGGAGGGTGATGGTGCAGATGGTGGAGCACCTTTTAAGGTGTGGATGCAGTGGGGGAGAGCCCATGGGTAAATGAGGGAGTGGGCGCTGGGGAGTGATGTGGTTGAGATACCCTTGTGGTGATTGTGGGGTGCCGAAAGTTGTGTGAGCCAGGAATTGCCCTTTGTTGTGAAAAGGGGCAAAGTGCTTGTGAGGAGGGGTGATGGTGCGGGGGAAGAGCTGGATAGGTTTTGAAAACTTTAACCCCACCTGGGGAGGATGAGTCTCGGTACGGGGAACGTCTCTGATTGCAAGAGAAGAGTGTTGGGAATGCTAGAAGGAAAGAGATCAGCAGGACAGAGAGGCATTGCTGTTCTGTGCAACATGAAATGGTGGGGGTTTGGGTTTCATGTGAGGGATTCGGAAGACAGCATGGGGTGGGGGGGCATCATGGGAAAGGAGCGGGCGAAGACTCATATGATGTCCTGACGCCGGCGAGAAAAATCTAGGGGGAAAGGGAAAGAATATTGTCGGGGTAGCCAGGAAAAGGGGCATCAAAAGAAGGGGGGGGCGGGGTTTGGATGGTGTGAAATATTGGGTGGCCCTGGGGCAGAAGGCATGGGAAGGGGAGGAGAGGACGAGGGGTTTGGGAAAATTTTTAAGAGGGCCTTAGGTGTATACTGGGGAATATAATGGACTGGTAATGGTGAAGAGGGAATGTTTTGATTCTTCTGGTAAATTGGGTGGTGTAGTGTTTCTACAGGAACATTTTTTAGGAGAAAAAAGAGTGTGGAGGTGGCGGGGTTTAAGGAATGATTTCCCATTGCAATTGAAAAGTGGTGTGGGTTTAGTGGGGGGTGAGCCCGTTTGGTTGATACGAAGTGAGGGTGAGGGGGGGGGGGAAGGGTTTGCATGTGGATGGGTGGTGGAGGGGGAGGGGAAAGAAACCCTTTGTAAGTGTGTATACAGCGGAAACGATATAAAAAAATTTAAAGAGGGATTTTGTATATGATGATCTAGTTTTCGGTTATGTGGTTTCCTGCTGTGGCCATTTTGGTGGGGGACGGGAAATTTGTGAAATTTAAAAGGGGTGTGTGGAACCAAAAGTGGGGGCACATGTTGGCGCCTTACAAAAATTCCTGGTGGTGTTCGTTGAGGGATGTGGTGGGTGGGGGGGCATGGAGGTAAAGTACTTTCTTTGGGAGGGGTTTGCAGCTAGGTTGATAGGCTGTAATATCTAGGGGGGGTTTTTGTCAAATTTTGTCTGACAATAGAAGTAGCTTTTTCAGATCTTCGGGCGGTGTGGCAGAGGTGGGGGGGGGAGTCTTTGCTAGTATTTGGGGGATACTAAAATTTTTAAATATGAGTGTGTTGAGATGAGGAGGAGTTCGAGGGTTTTACGCCTGTGGGGGGGGTTTAAGTGGGGGGTTTAAAGGGGTGGAGTATGTGGTGAAGGTGGGAGGTGTGGAAAGGAAAAGGATTCGGCATTGTTATGTGGGGAAAGGGGGAAAATGGATCAATTCTTTAAAAATTTGGGCTCTTAAAATTTGGGACGACATTATGGTAATTGGGGAGGTTCCCGAAAATCTAGGCGAGGGGTTTCCCAAGCGGTGAGGTAAGGCAGAGGGGGAAAAGGTGTTATGGGGAGATAGGCCTTGTCTTGTGTATTGTGCAGGAAAAACAACGACAGAGAAGTATTCCTGGTGGAGGTTCACGAGTGGTGGGTGAGTATAGGGTGGGTCAGGTTTCACCTACAGAGGGGATGGGGGGGTTTTTGCAGATAAGTGGTATGAGCAGTTTTGGGAAAAGAAGAAGGGGTAGGAGCGGGGGGTTTAGAACAGGTGTGTGGGAGTTTGTTTGTCGGTTGGGGAAACTTTGGGAAAGCACGGGTGAGGAAATAACTAAGGGAAAAATTTGGAGAGTTTAAGTGAATGCGAAAGGGGCCCAAAAGCCCGGAATCGTGGATCAGGCGGAGTTTTATAAAACGCTTTGGGAGCTAATGAGGGGTTATTTGGGAAAGGTTAAAAAATTTTGTGAAGGAGGGGGGCAAGTTGTGAAAAAAGCAAAAAAGCTGTACTGTTTTGGTACCGAAGGGCAAGGGACGCATCACTTGGGACTCCCGGCAATATGTTGTTATACGCAGATTATAAGTTGTTTGCTAAGTTTTGGAAATGGGTTTTTAAGTGCGTGCAGGGCAGGTCGTACAAAAAAACCGTTTGGGTGCCGGGGAGGCTAGGGTGGGGGGCATGGGTTACTATGGGATTTTGTGAAAGACAAAGGGGGGAAGGGGGTTTGGGTTTGCTTAGCTGGCAAGGGCATATGTAGAGTGGTCAAGAACCCATTAGGTTTCCCCTTTGCTACAGGGCTTTGGTGAAGAAATGTGGGATGGGCAGATGGTTATATCGTGGGGCAACAGCGGGGCACGATTAAGGGAAAGATTTGGGGGGGAGGATTGTAAGGGGTTTTGGGACTTGGTGAGGTGTTCTTGTAGCTTTTTTTGTGTGCTTTACAGGACCCCTTTTATAAAATGGTGGAGCAGCAAATGGGTATTGTGAGGGAAAGAGGGTTGTATTGGGGGGTTTGGCCGTTTAAATGGGTTGTTGATGATACTATGTTCGGTTAGGGGGGGGTGTCAATGGACCCTTAGAGGGGTAGTCAACTGTTTGCAGGTGAATTCAGAGAAGCCCCATGGTCGGGGGGGTTGGGTTTGGGTGGGGGGGGTTTTTGAGTGTGGTAGGTGTTGTGCAAAGTGGGTGACTTCGTTAAAATTTGTAAGAGAAAAATTAAGATAAGTTTTCGTTTGGTTTTTAAACCCCCCGGGTTTTAAACCACCAGGAAAACCCAAAAAAAGTGTGCGTCATGAGGGACTGTTAACTTATTTCCATTGGGGTCCTTATCTGTCCCCCAGGATGCGCCCCACACCAGTGAAAAACCCCCTAGGTACCTTTTTCTGCCGGTGAACGGAAAAGGGGTTTTGGAAACGTGTCGAAAGTATCGCCCCCCCCTCCGTGGTAAATTGGGAGCTTTTTGGGAGAAATGAAACGTTCCCAACTGAATTTTTTTTATTTTTCGTTCGATTTCTTCATTTTTTTTTTTTTGACGTAAAGAAGCATCTTTTAATGAAACATGACAAGTTTCTTTTTAGATGCTCAAAAAACAACTGGGAAAAAATTATTATAAAAATCATACATATTGAACAGTAATTCTTTTAAGGGTTTGAAGAAGCGTTTTGGCTTTTATCTCGCATAAAAACAATGCTAAACTTTATTTCAAAGGACGTTCAACTGTAATTTTCCTTTCTTCATTCTTAAAAAAAAAAAGTTTGTATGGTTTTGACATTCAGCCAAATATTGATTTTTTTTGTCCTCAAAAAAAATCAAAAAAAAAATTTATGTATCCCCAAAAAAAAAAATGCCCATTTGTTTGTAAAAAAAATTTTTCCCTTTTGTTCTTGTAAAATTTCATTACATTCCTGCTTTTTTAACGGAAACACAGTCGTTATTGTAAATAATTACTTCGAGTTTTTTTTTGCGATTTTTTTTCGAGAAAATAGCATTTTTCTCAGATCACGAGTGTATATATAGTTCCCCTGTTGTTTTCTTTAATTAAGGACCCTGGAGGTAAAGAAAAAGAATGGGCCCTCATGAGGAGGGGAATTTTTTTCCCCGGGGGAAGCGCTATGAGAATATGCCATTATTATTATTCTGGGTTTTTACCATATTTTTTTGCTATTTATTTTGGTTTATTTTCATTTAGTAAATTTGTGATAGATAAATAACCCTTTTAGAAGTTAATAAACGTTTTTTTAAAGCATATTCCCCGGCCACCCCCAGACTGGAATTTTCCGATCAGAAAAAATTGTGCCAAAAGGTTCCTGGTTGGCTGGAAGTCTGTAAAAAGTCCCACCCACTGTATTATGATGCTCTCGTCAATTTTTATCTTGAAAGAATAATACAATAAATACACGAAAAAAAAAAATTAAAAAAAAAATGAAATGGATCAACATGCTGCATACCGAGGAGAGGAGGGATGAACCAGCTCGATGGCCCTTGTTTTCCCCTTGAGTTGTTGGACATCGGGGGGTATCATGTTAAAAAGGCCCCTGGGGCTGTGATCATGGGTTCTGTGTTGACAAATTTTGAGCTCCAAGTGGGGGGTAGCGGAAATGGGGTTTGGAAAAACCAAACTACAAAAGGGGGGAAAAAACTACCAGGCATGGGGAAACTTCCTTCAAGACATTCAGGGGGAGAGGGAATAAAGGGAAAAAACCTTTAAAAAAATGATGGACTATGTGGCAAAAAAAGAAAGGGGCAGAGGAGGGGTTTGTTCCAAGGGAAAAACAAAAAATAAGGGGAAGAACGAACGAGCCCTTGGTTCACCCAAAGATGGGGAGGAAAAAAACTAGGTGTATGAGAATGGAAAAGGTACAGAAGACAGAGAATCGGAAAAAAAGAGATTAGCCGAAGGCCCAGAACGATATGCCAAAATAAAAAGGGAGGTCAGCAACAATATGAAAATGACATAGCATCAAAAGTCAAGACTGATGAAGGTTGTACCCCCTTCGGGGGGAAAACAACAGCAAGGCCGGGGGAATCAGACTGAGGAAGGGTGATGGGGAAATTTTCACAAAAAGACGGGAGGTATGTCGGAGCTAACACGAGATTTAAAGAAGTTTTTTCGGGGGAAAACAGTAGGACTCCAGGAAATCGAAAAGGAGGGGGGCACCGCAAGTGCTGGTAAAATACATGTAACCAAGGAGGAGGTGAAAAAGCTGCTGTGCGAATTTGCCCTAAAAAGGGGTGGGCCAGACAACATCTCTCTGGGGGCCCCCTTAAAAGAGGGAGCAGAGAATTTTGGTACCATTAACAAAGATCTTAACACTCATTTGAAACGGGGCAATCCCCGGGTATGGAAGATGGAAAAATGTAGCCCCAAATTTTTTAAAAAGGGGAGAAAAAATGAGGCACTAAACTACAGCCTGTATCACTAATTTGTATGTATGCAAGGTCAAGAGGAGAGTGGTGGAGCACCTGGAAAGAAAAAAAGTGTAAAAATCGAACAGCCGGTTTAGGGAAGGAAATCCTGTGTCACAAACCACTAGAGTTTTTTTGTTTTAAGGTGACAAAGAAAGACAAGGAGAGAGGGGTGGATCGACTGCATTTTTTTTGGACTGCAAGAAGGCCTTCGACACAGTTCCTCACAAGAGGTTACTGAAAAAGCTAGAGGATCAGGCCCATTAACGGGAAAGGCACTGCAATGGTCAGAGAATACCTGACGGGAAAGGAAAAATGAGTCTGGTACGGAGAGGGTGTCAGAGTGGGCGCCTGTGAAAGCAGGGTTCCCAGGGGGGGTCGTCCTAGGACCTTTTGTGTTTTGGATATGTGAACGACTAACAGAAGGGATAGATCAAAAGTGTCCTTTTTTGCGATGTGTGAATTTAAATGAGAAGAATAAATCGGAATGAGGTCAGGCAGGACTACAAAGGACTGGCAGGCTAAAAGCCGGGCCAGTAACTGGCCCCTTGAGTTTAGCCTGCCAAATGCAAATATAAAAGTTTGGGGGAAAAGGGCAAAGAAGCCCGCAGCACAATTAGTTTAGATGGCCAAAGATGCAAATTCTCAAGGAAAAAATTCGGGGGGTGGTATAACACCGAGATATCTCCTGGTGAAATAAATCAGAAACTGCTGCAGCTTAGGGGCCCCCTGGCAAAACCTATGGATGCTTTCCCGTCCCTCAGAAAGGATTGTTCAAGACTCTGTATCCCATTTCGTCGGGCCATACTGGAGTATGCAGCCCAGTTTGGAATCCACACCTAGTCAAGATGTCAAAAAATTAGAGAAGGGCAAAGGTTTTTGCAACAAGACTAGTCCAGAGCTCGGGGATTGTCCTAGAAAAAAATTTGAGAGAATTCGGGACACATGGGGGACAGGAGGGTCAGGGGAGACGATAACGACTTTTAAATATTTGGGGGAATAAAAAAAAGGTGGCAAAGAGGGGTGTTCCAGAGTGGGACACGAACAAGAGGTCACTTGGAAGTTGAAGACTCGATGAATAAAAAGGGGATGTTAAAAAGTATTTCTACAGTCTAGAGAGGTAGGCGTGGAATGGCCCTAGAAATGATGGCCGTGGAAAGGGCCCTAGAAAGTGTGTAGTGGGGGGGGGGGAACCAAAAATAGTTTTGGCGAGGTTGATAAGCTCATGGAGCAGGGAGAGGGGCCCTAGTAGAATCATTTGAAGGGCGGGGCCAGGAGCTATGATCGACCCTGCAACCAAAATAGGTGGTAAAAATAGGTGAGTACATTGCGCAGGTTTTTTGACATCCCCCTGGTGTTTTAAATGCCCATAATTCCTTGTGGAAATGCGTGAACAATGTTTCAGGTTTCCTTTGTGTTGCCAGAGATTTAAAAGCTTTTTTTTAAAGATTAGTCAATTTTTTAAATTTTTTCGAAAAAAAATTTTCGTTCGTGGGAAAAGGTCAATTTCCCTTTAGCCCCAGGCCCCGGGCCACCTAATCTTTCTTTGAGATGATTGGTTGTTGCACGTAGGAAAAACTGGGTTGGTTGGTAGACGGATTCTGTTTGTTTGGGAGCTTTGCACCCCTTTCATCTGACCCTTGTGCAGCGTGCCTTGTTTTTAACGCTTTTTGTATGAAAGGGTTTGCACGTGGCGCGGTTTTCCCCTTCAATAGGACGGCAATTGCAATATACTTGAGGGGTTTTTAAAAATTCTTGTGGGGTTTCGGGCTGGATTGTCTTAAAAGGGATGTGGTAATGTTCCCTGGCATCGGGGGGGGGGGGGTTGAGGTTTAAAAGTGGGGGTCAAATGTATCTTCTTAAGGGGAGGTAATGAGGGGTGTAGGGTAGGGGGGGTTTTGGGTAAGAAAAATAATAGTTTTGAAATGTTTGTTTTTGGGGGTGAGTTGCGTGAGTATGAAACTGTTTTGAGGGCTTGGTGTTGGTCAGGATCGGGGGAAGGAGGGGCACCGAGGGAGGGGATTTTTCCCTGTATGTGGGGAAGTTGTGGGGTAGGTTCAGAGGTTAAGGTTAAAAACCCCGTGGGCGTGAGGGATGTACCTTTTTTTGCAGGGTTTACCGTCGGGTGGGGTTTTTTCGGGTAGATAGGTGGTTGGGGAGGGGGGTTGTGGAATTGTGGGGGGAGGATTCTGCGTTCCCTTTGTGTATTTTGTGGGGGGTTGGGAAAAGCCAGGGTTGGTTGGCAGGGTGCTGCATAGGATAAGGGGGTAAAAACATTTCTGTTCTGCAGGCATTAAGTCTTGACGTGGGGGTATGAAGAGATATTTTTAGGACTGTTGGGTACATTAGGTAGATTATTTTTAATATCGTGGGGAAATGCTGGGGAAAGTTTTGCGAGGTAAAAGAGGGGTATTAGCATTTTACGTTTTATAAAAAATTGTGTTAAAACAGGGATTTTTATGGGGGGGTATTAGCAGTTACGTTTTTAAAAACTTGTGTTGAAAAGGGTTTTTTGGCGGGTAGTAGCATTTACGTTTTTAAAACATTGTTTTAAAAAACGTTTATTTATGGGGGGGTTTAGGGTTAGTTTTATAAAACATTGTGTTAAAAACAGGGTATTTATGGGTGGAGGGGGGAAAAAAGGATTTTCCATGGGTTCAGAGAACTACGTTGTGTATTTTTAGACTTGTAAATGGAATGAGGGGAAGGAAAGGGTGGTGTATGTATAGGGGGAAGGATGTCGGGGGTTAAAAAAAGGGTACCCCCTGGGGTAGGATAGGGTGGTGTATGCTACAGGGGGAAAGGGGATGTAGGGTATGAAACAGGGTCGCCCCTGGGGTTCACAGTTGCAAAGGTTGGTGTGATTTGTGGAGTGAGGTTGTTAAAAACAAACGACTTTTTCTGGGTGAAAGAAAATTATCATTGGCAGTTATTGCCGGGTTTGAGGTGCATTTTTTATCCCCTTATCTACATAATTAGTAAATTTTGTTTAAAAATGTAATGTGTCTTGGTTTTTTTTAAAAACACAAAGTTTTATATATTTATTTAAGGATTCCTTTGTTTTGTAAGGAGTATGAAAGCTTTTTAGTATTAAAATTTTGATTGTATCTAGGGTTTTTTGTGGTAAGGTGTGGAGGGTTTGGGGTTTTGGGGGGGAATAAGCCTTTTTTTTGGACCTGAGTTTGTAGTGAGATTTTGAAACCTGAAAACCTTTTCGTGTTACTATATTGTAGTTGTGATTATTTAAAATGACAATGTAACTTGTCATAATGTGGGATTCATCCCTTTTTTAACTAGTGGCCTTTTTGGTTTTGTTTTAAAAAGAAAGATTTCCCTGGGGTGTTCTTGCTTTATATTTTAAGACGTTTTCCACAAGTTATTATTTTTGTTTAAATGAATGATTTTTTGATTTGGTTAGCCAGGTAAAAACTGGATGTTTTCATGGGGGGGGGGGTAGGAGTGAAAGCAATTCTGCAGTGCAAGTCATGCGAACACAATGTTCTTATTTTTTTTTTATTTTTTTTTAAAGCATCATAAATACAAGGCTGTTAAAAAAATTAAAAATAACTCACTATAATATTCTATGTACACCAGTTCACACATAAATGCAAGAGAGTCATTTTGATAAAACGAATAGATGTATCGCAAACAACAAAAAAAACAGATACGTAGTTTCACAAACACACACAATAAAAAAAGATATAATGCGCTGCAAATGTAAAATGGTGGAAACCCCACTAAACCCATTTTTAACCTGCATTCACTCATACAAAAATGTTTCTTAAAAATTAAACAAAAGTTTATGTAATTTGCATCAAATTTTACAATTGTTTATAGAAATTCCAAATTAGACACAAAATTTAATGATTTACTTAACCACAACTTTTTTAACATAATAAATTATAAAATTTACGATCATATTAATCGTCGCAATTTCATCCATTCTTTTGTGTTCAATTTGTCCTATGAATCCGTTTGAAAAAATAAAAAAATATAAATATAAATATTATATATATATATTATTTATATATATAATATAATATATTTTTATATATAATATTATATAATATTATATATATTTATAATATATTATATATATATATTATGTAGGTTTCTAACCCAAATTCTGGACCTATTTTAAAAACAATCAAAAAAAAAATATAAGAAAACTTGTGGGCTCAAAAAAAACGAGTCTTTACAAAAAGGAAAGCTTCAAAAACAAACAAATACTGTAAAGGCGCCCACTGTCTTTTGTCACAAAAAGGTTTTGTGAGTAACCTGGGAAATGATTATGTCGGGGAATTCAACTTCAAGGACCATAACTTGTATCAATGCATTGCTGAAAAAAGACAGGATGGTAAAGGAACCTTCAAAACTAGGGGGCCCAACCCATGAGACACTTTAGGTATTGTTTATCAAGGTGGAATATTGTGCACTCTAAAAGCACCTTTCAAAGGCAGGTGAAATTGGGCTAGAAAATGTACAGAGAACTTTTACGGGCGCATAACGGAGAAAAAACCTAATTATTGGGGCGCTTGAGGTTTCTAAACCCGTTTCCCGGAACAGGAGGGAGAGTAATGATGATATACACCTGGAAAATCCAGAGGGGCTAGTACCGAATTGCACCGAAAAACACTACTAGAAGCAAAAGACTTGGCAGATATGCACCATCCCCCAAAAAAAAGCGGGGGGTCACTAGCACGTTTTAGGACCATACAATAAGTGTCAGGGGCCCCAGACTGTTCAACTCCTCCAGCACACATAAGGGGGTTACAAAAAGACCCCCGGCAAATCTTCAAGCGGCCTGGACAAGACCTAAAGTCAGTTTGATCAGCCCGGGGTGTGGCTCGTCGTTGGTTTGGTGCAGCCGCGCAACGCCTGGTTTTCAGGCGCTGATCCCCAGGAGGCCTGGTCACGACCCGGGCCCCGGGGGCGTTGACCCCGAAACCTTTCCAGGTAAATCCAGGTAAAAATCCAGAATCAAAAACACAATCCCTATTCATGCAATCACACCTCCCCCCCCAAAAGCGGCCCGCTATTGCCCTGACCCCACGGAAACTTACCCGGCTGTCCCTTTTTTTTTCACGATTCCAAGGTTTTTAATAGTTAGCCTTTTTAACCCTCCGTAAAAACCTTATCCACTATCCCCATCAATTCCTATTCCCCACATTGTAGATAAAAAAGTTATTGCAAGGACATCCTTTCCCCACTTACCCTTTCCCCCCCATTACCCCGAAAAATAATGTAAACAGATAAATATCTAAAGGGGATGCAAAAAAGCCCCCCCCAAAAAAAAGTAGGGGCGCCCTTGGTACACTAAGAGGAAAACACCATAAGTGTCCCCGGGGCCCAAAACTGTTCAACAGCCCCCCCATCAAGATTAGGGGAATTGCCCAAAAAACCCGGCTTTCCTTAAAAAGAGAGTGGACCTAAAACGGTGCCCGGGTGAAGGGTGTGGCTGTACGTGGAGCGTGCGGCCCGCAGTAACGCCTTGTTGATGGCCCTGATCCCTGGGGTTTTTTTATGGACCGGGCCCCCCGGGGGCGTTGATCCCCGGAATAACCTCCCGGGCCCCAGGTAAACAGGTAAAACTCGTCAACTTCCCCGGGCTAATCCACCCATGTCGAGATTTATTTAAAGCGCGCAGGACCTGCACCCCCCTTTCCCCCCCCCCTTTACCACCTACCTAACCAACCCCTGAGTCTTCTAAACCTTGCAAAAATAAAACATGGAAAAGCCGTTCTTCTCTCCAAAAACCCAACCCCCACCCTGACGGCAATATACCATGTAAAAAACGGAACATGACTTCCGCACCTAGGCCCTAATTTCAGCTTATAAATTTGAGCCAAATATTTTCCCCAAGTACTGGGGAACAAAACCCTTTTTTCTGGAGTGACCGTACCCCCGTAACCCATTAAAACCCCCTTTTGCGAAGTTTTTCCGTTCCCTTACCTCAACAAAGCCCATAGTACAATCTCACATTCCCTTTTTTCCCTCCCCCCTACCCTTTTTCAACCTCATATATACCTGTTCCATATTTCCTGCCATCACACCCACACACCAAACCTCCCACTTTAGAAAAAAAAACATTTCCCCTCGCTTTAAGTCCAACAATCCCAAAACCCCCTCAAGTACAGGTAAAAACAACCTCAGTTTTAACAATCACACCCCGTCCCACAAAAAGGGAAATACTCGTCTCAATTTCCTTCATCGCTTCCCTGTAATGGGGGGTCGCCGCAAGGCCCCAACCCTTTATACAATAAAACGTTAACCGATCACAGTTTGGGGCCTCAAAAACCCCGCGACCCAAAGACCTTTTTCCAACGTCCTTACTGAATTTTTTCCCCTTTCGCCCCATCCCCAAAACTCTCTATAAATAACCACAACGCAGTCGTGTTTAAACCCCGTTACAGCTCAAAATTCCTCCCCCTTTCGAGGTACCAACCCCATGATATTTACTTTTCACTTTTCCTGCATTCCCCTGGCTCGTTCAAACACACGACATCTTCCAACACTTTCAATTTCATCCTTCACACACCAAAAAAACAATTTTTCATCCACTAACCTATTAATGCGGCAACAATCCCTTACCTACCCCCCCCACCCCGGGAACTGACTGTGCTCTAAACCATCTGTAAAAGGGATCCCAAAAAAAAAGAAAAAAGTCAGTACATAGGGACTTTGTCATAAAACCTTTCCCCTCTCAAAGTCTGTCCCATAACCCATTTATTTGTACTCTCATCTTTCTCCCCTTTTACAGCGTGTTTTCCCCCCGAACTATTTCTTCTCCAAAACCCTGCTCCTAAGTATATTTAGTGCACCTCTTTCCACCTTTTTTCATAGGCGGCCCCCCAGTCTGGAAAGGGCCCCCCCCCCCCCCCCTTTGACCCCAAAACTTCTTAAAAATCCCTGCCCTTTTAACACACCCCGCCCGGACCCCCAAAATGCGGGGGTGAAACAACCCCCCCCACCATTTTTCCCTATACCCAAATTTTTGCGAAAAAACCCTTTTAGTGTGCACAGAGCAACGATATTGCCCTATACTTTCCAAAGGTTTTTTTGCCCTTTGCCCCTTTGGGGGCCAGCACCCCAAAAAATGCTGTTTTGCTTTTTCCCCGACCCTTCTCCCTTAACAATTTAATACTTTCCATGAACTTCCCCAAACAACGCCAATGCTGTAAAAAAAATTCCCCGGGGAACCATCAAATTTTAAAAAACCCGGGGGTTTGCCCCTTCTCATCCGTTAAAGAATTTCAATTTCCTCTCAGTAATATCCCCCCCCCAAAGCCTTCCTATCCTATAATCCAATTGCATTTGCAAATTCCACTTCTCTATCCTTTTACTACGTTTTTTTTATACCATTATCCCGCGATGCACTCATTGCTTTTGAGTTCTTATCACTTGACCGCTCTATGGATTCCCATCGTCTCATTTACCTCAAACTCGGGGTTGCCGTCAGGCCCGCTTTTGGTTTTTCTGCTGAACACACTCGCGGATGGCTTGTCTCCCCACAAAAATTTTTAATCCTGCTTGCAACCGCACTGCTTGAAATGCTCATTTTGCAACGTTCGCAAGCCCCCTTTTAGTTACAAAACTCGTCCTGGGGAGACCCACCCAACCCTTCCCTGCCAAACAACCTTTTTAATCGATCCTCTAAATAATTCACTAGCCCCCTATTTTTTAAATGTTTTATGTTTACCCTCCCTCACGTTAAAAAGGGTTTTATCCTTTTTTTTGCTCCGGGTTCCACACGTTACAATGTCTTTACCCCCTGGCTTCCCCTTTAAAGCTCTTTCCCCTGCATAGAAAAACCCCCTAAAAATTTTTTATCACTTAACACCTTTATATTTAATTTCCGTATCCGAAAAAAATTTCCGCCATTCCCCCCCCACCCCATCTCCACTACTATGCCCCATGACGACAAGACCGTCCGGGGCCCCTATTAAAAAACTTTTCAATACTCCTTGAGAAAATTACACTCTGTCTAACCTTGCAGTATCCCTTTGATACAAGTATGTTCGTTTCCTACCCACTCCCCCAAAACATCACGTAAAAATTTAAAATCGCTCAACAAATCTCTGGAGGTGAACATATGCCCCCCTTTTGGGTTCGACGTCAGACACCCTTATGACAAAATTTCCCGTCACCCCCCCCCCCCCACTTCCGGAAGTGCACGCAAAAAAAACAAGGTGCTACACACAAAAACCCCCTTTGAACCTTCGTTGCTATTCTCCGCAGGGGCGTACACACTTACAAAGATCCGCTTTCCCTCCCAAATCCCATCCACTCTAACACCCCCCCCCCCTCCCCCCCCCCCCCCCCCCCCCCCCTCACTCTCTGCAATACAAAGGGGTGTCTCTTTTATTAAAAGACCCACACCACCTTTCAAAGGATAGTTTGGGAGGGTTTAGTACTTTTAACCTGCAACCCCCAAACTTCCCCCTCTTCGAAATTGGGTTTTTCTTGAAGGAACATAACATCAACTCTTTGTTTGTAAAAAAACTTTTTTTTAACAATCTCTCTTTAGTCTTTTGATGCGTTATATGTGGGGAACAGCGGGGCACAGATTTAAAGGAAGATTTTGGGGGGGATTGTAATGGGAAGGGACTTAGGTAGAGGTGTTCTATGTCACGCTTTTGTTTGTGTGATACAGGACCCCCTTTTATAGAATGGTGGAGCAGCAAAAAGGGTATTGTGAGGGCAAAAAGGGGGGGTAGGGTTGGGGGGGGTTTGGCCGTTCTAATGGGATGTTGAGAACTATGTTCTGGTTTGGGAGGGTGTTTCAAAGGATGCCTTAGAGGGGTAGTCAAATGTTTTGGGGGAATTCAGAGAAGTCCCTGGGGCTGGGGTTAGGAGCTTGGGTGGGGGGGGGTTTTAGTGTGGGAGTGTGTTGTGACGAAGGGGTTTCTTCGTTAAAATTTGAAAAGAAAAAGATAGATTTCCTTGGATTTTTAACCCGGAGGGTTTGCCACCAGGATAACCCCAAAAAAGTCAGTGCGTCTCGAGGACTGTCTAATTTTTTTCCCTTGGGGTCTTAATTTGTCCACAGGATGCGACCCCACTAGTCGACTAACACCCCGGTACCCTTTTTCTGCTGGTGAACAGGACAAAAGGTGTAAAAAAAAAGTGTCGAAATGTTTCCACCCACCGGGAATCGAACCCCGGGGCCCCCGTGGGTGAACGGGAGTTTACCCCCAGGCCACTGGGCCACCAGGCCACCGGGCCACCGGGACCGGGCCACCGGGCCACCCGGCACCCCGGGGCCCCAGGGCCCCCGGGCACCGGGCCCCCGGGCCACCGGGCCACCGGGCCCAAAGGCCACGGGCCCCAGGCCCCCGGGCCCCCGGGCCCCCCGGGCCACCAGGCCCCCGGGCCCCAGGCCACCGGGGGCCCGGGTGTGGGGGTGTTTGCTTACAATAGCTGGTAGTGTAGTTTATACGTTATTTTATGTGTTTTTACTTTTATTTTTGTAAAGTCATGTTTTAAATAAAAAAACAGAAAAAAATAAAATAAAAAAAATCTTATAGAAATTAAAAAAAACATTTATAAAATATAAGATTAAACCTATCACATAACGGCGAATAAAAAAAAAACGACCCATGCCCAGCCCTTTTGGAAAGGGGGTGCTTTAGCCCGAGCTTCAGTTTAATAGATGTCATTCCCATTACCCTCTTGGGGTGGATGGGCCAGGAGGCCTAGTTTCTCCTTTGAGCCCCGGAGGGCGGAGAAAAGTGGTAGGCTGGGGTTTGTTGGTCCCCCAAAGATGAGAGGGTCGTGCCCCTCACATGGGGACTTAGGTCTCAGACACTACCCAGACAGAAACCAACCCGGGCCACCCCTTGGAAAAAAGGACGGGCCGAGAGAAAAACCCGGGGAACAATAATAATAAATAATACAACCTATCAGGGCTCCAAAAATAAGTATAAAAACGTAAAAAAATGAAAAGAAAAAGAAGAAGGATCACAGGTAAGGACCCCCGAGGGGCGAGGGGCAAATGGGGGGCAGTGGAAAAATAGACGGTTTGAGAGGAATGTCTTGAGTCGAAGGAGAAGAGTCGGGGTAGACCCCAAATGCTAAACTGGATAAAACAATAACGAAAACGACATAAAGAAAACGGGACTTGCGGGTGCTGACTGCAATTTTGGAAGCACACAACTTGCAATATGGATACGGTTCAGGGACCGTTACTCAAAGGCGATTTCAAAAACCCATCGCAAGCACTTTAGCCCGAAAACGCACAAAGACCAGCTTAGACAATGGCATTTTTTTAAATTTTTTGAATATTTAAGCAAGAGCAGGTAGTTTATTTGTTTGTGGTGGAGGTGCCGGTCATACAACGATTTTAAAAAAATTTTCGTCATTGTAAAGGAGTTGAGAGTATTGTAAATATGTAGTCGTAGTCAGATATGCTTCAAGTTGTCAAGTTTTTTGTACTAGTGTCTTCCAGTTTACGTTCAAACTGGTGTGTTTGTCGTGAGGTGGAGAGATTCACGATGGAAAATTGTCCCCCTCACTCCCCAAAACCCAACGTAATGCACGTTTTTGGGTACGTTGAATTTTTTGTGCGTTTGTTTTGGGGATTACGTCAAACGAGTGGAAAATAAGAGGTAGGGACGAATGAGGGGCTTTGAGAGCTGTGTTTTTTTTGGGATGGTCCTCTCAGTTTTATAACCCTTTAGAGTGCAGTTCCCCCTGGTGGTCTTTGTAGTAAAGTGAGTTTTAGGTTCAGTGTGTGGTCGAGGGAACCCAAGGACCTGTCGAGAAGGAGCGTGGGGTGGGGGACGGGAGGGGCTTGTTTTGGTTGACGGGTGGGGACATCACGTTTTTGGAAGTAAATGATTTTTGACTTATGTGGGTTGGTTTGATGGCCATTATAATTCCCCGGGGTAATCCTGTCGCCTCTCTTTGTGTTCTGCGTTTTCAAGGAAACGAAAGTTTTTCATGTGTTGTGAGTTGAGTGATGTCGTTTCGTAAGAAAGGGGAAGTGTGTTTGGGTAAAGAGGTTCAGGAAATCATGGGGTTGAGTTTTATTGGGTGGGGGACGGGGCCCGGCCCTTTGGGGGAACCCCCTTTTTAATGTGAAATAGCCCCAATAAGATTCCCGACCGTATACGCATGTTCGGCCCTCTAAAAAGTGACTAATAATTTTTTATTTAAGTTAATTCAAAGGACGTGCAAAGTTTGTATTTTAATCCTTTGCCAAACAGTGTCAAAAAACTTTCTTAATCTTTGGCGCAGGGTGGAGGTCAGTTTTGGGCTTTATTAATCGTACTAGTTCAGGTTATATTCAAAAGCTTGGGTAGATGTTTTTGTTGGGAAACCGAAAAGTCTTTCAGTAAGCAAGTTATGGTTCTAGGTGAGTCCTGGTGATTTTTACAAGTGTTCAAAGGTTTACCCAAAATTTAAGGAGGCTATAGTTAAGTTCTTGGGGTCAGTAATTTTTTTCCGGTTTTGGTATGAGAATGGTTCGATTTAAAGAAATGGGGGGGGAAAAGGGCCCGGGTGCAGAGGGCATTTAAAGAGGGCGTGATAGCGGAAGCAAAAAAAAGTGGAAGGTTACGAAAGGGCTGAAGTGACGACCAGAAGACCTGGGGTTTTTTGGAAAGGTGTGTTTGTAAGGAGTGAAAATTTTACGTAAAGGGGAGTTTTGAGGATGCGTGGAAGATAGGGTGTTTAGGTTTTGATTGGATCGGTTGGTTAAATCTTCTGGTTGGATACCCATCTCTCTATGTCTAATGTATGTGCTTGACAGCTTGGTTGGTGGGGTGTGGGTGGAAAATGTTTTCCCCCTATGTTTTGAAAAAATGTACCGCTTCGAGGGTAGGGGAAATTTTTGTTGTTGGTTTTTGGTCTAAAGGTTGTGGACGAGGGGTGCCTGTAAGTTTCCAATGGAGACCAGAATGTTTGGGATCTTTGTCGCTGTACATCTTTGTGTTTATAACTGATTGCCAATGTGGGGATGGTCTTATCTAGGCTATGGATTTATGTGTACGTAAAAAGTTTGGGGCCCACGGATGTATTTAGTTTTTTGGTTTGTAGGAAAACGGTTTGTCTGTAAAATGTGAGGGCCCCCAAACTTTTTGTTTTTCTGATGGGCGAAAAGGAAGTATTTGTGGTGTGTCATTGGGACAACCTTGTAGCGGTTTTGGGTAATTGATTGTTGAATGCGTTGAATTTGTGTGTTTTGTTGTACTGGTCTATTGTCTGTTGTGGGAGATCAAGAGTGTTTAGGCGTTTTTTTGAACAGATCCCAGTCGCCCGGAATAAGCTGGAGAGGGGCGAATGGAAAGAGTATGGATTTGAGGAAATTGGAAAAAATGATAGGAATTGGTCGATCCCGAGAGAGGGCCTGGTGTTGTGTAGTGATGAAAACGATACTAGCTCTGTTTGTAAAAATTTTATCCGGGGTGCCTTGGCCATTGTATGTATAGATGTTGGGAAATAAGGTCCGAGGGGTTAAGATGTTTCTGGTTCAAAATGTATGAAGTTGCCTTCCCCGCAAATTTGTGGATTGTCTGGGAAATCTGTGTGTTTGGGGTTGAGGTCGGCAAGTAGGGTTTCAGGGAGATGTGGTTGATTAAAAAGAATGGTTAAAACATGAAAGTTATGTTTTGGTGGGTTGGTATATGTCGTGTACAGGATGATGGGTCAGTGAATCGTGTAAATTTTCACAGCCATGCTGTGAGAATATGTAAATGGAAGGGATAAGAACTCATGTTTAATGGTACCTTTAACAAGAATAGCTACGCCATTCCAGTTTTCAGCAGAGAATTGACAGGCTGTATATCCTAAGTGTCTGACTCGTTGATCATCACGTACACATGTGCTGTTTAATAACAACACGTTCTGGTTGGATTTCTGATCAAGATGGTCAGTGAAGATGTATTTTAGCATGCGTTGAAACTCGTAATGGTAAGGGATTGAATAACCTTAAGGTCCTGTTGGGGTTACTGATGGTCGGGAATGTAAGTCTTTATCCTATTTTTTGATCTTACTAACCCATCATGTGTGTATTAACAACACTTGCCTATTAATGGGTCGGTTGTATTTAGTTTCTGGATTAACGGATAGGGAAGGGGAAATGAGTGGGGCGTGGAGTATGGAGGTGGGACTAGAATATATATATATATATATATAATATTATATATACTATATATATATTATATATATATATATAATATTTTTATATATATATATATATATATATATATATATATATATATATATATATATATATATAAATATATATATATAATATATATATATATAATATAATATATATATATAATATATAGAGGGGAATGTATGAGAGTATAGTTTTACCAACGCTCTTATATGGGTGTGAAGCATGGGTGATCAATGTTGCAGCTAGGAGAAGGCTGGAGGCAGTGGAGATGTCATGTCTGAGAGCAATGTGTAGTGTGAATATAATGCAGAGAATTCGTAGTTTGGAAGTTAGGAGGAGGTGCGAGATTACCAAAAACTGTTGTCCAGAGGGCTGAGGAAGTGTTGTTGAGGTGGTTCGGACATGTAGAGAGAATGGAGCGAAACAGAATAACTTCAAGAGTGTATCAGTCTGTAGTGGAAGGAAGGCGGGGTAGGGGTCGGCCTAGGAAAGGTTGGAGGGAGGGGTTAAAGGAGGTTTTGTGTGCGAGGGGCTTGGACTTCCAGCAGGCATGCGTGAGCGTGTTTGATAGGAGTGAATGGAGACAAATGGTTTTTAATACTTGACGTGCTGTTGGAGTGTGAGCAAAGTAACATTTATGAAGGGGTTCAGGGAAACCGGCAGGCCGGACTTGAGTCCTGGAGATGGGAAGTACAGTGTCTGCACTCTGAAGGACGGGTGTTAATGTTGCAGTTTAAAAACTGTAGTGTAAAGCACCCTTCTGGCAAAACAGTGATGGAGTGAATGATGGTGAAAGTTTTTCTTTTTCGGGTCACCCTGCCTTGGTGGGAATCGGCCAGTGTGATAATATATATATAATATATAAAATATATATATATATATATATATATATATATATATATATATATATATATATAATTTAACACACATACATACATACATACATATATATATATATACCTGGAGTTTACCTGGAGAGAGTTCCGGGGGTCAACGCCCCCGCGGCCCGGTCTGTGACCAGGCCTCCTTAGGTCAGTGTCCCAGGATGCGACCCACACCAGTCGACTAACACCCACGTACCCATTTTACTGATGGGGAACATAGACAACAGGTTGAAAGAAACACGTCCAATATTTCTACTCTGGCTGGGAATCGAACCCAGGCCCTCACCGTGTGAAGCGAGAGCGTTAAATATTTTATTTAAACAGTATATGATATAATAAATAAGACATAAAATGATACGTTAACATTTTTTTTTATTATCACACTGGCTGATTCCCACCAAGGCAGGGTGGCCCAAAAAAAGAAAAACTTTCACCATCATTCATTCCATCACTGTCTTGCCAGAAGGGTGCTTTACACTACAGTTTTTAAACTGCAACATTAACACCCCTCCTTCAGAGTGCAGACACTGTACTTCCCATCTCCAGGACTCAAGTCCGGCCTGCCGGTTTCCCTGAACCCCTTCATAAATGTTACTTTGCTCACACTCCAACAGCACGTCAAGTATTAAAAGCCATTTGTCTCCATTCACTCCTATCAAACACGCTCACGCATGCCTGCTGGAAGTCCAAGCCACTCGCACACAAAACCTCCTTTACCCCCTCCCTCCAACCTTTCCTAGGCCGACCCCTACCCCGCCTTCCTTCCACTACAGACCGATACACTCTTGAAGTCATTCTGTTTTGCTCCATTCTCTCTACATGTCCGAACGACCTCAACAACCCTTCCTCAGCCCTCTGAACAACAGTTTTGGTAATCCCGCACCTCCTCCTTACTTCCAAACTACGAATTCTCTGCATTATATTCTCACCGCACATTGCCCTCAGACATGACATCTCCACTGCCTCCAGCCTTCTCCTCGCTGCAACATTCATCACCCATGCTTCACACCCATATAAGAGCGTTTGTAAAACTATACTCTCATACTTCCCCCTCTTTCCCCAAGGAAAAAAGTTCTTTGTCCCCACAGATCCTAAGTGCACCGCTCACCCTTTTCCCCTCATCAATTCTATGATTCACCTCATCTTTCATAGACCCATCCGAAAGATGGGTAGGGGGAAACTTATCTAACTTTGACAATATAAATAAGAACAAAAAAAAATACTCGAAACCCATAAAAAATAAAATTGAAATCACCCCAATAATAAATTATACATATGCACTAAACCTAAAACCTGAAAAGAAACACATTTTCCCAATTAACGAACTTGAAATAATGAAAATACATAACTAAAAAACCCATAAAAAACCAAAAATAAGTGAAACTATATTCACTGTAAATGACGATCGACCCAGCCCAGCCCTTCTAGGGGAGGGTAGTGCCTGACCAGACTTGTACTCACAAGCTGTCATTCCCATTAGTCCCCTTGGGGCGGGGGTGGCAGACCAAGAGGCCTAGCTTGTGGCTCCTGGGACAGAGGTCCCAAGATAGGGGGTACTTGTGCCTCCTCCCAGGGAGATTAGGTCTCAGATACTCCCCCAAAGAGGAGCCAAGGCCGGGCCACCCCTTGGAAAAGGGCCCCGGGCCGGAGAATACCGGGAATCTTTAATAATAAAAATAATAATAAGTCAAGTGACACCCCCCAAACCCTGCCTAACCCTTTTAGGTAGGGTGGTGCTGAGCCGGAGCTTGTACTCAAAAACTGTCATTCCCATTTTCCCCTTTGGGGCAGGGATGGCAAACCCGAGAGGGGGTAGCTTGTGGTATGCCTGGGACAATTGGTCCCAAAGATGAGGGGGTATTTTGGGCCCCCTCCCTGGGAACTTAGGTCTCAGACACTCCCTAAAGAGGGAGCCAAAGGGCCCGGGCCACCCCCTTTGGAAAAAGGGCCCGGGCCGGGGGAATCTGGCGAATCTTAAAAATAAAAAATAAAATAATAATAAATAATAATAAAATAATAATAATAATTAATAATAAAAATGTCAAGGACTAGGGACTTGGAAAACCTTACTCCCGTCATTGCAACATACTCCGCCCCCCCCCCCCCTAAAGTTGCGCAAGGGGCCACTATCACAGCTGATAGTGCCCCGGGGTTTACCTGGAAGAGTTTTCGGGGGTCACGCCCCCCCTGGCCCGGTCGTGACCCCGGGCCCCCGGGGGATCAGCCTATCAACCCGCTTTTCTGCCCGGCTGCACGCAAAACCCAAAGTTCGAGCCCGCCCGGCTGATCAGGAACTGACTTTAGGTGCTTGCCAGTGCCAGCTTGAAACTGCCCCGGGGCCTTTGGGAATCCCCCTTTTGTTGCTGGGGGGCAGTTGAACAGTCTCGGGCCCCTGACACTTATGTATGGCCCTCTTAACCGGCTAGTGAACCCCTGCTTTTCATTGGGGGGATGGTGCATCGTCTGCCAAGTCTTTTGCTTTCGTAATGAGTGATTTTCGTGTGCACACTAACGTTTGGTACGTCATCTGGCCATAGGGCCGGTGAGGTACCCGCCCCCCTTCCTGCTGAAGACCTGCCACGCAGGTGCAAGTACAGATATACGACACTTCCCTACCCGGGGAGCCAATGCCGGGTCACCAAAATGGAAGTGACCCGGGCCGGGACACCATACCGGCGAAGCAAATAGAATAGAATAGAATAGAATATCAAGTGACTAAACAAATCAATACCTAACTAATTAAACATTAGATAATGATGTAATTATTGAGCTCATTAAGACGTGTTCTGACCAATAAATAATAGCTGAATTTGTTATTTACACATCATATACATATGTCGTTCATAAATCAATTCCAAAACATACCATGACCTTAAAACATAATAGATACAATCAGCACGATCACAAACTGGACTGGAGATTCATCAGGATTATCGACTGGTCGAAGATTGGAAAACAGTGTGTGTTGTGTTCGCAAATCTGTGTTAGTTTACGCACAGATTAGCGTCGTTCCTGGTGATCCTTGGATTGTGTTCAGTGCTTCAGAGCAGTGAGCCACGAGAGGGTGGCTACGGGCCCCGACTGGGGCACTGAGCCTCACAGCTCTGCACCCAGTGTGGGCGGCTCTGAGGTCACAGGCAGCAGCTCTGCTGCTGGCTCTGTCCCCACACCTACAGTCACCATGACAGATCCAGGAGAGCGGCCTAAACGTTCATGGGAATGCGGGGACGAGTTGGAGGACGACGTGGGGCAGGTGGGAGCCCCCACCAAGAAGGCCAAGGATGCAGTGGAGACTACTGTATCTACCAATCTGCCACTATGTCCGTCGGCAGCCCCTACCCAAGGAGACTTGCACCCCCAGATGGCCATAGGGGTCGTGGAAGGAAGCCAGGAGGCTGTAGCTCCTCAACTGGCAAGATGGAGCCATCCCAGGTCCCTACACCAGTTGCGCCAGCCTCCACAGTGGATGGGGACTGGCTGACTCCACGTGGAAGGAGGAATTCCCGCTCAGCTCGGGCACAAGCAACCAGGGCCTTCAACAAATTCAAGGTTCCCAACTGCGGGTTTGTAAGGTATCCGGAAGGTCTACCCTGCCTCAAGTTCTGCTGCAAGTTCACTCTCAGGAAAGAGGTTCTGGTCATTCCTCGGGACGAAGACTCTTACGATGAGTTGAAGGGGCTGGTTGTGATGCATCCCAGCATGGTGGAACTGGTTGCTTCGGAGAGGGTGTACAAGGGGGTGCTCTTACACGTCCCTGTGCCCCTCCCACTGGACCCCATTTTGGAAGTGCCCAATATTGTCAAGGCAGAGCGACTCACTGCAACTGTGAACAATGTGCCCACCTGCCAGGTGCTGATCCGCCACAAAGGTCCACTTCTCACGCACCTGGCCCTTGGGGTCTGGGGAAGATTCAAGATCCGACAATACCTGTCAGGCCCCGTACAATGCTTCAACTGTCAGGGGTTCAATCATATTGCAGCCACCTGCCAGCGAGAGAAGAAGTGTGGCATGTGCAGCAAGGCACACGACTCGAAGGACTGCATTGCAATCCTCAAACAGCCAACTGGCAAAACCCTTCGGCCAGAGCCCAAGTGTGCCAACTGCTCAAAGAGGCACCATGCCTGGAACCGGAGCTGTCGTGTGATGGTGCAGCACTGGCAGCAGGTTCGTCATCGTAACGACCCGACAGCCCTGACACCACCCTGCCTTGGAACCGCCCAGCAACAGTCGGTATGGGCTCCAACCACAGTTCCCCAGATACCGCAGGAGCGCAATACCAGCGAGTTCCCAGCACTGGGCTCCCAGCGGTGGCATCATGGTTTGCAGCACTGTGGTCAACTGCGGGGTCAGATGGCAAAGTGGCCAAGAAGACAGAATCATTGGGAAAAACAGCCACAGGCCAGGCACACTGCCCATCAGATCCCAGCTGGGCACCAATATTCCTTGCCATACCACAAGCAGGCCTCTTCCCAAGGGCAGGCCCCTACTGTGAGTGGCCAGAGTCAGGCAGAGGTTCCCCGCTGGGAGACCCGGAAGCCCATGGCCACTCAGGCCGGGCCCAGGGTGCATGCAGCTTATGCTGCTGAAGTGTCGACAGCCACCCAGACATACCCAGTGACCCAACCACGACTCGATGGGTCGTCCAGTTCAATGCCTGCAGAGGTAATGGTCGAATCATTTTCAGATTGACTGAAGAAAACTATCGGGGTCATCTCAGCACTCCTCTGTCGCCTGCTGCCGTCGGCGGAGGACAGGGGCGCCTGTAGGCAGCTCCTGTCATGGATGCTGGACGTGGTCCTCCTGGACAGGAAAGACTCAATGGAACTTCAAGCCATCATCCAGGAGTCCTTCCAGCCCTTGATGGAGGAGGCCCCGGAGTCGCCAACAACGGACGACGAGTCCCAGGCAGAGTTGGAATCAGTGGGCCACCTCTGCAGCCCTTGAAGATCCTCCAGTGGAACATTTGCGTACTGCAGCGGAAAATTCACTTAGTGATTGAAGCTGCAGTTCAGGATGAGGTTGATGTCTTCCTGTTCCAGGGGAGACACTCACCGATTCGTCACGTCAAATGCAGTAACGTATTCTGGGATTTTCGGCCTACCTTCAGCGCCTGGAAGGGACTGGCAGGGGCACGGCGATCTACATCAGGACCACTATCCCTCATTCAATCTCCAATGACCCATCAACTGTGGGGAGGGCGTAGAGGTTCATGCTATCACCCTACACCTAGCAGATGGACCTCTCGTGGTTTACAATAGTTACATAAGCTCTCGGTACACCCTTGACATTTCAGAGGTGGCAGCAATCGCCCCCTGGGAGGGTCTTGTTGTGGCTGGGGATGTCAATGCCCACCACCCAATACTTTCTTCTGTCTCTCCTACCAACACAGCTGGAAGGCACCTTGCGGCTGTGCTGGAGGAGGTCCCTGAGATCGCCATCCTCAATAATGGTGAGCCAACCCGTCACTATGGTGGCCGCTTGGACGTCACTCTCATCTCTAGGAGGTTGCTCTCGAGTGCGAGATGGGAGGTCCAGCCCCGTCTCACCAGTGATCACTTTGCAGTGGTCACCATGCTGATGGTCCAGCAGTGCCCACTCCCGACACCTACCCCCACATAGAATCTAAAAAAGGCCGACTGGCAGTGCTTCCAGGAGGTCATTGAGCACTGGTGGGCAGAGTCTCCTCTTCTGGAAGACCCAGATAAGGCGGCTCAAAGCTTGCATATGGCCTTCACATGTGCAGCTGAGGCAGCCATACCTAAGATTACAGGCGGAGGGTCATATAAACGTGAGTGGTGGTTTTAAAATGAGGATATCAGGGAGCAGAACCACCGCATCAATGTCGTACGCAAGATGCACAGGTGTAATCCCACGGTTGAGTCCATGCGTCTGCTCAGGGAAGTGGTGCGGCATGCACACCATGTCTCACACAGGGTCAGGTAGGCTAAATGGTTAGAGTGGTGTGCCTCCTTCAGCTACTCCTTCACCTTATCTGAGATTTGGACCAAGTTACGACTGGCCACTGGGCAGTGTCGCAGTGTGGCTCGGTTGCATCCAGACCCCACAACGGAGGCAGAACGTCTGGTGGACCTTTTCACCTCCAGAGCGGCCATGGCTCAACTGCCTCAGGATCTCCAGGACCTCCAAGCCACCCTCCTTTCTAGAAGGATGATGGTGATCCAAGCAGCATCCCAGGCTAAGGACGTCATGGATGAAAACTTCGCCGACCAGGAGCTCCATGCAGCCTTCACATCTCATCGTGACACTGCACCAGGGCATGATGGTATCACCTATGGCATGATCACTCGGTCTGGCCATTCTGGACATTATGCTGTCCTGGGGGTCGTCAACCGGACTTGGTGAGCTGGCAAACACCCTGTCGTATGGAAGGAGGCTGACATCATACCAATTCCTAAGCCTGGGGATCCTGGCAGTGTGAGACCCATCTCCCTCACCAGTTGCATCTCGGTGTCTGAAAGGATGGTGTTGGAGCTTGGCCCTCCTCATAAACACCTCTATGGCTTCAACAGAGGAGTGGGCACTTTCGAAAGCCTTACCACTCTACTGGCCGGCATTGGGTCGGACGCCCAAGCCCACATTGTTGTCTTTCTTGACCTCGAGAAAGCTTTTGAACTAGCCAGTGCACCTGCCATCCTCTCATTCTTGGCCCGCAGAGGGGTTAAAGGCAGGCTGCTTTCATGGCTTCGTTCCTATCTCCAGGAGAGGCCGGCCCGGGTACACTTCCAGGGGCATGCCTCTTCTCTCAAGACCCTGGACAACGGCACTTCACAGGGCGGGGTGCTTAGTCCCACCCTGTTCAATGTACTGATGCACCAGCTGGTGTGCCTGCCTTTCTCCAGAGGCACCATCCTCCTCAGCTATGCCGATGACCTGGCACTTGTCGTACCTAGGAAGTGCCGGCTTTTGCAGCGTGCCCAGGAGGACGTCGATCTGCTGGCTTCCACTTGCTGTCACTTGGGGCACAAGATATCTGCGGCAAAATCCAAAGCCATTATCCTTTGCACCAGGGTGCCCAGTCAGAGGCTGCGGGTCCTGGACATCGACCTGGAGTGGGTTCACAGTTATAGGTACCTTGGCATTTACATTGACAGGCACCTCACCTTCCAGAAACATGCGTACCACATTAAAGAGAGGGCTCTGCAGAGGGTCAGGGCATTGAGTGTCATGGCCAACTCTAGGGTTGGGGCCAGCCTCGAGGTCATGAGGTTGTTCTACATCCAGGCAATACGTTCCATCATTGACTATGGGGCACTTGCTCTGGTTCACGCCAGACCCACAAACATCAAATCCCTCTGTGTCATCCAGAACACAGCTGTATGGGCCATGCTGCGGGCTCCTATGTGGGCCAATGCAGTGGCTCTGAACCTTTAGGTGCAGCTACAGCCTCTTGAAGACAGGATCCAACTGGTAGCTGCCAAAAGGATCGCAAAGTATCTCCGACTCCCAGAGGCTGACAAACTGATGAGAGATTTACTGGTCCACCAGGGACAGGTCATTCTACTGCATCCCGGCCGCTGATGGATGTGGCTGGAGGCTGTGACAGACTGACAGCGAACTACACGGTGCCAACCCCTTGGGCACCAGAGCTGTTTGCGGTGCACTGGACAACCCTACCAGGCAGCAAGAGGCATTGCACCCAGGACATTCTGCAACGACTTGTCTCGGCTAGCATTGTGGGTGCAGAAGGCCCAGGGTGTGTGCCATATTACACCAATGGCTCCAGAGACCCAGTGGCAGGCCGCACAGCTGCTGGGATGTTCCACAGCAATCTGACAGCAGGTTGGCGCCTCCCAGACCATTGCACCATCCTGCAGGCCGAACTCTTTGCCATCCAACAAGCTCTGCGGCATGCTCTTGCAGACCATCAGCATCCCCCCATCATCCACGTTGATTCCAAGGCAGCGATCCAAGCGCTTATGCACAGAGAGCCAAAGGACAACATACACTTAATCACATCCATCCGGGGTGACCTGCAGACTCTCATGGCCCAGGGTCGCAGGGCTACCATCAACTGGATCCCGAGCCATGTGGGTATCCCTTGCAATGATGCTGCAGATGAGGCTGCTAGGACTGCAACCCTCGAAGCACAGCCACATGCTGCAATCTCCATCAGCCTCAGCCAGATTGCGCTCTGGGCTGCTGGTGCGACCAGGCGCCCATTCCCTGACCCTGGGGATTCACATAGCCTCTGTTGGTATGTCAGGGAGACCCACAGGGCGCCCCCTCCAAGTATTCGGACACAGTCCAAAGAACTGAGGGTGCATATCCACCGCCTACGCTTAGGGTATCCCACCACTGCGTGGATTGTTGAACGGGCACAAGAGGAGCTCTGTGCCAGTTGTGACCGAATGGTTCCGAAGCCATTGGTGCACTACCTGTTAGACTGCCCTGCTACGATGCCCCTTCGCCGTAGACAGTTCCCAATGATCCAAGTGGGGCAGGCCCGAGAGGATGAGGCAGCACATCTTGTGTACTTAGCTGTCAGGGACTTGGAAACCTTACTTCCAGTCATTGCACGTCATCTGCCCCCCTGCTAAAGTTGCTGCGAGGGCCTGCTTTGGACCTCCATTGCACTGCACACCAGCCACTGTTAGTGCACACTAACGTTTGGTACGTCATCTGGCCATAGAGCCGGTGAGGTACCCGCCCCCCTTCCTGCTGAAGACCTGCTATGCAGATGCAAGGAGAGATAAACGACACTTCCCTACCCGGGGAGCCAATGCCAGGTCACCAAAATGGAAGAGACCAGGGCCGGGATACCATACCGGCGAATCAAATAGAATGGAATAGAATAGAATGGATACAATATTATATAGCGAAAGTACATTTTTTCGTTGAAGATTTAAACGTCACGGTCTGACACATGAAAACTGTAGTATGAATCCAAAGGTAATTAACACAACACAATCTAGATAATCTTCTATTTTACCTTCGTTGCACTCTCTCGTACCGAAACAGAATCTTACTTGTTATGCTCACAACAAACTACGCGCACAAAATACATACGAGACCAGTCCTTTTAAGTTTTCACGTTGTACAAATGCAATAAATCCGCAACACTGAAATTACGATACGTATAAGGAAAACTACGCTCCCAACGATTCCCAAACAACAACTGATTCCTACACTTCATGAGATACATAACTGCTACAATACTGTGTACCCTCTAAATCGTTCCCGCTGTCAGGAGTACCCAAGATGTATGAATAAATTCTGATACTAACACCCCCAGTGCCCATGCGACATCATCCGGGACCCCCCCACGTCTAAATTAAGGACACGTAAGGGAGACAACCCCCCCACCTACCTAATAAGTCTAACGAGCCAACAACACATGGCTTCTAACCGCTAGCAAAAATAAATCACATGGAAAACAGTTTCTTCAATCCCACAATCGCTACAGAACGAAATATCGCATAACCGTCATGTACACAAAACAGACCCGGACGGCAAGATGTTATGAAAGAATTTATATACCGATTCACAAACTATGGTTGGGTCACAACAGAAGATCCACCAGACGGTTCCAGTTATCAGCCCAAGCATACAACAGAAACTGACTACAGACCGGTGCCTCATCAGCTTCCAACGTCGCCCGAACTAAAACATGCAATTTACACGCCCGCGGATTTGAAACCAATGTAAGCACGCGCAACATATCCATGCATATATGGCGATCACGCCCCTTAAACAACCCCGATTTTTCATACTATTTAATAACCGAACAAGAAACCCACGTAACTCGCCCCAGAATTCTAAATAAAATTCACATGGCAACCCGTCTGACCCAGGCGATTTTCCTTTTTTCATGTCCTGCATAGCATATAGTTGTTCATCCTCTATTAATTTACGAGTCACCCGTGACTGGACAACATCCATGGCAACATTACGATCTCGACTACCATTAAATGTATCACGGTAAACTATGTCAGCATAAAAACTCATATGATCGGTATCCATGATCGTCGTACCCGACGGGAAGGACTCAACCCCATCCCGCACTGTAAAACCCATTATATTTAACGCCCGACGACGCTGACTTTGTTCACGTAGGACATACGCAGATGGTCAGTCTCCCCAAAGAACTTCATCAATTCCCGCCGCAATTCGTGCCCCCTGAAATAAATGATTTCATAAATCTGACATTTCTGCTTTCAGGGCGGTGATGGTGGTTACCGGATATTCTGCACGTGGCTCGTAACACGCACGTAATTGACGTCGTAAGTAATTCAACTTCCCATAACACAATTGTATCGCCTCTACTCATCGCCCGAAAAAAAGGATTTAATACAGGGTTTACCCCTTACATCCCACCACTCTAGAATATCTATGACACCCATCCCATTATTCCATAATTGAGACCACATCCGACGAAATAAATCATGAATTTCATCCCCTTTTAAAAGACTAACATTTAATTTCCAAAACCGAGGAACGACTTGTTGCACACCAGCCCAAGCGAGAACTACCAATACTGCACGATGATCAGTAAAATGTTCATCACATGTCTGGACACTCTGTATGTCAATAGCACGCACTACATAGATCCTATCGAGTCGCGCCACGTAACCCTGCTGGACAAAAGTAAAATCCACCCCACCAGCTACGTCACCTCCCACATCGCGCAATGCAACCCCTTGCAAAATATCACCCAAAAGTTGAGAATACAACCCACTCCCCCTGGGTTCCACATCCCGACGTCGTGTAACGCAATTCCAGTTACCTCCCACAATGGATATTGCAGGAAGTGACTGGAAATGATACAAAAGCGTCTCCTGAAAATGACCCATCATGTTTACCATCAAATGTGCCATGACTCCATACCCCTGCTGTAGCCTGATGGATCGTCCCAAATTTAGTGAAGGCCTGACGGATTGCATACTCATCAGCTTCGAAAGGAACATTTCGAAGCTTGAACCATGTATAAGTGTGGGACACGTCCCGGAGACACACTGCCACAGCTGGGCTCACCTGACAATGTAGATCTTGATATAGTTGAACAACCTCCTCATACACCGTAGGAGTCGTAAACTTGACGAAAACTCGGGAAACACCGTTCACAGAAACACCATAGATGTCATCATAGGAGATCTTGTATGTATCTCGCAGGATTTGAAGTAGGAGGACGTCGATATTAGAAGCCAACAAAGATCCTTGTAAAAGCTCCACACAGACGGTATTAATTAACCCGTCGCTGGCTTCCCTCCATCTTGTAGGCAATGTTGGCCAGGCGCGGAGCATACAAACACTCACCTCGGCATCTGAGAGGCAACTGCCTTGTATTTTATTGTCCCTATTATATACCTTCTTGTTGACCCGGTATTTTCCCGGTCCTGGTGTTTTCCAGATGTTGACCCGGTATTGTCCCGGTCCTGGTGTTTTCCAGATGGTGGCCTGGTATTGTCCCGGTCCTGGTGTTTTCCAGATGGTGACCCGGTATTGTCCCAGTCCTGGTGTTTTCCATATGGTGACCCGGTATTGTCCCAGTCCTGGTGTTTTCCAGATGGTGACCCGGTCTTGTCCCGATCCTGGTGTTTTCCAGATGGTGACCCGGATTTGGCTACCTGTCATGGTAGTGTCTGAGACCTGTCTGTCATGGTAGTGTCTGAGACCTATGTCTGTCATGGTAGTGTCTGAGACCTATGTCTGTCATGGTAGTGTCTGAGACCTATGTCTACCATGGCAGGAGGTACAAGTACCTCTTTAAGATTGAGTTTAGGAGGTACAGGTATTCTAAATGGAGAAGTTTGTAGTTGCATTATAACAGGGATATGGTCAACTCCTACGTTTCCACCAGGAGAGATACGACAATGAAAGAGGTCACAGTCTCTGTTTGTCAGTACTATATCTGGTGTCCCTGGATGAGGTCCAATATACGATTTAAAGAATGGGCCTTGAAATGACAAGTTTCTGGCTGTCATGATATTAAATAGTTGTTTTCCTTTTAAGTCACCCAGTGGAATACCAGCTCCACAGTTAAAGAGGGCAGGGTGCTGAGCATTAAAATCTCCCGCTAGAATTGTTGGAATATTTCTACTTAATATCCTATGTAGAGGAACTGACTCTATATATTGTTGTCTTGGGGGAAAATATCCAGTTCCTATCACTAGTTGGCCATGAGACGTTGTCATTTCTATTGCAAGAATGTTATCTTCATCAACATGAATATTTTTAAGTGTATAGCCTAATTTAACTAAGATGGCTACACCACTATAGGGTCCTCTCGATTTCTCCACAGTAGAGTAACCACGTAATGTTGATCAACTCTTGCAGCTGTCTCATTCAAGAGTATAACATCGGGATTGTAATTATGTAGTTCAACCTCAAGGAGGTAACGGTTATTAAAGAAATGTTGAATATTAAGTTGGAAAATTGTAATCCCCATTATTTCTTGCTCTTCGGACGTGTACTGCGGACTGAACGCCTACAAGTAATGTATTTTTTGGTATACTCACTATCCCTGCTGGACTCGTCAAGGGGAGGAGGGAAGTTCTGAGTAGTTGCTTGTGTATTGAAAGTGTCACCATCTTCACTAGAATTGGTAATATTAACAGAATCATTAGAGTCATTAGAGTCATCATCAGAAAACTGAGGTGTGATATTCCCAGTTTCAGGAAGCAGAGGCTCGTGAGAGTTAATGGGAGACTGTGGAGGCTCCAAGGGGAAATTTGGTAGGCCATTTGAATTACCTTGGGAAAGTTCCCGTTCATCAGGATCAGCTGCAATAGCGGAAGAGTAAGCACCAATCTCTGGGCATCGTTAGGGTCAGGTATTGACTCATCGGGTTGAGGGGAGTTGACAACTTGGTTATGCGAGGTGGGTGATCCCTGGACAAGGGATGAATTAGACTTATTTGTAGAAGTAGAGTAGGGAACATGGGATAGTAATGGGAGTGATCCCATTAGCCATTAAAAAATCATTTAAAACCTTTGAGCAGAGTTGAATGTCCCCACCTGCAATGTCTTTCTCCATCATATACATTAGTTGTGCTCTCGTCATATCCCCGGCTGAGGATACCTGAGACATGGGAGGTGAGACTGAACCTTGTTGTTGCGTTTGTGTATGTTGTAGGTGAGGGTTAGATTGGGGCACTCCAAGAGGGGCAGAATTCCAAACATTGGAACCAGTAGTAGAGACCTGAGGAGTCCCACTAGATCCAGGCAAAGCTGGGAAGGAAGTTTGGGACATTGTTGGAGGTGCCTGGGGAGTGGTCTTCTTAGAAGTGGACAGTTTCTTAGCTTCTAAAATTTTCTGCATTTCCTTTTTCCTCTAGGGACAGATAGCAGAAACAGCATGATGAGTACACACTTGGGTTTAGTTTTGTTATCACATGAGCATATGCTGCAAATCAGTGCTTGGGTACTGCATTTGTTGGTGGTATGCCCAAATGCGTAACATTTGTAACATTGTGTCACACTGACAAACCGCTCAAGAGAGATTTGGTCAGGTGTACATCTTGTGCAACAACATTTGAAGCCATTTTAGCACACTAGTTTGGCTTCTTCAGATGTCTCAATTATTAATTTTAATGTTTCCTATTTGTTGCCAGGTTTAGAAAATTTATGTGCTTGCACAGCATGAAATTCAGAATTCTCTGCATTAAAGTCAGCAAGAAGTTCATTCACTGTGCTATCTCTCATGATGCTGTTAATTCTGGCAACAAACACCGTTCGTTGTGCTTGATAGCTTTCAGGTGCAATTGGGTGGATACCCAAAGTCTTCAATTTGTCCAGGACGTCCTGCTTAAGTAGTTGAAGTAACTCTTTTTCAGAAGAGAGGAGAAGTACTACCCCAGCGAGAGTTGTAAAAACATCCACTGGAACAACTGTTGAATTTGAGCAAATACATGCTAGAATTTCTTTCCTTGACTTTTGGTTGTCATCAACCCGTAATCTTACTCTTATCCGCGCCATGATGTCCAGGAAAGTACATCTGGCAGAGAAGTTACTTTAACAAAAAGGGTCTTTCCTTAGTGTTAGTCTAACTTCCTATTTCAGCTGACTTTTGAAGGTCAGCCCCTAAGATAGCCTACCTTCGAATGGTGAGGGGGAAAGGGCCCAAGGCAAAGATCGGCCGGATTTTAAAAAACCACACGGGCTATCGGATGGTCAAAATGCCTTGTGTTAACTCGCCAAAGCGAAGTTTCCGAGAAAGAAGATAGGAAAGTCAGAAGGACAGCAATGTATGTAGTGTGTTAGTGTGTGGGCCTGTGTAGTTGTTTGGGTGAGGGGAGGAAGGGGAAGGATGGGGGGATGGGGAAGAGAGGGGTGAACAGCAAGCAAGTCACCACCTTACCCTCTTGATGGGATGGGGCTCGAAGTGACTGGAAGCAAGTTTCCTCTCAGCTCTGGTGAAGAACAACTCAGGATAACCCAAGAAAAATTTCGAGTGTTCAGAGTTGCTCAGCTCGAGAATTACTCAGGATAACTGAAGAGCAGGAACGACGACGTCTTCTCTCCACGGTGGCTGGGCGGCTTCCGTGTCTGTGTCTGTGTCGGTATTGTGGTCCTTGTTCCGAAAAAAAACTAATGTACTGATATACATGATTATAGGGCGATTACCCTGTTAAACACTGACTATAAATTATATGCAAAAATTTTGTGCAATCGCCTTAAACCCATCTTAGAGAAGGTTTTACATCCAGGTCAAGCTGGTATCCCGGGACAATCGCTGTATTTAGGCCAAAAGGTACTTGGTGATTTTGTTCGCGTCCACCAAAGTGAAATGGGTAGGGGGGAGGGATTTTGGTGTTAGACTGGAAGGCTGCATTTGATAACGTTGATCATCTTGTGTTGAAAATGATAATGGAGCAGCTGGGTTTCACATGAACGATTGTTAAGTGGGTTATGTCTTTGTATACTGACGCGAGTTTGCGCGTCCAGGTAAACGGGAAGTTAGGTACGTCCGTATGTTTGCATCATGGGATTCACCAGGGGTGCCCGTTATCACAAATTTTATTTGCTATTTATCAAGAGCCATTATATTGGGCACTGGCAGCCAGGTGTGAGCAGAATTCATGTAATGGGCAGTGCGGTAGGCCTATCCATATTGTTGGCTATGCTGATGATACAACGCTCATGCTTACAGATGCCGGTAGTTTGTCTGCCGTAGATCATATTGTGTACTAAGGATAAGTCTGGACTCTTACTTTTAGGGCCGTGGCAACGAGGTCCATTCTCCGTGGAGAGTCCGTGGGTTGTGCATGAATCTTTGGAAATATGCGTGATAATTCATGCGGCTAGTAGAACTGAAGGACGTGCGCTCAATTCCAAGATGGTGGTTGATAACGTTATCCGGCGTGTCGGTATGCTAAGGTTACATCAGCGGGTGATAGTTACTAATTACATCCTATATGCTAAAGTGAGGCATGTAGTGCGTGTGTCCTTGTTGTGTCCAAGAGATGAGACACGTTTATTGGTGCATGTTTTTCGGTTTATCTCGGGAAGTCGTTGTTGCTGGTTACGACGCAGTGTGCTTAGTTTAAGTGTTCGCAAGGGGGGTTTGGGATTATTAGATTTTCATGCATCAATGCTTGCTCTTTTTGGCAAGCATACATATGTGCAATACCTGCGAGTGGCAGGTAATCCAGTTAGTGAGACGTATCAATACCTGTGCGAGTGTGTTAAGGGGAGTGATCGCCATATATGCGTGGATATGTTGTGCGTGCTTACAGTGGTTTCAAATCCGCGGGCGTGAAAATTGAATATTTTAGTTCGGGTGACTATGGAAGCTGACGTGGCACCGGTCTGTAGTCAGTTTCCGTTGTACACTTGGGCTGATAATTGGAACCGTCTCGTGGATCTTCCGTTGCGACCCGTAGTTCGTGAAACGGTATATAAATTCTTTCATAACATCTTGCCGTCCGGGTCTGTTTTGTGTACACGACGGTTACGTGATGTTCCGTCCTGTAGCGATTGTGGGATTGAAGAAACTGTTTTTCATGCTATTTATTTTTGTGAGCGGTTAGAAGCCGTGCGCTGTTGGCTCGGTAGACTTATTAGGTAGGTGGGTGGGTGGGTTTTTTTTTCTCCCTTACGTGTCCTTAAATTGGACGTTATGGGGAGGGGGGGGTCCCGGATGATGTCGAAAGGGCACTGGGGGTGTTAGTATCAGATTTTATTCATACATCTTGGGTACTCCAGACAGCGGCAACGATTTTGAGGGTACACAGTATTATAGCGGTTATGTATCGAACGAAGTGTAGGAATCAGTGGTTGTTTGGAAATCGTTGGGAGCGTAGTTTTCCTTATACGTATCGTAGTTTCCGTGTTGCAGATTTATGGCATTTGTACGACGTGAAAGCGTAAAAGGACTGGTCTCTCGTACGTGTTTTGCGTGTGGCTTGGTGTGAGTGTAATAAGTAAGGTTGTGTTTGGGTACGAGAAAGTGTAATGAAGGTAAAATAAAAGATTATCTAGATTGTGTTTATTACCATTGGATTCATAGTATAGTTTTCATGTGTCAGACCGTGACGTTTAAATCTTAATTAAAAAAATGTACTTTCGCTATATAATATAGTATCCATTATGTTTTAAGGTCACGGTATGTTTAGAATTGATTAATGAACCCCATACGTATATGATGTGTAAATAACAAATTCAGCAATTATTATTGGTCAGAACACGTCTTAACAAGCTCAATAATTACATCATTATCTAATGTTTAATTAATGAGGTATTGATTTGTTTAGTCACTTGACAGTGGACATATTTTCACTTATTTGGAGTTTGATGGGTATTTTAGTTTTGTATTTTCAGTATTCTCAAGTCCTCTTAGTTGGAAACTGCGTTTCCTCTTTCATGATTGAAGTTCAGTGTATATGTACAATGTTGTTATTGCAGGTGATTTTAGTTTTATTTTTGATCGGTTGTTGAGTACTAGTTTTTGTTCTTTGTCAAAGTTATATATATATAATATATATATATATATATATATATATATATAATATATATATATATATATATATATATATATATATATATATATATATATATATATATCCGTTGTTGTTTTTGTTTTTTCTGTTTTATTAATTATTCCATGTGCTGAAATGTTTTAAATAAAACATAAAAAAAAACTTGCAATATGAACAGACTGACTGATGTTGACATTCGCTGCCTGACTGCGGTGGAGTGTGGTTGTGCTCTGCACCCCTCTGCTGTTTTCAGGCGAGCTCTCATAGCAACAACATAGCGCTTAGTGTACGGCGTAGAGTGAATACTGTCGGCGTTGAGCTGCTTCGTGGGGCGATTTCCCCCTCTACGGCACAAGTGTTGCTACCGACGATCATCAGAGAGACATACGGAATACAGGGCGACGAGGTATATGGTGTAGCCCTGAATGGGGCCTACAGAATCTTCGTTAAGTTGAATTCGACGGCTGTGTATGAGTGGCCGTCTGTGGAGTGACATAGTTGAAGATACCATTGTGGTGAATGATGGCATGCCAAGAATTGTGTAGAGCCAGAAATGGCGACTTTGCCGGTGACCGGGAAGGAAGTGCTTGTGCAGCATGAGGTGAAGGCGCTGGAGGAAGAGCTGGACTAGGTTTTGAAGACTTTAACTCCATCTGTGGAGGATGACGTCCCTATACGGGAGACCGTCACTGCGTTGCAAGGAGAGAGTGATGGGACGTGCAGAGGGAGGAAGGAGGAGATCAGCAGGCAGAGAGAGAAGTCGCCGTGCTCTGTGCAACATGAAACAGTGGAGGTAGAAGTTCATTGTGAGGAATCCTCGGAAGACAGCATGGCGGTGGAGGGCGTCACTAGGAAGAGAGCGGCCACGTCAGACTCAGATGATGTCCTGACGCTGGCGCAGAGGTCTGGGAGGAAGTATGAATATTCTCGAAGTAGCCATGATAAGAGGCATCGAAAGAAGGGGGGCAGGGTGGATGGTGCAAAATCATGTGTTGACCCTGGGGCAGGAGGCCCTGGGAAGGATGAGAGGAAGGAGAATTGGAAATTTTAAGAAGGCCTTAGGTGTATGACTGTGAATGTGAATGGACTGTGTAATAGAGTGAAGAGGGAATGTTTTCGTATGCTCCTGTGTAAATATAGAGTGGACGTCGTATTTCTACAGGAGAGGGAAGAGTGCTAGTGGTGGCAGGGTTTAAGGTTTCGACTCTTCCATCTGCACGTTTGAAAGGTGGTGTGGGTTTATTGATAAAGGAGGCGAGCCCGTTTGTGTTGATACTAAGTGAGGGGGAGGGGGGGGAGGTTGTTGCATTTGGATGGGAGGTGGATGGGGCAGAGGGTAACATTTGTAAGTGTGTATGCGCCAGTGGAAAACGATATGAAAGTAAAGAGGGATTTTGTATGTTATGATCTAGTTTTAGCCTTACGTGGTTTACCTGCGGTGGCCATCATTGGTGGGGACTGGAATTGTGTAATTAGGAGGGCTGATGTGGAATCACAAGGGGCAGGGCACATTTTGGCAGCCTTACGAAATCTCTTGGTGGTTGTTCAGTTGAGTGATGTGCTAGGTGGGGGGCGTGGGAGGTAGAGCATACTTTCGTGAGGAGAGGTTACGCAGCTAGGTTAGATAGGTTGTACATATCTCACGGGGGTTTTGTCAAAGTTTGTCCGTACAAGAGAAGTAGCTTTCTCAGATCATCGGGCGGTAGGGGCAGAGGTGGAGTGGGAGTCATTAGCTAGTATCTCTATGGGATACTGGAAGTTAAATACGAATGTGTTACAAGATGAGGAGGGGTTGGAGGGTTTTACAGCACTGTGGGAGGGGTTAAGTGAGGAGGTAAAAGGGGTGGAGGATGTGGTGACGTGGTGGGATGGTGTGGCTAATGAACGGATTCGGCATTGTTACATGTGAGAAGGGACATGGATCAATTCTTTAAAATATGGGCTCATTAACTATTTGGAGGACAGGTTAAGGGGTTGTTATGTAAGGGGGGCGGTGGAGGGTACTTATCCTATGGACGACATTATGGTAATTAAGGGGGGGTTGCATGAAATCCAGGACGAGAGGTTCCAAGCGGTGAGAGTAATGGCGGGGGTGGAGGAGGTGTTATGGGGAGAAAGACCGTCGTCGTGTGTATTGCGTAGGCAACAACAACGACAGTGGGCAATAGCTATTCCATGGTTGGAGGTTCATGAGTCGGTGGGTGGGTATAGGCTGGGTCAGGTTTTACAAACTACAGATGGGATAGGGGTGTTTGCGGATAAGTGGTATGAGCAGTATTGGCAAGAGGAAAGGGTAGGAGCTGGAGATTTAGAACAGGTGTGTGGGAGTGTGATATGTCGGTTGGGAAACAGTGATAGGGAAGCACTGGTGAGGAAATAACTGAGGAGGAAATATGGAGAGCTTTAAGTGAAATGCAAAAGGGCAAAGCACTGGGAATCGATTATCTACTGGCAGAGTTTTTTCAGCAGCATTGGGATCTAATGAAGGGGTTTTTGGTTAGGTTATTAAATTTGATGAAGGAGAGGGGCAAGTTGGGAGAAAAGCAGGCAACAGCTGTAGTAGTCTTGGTACAGAAGGGTAAGGGGCAGCATACCCTTAGGGACTACCGGGCAATATAGTTGTTATGAGCGGATTATAAATTGCTTGCTAAAATTTTAGGAAATAGGTTTAAGTGTGTAGTAGGGCGGGTTGTATCGAGAACTCAGTTTGGGTTGCCAGGGAGGTCTATGGTGGAGGGGCATGGGTTACTATGGGATTTCGTTGAAGAAAAAAGGGGAAGGGGGGGCTTGGTTGCTCTAGACTGGCAATGAGCATATGATAGAGTGGAGCGAGAAGCATTGAGATTTATCCTTAGGGGACAGGGTTTTGGGGAAGAAATAGTGGGATGGGTAGATGCGTTATATCGTGGGGCAATGGCGAGGGTACAGATTAATGGAAGATTGGGGGGAGGATTGTAATGGGTAGGGGACTTAGACAGGGGTGTCCTATGTCACTGCTTTTGTTTGCGTGCATACCCCTTTTATAGAATGGCAGAGCAGCAAATGGACATTAGTGAGGGAGAAGGGTGTGGAGTAGTTGGGAGGGTTTGGCCAGTTCTAATAGGGTATGTAGATGATACTATTGTTCTGGTTAGGGAGGGGATGTCAATGGACGCCTTAGATGGGGTAGTCAACATGTTCGCAGGTGCAATTGGTATGAGAGTGAATTCAGAGAAGTCCATGGTCATGGGGTTAGGAGCTGGGGTGGGGAGGGTTCAGTGGGGTAGTGTAGTTGTGACGAAGTGGGTGGCTTCATTAAAAATTTGTGGTCTTATCTATGCAGATGATCTGGATGTTGCACGTGTGGAAAACACGGTTAGGTTGGTAGACAGGATTCTGGGTCACTTGGGAGCATTGCGGCCTTATCATTTGGCCCTTGTGCAGCGTGCATTGTTATTAACGTCTTATTGTATAGTAAGGTTGGCACGTGGCAACCGTGTTCCCTTTAACTGGGACGGCAATTGCAAATATACTTAGACGGGTTTTTTAAATTCTCGTGGGGTTCGGTCTGTGATGTCTTAAAAGGGATGTGGTAATGTTACCTGTGCGTCAGAGGGGGTTGGGTTTGATGGATTTAAAGCAGAGGGTTAAATGTATCTTCACTAAGAGGAGGTGATGAGGGAGGGGGTGGGTGGGGTTGTTTGGTCAAGATACACAGTAGATTGAAACGTATGTATTCTGGGGTTCAGGTGTGTGAATGTGAAACTGTTTTGAGGGCTCTTGTGTTGCTCGGGAATCTGGGGAAGGTGAAAATAGGTGGGAGGGCTATTAGATGTTAGTGGGGAGGTAGTAGCACCCGGTGGTAGGGGATTTTCCCCATGTAATAAAAAAAAACTGACTGGGAAAGAATATGGGGTAGGTTTACAGTAGGATAAAGCTGTCACCCCGTGGGCGTGAGGTGATGTTATCGTTGTTTGAATTGGATTTTACGTCGGTGTGGTTTTACGGGATAGACTGTGGTTGAGGTGGTGGTCTGTGGATATATGTGGGGGGAGGATTCGCCGTTCCACGTAGTGTATTTTTTTAGGGATGTGATGGTTTGAGCAGGTGGTGCTGCATAGATAAGGGGTAAAACCAATTCTGATCTGCCGCATTAAGTCTTCATGTGGGGGGTATGGATGAGAGTAATATTACGGCTGTGGGTACATATGGTATATAATATTTACATATTGTTGGAATGCGAGGGTTAGCGAGGTGAACGGTCGGGTATAGCGTTTCCGTTTTATAAAACATTGGTGTATCGAACAGGGAGAATTAAGGGCGGAGGTGAGAAAGGGGATTTTCCCCAGGGGATACAGAGAACTAACATTAGGGGTATTAATATACTTGTAAATTGGGAAGGAGGGGTAGGATAGGGATAGTGTATGCTACTTTGTGGAAGGATGTCAGGGGTAATAAATGGGGTCGCCTCCTGTGGATTGACAGTTGCTAAGGATGTGTGTGAGTTGATTGGAGTGTGAAGTTGTTGCACAAACTCCTTTTTCTGAGGTGTAAGGAATATTATCATTGCAGTTATGTGTCACCTGGTTGAGGTGACAATTATGTTTATAACTTTATATCTATAATTTATTAAAAATTTTGATCCCATGTAATGTGTCTTGGTGTATATTATTGTAAACACCGATGATCAATTATTTAAGGATTCCTTAATGTTTTGTAAGGATGTACGTAAGCATGTTAGTATATAAACATTTTAATTGTATCATAGGGTATTTAGTGGTAGGATGTGGATGGTGTGGTTTGGGAGGAGTAGAGTCATTATGACTGGACCTGAGTCTTGCTGATAGAGATTTGTAACCTGTAACCATACGTGTCTACCTATATATGTAGTTGTGAATAATTTAAAATGATCAGTGTAACTTGTCATAATAATGAGGCATTCTTACCTGTTTTTTAACTAGTCGCACGTTTTGGTATGTATATATAATGTAAGATCTTGCCTGAGGTGTTCTTGCTTATATATTGTTACAGATGTTTTTCACAAGTTCATTATATATGATTAAGTGAATGAGTTTTTGATTTTGTGTATAGCCAGGTGAAACTGGACAGTTTCACTTGGGGCGGGGGGGGAGGGTAGGAGTGTAAGCAATGTCTGCAATAGCATGTCATGCAAAACTCATGTCATAATTATTTAAGATGTCTAATGTTGTCCATTCTCTGTAGGATGTGATGTATAGATTATCTCCGGCAGTGTAAATAATCTGTCTGCAGGACGGAACATTGTGTAAATTTATTTATTTTGGTAGGTTTATGTATAAAAGCGTGTTTTTTGGGGTGATATATATTATATAAACTCTAATTACCATCAATGTCTGTTGGTGGTTATGAGTGGTGACGGCAGACAGTTTCTAGGCATGTGGGAGGGGTGGTTGAAGTGTCAGTGGTAGTGTATTAAATCCACCACCGTGCACGTATTGTTTAAACATCATATGGTATATGAGGTTAGGGTGTGGATTGTGTTCTATGGTGGATGTGAGCGATCATGTTCGGACATTCCTTGTATTATAGTGTCAGCCGTTTAGCTGGCTGGATTGTGTTTATATATTTTGTCATTCAAGTTCTTCATGCTCTTATAAATGTATAAGAATTTGTCACTGAGTATACTAAGGTGAAAGTGGCATGTTTTCACGAGGGGGGGTGGAGTGTAAGCATTACTGGGTGGGTATCTATCGGCTTTTTTATATGCCCATCTTTTCACGTGAAGCACAGTACGTATAAGCAGTGTTTGATTTGAGTGCAGCCAGTTCTTATGTCATTATATATGTGCTTCTTCAGTATTTGTGTAGTCACAGTTGATTATTGTTCACTGCCTGTATCATGTTACGTATTGATTATGTACTCATATTTTTTGTACCTGAGTTTAAAAAAAAAAAGACTTATGTTGTAGTAGCGAGGCTTAGGCTTGGTTGCAAATACTTCTAGCAGTTTTTTTTTTATATTTTATTTAAAACATTACAATACAAGGTGGAAATTATATTAAAAGGTACACAAAATGAGTTAAATTACGAATCCCCAATTTACCTACACAAAAATGACTACACCAGACAAAAGTGTTCTGAACCCTGTCATTCCACTCGCAATACGAGTTATAACAGAATGATTTACCTGTAAAAGCTTAAACTTTTTGTTACAATTTCACACCCCCCCCCCAACTGCAAAGAAATATAACCATCACCAACCTGATTGCATCTTAACTTGACATTAAAGGATACATAGTAATTATACTATCATGAGTGATACAGTAATACCATAGACACAAAAATTATTAATAATAATATTAACAATGGGATACATGTCTTTACTTAACAATATGACACCTCAACCTGGAGAAAGAAAATACACTTCAAATGATTAATATTTCTAAGAAGGTTGCAACAATGAATGTCAACAACTCCCAAAGGCAACTTATGTGCAATTATCTTAGCATGTAAACCCTAAATTGAAGTTTTTTCAAGAAATCTTTGAAAAAGCCTTGAATCGTCGAAATATTCCAAAAAATATGATTTCCGATGATTTTTCAACATTTAAATATATTTTAAAACGATTTAGAGTGCCTTGGATTGTTTTCTAACAAACGTCATTTTTTAGATAAAATTCATAGATTTTAACACTTTTGAATCAGAATGACTGGTGCAAATTAATTTTATGCTAAAAGTAAGCAAAATTAAGCAATTTTTGTTAACTAATTTATAAATATATATTATAACTAAAAAAATTGAAGATTTTGAAGAAATGCTTCAAAAAGTCTTAAGCAGTCGAAATATGCCAAAAAATATGATTATTGAAGATTTTTCAACATTTAGACATATTCTACACATTTATAAAAAAAAACAATAAAAATTGATGAAAATCAATATTAATTTAGAATATTTCATACATTTTTTTTAAAAACACTTGAAACATTAAAAAACTTAGAAAAATGTGCTGAAATGATATCTTATTGCATATTTCGACGATTTAGAGCATTTTGAAGGCTTTTCTGATAAACTGTATTTTCTCACTCAATTATATAGATTTTCACGCTTTTAAACGAGAATTACTGCTGCAATTGAATTTTATGTTAAAAATCAGCAAAATTATGCTATTTTTTGAAGAACTTCGTAAATACATATTTTAAATAAAAAAAATTAATGTTTTTCAAAGGATCTTGGAAAAATATTTGAATCGTCGAAAAATGCCAAAAAATATGATTTTCGATTATTTTTCAAGATATAACTTTATTTTACACATTTATAAAGATATCTAATAAAATCTATAAACATATATTTCATATATTTTCTAAAAAATACCTGAAACATTAAGAAACTCAGAAAACTGTGCTAAAATGATATTTTATTGCATATTTCGACGGATTAGAGCGTTTTGAAGACTTTTTTGACGAACCACGTTTTTTAGCTAAAATTCACAGATTTTCAAACATTTAAATCAGAATTACAGCCGCAATTGAATTTTATGCCAAAAGAAGGCAAAATTATCCTATTTTGTTAAGTGCTTTGTGAAAACATTTTATATATAAAAAAATGAAGTTTTCAAGAAATCTTTGTAAAAGCCTTGAATCGTCGAAATATTTCCAAAAAATATGATTCCGATGATTTTTCAACATTTAAATATATTTAAGACATTTTCAAAATATATCAATAAAAATCGTCAGAAATCAGCATTAATTTTGAATATTTCATATGATTTTAAAAAATTCTTGTAACATTAAAAAATGAAAAAACGTGCTAAAAGATATTTTATTGCATATTTCGATAATTTAGAGTGCCTTGGATTGTTTTCAAACAAACATAATTTTTTAGATAAAATTCATAGATTTTAACACTTTTAAATCAGAATGACTGGTGCAAATTAATTTTATGCTAAAAGTAAGCAAAATTAAGCAATTTTGTTAACTACTTTGTAAATATATATTTTAACTCAAAAAAAATTAAGATTTGAAGGAATGCTTCAAAAAGTCTTCAGTAGTCGAAATATGCCAAAAAATATGATTATGGAAGATTTTCAACATTTAGACATATTCTACATATTTATAAAAAATCCCAATAAAAATTGATAAAAATCAATATTAATTTAGAATATTTCATATATTTTTTTTTTAAAAACACTTGAAACATTAAAAAAACTTAGGAAAATGTGCTGAAATGATATTTTATTGCATATTTCTACGATTAGAGCGTTTTGAAGGCTTTTGTGTTAAACCAAATTTTCTTGCTAAAATATATAGATTTTCACACTTTTAATTCAGAATTACTGCTGCAATTGAATTTTATGCTAAAAATAAGGAAAATTATGCTATTTTTCCGAAGTACTTCGTAAATGCATTTTTTAAATAAGAAAAATGATGTTTATCAAAAAATATTGGAAAAATCTTTCAATCGTCGAAATATGCCAGAAAATATGATTTTCGACGATTTTTCAAGATATATCTATGTTTTACACATTTTTTAAAAAATCTGATGAAAAAGACAAACATCATTATTAATTCCAAACATTTCGTATATTTTCTTAAAAATACCTGAAACATTAAAAACTCAGAAAACTGTGCAAAAATGACATTTTATTGAACATTTTTACTAGTTAGGGCTTTTTGAAGACATTTTCACGAACCACGTTTTTTAGCTAAAATTCAATGTTTTCGTATTTTTAAAAAAATATATGAAATATTCAAAATCATTCCTGTATTTCATCGAAATTTTATGGCCTTTTTGAAAAATATGTAATATACTTTTTAAAATGTTGAAAACGCTCAAAAATTTGAATTCCATCAGTAATTCTGATAAAAAGGTTTGAAAATGTATGAATTTTAGCTAAAAAATCAGGTTTGTCTGAAAAGTGCACTCAACTCCCAAATCGTCGAAAAAGCAGTAAAACATCATTTTACCTATTTTTCGATTTGTTCATGCTTCATATTTCATATATTTTAGGTATTTTATATATTTTTTAAAAATACCATAAGCATTGGAAAAAAATGAAAAAAATT
>NC_069480.1:16874600-16899338 GCF_026875155.1 Cherax quadricarinatus
ATTTGTGGAGTTTGTCATGGAAGTCTGTGTGTTTGGCGTTGAGGTCGGCAAGAAAGGTATAACAGGGAGATGTGTATGACTAAAAAGAATTGGTTAAATCATGAATGTTAATGTTTTGGTGGGGTCGGGTTTAATGTCGAGTACAGGATGAGGGTCAGTGAATCGTGTAAATTTCACAGCCATGCGGAAAATTAGTAAAGGAAGGGATAAGAACTCATGTTTAATGGTACCTTAACAAGAATAGCTAAGCCATTCCAGTTTTCAGCAGGAGATGACAGGCTGTATATCCTAAGTGTCTGATCTTTTGATCATCACGTACACATGTGCTGTTTAATAACAAACATTTCTGGTTGTTCTGATTCAACGAGGTCAGCAAGAAATTATTGTTTGCGTTATAAGCTCGTATGTTAAATTGAATAACCTTAAGGGCCATGGTTGGGGTTACTTGATGGTCCGGGAATGTAAGTCTTTCCTATTTTTGTCTTACTAACCCATCATGTGTGTACCTTCACCTGACCTATATTGGGTCGGTTGGTTTTTACGGTTTCTGGATTGGGGAACGGGAAGGGGAAGGGGAAGATGAGGGGGCGTGGGAGTAGGAGGTGGGACTAGATGATATATATATATATATATATATATATATATATATATTTTATATATATATATATATATTTTATATATATATATATATATAAAATATATATATATATATATATTATATATATATATATATTATTATTATATATATATATATATATATATATATATATAATAGAGGGGAATGTATGAGAGTATAGTTTTTTACCAACGCTCTTATATGGGTGTGAAGCATGGGTGATCAATGTTGCAGCTAGGAGAAGGCTGGAGGCAGTGGAGATGTCATGTCTGAAGGGCAATGTGTAGTGTGAATATAATGCAGGGGAATTCGTAGTTTGGAAGTTAGGAGGAGGTGCGAGATTCCCAAAACTGTTGTCCAGAGGGCTGAGGAAGTGTTGTTGAGGTGTTCGGACATGTAGAGAGAATGGAGCGAAACAGAATAACTTCAAGAGTGTATCAGTCTGTAGTGGAAGGAAGGCGGGGTAGGGGTCGGCCTAGGAAAGGTTGGAGGGAGGGGTTAAAGGAGGTTTTGTGTGCGAGGGGCTTGGACTTCCAGCAGGCATGCGTGGGGCGTGTTTGATAGGGGTGAATGGAGACAAATGGTTTTTAATACTTGACGTGCTGTTGGAGTGTGAGCAAAGTAACATTTATGAAGGGGGTTCAGGGAAACCGGCAGGCCGGACTTGAGTCCTGGAGATGGGAAGTACAGTGTCCCGCACTCTGAAGGACGGGTGTTAATGTTTTCAGTTTTAAAAACTGTAGTGTAAAGCACCCTTCTGGCAAAACAGGGATGGGGTGAATGATGGGTGAAAGTTTTTCTTTTCGGGTCACCCTGCCTTGGTGGAAACGGCCAGTGTGATAATAATATAAATATATATTTTATATAATATATATATAAATATATATAAACAATATATATATATATAAAATATTTACACACATACAACATACATACATATATATATATATACCTGGAGTTTACCTGGGGAGAGTTCCGGGGGTCAAAAGCCCCCGCGGCCCGGTCTGTGACCAAAGGGCCTCCTTAGGCAGTGTCCCAGGATGCGACCCACACCAGTCGACAAACACCCACTTACCCATTTTACTGATGGGAAATAGACAACGGGTTAAAAAACACGTCCAATTTTTTCTACTCTCTGGAAGAACCCGGCCCTCACGTGTAAAGCGAGAGCGTTTTTTAAATATTTTTTTAAAAAAACATAAGAATAATAAATAAGACATAAAATGAACGTTAACATTTTTTTTTATTATACACTGGCGATTCCCCCCAAGGCAGGGGGGCCCCAAAAAAAGAAAAAATTCACCATCATTTTCCAAGGGGTTTCCCAAAGGGGGGCCAACATTTTTCTCCCAAAAATTCCCCCCCCTTCAGAGTGCAGACACTGACTTCCCTCCCAGGACTCAAGTCCCGGCCTCCGGTTTCCCTAAACCCCTTTCATAAAGGGTTACTTTGCTCACACCCCCAACAGCACTCAAGTATTAAAAGCCATTGTCTCCTTTCCTCCATCAAACACGCTCAGCATCCTGCGGGAAGTCCAAGCCACCGCACACAAAACCTCCTTTACCCCCCCCCCAAACCTTTTCCCTAGGCCGCCCCCACCCCCCTTCCTTCCACTAAGACCGGGAACACTCTTGAATCATTTCTGTTTGCTCCATTCCTCTACATGCCCGAACGACCTCAAAAACCCTTTCCCTCACCCCTCTGAACAACAGTTTGGTAAACCCGCACCTCCTCCTTACTTCCCAAAAAAAAAATTTCTGCATTATATTTTCCCCCGCACATTGCCCCCCAAAAATGACATCTCCCTGCCTCCACCTTCTCCTCCGCAACATTCACACCCATGCTTCACACCCATATAAGAGCGTTGGTAAAACTATACTCTCATACATTCACCTCTTTGCCTCCAAGGACAAAGTTCTTTGTCTCCACAGACTCCTAAGTGCACCGCTCACCCTTTTCCCCTCATCAATTCTATGATTCACCTCATCTTTCATAGACCCATCCGAAAGATGGGTAGGGGGAAACTTATCTAACTTTGACAATATTAATAAGAACAAAAACTAATACTCGACAACCCATAAAAAATAAAATTGAAATCACCTGCAATAATAACATTATACATATGCACTGAACCTCAACCATGAAAGAGGAAACACAGTTTCCAATTAAGCGAACTTGAGAATAATGAAAATACATAACTAAAATACCCATCAAAACCGAAATAAGTGAAACTATATTCACTGTCAAGTGACGATCGACACCATGCCCAGCCCTTCTAGGGTAGGGTAGGTGCCTGAGCCAGAGCTTGTAGCTCACAAGACTGTCATTCCCATTAGTCCCCTTGGGGCGGGGATGGCAGACCAGAGAGGCCTAGCTTGTGGCTAGGCCTGGGGACAGATGGTCCCAAAGATGAGGAGGTACTTGTGCCTCCTCCCATGGGAGACTTAGGTCTCAGATACTCCCTAAAGAGGGAGCCAAGGCCGGGCCACCACTTGGAAAAGGCCCGGGCCGGGAGAATACCGGCGAATCTTTAATAATAATAATAATAATAATGTCAAGTGACACCGACACCATGCCTAACCCTTCTAGGGTAGGGTAGGTGCCTGAGCCGGAGCTTGTAGCTCAAAAGACTGTCATTCCCATTAGCCCCTTTGGGGCAGGGATGGCAAACCAGAGAGGCGTAGCTTGTGGCTATGCCTGGTGACAATTGGTCCCAAAGATGAGGAGGTATTTGTGCCTCCTCCCATGGGAGACTTAGGTCTCAGACACTCCCTAAAGAGGGAGCCAAGGCCGGGCCACCACTTGGAAAAGGCCCGGGCCGGGAGAATACTGGCGAATCTTTAATAATAATAATAATAATAATAATAATAATAATAATAATAATAATAATAATAATAATAATAATAATAATAATGTCAAGTGACTAGGGACTTGGAAACCTTACTTCCAGTCATTGCACATACTCCGCCCCCCCCCCTCTAAAGTTGCTGCAAGGGTCTGCACTATCAGCAGCTGATAGTGCCTGGAGTTTACCTGGAGAGAGTTTCGGGGGTCAACGCCCCCGTGGCCCGGTCTGTGACCAGGCCTCCTGGTGGATCAGCGCCTGATCAACCAGGCTGTTGCTGCTGGCTGCACGCAAACCAACGTACGAGCCACAGCCCGGCTGATCAGGAACTGACTTTAGGTGCTTGTCCAGTGCCAGCTTGAAGACTGCCAGGGGTCTGTTGGTAATCCCCCTTATGTGTGCTGGGAGGCAGTTGAACAGTCTCGGGCCCCTGACACTTATTGTATGGTCTCTTAACGTGCTAGTGACACCCCTGCTTTTCATTGGGGGGATGGTGCATCGTCTGCCAAGTCTTTTGCTTTCGTAATGAGTGATTTTCGTGTGCACACTAACGTTTGGTACGTCATCTGGCCATAGGGCCGGTGAGGTACCCGCCCCCCTTCCTGCTGAAGACCTGCCACGCAGGTGCAAGTACAGATATACGACACTTCCCTACCCGGGGAGCCAATGCCGGGTCACCAAAATGGAAGTGACCCGGGCCGGGACACCATACCGGCGAAGCAAATAAATAGAATAGAATAGAATATCAAGTGACTAAACAAATCATTACCTAACTAATTAAACATTAGATAATGATGTAATTATTGAGCTCATTAAGACGTGTTCTGACCAATAAATAATAGCTGAATTTGTTATTTACACATCATATACATATGTCGTTCATAAATCAATTCCAAAACATATCATGACCTTAAAACATAATAGATACAATCAGCACGATCACAAACTGGATGGAGATTCATCAGTGATTATCGACTGGTCGAAGATTGGAAAAACAGTGTGTGTTGTGTTCGCAAATCTGTGTTAGTTTACGCACAGATTAGCGTCGTTCCTGGTGATCCTTGGATTGTGTTTCAGTGCTTCAGAGCAGTGAGCCACGAGAGGGTGGCTACGGGCCCCGACTGGGCACTGAGCCTCACAGCTCTGCAACCCAGTGTGGCGGCTCTGAGGTCACAGGCAGCAGCTCTGCTGCTGGCTCTGTCCCCACACCTACAGTCACCATGACAGATCCAGGAGAGCGGCCTAAACGTTCATGGGAATGCGGGGACGAGTTGGAGGACGACGTGGGGCAGGTGGGAGCCCCCACCAAGAAGGCCAAGGATGCAGTGGAGACTACTGTATCTACCAATCTGCCACTATGTCCGTCGGCAGCCCCTACCCAAGGAGACTTGCACCCCCAGATGGCCATAGGGGTCGTGGAAGGAAGCCAGGAGGCTGTAGCTCCTCAACTGGCAAGGATGGAGCCATCCCAGGTCCCTACACCAGTTGCGCCAGCCTCCACAGTGGATGGGGACTGGCTGACTCCACGTGGAAGGAGGAATTCCCGCTCAGCTCGGGCACAAGCAACCAGGGCCTTCAACAAATTCAAGGTTCCCAACTGCGGGTTTGTAAGGTATCCGGAAGGTCTACCCTGCCTCAAGTTCTGCTGCGAGTTCACTCTCAGGAAAGAGGTTCTGGTCATTCCTCGGGACGAAGACTCTTACGATGAGTTGAAGGGGCTGGTTGTGATGCATCCCAGCATGGTGGAACTGGTTGCTTCGGAGAGGGTGTACAAGGGGGTGCTCTTACACGTCCCTGTGCCCTCCCACTGGACCCCATTTTGGAAGTGCCCAATATTGTCAAGGCAGAGCGACTCACTGCAACTGTGAACAATGTGCCCACCTGCCAGGTGCTGATCCACCACAAAGGTCCACTTCCCACGCACCTGAACCTTGGGGTCTGGGGAAGATTCAAGATCCGACAATACCTGTCAGGCCCCGTACAATGCTTCAACTGTCAGGGGTTCAATCATATTGCAGCCACCTGCCAGCGAGAGAAGAAGTGTGGCATGTGCAGCAAGGCACACGACTCGAAGGACTGCATTGCAATCCTCAAACAGCCAACTGGCAAAACCCTTCGGCCAGAGCCCAAGTGTGCCAACTGCTCAAAGAGGCACCATGCCTGGAACCGGAGCTGTCGTGTGATGGTGCAGCACTGGCAGCAGGTTCGTCATCCGTAACGACCCGACAGCCCTGACACCACCCTGCCTTGGAACCGCCCAGCAACAGTCGGTATGGGCTCCAACCACAGTTCCCCAGATACCGCAGGAGCGCAATACCAGCGAGTTCCCAGCACTGGGCTCCCAGCGGTGGCATCATGGTTTGCAGCACTGTGGTCAACTGCGGGGTCAGATGGCAAATGGCCAAGAAGACAGAATCATTGGGAAAAACAGCCACAGGCCAGGCACACTGCCCATCAGAAATCCCAGCTGGGCACCAATATTCCTTGCCATACCACAAGCAGGCCTCTTCCCAAGGGCAGGCCCCTACTGTGAGTGGCCAGAGTCAGGCAGAGGTTCCCCCGCTGGGAGACCCGGAAGCCCATGGCCACTCAGGCCGGGCCCAGGGTGCATGCAGCTTATGCTGCTGAAGTGTCGACAGCCCACCCAGACATACCCAGTGACCCAACCACGACTCGATGGGTCGTCCAGTTCAATGCCTGCAGAGGTAATGGTCGAATCATTTCAGATTGACTGAAGAAAACTATCGGGTCATCTCAGCACTCCTCTGTCGCCTGCTGCCGTCGGCGGAGGACAGGGGGGCCTGTAGGCAGCTCCTGTCATGGATGCTGGACGTGGTCCTCCTGGACAGGAAAGACTCAATGGAACTTCAAGCCATCATCCAGGAGTCCTTCCAGCCCTTGATGGAGGAGGCCCCGGAGTCGCCAACAACGGACGACGAGTCCCAGGCAGAGTTGGAATCAGTGGGCCACCTCTGCAGCCCTTGAAGATCCTCCAGTGGAACATTTGCGTACTGCAGCGGAAAATTCACTTAGTGATTGAAGCTGCAGTTCAGGATGAGGTTGATGTCTTCCTGTTCCAGGGGAGACACTCACCGATTCGTCACGTCAAATGCAGTAACGTATTCTGGGATTTTCGGCCTACCTTCAGCGCCTGGAAGGGACTGGCAGGGGCAACGGCGATCTACATCAGGACCACTATCCTCATTCAATCTCCAATGACCCATCAACTGTGGGAGGGCGTAGAGGTTCATGCTATCACCCTAAAACCTAGCAGATGGGCCTCTCGTGGTTTACAATAGTTACATAAGCTCTCGGTACAACCCTTGACATTTCAGAGGTGGCAGCAATCGCCCCCTGGGAGGGTCTTGTTGTGGCTGGGGATGTCAATGCCCACCACCCAATACTTTCTTCTGTCTCTAATACCAACACAGCTGGAAGGCACCTTGCGGCTGTGCTGGAGGAGGTCCCTGAGATCGCCCTCCTCAATAATGGTGAGCCAACCCGTCACTATGGTGGCCGCTTGGATGTCACTCTCATCTCTAGGAGGTTGCTCTCGAGTGCGAGATGGGAGGTCCAGCCCCGTCTCACCAGTGATCACTTTGCAATGGTCACCATGCTGATGGTCCAGCAGTGCCCGCTCCCGACACCTACCCCCACATAGAATCTAAAAAAGGCCGACTGGCAGTGCTTCCAGGAGGTCACTGAGCGCTGGTGGGCAGAGTCTCCTCTTCTGGAAGACCCGGATAAGGCGGCTCAAAGCTTGCATATGGCCTTCACATGTGCAGCTGAGGCAGCCATACCTAAGATTACAGCGGAGGGTCATATAAACGTGAGTGTGGGTTTTAAAATGAGGATATCAGGGAGCAGAACCACCGCATCAATGTCGTACGCAAGATGCACAGGTGTAATCCCACGGTTGAGTCCATGCTCTGCTCAGGGAAGTGTGCGGCATGCACACCATGTCTCACACAGGGTCGGGTAGGCTAAATGGTTAGAGTGGTGTGCCTCCTTCAGCTACTCCTTCACCTTATCTGAGATTTGGACCAAGTTACGACTGGCCACTGGGCAGTGTCGCAGTGTGGCTCGGTTGCATCCAGACCCCACAACGGAGGCAGAACGTCTGGTGGACCTTTCACCTCCAGAGCGGCCATGGCTCAACTGCCTCAGGATCTCCAGGACCTCCAAGCCACCCTCCTTTCTAGAAGGATGATGGTATCCAAGCAGCATCCCAGGCAAAGGACGTCATGGATAAAAAACTTCGCCGACCAGGAGCTCCATGCAGCCTTCACATCTCATCGTGACACTGCACCAGGGCATAAAGGTATCACCTAGGGCATGATCACTCGGTTGGCCATTCTGGACATTATGCTGTCCGGGGGGTCGTCAACCGGACTTGGTGAGCTGGCAAACACCCTGTCGTATGGAAGGGGGCCCTGACATCATACCAATTCCTAAGCCTGGGGATCCTGGCAGTGTGAGACCCATCTCCCTCACCAGTTGCAATCTGGGTGTCTGAAAGGATGGTGTTGGAGCTTGGCCCTCCTCATAAACACCTCTATGGCTTCAACAGAGGAGTTGGGCACTTTCGAAAGCCTTACCATCCCCGGGCCGGCATTGGGTCGGACCCCCAAGCCCACATTGTTGTCTTTCTTGACCTCGAGAAAGTTTTTTGAACTAGCCAGTGCACCTGCCATCCTCTCATTCTTGGCCCGCAGAGGGGTTAAAGGCAGGTGCTTTCATGGCTTCGTTCCTATCCCCAGGAGAGGCCGGCCCGGGTACAACTTCCAGGGGCATGCCTCTTCTCTCAAGACCCTGGACAACGGCACTTCACGGGGCGGGGTGCTTAGTCCCACCCTGTTCAATGTACTGAGCACCAGCTTGGTGTGCCTGCCTTTCTCCAGAGGCACCATCCTCCTCAGCTATGCCGATGACCTGGCACTTGTCTTTACCTAGGAAGTGCCGGCTTTTGCAGCGTGCCCAGGAGGACGTCGATCTGCTGGCTTCCATTGCTGTCCACTTGGGGCACAAGATATCTGCGGCAAAATCCAAAGCCATTATCCTTTGCACCAGGGTGCCCAGTCAGGGCTGCGGGTCCTGGACATCGACCTGGAGTGGGTTCACAGTTTATAGGTACCTTGGCATTTAACCATTGAACAGGACCTCACCTTTCCAGAACTGCGTACCACATTAAAGAGAGGGCTCTGCAGAGGGTCAGGGCATTGATGTCATGGCCAACTCTAGTTGGGGCCAGCCTCGAGGTCATGAGGTTGTTCTACATCCAGGCAATACGTTCCATCATTGACTATGGGGCACTTGCTCGGTTCACGCCAGACCCACAAACATCAAATCCCTCTTGTCATCCAGAACACAGCTGTAGGGCCATGCTGCGGGCTCCTATGTGGGCCAATGCAGTGGCTCTGAACCTTTAGGTGCAGCTACAGCCTCTTGAAGACAGGACCCCAACTGGTAGCTGCCAAAAGGATCGCAAAGTATCTCCGACTCCCGAGGCTGACAAACTGATGAGAGATTTACTGGTCCACCAGGGAAGGTCATTCTACTGCATCCCGGCCGCTGAATGGATGTGGCTGGAGGCTGTGACAGACTGACAGCAAAACTACACGGTGCCAACCCCTTGGGCACCAGAGCTGTTTGCGGTGCACTGGACAACCCTACCAGGCAGCAAGAGGCATTGCACCCAGGACATTCTGAAACGACTTGCCCTCGGCTAGCATTGTGGGTGCAAAAGGGCCCAGGGTGTGTGCCATATTACCCCAATGGCTCCAGAGACCCAGTGGCAGGCCGCACAGCTGCTGGATGTTCCACAGCAATCTGACAGCAGGTTTGGCGCCTCCCAGACCATTGCACCATCCTGCAGGCCGAACTCTTGCCATCCAACAACTCTGCGGCATGCTCTTGCAGACCATCAGCATCCCCCCATCATCCACGTTGATTCCAAGGCAGCGTCCAAGCGCTTATGCACAGAGAGCCAAAGGACAACATACACTTAATCACATCCATCCGGGGTGACCTGCAGACTCTCATGGCCCAGGGTCGCAGGGCTACCATCAACTGGATCCCGAGCCATGTGGGTATCCCTTGCAATGATGCTGCAGATGAGGCTGCTAGGACTGCAAACCCTCGAAGCACAGCCACATGCTGCAATCTCCATCAGCCTCAGCCAGATTGCGCTCTGGGCTGCTGGTGCACCAGGCGCCCATTCCCTGACCCTGGGGATTCACATAGCCTCTGTTGGTATGTCAGGGAGACCCACAGGGCGCCCCCTCCAAGTATTCGGACACAGTCCAGAGAACTGAGGGTGCATATCCACCGCCTACGCTTAGGGTATCCCACCACTGCGTGGATTGTTGAACGCACAAGAGGAGCTCTGTGCCAGTTGTGACCGAATGGTTCCGAAGCCATTGGTGCACTACCTGTTAGACTGCCCTGCTACGATGCCCCTTCGCCGTAGACAGTTCCAATGATCCAAGTGGGGCAGGCCCGAGAGGAATGAGGGGAGCACATCTTGTGTACTTAGCTGTCAGGGACTTGGAAACCTTTCTTTTCCCGTCATTGCACGTCATCTGCCCCCTGCTAAAGTTGCTGCGAGGGCCTGCTTGGACCCCCATTGCACTGCACACCAGCCACTGTTAGTGCACACTAACGTTTGGGACGTCATTCCCGGCCATAGAGCCGGTGAGGACCCGCCCCCCTTCCTGCTGAAGACCTGCTATGCAGATGCAAGGAGAGATAAACGACACTTCCCTACCCGGGGAGCCAATGCCAGGTCACCAAAATGGAAGAGACCAGGGCCGGGATACCATACCGGCGAATCAAATAGAATGGAATAGAATAGAATGGATACAATATTATATAGCGAAAGTACATTTTTTCGTTGAAGATTTAAACGTCACGGTCTGACACATGAAAACGTAGTATGAATCCAAAGGTTTAAATTTAAAACAACACAATCTAGATAATCTTCTATTTTACCTTCGTTGCACTCTCTCGTACCGAAACAGAATCTTACTTGTTATGCTCACAACAAACTACGCGCACAAAATACATACGAGACCAGTCCTTTTAAGTTTTCACGTTGTACAAATGCAATAAATCCGCAACACTGAAATTACGATACGTTTAAGGAAAACTACGCTCCAACGATTCCCAAACAACAACTGATTCCTACACTTCATGAGATACATAACTGGGTACAATACTGTGTACCCTCTAAATCGTTCCCGCTGTCAGGAGTACCCAAGATGTATGAATAAATTCTGATACTAACACCCCCAGTGCCCATGCGACATTTATCCGGGACCCCCCCACGCTAAATTAAAGGAAAACGTAAGGGAGACAACCCCCCCACCTACCTAATAAGTCCCAAACGAGCCAACAACACATGGCTTCTAACCGCTAGCAAAAAAAAATCACATGGAAAACAGTTTCTTCAATCCCACAATCGCTACAGAACGAAATATCGCATACCCCTCATGTACACAAAACAGACCCGGACGGCAAGATGTTATGAAAGAATTTATATACCGAATACAAACTATGGTTGGGTCACAACAGAAGATCCACCAGACGGTTCCAGTTTTTCACCCAAGCATACAAAAGAAACTGACTAAGACCGGTGCCTCATCAGCTTCCAACGTCGCCCGAACTAAAACATGCAATTTACACGCCCGCGGATTTGAAACCAATGTAAGCACGCGCAACATACCATGCATATATGGCGATCACGCCCCTTAAACAACCCCGATTTTTCATACTATTTAATAACCGAACAAGAAAACCCACGTAACTCGCCCCAGAATTCTAAATAAAATTCACATGGGCAACCCGTCTGACCCAGGCGATTTTCCTTTTTTCATGTCCTGCATGCAATATAGTTGTTCAAACCTCTATTAAAATTTTCGAGTCAACCCGTTTACTGGACAACATCCATGGCAACATTACGATCTCGACTCCCTTTAAATGTATCAGGTAAACTATGTCACAAAAAACTCAAAAAAATGGAAATCCATGACGTCGTACCCAGGGGGAAGGACTCAACCCCATCCCCCCCCCCGTAAAACCCATTATATTTAACCCCCGACGACGCTGACTTTTTTCACGTAGGAAACGCAGATGGTCAGTCTCCCCCAAAGAACTTCATCTTTTTTCCCGCCGAAATTTCCCGTCCCCCCTGAAATAAATTTTTTTCAAAAAATCTACATTTCTGCTTTCGGGGCGGTGATGGGGTTACCGGATATTCTGCACGTGGCTCTAACACGCACGTAAATTGACTTCGTAAGAAATTCCCAACTTCCAAAACAAAATTTGGGTATCGCCTCTACCATCGCCCCAAAAAAAAGGTTTTAAATACAGGGTTTCCCCCTTAAACATCCCACCACTCTAGAAACCCTATGACACCCATCCCAAAATTCCATAATTGGGGACCACTCCGCCCAAATTTAATCATAAATTTTTCATCCCCTTTTAAAAACTAACTTTTAAAATTTCCCAAAAACCGAGGAACACTTTTTGCACACCAGCCCAAGCGAGAATTCCCAAATACGGGCACGGGATCAAAAAAATTTTTCACCCACATGCTGGACACTCTGAAAGCCCAATAGCACGCACTACATGATCCTATCGATTTTCGCCCCAAACGTAACCCTGCTGGACAAAAGTAAAATCCCCCCCACCAGCTATTTCACCCCCAAAACGCGCAATCCCAACCCCTTGAAAAATAAAACCCAAAAAGGGTTGAAAAATACAACCCCCCCCTCCCCCGGGGTTCCACATCCCGACGTCGTGAAAACGAAATTTCCCATTACCTCCCACAATGGATATTGCGGAAGTGCCCGGGAAAGGGATACAAAACGTCCCTAAAAATTTGCCCCAAACATTTTTAAACCATCAAATGTGCCATGACTCCATCCCCCTCTGTAGCCTGATGGACCCTTTCCCAAAATTTTTTAGTAAAGGGCCTAAACAAAAGCAAACTCATCAGTTTTCAAAAGGGGAACATTTCGAAGTTAACCATGTAAAAAGTGGGGGACACGCCCCGGGAACACACGCCACAGCTGGCTCACCCCCAATGTAGATCTTGAAATATTTTGAACAACCCCCTCATACACCGTAGAGTCGTAAACTTAAACGAAAACTCGGGAAACCCCGTTCAAAGAAACACCATAGATTTTAAACATAGAGATCTTTTTATGTATCTCGAAAGGATTTAAAGGGTAGGAGGACGCCGATTTTAGAACCCCAACAAAGACCCCTTGTAAAAGCCCCAAACACAGACGGATTAATTCCCCCCGGGGCGGGGTTTCCCCCTCCATTTTGTGGGCAATTTTGGGCCGGGGCGCGGAGCATAAAAACACTCCCCTGGGAAACTGAGGGGCCAACTGCCTTGTTTTTATTGTCCCTTTTAATATCCCTTTCCCTTTTTTAACCCTGGTTTTTCCCCCCGGGTCCTGGGGTTTTCCCAGTTTGTTGCCCAAAATTGCCCCCCGGTCCTGGTTTTTTTTCCAATGGGGGGCCCGGGTTTTGGGTCCCGGTCCTGGGGGTTTTTCCAGATGGTACCCGGGTATTGTCCCAGTCCTTTTTTTTCCATATGGTGACCCGGTTTTGGGCCCCCAGTCCTGGGTTTTCCAGATGGTGACCCGGCCCTTTGTCCCGATCCTGGGGGTTTTTCCAGATGGACCCGATTTGGCACCGGGTCCTGGAGGTCTGAGACCTGTCGTCATGGTAGTGCCCTGAGACCTATGCTGTCATGGTAGTTTTCGGGAACCTAGGGTCTGTCAGGTAGTGTCTGAAAACCAAAGTCTCCCCATGCAGGGGGTTCAAAAACCTTTTTAAAAGATTGAGTTTAGGGGGTAAAAGGTATTCTAAAGGGAGAAGTTTGTATTCCCATTATAACAGGGATATGGTAAAACTCCTACGTTTCCACCAGGAGATACGACAATGAAAGAGGCCCCACAGTCCTGTTTGTCAGTACTATTTTCGGGTTTCCCCCGGGATGAGCCCAAATATACGATTTAAAAAAGGGGGCCTTTGGGAAATGACAATTTCGGGCCGTCTTTATTTTAAAAAAGTTTTTTTTCCTTTTAAGTCCCCCAGGGAAATTACCAGCCCAAAAGTTAAAAGGGCAGGGTGCTGAGCTTTAAAATCTCCCGCTAGAATTTTTGGGAAAAATTTCAATTTAAATTATCCTATGTAGAGGAACTAAACTCTATAAAATTGTTGTTTTGGGGGGGAAAAATATCCAGTTCCTACCACTTTTTGGGCCAGGGCCCTTTTGTCTTTTCTTTTGCAAGAATGAATTTTCATAAACCCAATGAAATTTTAAGTGTATAGCCAAATTTTAACAAAAAATTGGCTACCCCCCCTTTAAAAAAAGGGTCCTCTCGTTTTCTCCACGGGTAAAGAAAACCACTAAGGTTGATCAACTCTTGCAGCTGCCCCTCTTTAAAGAGTAAAAACATGGGGTTTTTTTTGAAATTAAAGTATTTCAACCTAAAGGGGGGAACGGTTTTAAAGAAATTTTGAATATTAATTTGGGGAAATTTTGAAAACCCCCTTTAAATTTTCTGTTCTTTGGGACGGGGAACGGGGGAACTAAACCCGCCTACAATTTAATGTATTTTTTTGGTATACCCCACTATCCCTGCTGGACTCGCAAGGGGAGGAGGGAAGTTCGAGTATTTCCCTTGGGTTAAGAAAGTGTCACCATCTTAAATTTAAAAATTGGTAATATTAACAAAACCCAATTAGATTCATTAAGTAAACATCAAAAACTGAGGTGTGATATTCCCAGTTTCAGGAAGCAGAGCTCGTGAAGTTAATGGGAGACTGTGGAGCCCCAAAGGGGAAATTTTGGGTGGGGGCCCTTTTTAAATTTTTACCTTGGGAAATTTCCCCGTTCATAAAGGATCACTGCAATAGGGGAAGATTAAGCACCAATTCGGGCATCGTTAGGGTCGGGTATTGACTCTTTGGGTTAAAGGGGAGTTAACAATTTGGGTTATGCGGGTGGGTGATCCCTAAAAAGGGAATTAATTTAACTTATTTTTAGAAGTAAGGGGGGGGGGAAAAATGGGATAGAAAATGGGAGTGTTTCCCATTAGCCATTAAAAAATCATTTAAAAACCCCCTTTGAGCAATTTGAATGCCCCCCACCTGCAATTCTTTTTTTCCCCATCATATACTTTATTTTTGTGCCTCTTTCATATCCCCGGTTTAGGAAACCCTGAAAAAGGGGGAGGTGAACTGAACCTTGTTTTTGTTTTTTTGGGTTTTAATTTGTAGGTGGGGGTTTTAGATTGGGGCATTTCCAAGAGGGGCAAATTCCAAACTTTGGAACCAGTAGTAAGACCTGAGGAGTCCCCCCCCTAGATCCAGGCAAAGCGGGGAAAGGGAAAGGGTTTGGGGGAACATTTTTTTGGGGGTCCCTGGGGATTTGGTTTTTCTTAAAAGGGGAAAACAGTTTTTTATTCTAAAATTTTTGCTTTTTCCTTTTTCCCTCTAGGGCAAAAAGGGGCAAAAAACAGCATGATGAGCCAACACTGGGTTTTTTTTTGGGTTAAACCATGAGCATATGCGGGCAAATAAATGCTTGGGTAACTGAAATTTTTTGGGTTTGTATCCCCAAAAAGCGAAAACTTTTGAAACTTTGGGGTCACACTGACAAAACCGCTCAAAAGTTTGGGTCATTTGAACATCTTGTGCAACAACATTTGAACCCAATTTTGGGCACATTATTTTGGGCTTTTTCAATTTTCTCAATTTTTTTAATTTTTTCCATTTTTTGGCCAGGTTTAAAAAATTTTTATGTGCTTGCCCCAGCATAAAATTTCAAAAATTCCGGGAAAAAAAGGGTCAGCAAGAATTTCTTTCACTTTTCTATCACCCATGTCTGTTAATACCTGGCAAAAAACACCGTCGTTTTTGCTTGTAGTTTTTAAAGGTGAAAATTGGGTGGATACCCAAAGCCCTTTTTTTGCCCAGGACTTCCCTGCAAAAAAAAAGTTGAAGTAACTTTTTTTCAAAGAGAGGAGAAGTATTTACCCCCAACCCCGGAGATTTTTGGTAAAAACATCCACTGGAACAACTTTTAAATTTTTGAGCAAAAAACATGCTAGAATTTTTTTCCTTGATTTTTTTGGTTGTAAATAAACCCTAATTTTACTCTTACCCCGCCCCAAAGAGGGCCCAGGAAAGTAAAACTGGCAGAGAATTTTACTTTTAACAAAAAGGGCCCTTTCCTTAGTTTTAAGCTAATTTTCCCTTTATTTCATTTTGACTTTTAAAGGGTCAGCCCCTAAGATACCCTACCTTCGAAATTTTTGAGGGGGAAAGGGCCCAAGGCAAAGATGGGCCCGGTTTTTTAAAAAACCCCAAAACGGGCAAATCGGATGGTAAAAAAGCCTTTTTTAACTTCGCCAAAGCGAATTTCCGAAAAAAAAATTGGGAAAAAAGTCAAAAGGGACAGCAATTTTTTTTAGTGTGTTAGTGGGGGGGGCCGTGAAATTTTTTTTTGGGTAAGGGGGGAAAAGGGGAAGGATGGGGGGAGGGGAAGAGGGGGGTAAAACACAAGCAAGCACCCCCCTTACCCCTTATGGGAGGGGGGCCGGAAGTGACTGGAAGCAAGTTTTTCCCCTCAGCCTGGGGAAAAACAACTCAGGATAACCCAAGGGAAAAAATTTTGAGTTTCAAGTTTTCTCAGCTCGAGAATTTCTCAGATAAAATGAAGGCAGGAACGACGACGTCCTTTTTTCCCCCACGGTGGCTGGGCGGGGTTCCGTTTCGTTTTCGTGTCGGGATTGTTGGCCTTGTTCCGAAAAAAAACTATGTACTGAAATACATGTTATAAGGGGATTTCCCTGTTAAACCCCGACCCATAAATTATATGCAAAAAAATTTTTTGCACTCGCCCAAAAACCCCTCTTTGAAAAAGGTTTACCTCCAGGCAAGCTGGGATCCCGGGACAAACGCTGTAAATTTTGGCCAAAAGGGTTTCTTGGGGATTTTTTTCGCGTCCACCAAATTTAAATTTTTGGGGGGGGGATTTTTGGGGTTAGACTGGAAGGGGCATTTGATAAAAGATGATCATTTTTGTGTTGAAAATGATAATTTGGGCAAACTGGGTTTTCACCCTGAACATTTTTTAATTTGGGTTTTTGTCTTTGTATACTGACGGGGAGTTTGGGGCGTCCCCGGGGAAACGGAAGTTAGGGCGCCGTATGTTTTTCATCTTTGGGGTTCCCCCAGGGGGGCCCGTTTTCACAAATTTTATTTTCAAAAAAATCAAGAGGGGCCCTTTTAAATTTGGGGACTGGGAGCCAGGTGTTACAGAATTTAAAGTAATGGGCAGTGCGGTAAAAGGGCCAAACCCTATTGTTGGCAAAGTTTATTGAACAACGCCCCTTCTACAGATGCCCGGGAGTTTGTCTTCCATAAACATATTTTTGTACTAAGGATAAAATCTGGAACCCCCTTTTTGGGTCCCCCGGCAACGAGGGCCATTTTTCCGTGGGGAGTCCGTTGGGGTTTTGCGTGAATCTTTGGAAAAATGCGTGATTTCAGGCGGCTAGTAAAACTGAAGGACGTGCGCCCCAATTCCAAGATGGTGGTTGAAAACGAAAACTGGCGTTTCGGGAAAGCAAAAGGTTTTCATCAGCAGGTGGGTAGTTACTAAAATTTCATCCCCATATGCTAAAGTGAGGGATGGGTTTTGTTTCTGGTCCTTTTTGTGTCCAAGAGATGAGACACTTTATTGGGGCAAAGTTTTTCGGTTTTTTTCTCGGGGAATCGTTGTTGCTGGTTTTCGACGCAGTGTGCAAAATTTAAGTTTCGCAAGGGGGGGTTTGGGGTTAAATTTGATTTTTCATGCATCAATGCTTGCCCTTTTTGGGGAAACATACAAAATTTCAAAACCCCGCAGTGGCAGGGAAACCAGTTAAATTAGACGTACAAAACCTTGGGGGGTGTGTTAAGGGAGTGATTTGCCAATATATGCGTGGGGTAAGGGTTTTGCGTGCCCTTTCAGTGGGGTTTTTAAAACCGCGGGCGTGAAAATTGAATATTTTAGTTTGGTTGACTATGGGGAAGGGTGACCCCTGGCACCGGGCCTTTTCATTTTCCCTTGTACACTTTTTTCTGATAATTTGGAACCCCTCTCGTGGATCTTCCCTTGCGACCCTAGTTCGTGAAAAGGAAAATAAATTCTTTTATAACATCTTTCCGTCCGGGGGCTGCATTGGGGTACACACGGTTACGTGAAGCCGTCCTGTAGCGATTGTGGGGGTTGAAGAAAAATGTTTTTTAAGCAAAATTTTTTTTTGTGAGCGGTTAGAAAACCTTTTTCCCGTTTTTTCGGAAAACTTTTTAGGTAGGTGGGTGGGGGGGGTTTTTTTTTTTTTTCCCTTTTCGTGTCCTAAATTGGACGTTAAAGGGGAGGGGGGGGGCCCCCGGAAAATGTCGAAAGGGCACTGGGGGGGGTTAGTATCAGATTTTATTCATACATCTTGGGGACCCAGACAGCGGCAACGATTTTGAGGGTACACAGAAATTTTAGCGGTTATGTAAACGAACAAGGTAGGGGAAAAAATGGTTTTTTTTGGAAAAAACGTTTTGGGGGCGTATTTTTCCCTTTTAAAAAATCGTAGTTTTCCCCGGTTTCGATTTATGGCAATTTTTTTAAAGACCCTGAAAGCGTAAAAGGACGGTCTCCGAAATGTTTTGCTTTGGCTTGGGGTGGGGTGAAAAAAAAAGGGTTGTGGGGGTCCAAAAGGTAATTAAGGGAAAAAAAAGAAATTTTTGATTGTTTTTAAATTTCCATTTTGGGTTCCCAAAGTAATAATTTTCCCGGTCAGACCGTGACGTTTAAAAAAAAATTAATTAAAAAAAAAAGACCCGCAAAAAAAAATAGTAACCCAAGTTTTTAAATTCCCCGGTAAAATTTTTTAAAATTTAAAATAAAACCCCCCCTACGTAAATGATGGTAAAAACCCCAAAACCCCCAAATTTTTAAAAATTTGGCAAACACGCAAAAAAAAGCCAATAAAAAAATATTTTCAAATTTTTTAAAAATTTAAAGGGGGTATTTAAATTTTTTTACACTTACAGTGGACAAATTTTTCACTTTTTGGATTTGATTGGGGATTTTAGTTTTTTTTAAAAATTTATTTTTCCCAAGCCCTTTAAATTTGGGAAAAGGGGTTTCCTCTTTATTATTGAAGTTTAGTTTTAAAAGTACAATTGTTTTATTGCAGGTGAAAATTTTTGGTTTAATTTTTTGATCGGTTTGTTGGGGTACTATTTTTGTTCTTTGCAAAATTATATAAATAAAATAATTTTAAATATATAATATTATATATAAATATTATATATATAAATATATAAAATATATAATATATATATTATTTAAAAAAATCCGTTTTGTTTTTTTTTTTTTCTTTTTATTAAAATTAAATTTCCAAATTTTTTTAAAAGTTTTAAATTTAAAAAAATAAAAAAAAATTGCAAAAAGAACAGACGCCCGATGTTTTACATTCGCTGCCAAATGCGGGGGGTGTGGTTGTGCTCTGCAACCCCCCTCGTGTTTTCAGGCGAGCCTCCATACAACAACATACGCTTATGTACGGCAAGGGGTGAATCCCGCGGGGTTGAGCTGCTTCCCTGGGCATTTTCCCCCCCTACGGCACAATTTTTGCTACCCAAAGAATTTATCCCAAAAGACAAACGGAAAAACGGGCGGGCGAGGTATATGGTGTAGCCCTGAATGGGGCCTACAGAATCTTCGTTAAGTTGAATTCGACGGCTTTTGTATGAGTGGCCGTCTGTGGAGTGACATATTTGAAGATACCATTGTGGTGAATGATGGCATGCCAAGAATTGTGTAGAGCCAGAAATGGCGACTTTGCCGGTGACCGGGAAGGAAGTGCTTGTGCAGCATGAGGTGAAGGCGCTGGAGGAAGAGCTGGGACAGGTTTTGAAGATTTTAACTCCTCTGTGGAGGAGACTTTCCCTATACGGGAGACCGTCACTGCGTTGCAAGGAGAGAGTGATGGGACGTGCAGAGGGAGGAAGGAGGAAAATCAGCAGGCAGAGAGAGAAGTCGCCGTGCTCTGTGCAACAAGAAACAGTGGGGGTAGAAGTTCATTGTGAGGAATCCTCGGAAGACGCATGGCGGTGGAGGGCGTCACTAGGAAGAGAGCGGCCACGTCAGACTCAGATGATGTCCTGACCTGGCGCAGAGGTCTGGAGGAAGTATGAATATTCTCGAAGTAGCCATGATAAGAGGCATCGAAAGAAGGGGGGCAGGGTGGATGGTGCAAAATCATGTGTTGACCCTGGGGCAGGGGGCCCTGGGAAGGATGAGAGGAAGGAGAATTGGAAATTTTAAGAAGGCTTAGGTGTATGACTGTGAATGTGAATGGACTGTGTAATAGAGTGAAGAGGGAATGTTTCGTATGCTCCTGTGTAAATATAGAGTGGACGTCGTATTTCTACAGGGGAGGAAGAGTGCTAGTGGTGGCAGGGTTTAAGGTTTCGACCCCTTCCATCTGCACGTTTGAAAGGTGTGGGGTGGGTTTTATTGATAAAGGAGGCGAGCCCGTTTGTGTTGATACAAGTTGAGGGGGAGGGGGGGGGGGTTGTTGCATTTGGATGGGAGTGGATGGGGCAGAGGGTAACATTTGTAAGTGTGTATGCGCCAGTGGAAAACGATAGAAAGTAAAGAGGGATTTTGTATGTTATGATCTATTTTAAGCCTTACGTGGTTTTACCTGCGGGGGCCATCATTGGTGGGACTGGAATTGTGTAATTAGGAGGGCTGATGTGGAATCACAAGGGGCAGGGCACATTTTGGCAGCCTTACGAAATCTCTTGGGGGTTGTTCAGTGAGTGATGTGCTAGGTGGGGGGCGTGGAGGTAGAGCATACTTCGTTGAGAGAGGTTACGCAGCTAGGTTAGATAGGTTGTACATATCTCACGGGGGTTTTGTCAAAGTTTGTCCGTACAAAGAGAAGTAGCTTTCTCAGATCATCGGGCGGTAGGGGCAGAGGTGGAGTGGGAGTCATTAGCTAGTATCTCTATGGGATACTGGAAGTTAAATACGAAGTGTTACAAGATGAGGAGGGGTTGGAGGGTTTTACAGCACTGTGGGAGGGGTAAGTGAGGAGGTAAAAGGGGTGGAGGATGTGGTGGGGCGTGGTGGGATGGTGTGGCTAATGAACGGATTCGGCATTGTTACATGTGAGAAGGGACATGGATCAATTCTTTAAAATATGGGCTCATTAACTATTTGGAGGACAGGTTAAGGGGTTGTTATGTAAGGGGGGCGGTGGAGGGTACTTATCCTATGGACGACATTATGGTAATTAAGGGGGGTTGCATGAAATCCAGGACGAGAGGTTCCAAGCGGTAGAAGTAATGGCGGGGGTGGAGGAGGTGTTATGGGGAGAAAGACCGTCGTCGTGTGTATGCGTAGGCAACAACAACGACAGTGGGCAATAGCTATTCCATGGTTGGAGGTTCATGAGTCGGTGGGTGGGTATAGGCTGGGTCAGGTTTTACAAACTACAGATGGGATAGGGGTGTTTGCGGATAAGTGGTATGAGCAGTATTGGCAAGAGGAAAGGGTAGGAGCTGGAGATTTAGAACAGGTGTGTGGGAGTGTGATATGTCGGTTGGGAAACAGTGATAGGGAAGCACTGGGTGAGGAAATAACTGAGGAGGAAATATGGAGAGCTTTAAGTGAAATGCAAAAGGGCAAAGCACTGGGAATCGATTATCTACTGGCAGAGTTTTTTCAGCAGCATTGGGATCTAATGAAGGGGTTTTTGGTTAGGTTATAAATTTGATGAAGGAGGAGGGGCAAGTTGGGAGAAAAGCAGGCAACAGCTGTAGTAGTCTTGGTACAGAAGGGTAAGGGGCAGCATACCCTTAGGGACTACCGGGCAATATAGTTGTTATGAGCGGATTATAAATTGCTTGCTAAAAATTTTAGGAAATAGGTTTAAGTGTGTAGTAGGGCGGGTTGTATCGAGAACTCAGTTTGGTTGCCAGGGAGGTCTATGGTGGAGGGGCATGGGTTACTATGGGATTTCGTTGAAGAAAAAAAGGGGAAGGGGGGGCTTGGTTGCTCTAGACTGGCAATGAGCATATGATAGAGTGGAGCGAGAAGCATTGAGATTTATCCTTAGGGGACAGGGTTTTGGGGAAGAAATAGTGGGATGGGTAGATGCGTTATATCGGGGGCAATGGCGAGGGTACAGATTAATGGAAAGATTGGGGGGAGGATTGTAATGGGTAGGGGACTAGACAGGGGTGTCCTATGTCACTGCTTTTGTTTGCGTGCATACCCCTTTTATAGAATGGCAGAGCAGCAAATGGACATTAGTGAGGGAGAAGGGTGTGGAGTAGTTGGAGGGTTTGGCCAGTTCTAATAGGGTATGTAGATGATACTATTGTTTCTGGTTAGGAGTGGGATGTCAATGGACGCCTTAGATGGGGTAGTCAACATGTTCGCAGTGCAATTGGTATGAGAGTGAATTCAGAGAAGTCCATGGTCATGGGGTTAGGAGCTGGGGTGGGGAGGGTTCAGTGGGGTAGTGTAGTTGTGACGAAGTGGGTGGCTTCATTAAAAATTTGTGGTCTTATCTATGCAGATGATCTGGATGTTGCACGTGTGGAAAACACGGTTAGGTTGGTAGACAGGATTCTGGGTCACTTGGGAGCATTGCGGCCTTATCATTTGGCCCTTGTGCAGCGTGCCATTGTTATTAACGTCTTATTGTATAGTAAGGTTTGGCACGTGGCAACCGTGTTCCCTTTAACTGGGACGGCAATTGCAAATATACTTAGACGGGTTTTTAAATTCTCGTGGGGTTCGGTCTGTGATTGTCTTAAAAGGGATGTGGTAATGTTACCTGTGCGTCAGAGGGGGTTGGGTTTGATGGATTTAAAGCAGAGGGTTAAATGTATCTTCACTAAGAGGGAGGTGATGAGGGAGGGGGTGGGTGGGGTTGTTTGGTCAAGATACACAGTAGATTGAAACGTATGTATTCTGGGGTTCAGGTGTGTGAATGTGAAACTGTTTTGAGGGCTCTTGTGTTGGCTCGGGATCTGGGGAAGGTGAAAATAGGTGGGCTGTTTAGGATGTTAGTGGGGAGGGTAGTAGCACCGGTGTAGGGGATTTTCCCCATGTATGACTGGGAAAGAATATGGGGTAGGTTCAGTAGGTTAAAGTTGCAACCCCGTGGGCGTGAGGTGATGTATCGTTTTTTGAATGGGATTTTACCGTCGGGTGTGGTTTTACGGGATAGACGGGTGGTTGAGGTGGGGTCTGTGGAATATGTGGAGGGGAGGATTCGGCGTTCCACGTAGTGTATTTTTGTGAGGGGATGGGGTTGGTTGAGCAGGGTGGTGCTGCATAGGATAAGGGGTAAAAGCATTTCTGTTCTGCGCGCATTAAGTCTTCATGTGGGGGGTATGGATGAGAGTATTATTACGGCTGTGGGGTACATTATGGTAGATTATATTTACATATTGTGGGGAATGCGAGGGGTTAGCGAGGTGAAGCGGCGGGTATTAGCGGTTACGTTTTATAAAACATTGTGTCGAAACAGGGATATTTATGGGCGGAGGTGAGAAAGGGATTTTCCAGTGGGATACAGAGAACTAACATTAGGGGTATTATTAGACTTGTAAATTGGGAAGGAGGGGTAGGATAGGGATAGTGTATGCTACTTTGGGAAGGGATGTCAGGGGTAATAAATGGGGTCGCCTCCTGGGATTGACAGTTGCTAAGGATGTGTGTGATTTGATGGGAGTGAGAGTTGTTGAACTAACTCACTTTTTCTGAGGTGTAAGGAATATTATCATTGGCAGTTATTGTCACCTGGTTGAGGTGACATTATGTTATAACTTTATATCTATAATTATGTAAAATTTTGATCCCATGTAATGTGTCTTGGTGTTATTGTAAACACCGATGATCATTTATTTAAGGATTCCTTAATGTTTTGTAAGGATGTACGTAAGCATGTTAGTATATAAACATTTTAATTGTATCATAGGGTATTTAGTGGTAGGATGTGGATGGTGTGGTTTGGGAGGAGTAGAGTCATTATGACTGGACCTGAGTCTTGCTGATAGAGATTTGTAACCTGTAACCATACGTGTCTACCTATATATGTAGTTGTGAATAATTTAAAATGATCAGTGTAACTTGTCATAATAATGAGGCATTCTTACCTGTTTTTTAACTAGTCGCACGTTTTGGTATTGTATATATAATGTAAGATCTTGCCTGAGGTGTTCTTGCTTATATATTGTTACAGATGTTTTTCACAAGTTCATTATATATGATTAAGTGAATGAGTTTTTGATTTTGTGTATAGCCAGGTGAAACTGGACAGTTTCACTTGGGGCGGGGGGGGAGGGTAGGAGTGTAAGCAATGTCTGCAATAGCATGTCATGCAAAACTCATGTCATAATTATTTAAGATGTCTAATGTTGTCCATTCTCTGTAGGATGTGATGTATAGATTATCTCCGGCAGTGTAAATAATCTGTCTGCAGGACGGAACATTGTGTAAATTTATTTATTTTGGTAGGTTTATGTATATAGCGTGTTTTTTAGGGTGATATATATTATATGACTCTAATTACCATCAATGTCTGTTGGTGGTTATGAGTGGTGACGGCAGACAGTTTCTAGGCATGTGGGAGGGGTGGTTGAAGTGTCAGTGGTAGTGTATTAAATCCACCACCGTGCACGGTATTGATTAACATCATATGGTATATGAGGGTTAGGGTGTGGATTGTGTTCTATGGTGGATGTGAGCGATCATGTTCGGACATTCCTTGTATTATAGTGTCAGCCGTTTAGCTGGCTGGATTGTGTTTATATATTTTGTCATTCAAGTTCTTCATGCTCTTATAAATGTATAAGAGATTTGTCACTGAGTATACTAAGGTGAAAGTGGCATGTTTTCACGAGGGGGGGTGGAGTGTAAGCATTACTGGGTGGGTATCTATCGGCTTTTTTATATGCCCATCTTTTCACGTGAAGCACAGTACGTATAAGCAGTGTTTGATTTGAGTGCAGCCAGTTCTTATGTCATTATATATGTGCTTCTTCAGTATTTGTGTAGTCACAGTTGATTATTGTTCACTGCCTGTATCATGTTACGTATTGATTATGTACTCATATTTTTTGTACCTGATTTAAAAAAAAAAAGACTTATGTTGAAAATAGCGAGGCTTAGGCTTGGTTTCAA
>NC_069480.1:16899838-16939676 GCF_026875155.1 Cherax quadricarinatus
AAAATTTACACCCATATATATATATATATATATTTTATATAATATATATATATATATATAAATTTATATAAAATTTTTAAATATATATATATAAATATATATATATATATAAAATATATAAAAATTATGATATATATAAATATAATATATTATTATAAATATATAATTATATATATATATTAATATATATATATAATATATATTAAACACTGCTCTGGCTAAGAAGACTCGAACCACGAACCTTGGGAAAAGGGTAGCAGTGCTTTACCAAATTTACCAAAACACTGGAAAATCCCGGGGCGTGTAGCTAGGTTTACACGTTTGTCCAAGGACCCACTTTCGGGGGAAAAGGGCTTACAGCTTTACATCTCACCCCTCGATCAGCCTTCCTAAGATTTAACAATGCAAGGAATTCGCAAGAGCAGGCGAAATATACACAAACACTGCTCCTGGTTGAAGGAAATCAAACCACAACCTTGGAAAAGTACGCAGTGTTTTACTAACTACCCACACGGACAATACCTTGGCGTGTAGCTAGCGCTAAAAACGTTTGACCCAAAGGCACCACTTTTAGGGGAAGGGTTTTCAGCTTTTTTTTTTCACCCCCGCATGCATCAGCCTTCCTAGAAATTTTAAACAATGCAAAAAATTCCCAAAGAGCGGGCGAAATATACACAAACATGTTTCCGGGCTAAAGGGAGACTCTTGCGAATTCCTTGTATATATATTTTTAAATATAATATATTATATATATATTATTAATATTTTATATATTAATATTTTTTAAATATATATATGAAAATAAAAAATTCGAAAAAATAGATTTTGCACCCAGCCACCGGGGGGGAGACGTCGTCTTTCCGCCTTCACTGAGCAACTCTGAACCTGTTGCTCGAGAATTTCCCTTGGGGTTTTACCCTGCGAGTTCTTCACCGAGCTGAAGGAGACTTGCGCATCACTTCGAGCCCCATCCCATAAAAGGGTAAGGCGGTGATTTTGCTTTTTTTGTTAAACCCCTCTCATCCCCCCCCCCCCATCCTTCCCCACCTCCCCCCTCAACCATGAACAACACTGGCCCAGCACTTAACACACTACATACTTTGGTATCCTTCTGACTTCCTATTTTCTTCTTTTTGGCAATTCGCTTTGGCGAGTTAACACAAGGGATTTTGACCCTTGGGAGCCCGGGGGTTTTTTTAAAAACCAGCCTCTTTTCCTTGGGCCCTTTCCCCCTCATACTCGAGGGTAGGGTATTGGGGGTGACCCATAATTTACTGAAATAGGATTTAGGCTAACATTAAAAGGGAAAAATACCTTTTTTGTTAAACAAACCCCCTGCCGATGCACCTTCCCGGGTCATGGCGAGATTCGTGTAAGATTACGCATTTATGGAAAACAAATTCCCTGAAAAGGGCTTCCCCAAATGTATTTTTCCGAATAACTGTTGCTCCATGGGTGTTTTTTTAAACCCCCCCGCTGGAGCAGTATTTCCTCTCTTCAAAGAAAGTTTTTCTTCAATACTAAAGATGATGTCTTGGATAAACGAAGACTTTTGGTGTTAAAACCCCGTTGCCCTAAGCTATCAACTCAAGGGGGTGTGTTTGTGGCCAGAAAAAAACGTTTTTTTGAAAAAAAAGCACTGTTAAGAAATTGTTGATAACATTAATACCGAAATTCTGACCTTAGGGTTAGAAGCACATAAATTCTCGAATCCCAACAACAAAAAGGGAATTAAAATTAATACTCGAGACACCTGAGGGGCCAAATTGTGTGTCAAATGGCTTCAAAAATTTTGCACCGATTCATTACCAAATTTCTCTGGAACGCTTTGTCGTGAACACAATGTTTTCAAGTGTTATCCTTTGGGCTAACAACACAAATGCATACAAAGGGGCAAAAATTTTAGCATTTGCTCTGGCCAACATTGTATCGGATTGTACCAATAAAAAAAAACCTAAAAGTGTCCCCTGAATGGAAAACATCATGCGTTTCTGCTATTTGTCCTGAAAGAAAAAAGGAAATGCAGAAAATTCTTTACGCCAAAAAAATATCCACTTCTAAAAAGACCCTCCCCAGCACCGCCAAACCATGTCCCAAACTTCCCTTCCCGCTCTGCCCGGGCAATGGACTCCCCAGGTCCTACCCTTTTTCCAATGTTTTGGAAATTCCTGCCCCTCTTGGAGCGCCCCAATCTAACCCTCACTTCAACAACACAACAACAAGGTTCAGTCGCATTCATATGTCCCCAGGTATCCCCAGACGGGGATATAACGAAGCACAACTAATGTCTTGGGCCAAAGACACAGCAGGTGGTGACATTCAACTCTGCTCTCGGTTTTAAATGTCTGTTAAATTGGGTAATGGGGGTCACTCCCATCAAATTATCCCTGAAAAAAGGGAAAGGGTATTATGCGCCAACCAACAAAAGTTGATTTTTCCCCCAGCGGAAGCGTTTGTAAATTCAAAAATACTCACAAGGGCTACTTGCCCTCTATACTGCCTTTGTGGATTTAGAGCTTATCTCGATAATCGTTAAGCAGAGGGGGTTAATAACAGCTAGACACGTACGCCCCCCCAATAGCTTATGGCTAATATAGTGATAGACAGAAATAACACTATAATAGACAGATATGTTCATCGTGGGGTACAGTGTTTTGATCATAAGTATGATAGGCTTCGTCTTTTGGGATTGGATAAAGATGAACACTCCCTGTTATCCTAATTATATGACCAGGAGCCAGCATTACATTTTGCCATACAGAAGAGTGCAAAACTTCTTTCATCAGGACTTTAATCTTACCAAACCAAAGGTGGAGATCATGCCCATTTAATGGCCTAAGGCTAATTATTTAGGAGGCACTCTGCAATTAATTGCAATTTAAGGCAGAAAATTCAGGTAAATATTTGCTGTTATTAATCATAACCTATCATATGATATGGCTTTGATAATTAAGACTAAGTGTTAAAGCCCCAATCAAATGTTTTATATGAAACAGGATATAAATTCCTAAAAGGTAGAAATAGGAGCACTTACGTTTCCTGGATAGGGTCTAGCCTTTCTTCGTCCGCTGGTTTGGTAGTTTGGCTCAGGCGCACATTAGCTTTTTCAAAATCACCCTGAAATTCACAGAAGCGATGATAAGTCATCTACCCCCGAAAAAGTTGGGGATGCTTATAAACCGGCAAACAAGTGTTTCCTTATGAATATGCAGCTCCCCAGAAAGGCTCGAGAGAAGAACTTTACCCAAAAAGAGCTTTATACAGTTCTCTGTCTAAGAAGCATATTAGCAAGAAGAATTCGGTCATGCTCATTGGTTTGGGAGAAAACTGCTTGTCAACCTCTGGACGGACTATCTCTAGTTATCTCAGTGTGATGTAGGACTCTGGTGAACATATTCACCTTGCATAGGAGATTATTATAAAACATCTATAATCTAGATGTTGTTCACTATGTTTCTCTCCCCGCTTTGCCTTATGATGCCTTCTTAAAAACCTGTGGGAGTGAATTAGAAAATTAAATAACTGATCAGGAGCTTTATAAACATCATACCGTTAATATAAGAGGCGGCTTCACTACTGCTGTTAGGACTTATTGCTCAGGCCAATACCAGTTCATTTAACCAATTTTGATGAGAATAAATTAGTAAGTGAAATTTTTGCTATACTGGGATTGTAATTCTCCTTTATGGTTCTTGCATGGACTGAGGCGCTGCCCTACGCAAACATTCGAAAACTCTCACCCACCAGAAATGCGTTTGAGTTTTCTCGCAATGGTGGTCTTTCCAGAAGAATCCCTCAAGACTCTACTAAAAGGTTATGGCTTCTTATAGACACTCTAGGAATAGCCCAGAATTAGCTGCTACACAGGATGACTTACCACTATGTCTCTATCACACAACAGATAACATTAGATGATATATCTGAGTAACAGCAAACAGCTACTGGCAATCAGTAATCAAAAATACCCGTAAAAAATACTAAATTAGTGGGGGACCATCTCCCAAACGAACTACTAATTCAATTGCCTTTATTGCAGTTGTTCTTGGAGATAGGTCTACAAATTGAAGAAAATTTCATAGCATATATGAATTCTCACAAGGAAATATTCTGGCGGGCTTTGTTGAAAACGAAGTGGAGGAAGTAATAGTAGAACTAGTAAAGACTGTCAGCGATTATTTAAATTGTTGACCAATTCTGTATTCGGGCAAGACATTGTTTATCCATCAAAATAATGCCAAACAAACGAAGCTAACATATACATCAGCAGGAGCATTTTTGCGAGGGTGAGTAACGCCACTATTTAGAAAGCCCATTAAGCTTTCAGAAAACAAAGTATTGGTTACGACGGGGAAGCCGCCATAAACTCACTTACCCTAATTACCATAGGCTACCAGATACTAGAACTTGCCAAATTTAAGCTGTACCCATTTTTGGTTATTGATTTTAAGGAAAACATACCAAGACAAAATAAAATAATCTCTTCAGATACAGATAGTGTATCGCCTGTTTAGAGGGCATCAAAAACCTTACTGATGAAATCGGTAAGGAAACCATTGAGGAAATGGATAGACAATCTAATTATCCCCACAGTTCATCCTCTCTACAATGACTCAAGGAAGGGGAGATCTCTAGCTTATTCAAAAGTGAGGTGGGGCGACCGCCCTTATTTCAGAATAGTCTGCATTAAACCCAAAATGTATAGCATCCGGCTAAGGGCAACGGGGATAATAACAACACTATCGCGGCGAAAGAGTTCCTCAGTCTGAAACAACATTATTTAACTCATCAATAACTTGAGAAGAGTGCTGAGAAGACGTTCTAAACATACATTCCAATATAGTGTGGGCCTTTCCTGGAAGCCAGGCGGCAGCAGCGTCTTCCCAAGCTCCCTAACTTTTCTCAACTACCAGAGCTACCAATGTCCGATGATGACCTAGTTACAATGCAAAAACTCCATACCAACGTAGCACCCAGAATGACCAAGATTACCAACACAGTGAAACCTACAAATCGAAAAATAGAGATCAAAGGGAAGACTGCAACAAAACCGAAAGCAACCACCCCCGCTTGCCAGTCGAACAACGTAACCCTTAGCTTTGGTATACTACAACTTCTTCATAACTTCAACAAATTCCTGATGAATTATGAGGACGCAATCTAAGAGGAAAAAAAAAACAGCACCAAGGCCAGCAAGAAAACACCGAAAAATCAACTATTCAACAAGTGTAGCCGTGAGGACGCCGCGGCCCCAGCAACAAACCACTCACCCACCACTCAAGGGCCACACACAAAAATAAACAACAAAAACATGCTGCCACAGTCCATCATCCCTCTCTTCCCAGGAAGTTCACTAACAAGTAGTCTCTCGGTAATGACAACGATCCGATACCCTACCAAGTCATGAATCTCCACTTAGTTATTGAAAATATGAATCTTCCTGAGAGACACTAACAAAACGAGACACCAGGATGACACAACTCGAAAACTAAAATCTCAGTCTTGAACCAAAAGTTATCGACACCAGGAATGACTAACTGTGACAAGACAATCAAGCAGTCAGAGATAGCCATACCCAACAAATAATATCTCTTAATACAAAGGTGATGAAGCAGTAAAGAATGAAGACCAACTTCTCTAGATAACCAGTTTCAGTGATTACTTTGCTCTCCAAGAAGATAAAAACGGAAAAAAAGATAAATATCTTGACGCCAGTAATAGTTAAACAGTCACTTTTTTCCAGTGATATGAACCAAACAGACAGGTAAAGAAAATTACATCTGCAGATCATAAAGGACAAACAAGTGTTATTGTACCAGAGGTCAGGAAATATAAAAGAAGCCAGGTTACTAGGATCCATGGTATAGAAAAAAAGTGTTATGCTTAGATTCCACTCACTGTCAGGAAAAAAGATTAATTATTGCATCTATTACAGTAAAGAAAGAGGTTTATATAAACGAGTGTCTTACCAAAAAACGTTCAGAACTCTGTTAGAGTCGAAACTAGCGAGAGAATAATGATCACAATACACCATGCATACCACGGGGATGGGAAAATTCTAGTTAGGAAAACAAATGTAGGTCAACTGTACACAATCACGAACCGAGGAATGATCTATCCGATTTCTCAGGATACTAATCTTACAGAGTAAACTAAACAATGTCCAAACCTAAAAGCCTACGTAGTGAGTAGTGTACGTTTTGCTCCATTATTGTTCAAATTTCATTGTACAATCTCTAGTAATTAATTAATCAACTACCTCATTTTGTGATTTTACTAGTAAGCATAAGTCACCTATGTGATTTTTCTTATTTACTATTGTCGCTTAATAATTAGCTGAATTGATACTTTCTCTGTCCATATTACTACCTAGATTTTTTTATATACTATCAACTGAGATTACTTACTTAAAATTAATAAATATCATTTTTACTATAATTTCAATTTTACTCTTAAAATTTTGATTCATTTAATAAACCATTACTGGTCTAATTACTTAACTGTTTTAATACCACATTTACTATCCTAGATTACTCTTTAATTACCTTGTACTGCCATATAACCTCAAGTATAACTACCAGTGCAATATTGAAGGAAATAAACTTACTTTTCACTTTTTTGTAATCATTTTATTTACTTTACTAAAAAATTTTTCTATTTAAACACCATATTTACTACCAGTAAGTTTACTTTGTAGAGATTAAAACATTATTTTTACTTCCCATAAAACATTTTTGTAGCCAAATTTTCAAGTTTTTATATTCAACCCCAACCTTTATATTATCCCTTGTACCTGTGTACCTGTCTACCCTCTTACGAATAATATTATAACCAAGACATTACCACTGTTATTGTTTTACTATTATTCTTTTGGTACTTTAATTGTGAATTTTATTGTGTCAATAATCTTATCTTGTCAACAACCTATACCAGACCTCTAGTGCAATTGCAAGTACCATTTCAATTTGTATTTTTATTTTATTTCTTTATATTTAATTCTACATCTGTCACATTTAAACTTTGCTTACCATTACTTAATTTAGTCCTTATATATTTTCTCCCTATATTTTAGCTTTATATAACTATCCTAGTTTAAATATTCACCAATTGTTAAATAATCAGGTGCTATTCTTAGGTGTAAAAGTAGAATAAGTTCACAATTTTTGCCATTATATTCCAAAGCTCATTTATTTGATTTACCACTTTATTTTCACCACAACCTTATATTAGTCCCTTTTATAATATAAATGTTATACTATAATTCTAACTTTGAAAAAATTACTTTATAGTACTACCCTACTACCATATTCACACGCTCCATATTTGATCATCACTTATTTGTATTAGTCCCTTAGCTCATTATTTTAATTGTTAAATAATCTAGGTGCTATTTTTTAAGCTTAAGCTATTTACTTTGTTTTATACTTAATTCAAACTATAGATTCCCCTACAAATCTTATGATTACAAGCATTAATCTGATACCAACTCTTATCTTAATGACTTAAATGAATCAAACAGTTACTGTAATTACTACACTGCAGCGCAATAAAGGCCTTCTCAGTGCAACAACAACATAACTATCTTTTTAACTACAATGATCAGATCTTTAAGCAGGCATTACGATGACCCATAGCATTACTAAATTCCTTACATGCCAATATGTCCATCATTACACTAACTGAAACTGCTAAGCCTGATAGTACAGATGTCTATTCCATGCTGGATACACAGCCATACACAAACTGTAGGCCAGACCAACAAGGGGGTGGCAAGCCATATTATACTCAGACGAACTACAATGTATCACTAATACTTGCACAAGGGTTATGAACATGGGGGAATATATAATAGCCTAATTCAAAATCCAAGTACCTACAAAAAATCTCTCACTTGTAAACTCTACAGAGTTCCACAGTCAAACATTAGGCCAATTTAGTCAAAATCTAGGAAGTTATGATAACTGATGCAACGCATATGAACCCCAAAGATACTTTACAATACTCTCAGGTGGATTCAATATATATCTCTGCAAGACAAGACCACACGTTACTGAATTCACAAACACAATGAAAAAACTGTTATGTTCACTACCAACAGTAACCAAAACTACAGAGTTACAGAGACTAGTGTTTACCTACTTGACCACATCTGGACCAAACACCATATCCCCTTTAAAATCAGGCATTAATTACAGATAATACCACAGTCCACTACCCGACTTTCCTCATAACAACTCTTGGTAAAAACTACCCAAGTACACTACTAAAGTCACCTTCAGACTTCACAATGAGGCGGGCCATTAATAACCTTCACAAACAGCAATAGCGAACATCGATTGGACACTGAGTAGAAACCTATACAGATATTGATGAATGTATTAATAAATTTTCTAAAAAAGACCATTACCTCTATAAACAAGCACTGCCCTAAAAAAACTAAACAGATGACAGCCAAGAGACTGACCAGTCCCTGGTAAACACCCGCATTCTCAAATCCATAAATACAAAACACCAATATGAAAAAAAAAAAAAAAAAAAAAAAAAAGCAAAAAAACAAAAAAAACAAAAAAAATAAAAAAAAAACAAAAAAAACAAAAAAAAAAAAAAGAAAAAAAAAAAAAAAAAAAAACAAAAAAAAAAAAAAAAAAAAAAAAAAAACAAAAAAAAAAAAAAAAAAAAAAAAAAAGAAAAAAAAACAAAAAAAAAAAAAAAAAAATCAAAAAAAAAAAAAAAAAAAAAAAAAAAAAAAAAAAATAAAAAAAAAAAAAAAAAAAAAAACAAAAAAAAAAAAAAAAAAAAAAAAAAAAATAAAAAAAAAAAAAAAAAAAACAGTACAGAATGGGTCACATAACCAGAGACCAAACAACAAACGTTACTCGTCAATCCTAACCAGCCTGATTAGAAGGGCCAAAAAAAATTTATTATGTGAACAGATTATCCAACTTACGAGGTGATATAAAAAGACCTGAAAACCCTATCAGAAATTTCTAGGGAGAAACAAAAATAGGATATCACGAAATAGCGAAATAAAATTAGCACAAATCAGAAGAACCCAACTCCCACCAACAGAAACAATGCAAACAGGACTCAATTGATTTCTTTCTCCACTATAGGACAAACCTTGCAATAAAATCAAGCTCAGATTACCCCACCAAATGACTACCTCACCGGCAATACCGAACACTTCTGTTCCTAGCTCGACTAACCCATATGAAGTCTCCTTAGTATCACACACTAAAAACAAGGCAGGATGATTTAAATACCTTACCACACTTATATACTAAAAAAGTGTCACAAGTGCTATCACCAATCATTGACAACACTTTTAACAAATCCATTGAATCTCCACCTTCCCTATAGTACTCAAAATAGCAAGGGTTCACCCCGATCCACAAAGGAGGAGACAAAACCAGAGTAATGAATAACTATAGGCCAATATCCAACTTACACCCTCTCACAAAAAATCTTTGAAAAATTAATTCAATAACGATCTACTCCTACTTATCTCCCCAAATACATACTACAACCCCTGCCATATTGGATTCAGGCCTAATAAAAATACTAATGATGCTATTATTACACATGCTAGAACATATATACACTGCAATAGAGAAAAAAGAAGTCCCACTGGGGATCTTCATTGACTTACGTAAAGCTTTTGAATACAGTTGACCCATGACTTGCTCCGTTAAAATTGACACACTGATGGTATAAGATGGGCACTCCCTCAACTACTCAAGTCATACCTCAGCAAACAGAGCCAATATGTGTACGCAAATGGTCGGAAAACTCTTCGCGGCAACCAATTACACGTTGGTTTGTCCACAGGGAAGTGTCCTTGTCCCTCTTCTCTTTCTCTATACATAAATGACCAATCCAAGTGCTTCGCAATTACTAAAACCCACAACTATTTTCAGATGACACTTACATACGTCTTCTCTCAACCGAAGCCCAGTCACGCTAGCCAATACTGTTAAATACTGGAATTACAGAAATATCTACCTAGGATGAGGACTAACAAACTTACATAAACATTGACAAAACCTACTTAATTCAGTTGGTAAACAGAGCTAGATGTCCCTCTTAAACATAATGATAAACGGGCAATCCACCTATCACAAAAACTAACAGAGGGAAAATTCTTAGAATTCACCTTGATAATAGACTCACATTTCATACACATATACAACAAATCTCTAAGAAAATTTCCGAAGACTGTAGGCATACTATCCGAGATTCGGTACTATGTTCCACAGTCAGCCCTCCTGGACCTATATCACTCTCTTATTTCCCCTATTCACCTATGGATTTGTGCCTGGGGTCAAACAACAATTAACCATCTCAGACAATAATTACTCAACAAAAGGCTGCAGGTTAGATTGATTAACTAAAAACCCCCTAATTTTAAAAAAAAAATTTTTTTTTTTTTTTTAACAGGCAGCACACTCCCCCCCCCCCCCCCCCCCCCCCCCCAATAATATTCATACACTAACTACTCAATACAAAACCATCCATACTTATTACTGCACCTTATTACATACATAGAACACTTAACTCTGATATTTACCCTCCCCTCAAACATCTTCCTTGCCAAACTCAACAGAACACATGACCATAACACAAGGCACAGATCACTCTTTGATGTTCCTCGTGTCCAACTCACAACTATGCAAAAACTAATGCACATAAAGGCCCTAAAAGTCTGGAATTCATTACTGTAAATTATAAAAAGAAAAAACACTACCTGATTATAAATTTAAGTCTTTCGCAAAGATCACTTACTCACCAAAACAATAAAGACTGAATAACTGAACTTTATAAAATTGTATTTCTTAAAAATGTTTCTCTCACAATTATATCAAATAATGTTAAACCTAAAACCGAATCTAATTTATTATTTTTTTAAATACACTACCTAAACAGAATCATACCTAACTGATGCAACCATATGACCTTTCTTTGTAATACTCACTTGTGCTTTTATAGTAATCTGTTTACATTATGTTTTATCACTTGATTATCATCATTGCTTAGTTAATCTTAAGTTAATTTTAAGCCAGCCCGTATTGCTATGCATAGTTAGTATAAGTGGGCTTGCGCATTATGCTCTTATCTGTATTTTTTTGTCCTCTGTATGTGTGCCAAATTGAAATATAAATAAATAAATAAATAAATAAATAAATAAATAATAAAAATAGTCAAATTAGGAAATTTTAATAGGTTCAGATGACCACTATCACCACTAGGAAACATGGTCTTAGCTCATTGATGATAAGCGCTTTTTACTTAGATGCCTATCACTCTGTATCCTATGGGTCATCCAGATGCCGGAAGAAACAAAAGTTTAAATTATTAAAAGATAAAACAGATGGACAAAGTGGAGGAAGACGAGGAGTAATAGCAGTACTGGAAGAAGGGAGTACAGCTAGAGAGGAACTAGAGATGAGAGGACAGTTGCAAATCTTTGGGCGGGAGAGAAAAAACCGTTAAGAGATTTTTTCCCCAGGGTCAAGCATCGACGCGAGAGAGGTAGATCTTCGCGCCACTGCCGTAGTTTCATGCTCTTAGAAGCTAGCTGTTCTGAGGAGAGAGGAGAATAAAACAATGTAATGTTAAATAATAAATATATTTGCTAAGAGAGACCTTTTTGTTTTCACCTTGGAAAAATTAGGTTATTATCCTTTTTTCACACAGATGCCCCCCGATGTAGCCGGAGAAGCGAGGCGGGGCTGATAATCACACCGAATGACCTAAAAGAGCAGCTGGCTGCTGCAAACACTCCATCAGAGACCCACCCAAATTATTAAGCGTACCCAGTCACCTGAATCTTTGTATGCCTCTCCCATCTTCTGAGTGATAGGAGTTTGGGGATTCAGAAGTGATCATTACCTACCTTCTTATACTTAGATAATACACAGAAAATAAGTTCTCTCTATCCCCTTTCGGGGGTGATTAAACATATTTAAACTTGTACCCAGGACAGCCCTTGAGGTTATGCAGCCCCCATTATCACATTCTTTTCCTCACTCATTATCCTGGTTGAAGTCAATGCTCGCACCTGGCCACCTGAATCCTTTTTTCTACTTTCTGTTCCTACTTAGTAATGCATGAATAAGACTCTCTTATCCCTTGGGGGATGATTAAACTATTAAACTCTGTACCTGTCAGCCTAGGTCATGCAGACCCCCCATTATCACAATATTTTCCTATGGTCATTATCCGGAATCCGGTTCCCTAGGAGACCAGCTACCCTCCATTACTGTGTTCTTAAAACCCAGCAGTGTTTGTTGAAGTAGCAAACGTCGGGTCAGTGTGTTGCAGGCCGGGGAAGGGGGTGGGGGGGGATTTCCCCTCCCCGGAGATGGCAAGGCTTGTACCCAGTCACCTGGAATCCTTTGTACTGCCTCTCCCATCTATCCAGTAGTGATAGTGTTTGGGGAGTCAGAAAGTGATCATTAACCTACCTTCTTATACTTAGTAATACACAGAATAAGTCTCTCTATCCCCTTGGGGGATGATTAAACATATTAATCTTGTACCCCTGACAGCCCTGAGTATGCAGAAAAACCACCCATTATCACTTCTTTTCCACACTCATTATCCTGGAATCTGCCACCTGAACACCTGAATCCTTTGTTCTACTTCTGTACCACTTAGTAATGCATAGGGAATAAGACTCTCTATCCCTTGGGGGATGATTAAAAATATTAAAACTCAATACCCTGTCAGCCTAGGTATGCAGACCCCCCATTATTCATTTTCCATGGTCATTGTCCGGCAGTTGTTTCTAAGATCGACCAACTTATACTACTGCATGAATAATTACTATAATTAGTCATCACAAACGTGGCATTTTAAAATTTTTTGGGGATCTTTCTAGTTCTTCAAGCGAATCAATTTAAACGTGAACAGCAAAATTTTGGAGTAAGATCCGACAACTTTTTGTGGCCAAAAGCACAAGGACTCCTAACTACCCTAGTTCTTTACCTTTCAATGATGAGGATAGAGGAGATGGTGAAATTAACTTGACGTCCACAGGACCAGGCTAATTTGATGGGTTGATGTATGGGAGAAGATTCTCTCCCATTAATAACAGTCGGTCAATTTAACAATTTAATCATTATCAGTTAGTAAATGAATGGAGAGATGAGAACTTGGATGATCTACAACCACTACCTTCCATCGATATTCAACTCTTGAAGATACACCCCGCTTACTAGACCTATTACATTAGTAGAGATAAGTCAGGTGTATTGGAAGAATGAGAAATAGAGCCCCTGGCCTGAGGAATAACAATGAAAACAAATAAAGTACCTACCTAGAAATTGTAAACAGTCTTTGGTCAATATCTTTAATTGCCATCTTGGCCTCAGGGGGACTTTTTCCAGTGTTTTTAAGACTGCTAAGATGGATCTTTCTTGGTAAGCCAATAAAGACATCCACCAACCTGGGGAACTATAGGACCTATATCTTTACTTGAAGTTCACTGGAAAAGTTCTGAGAAAGTCATTTCCAACAGATTGAATTACTTATATGGAGTTTAATCACTTTTTACTGAAAAAACAATTTGCTTTAGAACAACCATAGAGGTACCAATCATGCAATAAATGTTATTTTCGATACAGTGCAAGTCTAAAACATCAGGGCAATCTTGCCTTAATTGCCACAGAGATGGTTCATTAAAGACTTTTGATAGCTTTATGGCATGATGACCTTATACAAACTCATTGACCTACCAGACCTAACTGGACCTTATCCAGAATTAATATATAATTTCTTAACTCAAAGAAAAATCATTCCACCTTTCCTGCAGGTTCGACATAGCGTTTTATACCGACAGCTGGTTGGCCCGCAAGGATCTTGTCTCAGTTCCCACTTTGTTCAACATTTATGTGAATGACCTTCCTCAACCAGAGTTTTAATGACACAGGTTTGCAGATGATGTTATTCATGTCGTCTCATCAACTCCGGTAACAGGAAAATACAGTATGAGAGGGGGGAGTCATAGAGAAAATGAAAATATTGAACTTCAGTCGAACATCTAATTGGGAAAAGAAAGATGGGAGAATTACAACTAATCCTGACAAGTCCTTGTTAGCACGATAGGATGTTTTGCATCAACAATTGAAGGTAAGGAGGTATCTCATCAGAGGTACACCTGTAGCATTAGAAACCCTAAGAAGATTTTGGGATATGAAATCGACAGGTGCTCCATTCAACATCTCATGTAACTAAAAAGATCAACATAGCAAAGCCAGGTCTTAGCAGGAAACTCTTTCGATTTAATCAAGCCCCTCTACATGTTCAAAAAACATCTGTATAAAATGATAATAAGGACCAATAAACTTTTTTTTCTAATACCCTTGTGTCCCAATGTTCACTATCAAAACAAAGACCAACATGCTCTGGTTACAAAGGGTCCAGAATAGAGTCTTCGTTTCATCACGATACAGGAGGAGAGACAGAGTTAAAATGGCAGATTTACACATACACAAGATATTAATGCCATAAATGTACGCCTTGACACCCTAAAAAAGAAACAACTTTATACAATGCAAGTACTATACATGCCAGATAGAGAACATCCTATACAAGTGGTTAATTACCTCGGATTTACCATCACTACTCCTCCTCACAGGACTCAACGAATTGACCTCTACCACAAAGGGTCGTCGCTTTATTCATAATGATGATTACCCACGACCTGATATTGAGCAACCTCCCGATGAAGACGGGATGGGTCCACCAGTTACCCCATTCTATGTATACTGAAAAAATCATCGCCCCATTTAGGGGAGACAATCTAAATAACTTTCTTTCTAATGGTAAAAATTATGCTATTTACTATGGCTGGACACCACCTGCTAAGAAGCCATTGTCACGAACTTTATAAACTGGCCAGAAAAATTATTGCCTTCCTTGTCGATAAATATCCGTTGTTGCGATCGCCAAAAAAAAAAAAAAACAGTTGCAACCTGTATAATTACTACCAATTCAGAGTTCATGTACTTATGTATCTTTTATATCTTATGTGGACTCTGTGGTTAGTATTATACCCGTTAAATAAATATATTATCATTTCTAGTTACACTTTTTAAATTGCACCAAGTGGTTGGGCCACTTACCGTTATATCCTAACCTCTCACCCCCCTCCCACCCTTTTCCAACTTTCCTTCCTTAAACATCCTTCTTCCTTCCCATCTCACCAAAAACTCTGGTCTGAACAACAACAACAAACCATCCCAAGACCCAAGATTCGTTACTGTGGCCAAATGAAGATGGAGACAAAGTACGTGTATATGATTGGGGATGAGTATCGTTCTGTACCACAGTAAACTATCCTCAAGACTTGGAGCCAGATGAACTAAAATTCACCTCTTCAACAAGACAGTCAAGTTGTCGTTGGACATTCCAAGAAGATTGTCCCATTGAAACTTTCCAGCGTTATAGGCATGCTGGAAATTTGAGTCAAAATCCTCGATATCAACACTTGTTAACTCGCGTTCTCATGATAATTCTCTCAACGCATTTAAACTCTTAAAAATGGAACTCGCCAAAGCCATTATGAAATGACCAATCAAACGTTGAGCTCCTCCCTTGTCGCCTGCAGCACCAATCAACATCAAGAACAAGCAACATCTTCATCCAGCAAGTTGCAGTCAAACCTGCAGAGTTCTATTGTCTCTTACATCGTCTTCGTCATTGTTATTTGGCTTAGCAGTTGGGTTTAGTCCTGATCTTCTCTCTTCGACTCAAGACCATTCTTCACGTCTATTCTTCAGGACTGTCCCCACTTGCCCCTCGCCCTCGTGGGTACTTACTGTGAGTTCGTATCGTATCGTATTGGCCTAGCTTTCCCTACGAGCCCCGTGAGGGCGGGGAATGTGGCTAGGCCTGGGGGCACTTGGTCCAAAAAGATGAGGATGGTACTTGTGCTCCTCCCATGGGAGACTTAAGTCTCGAGCACTCCCCAGATAGGGAGCCAAGGCCGGGTCACCTCTACTTGGGGAAAAGACCAGGCCGGGAGAATACCGCGGAATAAAGAAAAAAAAAAAAAGCTAATTCTTAAGAACTTGCTACCATCTGCAGTCATTAAGACTGCCATCCCCACGAGCCCCTTTGAGGCGGGTTAGATGGCAGGAACCAGAGCCTAGCTTCTCCCTCGAGCCCATTTGAGGGCGGGGGATGTGGCTTAGGCCTTGGGGACTGGTCCCAAAGTTGAGGAGGTATGTACCTCCTCCATGGGAGATTTTAAGTCTCGAGACACTCCCCAGATAGGAACCAGCCCGGTCACCACTACTTGGATGAGACCGGGGACCGGGAGCGAAATACCGCGCGAATAAAAAAAAAAAAAAGTAATTTTAAATTTTTTACTGATTATAGGGATTCCATTGGCCTTTTCCGAGGCAAGGAAATATTTTTTTTTGTTAGCACCTTCTATCAGGTTGCGAATAATTAAGATTGTTTGTCGACTTAGTTGTCCGTGAAGACGTGCCTCGCACCTTTCTGCTGACAGTTCTAAGCAAGCGTGTAGACCTCCTGCACAAATGCACTTCAGTTCCCTGACTGCTCATTAGTGTGAGGTGGTGCTTGTCACGCCTCTGTCATCATCCCAGGAGAACTACCATTAGTCAACATGGCGTTCAGTTATTAGACGCAGGATTAACACTGTCGGGGTTGAACTTCTCAGTGGGGCAATAAAACGCCAGTTTCAAAGCACAGGTTATTACTACCTAAAATCTCAGAGGACACCTGCGGTATTCAGGAGATGAGAGTTGTGGGAGTAGCATTGCACGGAGCCCCCCGAAGATTTTTTGTGAAATATGCTCTCAGCAACGGTTTATGAAGTCGTTGGTCACCATTTTCAGGGACCGTTAAATCTTGATGCAACACCAGCTGTGCGTGTGTGGATGAATCGATGTATCCAGACATTATTACCATGGATTAAACTGCGTAATGTCCCCTTTGAGGCTTGGATGAGACAGATATCAGAAAAGCTTTTGAGGCACTATGAGGGAACAGTTCATTTTGGCCCAGCATGAGGTAAGCGGTGTCGGGTGCCTCACAGGTATGATGGAGGGCACTTTTAACCTAAAATGACATTGCGACACCCTATACCGTCTTACGTGTTACCTAAAGGAATTCAAGGACACAGGTCATGGTGGTCATATGCGGGGTAAAGGCGCACATGCTGACTATGTGGGGAAATATGATCACATAGCGGCGGAGTGTGGGAAGCGGCAACGAGCTCTGCCATGGGGCTGAGACATCTGCTTCTACACAGGGAAGGCAGGTGTTGATCAACGACGTGAGGAGGGCGTGGTCGTCCTATGGAGCGGGATGCTGGATGAGGCGCATAAGACTGGGGGAGAAGGTAGGCCCTTGCCCAGTTATCTGTCCAGACACACTTCCAGTGGATTGGGTTGAGCAAAATTACAGGAGGAAGTGTGGAAAATTGAGACGGAATTAGCCGAGGTTCTGAAGTCCTTGTCACGCCTGAGAGGAGGCTGCTCCATGCCAAAGGTGGTAGAAGACGAGGTGAAGGCTGTGGGCATCAGAACAGACTATTCGGATGACAGGAGTGATAGCGTGACTGAGGTGTCACAAGAATCATTTGCCACTGTGTACAGTGGAGGTTGAGGTACATTGTGAGGCATCCCCAGACCAAGCATGTGGATGCTTTTTTTTTTACGCCTGTCACAAGAAAGAGAACCGCTTTGCATCGGTTTCAGATGATGTCCTAACGCCAGCGCAGCGGACTGGGAAGCAATATGGGCAGAGAAAGGTGAAGAAGAGTGGTGGCCATGACAGGAGGCACCGGAAAGAGGGGGGGGGAGGAGTAGAGGGGGAAGTGTGCAGGTGACAAGTGGTCCCACACATTCTGGTTTGCCATAGAAGAAGTGAAGAAAGGAGGAGGGGTGGAAACTTTAATAGGTCTCCGGTGTATGACAGTAGTAACGATAATGCGTTTGTGTAATAGGTTAAAGAGAGAATGTGAATAAATTTTGAGTGGATGTTGTGTTCCTTCAGGAGCACAATTTTAAGGAGGTAGGGTGTTGGAGATGGAGGGTTTCGAGTGGTAACATGCCATTGCCCGTTTGAAAGGGAGGGGTGGGTATATTAAGTGGGAGGCGATCCCGTTTGTTTTTGCAGGAGTAGTGAGGTGGGGAGGGGGAAGGGTGTTGTGCATAGATGGTTTGTGGATGGGAAAAGTTTTGGCCTTTATTAGCATCTATGCGCTGCAGAGGAATAAACTTTTACAGGTGAAGCAGGAGTTTGTGTGCGAGGACCTTGTGTTTTTTTTCGTGCTTTACGGAGGTGGCAATAGCTAGGAGGTGATTGGAACTGCGCATTAGGGAGCTGATGTGGAGCCGAAAGGGGCAGGTATGTGTCGGTGGCCCTACGAGATTTATTGAGGGTATTTGGTTAAGAGTACGCATTCAGGGGGGGCGTTGGAGACAGGATAACATTTGTTAGGAGAGGGTATTGCAGCAAGGTTAGATAGAGTGGATTTTCTCACGGGGTTGTAGTGAGAGTTTTCAAAACTGGGTTGAAGTAGCATTGGTCGGATCATAGAGCAGTGTGGTGGAGGTTGGGTGGGAGGAGCTTGCGGAAATATACAGGAGTTACTGGGAAATTAAATTAAGTGCATTGAGTGATGAGGAGGGGTTAGAGGGTTTTTCTGTCCTATGGAAGGAGCTTAGCGAGGAAGGCAAGGGGATAGTGGAAGATGTCATGCAATGTGGGATTGTGTAGCCAAGGTAAGAAATTAGGAAAATATTATGTGGGGGTGGTCATGCGCCAACCAACAAAAGTTGATTTTTCCCCCAGCGGAAGCGTTTGTAAATTCAAAAATACTCACAAGGGCTACTTGCCCTCTATACTGCCTTTGTGGATTTAGAGCTTATCTCGATAATCGTTAAGCAGAGGGGGTTAATAACAGCTAGACACGTACGCCCCCCCAATAGCTTATGGCTAATATAGTGATAGACAGAAATAACACTATAATAGACAGATATGTTCATCGTGGGGTACAGTGTTTTGATCATAAGTATGATAGGCTTCGTCTTTTGGGATTGGATAAAGATGAACACTCCCTGTTATCCTAATTATATGACCAGGAGCCAGCATTACATTTTGCCATACAGAAGAGTGCAAAACTTCTTTCATCAGGACTTTAATCTTACCAAACCAAAGGTGGAGATCATGCCCATTTAATGGCCTAAGGCTAATTATTTAGGAGGCACTCTGCAATTAATTGCAATTTAAGGCAGAAAATTCAGGTAAATATTTGCTGTTATTAATCATAACCTATCATATGATATGGCTTTGATAATTAAGACTAAGTGTTAAAGCCCCAATCAAATGTTTTATATGAAACAGGATATAAATTCCTAAAAGGTAGAAATAGGAGCACTTACGTTTCCTGGATAGGGTCTAGCCTTTCTTCGTCCGCTGGTTTGGTAGTTTGGCTCAGGCGCACATTAGCTTTTTCAAAATCACCCTGAAATTCACAGAAGCGATGATAAGTCATCTACCCCCGAAAAAGTTGGGGATGCTTATAAACCGGCAAACAAGTGTTTCCTTATGAATATGCAGCTCCCCAGAAAGGCTCGAGAGAAGAACTTTACCCAAAAAGAGCTTTATACAGTTCTCTGTCTAAGAAGCATATTAGCAAGAAGAATTCGGTCATGCTCATTGGTTTGGGAGAAAACTGCTTGTCAACCTCTGGACGGACTATCTCTAGTTATCTCAGTGTGATGTAGGACTCTGGTGAACATATTCACCTTGCATAGGAGATTATTATAAAACATCTATAATCTAGATGTTGTTCACTATGTTTCTCTCCCCGCTTTGCCTTATGATGCCTTCTTAAAAACCTGTGGGAGTGAATTAGAAAATTAAATAACTGATCAGGAGCTTTATAAACATCATACCGTTAATATAAGAGGCGGCTTCACTACTGCTGTTAGGACTTATTGCTCAGGCCAATACCAGTTCATTTAACCAATTTTGATGAGAATAAATTAGTAAGTGAAATTTTTGCTATACTGGGATTGTAATTCTCCTTTATGGTTCTTGCATGGACTGAGGCGCTGCCCTACGCAAACATTCGAAAACTCTCACCCACCAGAAATGCGTTTGAGTTTTCTCGCAATGGTGGTCTTTCCAGAAGAATCCCTCAAGACTCTACTAAAAGGTTATGGCTTCTTATAGACACTCTAGGAATAGCCCAGAATTAGCTGCTACACAGGATGACTTACCACTATGTCTCTATCACACAACAGATAACATTAGATGATATATCTGAGTAACAGCAAACAGCTACTGGCAATCAGTAATCAAAAATACCCGTAAAAAATACTAAATTAGTGGGGGACCATCTCCCAAACGAACTACTAATTCAATTGCCTTTATTGCAGTTGTTCTTGGAGATAGGTCTACAAATTGAAGAAAATTTCATAGCATATATGAATTCTCACAAGGAAATATTCTGGCGGGCTTTGTTGAAAACGAAGTGGAGGAAGTAATAGTAGAACTAGTAAAGACTGTCAGCGATTATTTAAATTGTTGACCAATTCTGTATTCGGGCAAGACATTGTTTATCCATCAAAATAATGCCAAACAAACGAAGCTAACATATACATCAGCAGGAGCATTTTTGCGAGGGTGAGTAACGCCACTATTTAGAAAGCCCATTAAGCTTTCAGAAAACAAAGTATTGGTTACGACGGGGAAGCCGCCATAAACTCACTTACCCTAATTACCATAGGCTACCAGATACTAGAACTTGCCAAATTTAAGCTGTACCCATTTTTGGTTATTGATTTTAAGGAAAACATACCAAGACAAAATAAAATAATCTCTTCAGATACAGATAGTGTATCGCCTGTTTAGAGGGCATCAAAAACCTTACTGATGAAATCGGTAAGGAAACCATTGAGGAAATGGATAGACAATCTAATTATCCCCACAGTTCATCCTCTCTACAATGACTCAAGGAAGGGGAGATCTCTAGCTTATTCAAAAGTGAGGTGGGGCGACCGCCCTTATTTCAGAATAGTCTGCATTAAACCCAAAATGTATAGCATCCGGCTAAGGGCAACGGGGATAATAACAACACTATCGCGGCGAAAGAGTTCCTCAGTCTGAAACAACATTATTTAACTCATCAATAACTTGAGAAGAGTGCTGAGAAGACGTTCTAAACATACATTCCAATATAGTGTGGGCCTTTCCTGGAAGCCAGGCGGCAGCAGCGTCTTCCCAAGCTCCCTAACTTTTCTCAACTACCAGAGCTACCAATGTCCGATGATGACCTAGTTACAATGCAAAAACTCCATACCAACGTAGCACCCAGAATGACCAAGATTACCAACACAGTGAAACCTACAAATCGAAAAATAGAGATCAAAGGGAAGACTGCAACAAAACCGAAAGCAACCACCCCCGCTTGCCAGTCGAACAACGTAACCCTTAGCTTTGGTATACTACAACTTCTTCATAACTTCAACAAATTCCTGATGAATTATGAGGACGCAATCTAAGAGGAAAAAAAAAACAGCACCAAGGCCAGCAAGAAAACACCGAAAAATCAACTATTCAACAAGTGTAGCCGTGAGGACGCCGCGGCCCCAGCAACAAACCACTCACCCACCACTCAAGGGCCACACACAAAAATAAACAACAAAAACATGCTGCCACAGTCCATCATCCCTCTCTTCCCAGGAAGTTCACTAACAAGTAGTCTCTCGGTAATGACAACGATCCGATACCCTACCAAGTCATGAATCTCCACTTAGTTATTGAAAATATGAATCTTCCTGAGAGACACTAACAAAACGAGACACCAGGATGACACAACTCGAAAACTAAAATCTCAGTCTTGAACCAAAAGTTATCGACACCAGGAATGACTAACTGTGACAAGACAATCAAGCAGTCAGAGATAGCCATACCCAACAAATAATATCTCTTAATACAAAGGTGATGAAGCAGTAAAGAATGAAGACCAACTTCTCTAGATAACCAGTTTCAGTGATTACTTTGCTCTCCAAGAAGATAAAAACGGAAAAAAAGATAAATATCTTGACGCCAGTAATAGTTAAACAGTCACTTTTTTCCAGTGATATGAACCAAACAGACAGGTAAAGAAAATTACATCTGCAGATCATAAAGGACAAACAAGTGTTATTGTACCAGAGGTCAGGAAATATAAAAGAAGCCAGGTTACTAGGATCCATGGTATAGAAAAAAAGTGTTATGCTTAGATTCCACTCACTGTCAGGAAAAAAGATTAATTATTGCATCTATTACAGTAAAGAAAGAGGTTTATATAAACGAGTGTCTTACCAAAAAACGTTCAGAACTCTGTTAGAGTCGAAACTAGCGAGAGAATAATGATCACAATACACCATGCATACCACGGGGATGGGAAAATTCTAGTTAGGAAAACAAATGTAGGTCAACTGTACACAATCACGAACCGAGGAATGATCTATCCGATTTCTCAGGATACTAATCTTACAGAGTAAACTAAACAATGTCCAAACCTAAAAGCCTACGTAGTGAGTAGTGTACGTTTTGCTCCATTATTGTTCAAATTTCATTGTACAATCTCTAGTAATTAATTAATCAACTACCTCATTTTGTGATTTTACTAGTAAGCATAAGTCACCTATGTGATTTTTCTTATTTACTATTGTCGCTTAATAATTAGCTGAATTGATACTTTCTCTGTCCATATTACTACCTAGATTTTTTTATATACTATCAACTGAGATTACTTACTTAAAATTAATAAATATCATTTTTACTATAATTTCAATTTTACTCTTAAAATTTTGATTCATTTAATAAACCATTACTGGTCTAATTACTTAACTGTTTTAATACCACATTTACTATCCTAGATTACTCTTTAATTACCTTGTACTGCCATATAACCTCAAGTATAACTACCAGTGCAATATTGAAGGAAATAAACTTACTTTTCACTTTTTTGTAATCATTTTATTTACTTTACTAAAAAATTTTTCTATTTAAACACCATATTTACTACCAGTAAGTTTACTTTGTAGAGATTAAAACATTATTTTTACTTCCCATAAAACATTTTTGTAGCCAAATTTTCAAGTTTTTATATTCAACCCCAACCTTTATATTATCCCTTGTACCTGTGTACCTGTCTACCCTCTTACGAATAATATTATAACCAAGACATTACCACTGTTATTGTTTTACTATTATTCTTTTGGTACTTTAATTGTGAATTTTATTGTGTCAATAATCTTATCTTGTCAACAACCTATACCAGACCTCTAGTGCAATTGCAAGTACCATTTCAATTTGTATTTTTATTTTATTTCTTTATATTTAATTCTACATCTGTCACATTTAAACTTTGCTTACCATTACTTAATTTAGTCCTTATATATTTTCTCCCTATATTTTAGCTTTATATAACTATCCTAGTTTAAATATTCACCAATTGTTAAATAATCAGGTGCTATTCTTAGGTGTAAAAGTAGAATAAGTTCACAATTTTTGCCATTATATTCCAAAGCTCATTTATTTGATTTACCACTTTATTTTCACCACAACCTTATATTAGTCCCTTTTATAATATAAATGTTATACTATAATTCTAACTTTGAAAAAATTACTTTATAGTACTACCCTACTACCATATTCACACGCTCCATATTTGATCATCACTTATTTGTATTAGTCCCTTAGCTCATTATTTTAATTGTTAAATAATCTAGGTGCTATTTTTTAAGCTTAAGCTATTTACTTTGTTTTATACTTAATTCAAACTATAGATTCCCCTACAAATCTTATGATTACAAGCATTAATCTGATACCAACTCTTATCTTAATGACTTAAATGAATCAAACAGTTACTGTAATTACTACACTGCAGCGCAATAAAGGCCTTCTCAGTGCAACAACAACATAACTATCTTTTTAACTACAATGATCAGATCTTTAAGCAGGCATTACGATGACCCATAGCATTACTAAATTCCTTACATGCCAATATGTCCATCATTACACTAACTGAAACTGCTAAGCCTGATAGTACAGATGTCTATTCCATGCTGGATACACAGCCATACACAAACTGTAGGCCAGACCAACAAGGGGGTGGCAAGCCATATTATACTCAGACGAACTACAATGTATCACTAATACTTGCACAAGGGTTATGAACATGGGGGAATATATAATAGCCTAATTCAAAATCCAAGTACCTACAAAAAATCTCTCACTTGTAAACTCTACAGAGTTCCACAGTCAAACATTAGGCCAATTTAGTCAAAATCTAGGAAGTTATGATAACTGATGCAACGCATATGAACCCCAAAGATACTTTACAATACTCTCAGGTGGATTCAATATATATCTCTGCAAGACAAGACCCGTAAGCTATGCATATATAAGGGTTTTTGGAACTGTCTATCGTATTTTTTTGTACCTCTGTATGTGTGCACAAATTGAAATATAAATAAATAAATAAATAAATAAATAAATAAATAAATAGTCAAATTAGAAATTTAAAGGTCAGATGACCACTATCAACCACTAGGAAACATGGTCTTAGCTCATTTGATGATAAGCGCTTTTTACTTAGATGCCTATCACTCTGTATCCTATGGTCATCCAGATGCCGGAGAAACAAAGTTTAAATTATTATAAAGATAAAACAGATGACAAAGTGGAGGAAGACGAGGAGCTAATAGCAGTACTGAAGAAGGGAGTACAGAAGAAGAGGAACTAGAGATGAGAGACAGTTGCAATCTTTGGCGGGGAAGAGAAAAAACCGTAAGAGATTTTTTCCCCAGGGTCAAGCATCGACGCGAGAGAGGTAGATCTTCCGCCACTGCTCGTATTTCATGCTCTTAGAAGCTAGCTGTTCTGAGGGAGAGGAGGAATAAAACAATGTAATGTTTAACTAATAAATATATTTGCTAAGAGAGACTCTTTTTGTTTTCACCCTTGAAAAATTAGGTTATTATCCTTTTTTCACACAGATGCCCCCCGATGTAGCCGGAGAGCGAGCGCAGGGCTGATAATCACACCCGATGACCTCCAAAGAAGCAGGCTGGCTGCAACACTCCATCAGAGACCCACCCAATTATTAAGTCGTACCCAGTCACCTGAATCCTTTGTACTGCCTCTCCCATCTATCAGAGTGATAGAGTTTGGGGAGTCAGAAGTGATCATTACCTACCTTCTTATACTTAGTAATACACAGAAATAAGTCTCTCTATCCCCTTGGGGGATGATTAAACATATTAAACTTGTACCCCTGACAGCCCTGAGGTTATGCAGACCCCCCATTATCACATTCTTTTCCACACTCATTATCCTGGAATCTGCCACCTGCCCACCTGAATCCTTTTTTCTACTTCTGTTCCTACTTAGTAATGCATAGGAATAAGACTCTCTATCCCCTTGGGGGATGATTAAACATATTAAACTCTGACCCTGTCAGCCCTAAGGTCATGCAGACCCCCCATTATCACATTATTTTCCATGGTCATTATCCCGGAATCCGGTTCCCTCGGAGACCAGCTACCCATCCATTACCGCGTTCTTTAAACCCAGCAGTGTTGTGAAGTAGCAACAGTCGCGTCAGTGAGTTGCAGGCCGGGAAGGGGGGGGGGACTCCCTCGGAGATGGCAAGCTTGTACCCAGTCACCTGAATCCTTTGTACTGCCTCTCCCATCTATCAGAGTGATAGAGTTTGGGGAGTCAGAAGTGATCATTACCTACCTTCTTATACTTAGTAATACACAGAAATAAGTCTCTCTATCCCCTTGGGGGATGATTAAACATATTAAACTTGTACCCCTGACAGCCCCCTGAGGTTATGCAGACCCCCCATTATCACATTCTTTTCCACACTCATTATCCTGGAATCTGCCACCTGCACACCTGAATCCTTTGTTCTACTTCTGTACCTACTTAGTAATGCATAGGAATAAGACTCTCTATCCCCTTGGGGGATGATTAAACATATTAAACTCATACCCTGTCAGCCCTAAGGTCATGCAGACCCCCCATTATCTCATTTTCCATGGTCATTATCCGGCAGTGTTTCTAGATCGACCAACTTATACTACTGCAGAATTAATTACTATAATTAGTCATCACAAACGTGGACATTGGAAACTTCTAGTTCTTCAAGCGAATCAATATAAACGTGAACCAGCAAATTTTGGAGTAAGATCCGACAACTTTTAGTGGAAAAAGAAAAGGTCCTAACACCTATTCATACCTTCACATGGGGATGAGGAAGATTTGAAATTAAACTTGACGATCCACAGGACCGGGGCAAATTTGATGGGGATGTAGGGGAGAAAATTCCTCCCATAAAAACAGTGTCAATTTAACAATAATCATTATCGTTAGTAAATGAATGGAATTAAAACTTGGTGACTCAACCACTCCCTTCCATCGATACTTCCTTTTGAAGTCCCCACCCGCTTACAGCCCTATACATTAGTGGGATAAGTCAGTTTTTGGGAAAAGGAGAAATAACCCCGGGCCCTCTCGGGAATAAAAAATGAAAAAATAAAGTACCTACCTAAAAATTGTAAACATTTTTTGGGTCAATATCTTTAATGCCTTTTTGGCCTCGGACTTTTTCCCAGTTTGTTTTAAGACGCTAAGTGATCTTTTTGGGAAAACCCCAAATAAAGCACCACCAACCGGGAACAAGACCTTACTTTTCTTTAATCACTGGAAAAAATTCTTGAGAAAATCATTTCCCCAAAAGATTGAATTCATATGGGTTTTAATCACTTTTTTTTTTGAAAAAACAATTTTGGGGTTTTGAACCATAGAGGTACCAATCATCAAAAAAATGTTATTTTCCCCATACAGTAGAAGTTTAAAACATCGGGGAATCTTCCTAATTGCCCCCAGAATTTCATAAAGCTTTTGATACTTAGGCAGATGACCTTATACAAAACCTTGACCACCAAACCATAACTGGACTTTTTTCAATTTAAAATATAATTTTTTTAATCAAAGAAAAATCAAATTCCCCCCTTTCATGGCGGGAAAAGCCTTTTATACCCACACGGGGTCCCGCAAGGATCTTGTCTCAGTCCCCCCTGTTCAAATTTATTGAATGACCCCCTCAACCAGAGTTTTTGACACAGTTTGCAGATGTGTTATTCAGTCGTCCCCATCAACTCCGGAACAGGAAAATACAAGTTAGGGGTCATAAGAAAATGAATATGAAATTTGCGAAAATCTAATTGGGGAAAAAAATGGAGAATTACAACTAATCCCGCAAGGTCCTTGTTAGCACGATAGGATGTTTTGCATCAACAATTGAAGGTAAAGGAGGGATCTCCATCAAGGTACCCTGTAGCCATTAGAAACCCCAAGAAGATTTTGGGATATGAAATCGACGGTGCTCCCTTTAACATCTCATTAACTAAAAAAATAAAAAAGCCCAAAACCCGGGCTTAGCAGACCTCTTTTGATTTAATCAACCCCTCACATGCAAAAAACTCTGTATAAAATGATAATAAGACCAATACTCAAAACCCCCTTTGCCCCAATGTACTAACAAAAAACCCAAACATGCCGGGTTTACAAAGGGTCCGAATAGACTCTTCGTTTCTCACCGATACCAGGAGGAGAGACAATTAAAATGGCAGTTTTACACTACAAAAGATTTTCGCCAAAAAATGTACGCCTTTGACACCCTAAAAAAAGAAACAACTTTATACAATCAAGTCAACATCCCAATAGAGAACATCCTATAAAGGGGTTAATACCAGGGATTATCCCCATCCACTCCTCCCACGGGACTCAACGAATGACCTCCCAAAAGGGGGCCCGTTTTATTCATAAAAAAGATTACCCACGCCCCGAATTGGGAAAACCTCCCTGAGAAGAGGATTGGGCCCACCAGTACCCTTCTATTATACTAAAAAAATCATCCCCCCCAAAATTAGGAGAATCTTATATAACTTTCTAATGTAAAAATTAGCTTTTTACTATGGCGGGAAAACCCACCTGTAAGAAGCCATTGTCACGAACTTTAAAACGGCCAGAAATTTTTGCCCCCTTTGTCGCAAAAATATCTTTTGGGCAATCGCAAAAAAAAAAAAAACAGTTGAAACCCCTGTAAAAATTACTCCCAATTCAGAGTCATGTACTTATGTATTTTTATATCTATTGACTCGATGGGTTAGTATTATACCCTTAAATAAATATATTACATTTCAGACACTTTTTAAAGCCCCAAAGTGGTTGGGCCACTTCCCCTTTTATACCTACCTCACCCCCCTCCCACCCTTTTCCAAATATTTCCCCCTTACCCATCCTTTTTCCCTTCCCCCATCTCACCAAAACTCGGTCTGAAAAACAACAACAATACCATCCCAAGCCCAAGATTCGATACTGTCCCAAATGAAGATGACGAAAATACGGAAATTGTTTGGGATGAGTATCTTTCTGTCCACAGTAAACTATCCTCAAACATGGGCCAATAACTAAATCTCCCCTCTCAACAAGAAGTAAAGTATGCGTTGGACTTTCCAAAGAAGTTGTCCCATTGAATTTTTCCGGTTATAGAGCATGCTGAAAATTTGAGTCAAAATCCTCGATTAAACCGTTAACTCGTCTCATATAATTTCCTCTCCAACGATTTAAAATTTAAAAATGGAACTCCCCAAGCCATAGAAAGACCAATCAACGTTAGCCCCCCCTTGTCGCCTCAGCCCCAATAAACATCAAGAAGCAAAAATCTTCCATCCGCAAGTTGCAGTCAACACCTGCAGAGTTCAATTGTCTTACATCGTTTCGTATTTTTTTTCGGGCTTACAGTTGGTTAGTCCTGACTCTTCTCTCTTCGACTCAAAAATTCCTCTCACCGTCTTTCTTCGGACTGTCCCCACTTCCCCTCGCCCCTCGTGGGTACTTACCTGTGAGTTCGTATCGTTCGTATTCCCCACTTTCCCTACGAGCCCCGTGAGGGGGGGGGAATGTGGTGGCCGGGGGCACTTGGTCCAAAAAGATGAGGGGGTACTGCCCCTCCCCCATGGGAACTAAGTTCGAGACACCCCCCAATAGGAGCAAGGCCCGGGGTCACCACTATTGGAAAAGACCCGGGCCGGGAGAATCCCGGCGAATAAAAAAAAAAAAAAAAGTAATTCAAAAGCCCTTTGCCCATCTGCAGCTCTAAGACTCCACCCCCACGACCCCCTTTGAGGGGGGGTAATGGCAACCAGAGGCCTACTTCTCCCTACGAGCCCCTGAGGGGGGGATGTGGCTAGGCCGGGGGACATTTGGGTCCCAAAGATAGGGGTACTTGACCTCCTCCCATGGGAGATTTAATTTCCCGAGACACTCCCCAGATGGGGAAACCCAACCCCCGGGTCACCACTACTTGGAAAAGCCCCGGGGGGGGGACCGGGAAAATACGGGTAAAAAAAAAAAAAAAATTTTTAAATTTTTTACTGTTATGGGGATTCCATTGCCTTTTCACCGAGGAAGGAAAATTTTTTTTTTGAGGCACCTTCTACAGGTGCTATAATTAAGATTGTTGTCGACTTAGTTGTCAGTAAAGACGCCTCGCCCCTTTTTGCTGACAGTCTAGAAACCGTGTAGACCCCCGCACAAATGCACTTCATTTTCCCTGCTGCAGTGTGTGAGGTGGTGCTTGTCACCCTCTGTCTCATCCAGAAAAACTCCCATTATAAAACAGGGCTTCATTTTATAACGCGGGATTAACACTGTCGGGTTTGACTTCTCAGGGGGGCAAAAACCCAGTTTAGCACGGTATTACTACCTAAAACTAAACACCTACGGCATTCAGGGAGGAGGGTTGTGGGATTAGCATTTGAGGGAAACCAAAGATTTTTTGTGAAACTGCTTCAGAAAACGGTTTATGATCTTGGGTCAACCATTTTCAGGACGAAATCTTGAGCAAACCGCTGTGCGGTGAGGATGATCTTTGTATCCAACATTATACAGGGATTTAAACGGTAATGTCCCCTTTGAGGGATGAGAAGATTCAGAAAAGCTTTGAGGAATAGGGAACAGTTCATTTGCCCAGCGGGAAAGGGGGGTTCGGGTGCCAACATTTGCGGAGGGCATTTTTAAACCAAAAAAATGACTTTGCGCACCCTATACCGTCTACGTGACCAAAAGGAATTAGGACACAGGTCATTTTTCATATCGGGGGAAAGGGGCGCACATGCGACTATGGGGGGAAATGATACATAGGGGCGGAGTGTGGGAACGGCAACGAGCTCCGGGCCCATGGCTGAGACATCTGTTTCTACACGGGGGGAAGCGGTGTTGATCAACGACGTGAAGGAGGGCGGGGTCGTCAGGAGCGAATAGTGGATGGGGCCATAAGACTGGGGAAAGGTGGGCCCTTTGACCAGTTATCTGGCCCAGACACACTTCCAGTGGTTTGGGGTTTGAGCAAAAAAGTAAGGGGAAGTTTTGGAAATTGAGGGGGGAATTACCCGGGGTTTGAAGTCCTTGTCACCGCCTGAGGGGAGGCTGCTCCTGCAAAGGGGGTAAAGACGGGGTAAAGGGCTGTGGGGGCATCAAGAACAGAACATTGGGAGACAGGAGTGATAGCGTGCTGAGGGCCCCAAAGACTTTTGCCATGTGTACAGTGGGGGTTTGAGGTACTTTGTGAGGATCCCCGCCCAAAGCCTTTGGGTGCCCTGTCCAAGAAAGAGAACCGCTGCACGGATTCAATGTTTCCCCTAACGCCACGCAGGACTGGGAAGCAAATATGGGCAGAAGGTAAAGGGTGGGGGTGGCCATACGGGAGGCACCGAAAAAAGGGGGGGGGAGAGGGGGGAAGGGTGGCAGGGACAAGTGGTCCCACACATTCTGTCCCATAGGAAGAGTGAAGAAAGGAGGAAGGGGTGGAAACTTTAATAGGCCTCCGGTGTATGACAGAAAAACTTTAAAAGGGTTTTTGTGTAATAGTGTAAAGAGAAAATGTGAATAAATTTAGAGTGGATTTTTGTTCCTTCAGGAGCAAAATTTTTAAAGGGGAGCGTAGGGTGTTGGGATGGGGGGGTTTCGGGGTAACCAGCCATCTGCCCGTTTAAAAGGAGGGGGGGGTTATAAATTAGGGGGCGATCCCTTTTTTTTTGCAGAGTGTGAGGGGGGGGGGGGGAAGGGTGTTGGCATAGATTTTTTGGGGTTGGGAAAACGTTTGGCCTTTATTGCATCAATCCCGCAGAAAATAACGTACAGGGAAACGGGATTTTTGTGTGCGGGGACCTTGGTTTTTTTTCCGTGCTTTACCGGAGGTGGCAATGTAGGGGGTGTTTGGGAACTGGTCATTGGGGAGCGCTGATTGAGCCAAAAGGGGCAGGTTATTGGGGTGGCCCTACGAGTTTTTGGGGGGCTATTAGGTTAAGGGAACGCATTCGGGGGGGGGCGTGGGAACAAGCATACTTTTGTTAGGAGGGGGTATGCAGAAAGGGTTTTGAAGGTGTACTTTCCACGGGTTGTAGTGAGATTTTTTCAAAATTTTGAGTTCGGGTCATCATAGAGGTTTTTGGTGGGGGTTGGGTGGGAGAGCTTGCGGAAATAACAGGAGTTACGGGAAAATTTAAAATTTAAAGTGCATTGAGTGATGGGGGGGGGTTGGGGGTTTTTTCTGTCCTATGGAAGGGTTAGCGAGGGGGGCACAGGGGTGGAAGATGTCATGCAATGGGGGGATTGTGTACCCAAAGGGAAAAAATTTGGGAAAAATATTATTGGGGGTGGGCAAACGTAAAAAATGATTTTAAAATTTGGCCTTTCAAATTACAGAGGACTTTAAAGGGGGCTATTTGGGAAGGTGGGGGGGGGGGGGGAAACTATCCTATGGATGAAATTGCGGGGTAATGGGAGACGGGGGAGTTACAAAATGAGAGGTTTCCCAGGGTAAGGGTCAGGGAGGTGCTAGGGGGACAAAACCCTCGGCGGTGTGTTTGACGTCAAAAACAAAGACAGAGGTTACACTATTCCGAGGTTAGAGGTACATAGATGGGGGGGGGGTTAAGAATGGTCAGGAGATACTAACTACGAAGGAATGTGTGCATATGCGGATAAAAAGATGAAGGGGATTGGACAAGTGGGGGAAAGGGGGGGAATGGTGATTTAGAGAAAGGGGTTGAGTATGTGCGTGTAATTTGGGAAAGTGATAAAAGGCTTTAGGGGGTAATAACGGAAGAGGAAAAAATTGGCTTTAAGGGGGAACGGGGAAGGGGAAAGCACCGGGGAAAAGACGGTCTCCCCGCTGAAAATTTTTTCTCCAACATTTGGGGGGTGATAAGGGGGTTTTTTGGGTAGGGGTTTTTTAATCAGATGAAGAGAAGGGTTGATGGGGACAAGCAAAACAACGGCAGTTTTTAGTTTTAGTCCAAAAGGGGAAGGGGGGCACACCCTCAAAGAGTGCTGTGCCAATCTCTGTTATGGCGATTATAATGCTCCTAAAGTCTTGGGTAATCGGGTTTTTTAAAAAGTGTTGAGGGGGAATGGTTTCGAAAAAAAGCAGATGGTTGCCTGGAAATCGATGAATTTAAGGTCATGGAAATTTTAAAGTTTTTGGAGTCAAAAGGGGGGGGTAGGTGGATTTTTGGTTTAACGGCAGGGGCCCATGACAGGGTGGAAAGGGGGGCATTGGGAGCTAACTTAGGAGGGAGGTTTATGGGGGAAAAAATATTAATTGGGGAACCACAATTAAATGGAGCCCAAAAGAGGGTACAGTTAAGGATGCTTGGGGGAGGAAATTTTAATGGGAGGGACTTTGGCAGGGTGTCCCCGTCACAAATGTTGTTTGCATGCATTTAGGACCCTTCTTAGAAAGGTTAACGTTTGTATGTGACACGGTGGACGATGGGGGGGGGTGGGAAAGTGTGGCGGAAATAGGGTACGTAACGAAACAACAGTCCTGGTTCGGAAGGGGGCGTTGGGTGTTTTGGATGATGTTTGGGAACATTTTTAAATGCAACAGGGGTGCAGGAAAAAGAGAGAAGTCAAGATCATAGGGTTGGGATTGGGTGGAGGGGGGCGGAGATTAAAAGTTGTGAGAAAAAAAACGGGGACTTTTAAAAAATTTTTGGTATCACCTATAAGGAGACTTGGACGCTGGGCGAAGGAAAACTCGAAAAGATTAATGGAAAGGTTCAGGGGGTCTGGGGGCATTGCGACCTCATCATCTGCCTCTTTCAACGAGTGAGTTAAATGTATTATGTTTTAGTAAGGTTTGGGACGTAGCAGCCTGTTCCCTTAACAGGGGCGGCGATTGGGGATTTTTTGAGACGATGTTTTTAAATTTTTGTGGGGTTCAAAATGCAACGGCAGAGGGAGAGTTGTAATGTTACCTGTGCGCCAGGGGGGGTTTTGGGGGTTTATGGATTAGAAGGAGGATTAAAGTGTTTCTTAAAAAGGGAGGTTTTGCGCGAAGGTTTTTTAGTGGAGGGCAGCTGGGAAAAGTACATGATATTGGGGAAGTTGTATGGGGGGTGGGGTTTGAGAAATGTGAAATATTTTGAGGGCTTTGAGTTGGTTAGAAACCCAGGAAAATTTGAGTAGGGGTTTTGTTAGGCTGCTTGCGACAGGATTGTTTGTACCAGTTAGGGATTGTTTTCCCCCTGTCCTGGAAAAGATTTGGTATAGGTTTTGCAATTGAAGTTAAAGCCGGGGGAAGGGGGGTAAGTATGTTTTTTGATGGCTACTACTTCCCGGGGGGGGTACTAAAACCAGAGGGGTAATTTGGGTGGAAGATGTGGAATCGTGGGGAGATGGGAACCCGGGTTTTCCCTCATATATTTTGTGGGGGGACTGGGGGTTTGGTAATTTGGGTTTAAAAAGGGTTTTTTACAAAGGGGGGGGGGGCCCAGGGGTTCGGGTTTTGCTGCACTAAGCCCAGATTGGGGGGGTTCGATGAGATGTTTTTAAAGCTTTGGATTAATAATAGGGATTAATATATATACGTGGGTGATGGGGGAGGGGGGATTGTGAGGTGCGGAGGGGGGGTACTAGCGGTAAAGGTTTATCGTACAATGGTCGTAATAGAAATTATGGGAGGAGGTGGAGAAGGATTTTTCGGAAAGGGTTAAATGTTAACGTTAGGATTTCTCATCAATTACGACTTGGTGAGTGAGTAAGGGGGGGGGGGGTTGGGGATTACATAAGAAGGGGGGGGGGGGGGGGGGGGGGGGGGGGGGGGGGGGGGGAAAAAGGGGGGGGGGGGGGGGGGGGGGGGCGAAGGGAATTTTTGGAAGGGGGGGGTCGCCTTTTTTGGGTTTTAAAGGGGAAGGGGGTAAAAATTTGGGTAAAATTTAGATTTGGGGTTTGTTGGGGTGCTTTAAGCGGAAAGGGAAAGTGCGTAATCGTATCGAATGGAGAAAAATTTGTTTTTTTTGAGTGTTGGGGTTTTTCATGACTTTTTATTTTAAAAAATTTTAAGTGCTTATTGTTTTAAAGAACGTAAGACTTTTTTGTAATGGTCTTTAAAATTTTTTTGGGGGAATTTTTGTCTTCAAAAATGTTCGCCTGGGAAAGGGGGTTTTTTAAATTTTTTTTTTTGTTAAATGTGGGTTTAGGGGGTTTTTTTTTTTTTTTAAATTTTAAAAAATTTTTTACAGTTGATTTTTTGAATTTTAGTAATGTTAAATTTTGGGGGGGCATTCTTTTTTTTAATGGGGAGTAGGTTTTGTTTTGAACTTTTTTCTCCCCCCCCGGGGAAGGGGGGGCCTGGGTTTTTTAGGGAAATTTATAAAATTATGGGAGGGGAAATTTTTTTTAAATGACCCAAAAGAGGTTTGGGGGCCCCAGGGGGGTAGGAATTCCCCTTTGGTAAATTTGGGAGGACCCCCCTTTTCCCCCCGAATTTTTAATTGGATTGTGATGTAGGTTTTTTAAAATTACGGAATTTGGCCTTTTCAATGGCCGTTGTTCCCCTTTTGAAAATTTTTAAATTTTTTAATTTTATGGTTTTTAAAAAAAAGTTTTTAATTATTTTAAAAATGTAGGCTAGAAACTAGGCCCTTGTCCAAACCCCGGGCCTTTTAAAGGGGCAAATTAAAATGCCCCCCCTTTTGACTAAAGCGGGTCACAATTTCTCCCTAGGAATTTTAACCCCTTTTGGGGCACAAGGGGTTGGCAAATTTCCCCTGGTTAAAAAAAACCCCAGTTGGTGAACTTTTGTCTATGGGCAGTCAACCAGTATTTTTAATCTTTGGGGGGAATTGGGGGGGGTGGTTTAAAAGTATATGTTATGGGAAAAATTTATTTATATGGGGTAACAAAATGTAATCAAGGGTTTTTTAAAAAAATTGTTAGGTATGGTTAATTTTAGGAGTTGGTTAATTGATTATTTTTGTAATTTTTTAAAATTTTTGGGGAAGAGGTTTTGTGTAATTTTATGGTTTTAGGATTTTATGTTGGTTAATTTATTTGTTTTGTGGTTTTTGGTAAGGGGGTGTTTTTTGGGTTTTAGGGGGATTTGGGGGTTTTGGATTTTAGTGTAGTTTTAGGATTTTTTTTATGTTTGGTAATTTTTTTGTATTTGTGTAATTGTAGTGTATTTGTGTAGGTTTGGGGTTCCTACTGTACCCATTTTATTTCTTTATTTAATATTAAGCTGTAAAGTTTTTTAAATAAAATATAAAAAAAAAACTTCATTTTTTAAGAATGAAGAAAATGATAAATTACAGTTTGGACGTCCATTTAAAATACAGTTTAGCATTGTTTTATGCGTAGATAATGCCAAAACAGCTTCTTCAAGTCCCATTACGAAATTACTGTTCAATATGTATGATTATTAGTAAATAATTTTTTTCTCAGTTGTTTTTTGAGCTATCTTATTGAGCTATCTTATCTTATTGAAAGAAATCGAACGAAAAATGAAAAAGTTCATGTGTTAACGTTATTTTACCCCTTAAGATGTAATCAGGTTGGTGATGGTTATATTTTGCGGGAGGGGGGGGGTGAAATTGTGACAAAAGTTTCAGCCTACACAGGTATATAACTCTGGTATAACTGGGTGTATATGGTGTGTGGTATTAGGGTGTCACAGGTATATAACTCTGGTATAACTGGGTGTATATGGTGTGTGGTATTAGGGTGTCACAACACTTTTGTCTGTTGTAATAATTTTTGTAAGAGTGAATTGGGAATTTGTGATTTACCTCATTTGTGTACCTTTTAATATAATTTTTACCTTGTATTGTAATGTTTTAAATAAAACAAAAAAAAAAAACTCTACTTGGTCTATAAACTAGTCACATACAGTAGCAAACATGGGAAATTTGGGGGATAAACAGTCTGGAAGGAATAGAATTTGAAAATTATAATAATGTAACTAGAAATATTATTACCCTCTCGGGTATCCAAAATAGCCCTTAATACATATTTACGTGGTAAAGGATAGGATAGGATAGGACTCACAGGTAAGTACCCACAGGGGCGAGGGGCAAGTGGGGACAGTGCGAAGAATAGACGGTGAGAGGAATGTCTTGAGTCGAAGAGAGAAGAGTCAGGACTAGACCCAACTGCTAAGCCACAATAACGATAAAAAAGACGATGTAGATACAACAGGAGCTCTGCAGGCACTGACTGCAACTTGCTGGACGAAAAATTGCTGCATCTTGATGTTGATTGGCGGCTGGCAGGAGCTGGAGGAGTGTCAAGGGAGGCAAGCTTCTTGATTGGTCAGGTGTCTTTTATATGTGTGTCTGGAGTTATTCGTTTCTTTCGTGAAGGAGGCATTCCTTATGTTGTGCATTTTTTGAATGGAAACGATCTGTAGTCTTGTAATCTTAGGTCGAAATGCTGGGTTGGCTAGTAACTGGTCAAAGTCATCTGGAGAGTAGTGATGGAGCAGTGGGATCACTTACGGTTTGTAAACTTGACTCTACTGTCGATTATTTTCTTGTACAAAGTGTCGACATCCATGTTAGGTTCTTGGTCAGGAGTCGTATAAAAAGTTATATCTTTCCAGTGCAGGTATTGATCTTGATGTTGGTCTTCTATATTAATACGTCGAGAGATAGCTGGAGAGGTTTTTGTTGGTGGTTGCCGCATTGAAGGTTCTTTCAATGTTGGTGTCTCTGCTAGAGAGTGTGTAGAAGACTGCGGGAGAATCGTGGCTTCTGATTGGTCCATATGAGTAGTGGTGGGTGGAGGTGAAGAAGGTACGCCGCCACGACGAGCCAATCGACGAGCAGGAGGCGATCGACGAATAGGAGGCCTTGTTGGAGTGACGTCACTAGGTGTTGGTGGTGTTGGAGCTGCTGATGCAGAAGTGTTGATTAGGTCTTTGGTGAATTTTAGTATTTCTTCCGAAGGTGGAGATGCTGGGAATATAAATGATGGCATATATTATTTAGTGCAAATAACTCGTTGATGGTAGAGTTAAAAGATCCAGGTACAGCCATATTCTGCATGTGAGCGTATAGTAGACAGTAGTGGATCTTGGTTACGTCACACGTTGGAGGAGTGATGATGGTGGAGGCTGGCTGAGTAGTAGCTTGAAGTAATTTTGTAGTGTTAGCTTGGATCTTTGCAATTGCTGCATACGTTGGTGTGTTGCTAGTAGGTTTTTTCTTTGCTGCTTCTTGTGTTTTCTTCACAATATCCTTACGTGTAGGACATTTTGCTGCCAGTGTATGGTGGTCGTTGCTCTTACAGTTTAAACACGATGGTTGTGTTGGAGTAGCAGCGGTGCAGGAACTGAAGGTGTGTCCCTCACTACCACATGTAGTGCAGAACTTCTTGTCTTTTACTGGACATGCTTTGGTGGTGTGATGGTAAGAATAACAGTTCCAGCAGTGTTGGATGTACTGATATCCTCTCTGCTTCGATGTAAGTTGGACTGATGAAGTAGTAATAAACAGCAAGACCTTCGTTCAGAGCAGTGGCAGCCATGTTAACGTCGGTGAAGGTGACCTTGAGCATGGACGATGCATTCGGGATTTTTGTGATGCTGTCAACAGTAGCCCATGTATTTTGCGTCTCGATGGATGTCTTGAGTTCTGCAGGTGATTGAGACGTCAGAATCTTGTCTAGTTTCTTAAGGAATACTGATTTCCTGGCCTTGAGGGCAGGAGATGACATAACAGTAAACCCTTGAGCAGTAAGTGTAGTGGTGGCATCTGTAGTGAGTTAGCTTCTCTGCTTCAGCATCATCGTGACACACAACAAGAATGCTTCTTTCAGAGACAAAATGGTGTTGAATTTAACTTTCAGTGTTCCTTGAACAACAGTAGCAAGAGCAATCTTCGTTGAATCATCAACGGTACCACTTGTTGGCTTGATCTTGACACGATTTGCGTAGCTCATCGTGCAAGTCAAGGTGAAGACAACGCTGGTAAAGGTTCCCCTCCCCAACGGGGATCGTAGGGAGACTGAGTAAGTAAGGAGAGCTGCTATGACCTGCCAGGGCAAGAGTCAAGAGCAGAATAAGTCTTGTGTTTTTTGTCTGTCTGTCTTACGTGGTAAAAATTTGAGATTAAACGCTTTTATAAAGGAATGTAGAAAAGAAATTTTTAAAATTCAAAATTTTTATAGTAATATTCAAAAGATTTTCAATGAAATTTTAGGGATTACAAAATTTCACTTAGATTTAAACGTACAATATTTGTCTAATAAGAAATAATTGTGTTGATAACAGAATATGTTTATTATAAGTTATGAGGTGGGACAAGGAATGTGGACAGACTGGTGGACTACTGAAACTGTAAGTCGATTCGCTGCCTGTACCATTATTATTATTATTATTAAAGATTAGCCGGTATTCTCCCGGCCCGGGCCTTTTCCAAGTGGTGGCCCGGCCTTGGCTCCCTCTTTAGGGAGTGTCTGAGACCTAAGTCTCCCATGGGAGAGGCACAAGTACTCCTCATCTTTGGGACCAACTGTCCCCAGGCCTAGCCACAAGCTAGGCCTCTCTGGTCTGCCATCCCCGCCACAAGGGGGCAAATGGGAATGACAGTCTTATGAGCTAAAGGCTCGGGCTCAGGCACCTACCCTACCCTAGAAGGGTTAGGCATGGTATCGATGCCTGACCACGGTCGAGTGCGGTTATGCTCTGCACCCTCTGCTGTTTTCAGGCGAGCAACATTGTATCAACATGGCGCTGAGTGTGAGGAGATGCGTAAATACCATTGGTATTGAGATGCTTCGTGGGGCGATTTCACCCTCTTCAGCGCAGGTATTACTCCCAACAATCATTAGGGAGACCTATGGAATCCAGGATGATGAGGTGTATGGTATAGCCCTGAATGGGGCTTACAGAATCTTCGTCAAACTGAATTCCACGTCCGTGTACGAGTCTTTGGTGACGAGATTCGAAGACGTGAGTCTTGACGCTACTCCGGCTGTGAAGGTGCGTTTGATCGACGTATCTCGCCACTTTACATGGGTTTAGATACGTAATGTCCCATTTTTTTTTTATATTTTATTTAAAAACTTTACAGCTTACTATTAAATAAAAATATATAAAATGGGTACAGTAGGATCCTCAATCCTACACAACATACACTAACAATCCTACACAACATACACTAACAATCCTACACAACATACACTAACAATCCTACACAACATACACTAACAATCCTACACAACATACACTAACAATCCTACACAACATACACTAACAATCCTACACAACATACACTAACAATCCTACACAACATACACTAACAATCCTACACAACATACACTAACAATCCTACACAACATACACTAACAATCCTACACAACATACACTAACAAGTTTTAACAACACATTGTCATTGACATAAAAGATGTTACTCATATACACTCACAAAATTTTTTTTCC
>NC_069480.1:16940176-16972871 GCF_026875155.1 Cherax quadricarinatus
AGGACCAAACACCTACAGTCTTACAAGGCACACTACAGTCTTACAAGGCACACTACTGTCTTACAAAACACACTACAGTCTTACATAAGAACATAAGAACATAAGAACGAAGGAACACTGCAGAAGGCGTACTGGCCCATGCGAGGCAGGTCGAAGTCTACTACCGGCTTAAGCCAATGCACCCAACCTAGTCAGGTCAGGTCACCTTGACTTAAGGGAGGAACATGGCAACCATCCTGGTAGCACAAGCTAATCAGGTCCGACTCACACCCACCCACTCCCACTCATGTAATTATCCAACCTATTTTTTAAGCTACACAACGTTCTGGCCTCTATAACTGTACTCAGGAGTTTGTTCCACTCATCCACAACTCTATTACCAAACCAGTACATTCCTATATCCTTCCTGAATCTGAATTTTTCTAACTTAAAACCATTGCTGTGAGTCCTGTCTAGGCTAGATATTTTCAGCACACTATTTACATCCCCTTTATTTATTCCTGTCTTCCATTTATACACCTCAATCATATCCCCCCTAATTCTTCGTCTTTCTAGAGAGTGAAGATTCAGGGCCCTTAGTCTATCCTCATAGGGAAGGTTTCTGATACATGGGATCAACTTTGTCATCCTCCTTTGTACATTTTCCAGAGCATTTATATCCATTCTGTAATACGGTGACCAAATCTGTGCAGCATAATCTAAATGAGGCCTAACCAAGGATGTATAGAGTTGAAGAACAACCTGAGGACTCCTATTAATTATGCTTCTTGATATAAAGCCAAGGATTCTATTAGCTTTATTGCAAACACTTATGCACTGTTGTCTTGGTTTCAGATTACTGCTAACCAGAACTCCTAAATCTTTTTTGCAATCCGATATATTAAGATCTACATTATTTAGTTTATATGTCGCATGGTTATTGTCCTGTCCAACATTTAGAACTTTGCATTTGTCTATATTAAACTGCATCTGCCACCTCTCTGACCACTGTATCAGTCTACTCAAATCTTCCTGGAGTGCTCTAATGTCCTCGTTAGAATGAATTCGATGGCCTATTTTGGAGTCATCGGCAAACTTGCCGATGTCGCTCTTTATGCCCTCATCTATGTCATTTATGTATATTGTGAAAAGCAGGGTCCCAACACTGACCCCTGTGGAACACCGCTCTTGACGCTTCCCCACTCTGATTTCTCCCCATTTATGCAAACTCTCTAGTCTTACAAGACAAACTACAGTCTTACAAGACACACTAGAGTCTTACAAGACACACTAAACTCTTACAAGACACACTACAGTCTCATAAGACACACTTCAGTCTTACAAGACACACTACAGTTTTACAAGAAACACTACAGTCTTGCAAGACTCAGTCTAGTCTTACAAGACACACTACAGTCTTACAAGACACACTACAGTCTTACAAGACACACTAGAGTCTTTCAAGACACACTACACTCTTACAAGACACACAACAGTCTTCGAAGACACACTACTGTCTTGCATAGCACACTACAGTTTTACAAGGCACACTACAGTTTTACAAGACACGCTACAGTCTTACAAGACCCACTACAGTCATACAACACACACTACAGTCTCACAAGACTCAGTCTACTCTTACAAGACACACTACAGTCTTACAAGACACAATGCAGTCTCAAAGGACACAGTCTTGTCTTACAAGACACACTAGGAGTCTTACAAGACACACTATAGTCTTACAAGAGACACTACAGTTTTACAAGACACACTGCAGTCTTACAAGACACACTACAGTCTTGCAAGACACACTGCAGTCTTACAAGACACACTACAGTCTTTCAACACACAGTACAGTCTAACAAGACACACTACAGTCTTACAAGACACACTACAGTCTTATAAGCCACACTACAGTCTTATAAGACACATTACAGTCTTATAAGACACACTACAGTCTTACAAGAGACAGTCTAGTCTTACGAGAAAAACTACAGTCTTCCAAGACACACTTCAGTCTTACAAGACACACCACAGTCTAACAAGACACACTACAGTCTTACAATACACACTACAGTCCTACAAGACACACTACACTCTTGCAAAACACACTACAGTATCACAAGACAAACTAGAGTTTTACAAGACACACTACAGTCTTTCAAGACAGACTACTGTCATGCAAGACACTCTACAGTCTTACAAGGCACACTACAGTCTTACAAGACGCACTACAGTCTTACAAAACGCACTACAGTCTTACAAGACACACTGCAGTCTTACAAGACATACTAGAGTCTAAAAAGAGACAGTATTGCCTTACGAGGCACACTACAGTCTTACAAGACGCTCTTCAGTCTTAAAAGAGACACTACAGTCTTACAAGACATGCCACAGTCTTAAAAGAGACAGTCTAGTCTTACAAGGCACACTACAGTCTTACAAAACACACTTCAGCCTTACAAGACACACTACAGTCTAACAAGACACACTACAGTCTTACAAGACACACTACAGTCTTGCGAGAAAAACTACAGTCCAACAAGACACACTACACTTTTACAAGACACATTCCAGAATCACAAGAAAAAATTGTGTCTTACAAGACACACTACAGTCTTTCAAGACACTCTACAGTCTTACAAGACGCACTACAGTCTTACAAAACACACTACAGTCTTACAAGACACACTACAGTCTTACAAGACACACAACAGGCTTACAAAACACAGTCTTCTCTTAAAAGACACTCTGCAGTCTTACAGGACACAGTCTAGTCTTAAAACACACACTACTATCTTACAAGACACACTAGAGTCTTACAAGACATGCTACAGTCTTACAAGAAACACTACAGTTTTACAAGACAATCTACTGTATTACAACACACTCTACAGTCTTACAAGACACTGTAGTGTTACAAGACACACTACAGTGTTACAAGACACACTACAGATTTACAAGACACACTACAGTCTTACAAGACACACTACAGTCTTACAAGACAAACTACAGTTTTACAAGACACACTACTGTTTTTCAAGAAAATCTACAGATTTACAAGTAATGCTACAGTTTCACAAAACACACTAAAGTCTTGCAAGACACACTACAGTTTTACAATGCACACTACAGTCTTACAACACACACTACTGTTTTACAAGCCACACTACAGTCTTACAAAATACACTCTAGTCTTACATGACTCAGTCTAGTCTTACAAGACACACTATAGTCCTACAAGACACACTACAGTCTTACAAGACACACTACAGTATCACAAGACACAATACTATCTTACAAGACACTCTTCAGTCTTTCAAGACACACTATAGTCACATTAGACACACTATAGTCTTACAAGGCACACTACAGTCTTTCAAGACGCACTACAGTCTTACAAAACACACTACAGTCTTTCAAGACAAACCACAGTCTTACAATACACACTACAGTCTTTCAAGATGCACTACAGTCTTTCAAAACACACTACAGTGTTATAAGACACACTACAGTCTTAAAATACACACTACAATCTTTCAAGACACACTACTGTCTTACAAGACACAGTACAGTCTTACAAGACACACTCCAGTTTTACAAGACACACTAAAGTCTTACAAGACACACTACAGTCGTAAAAGACACACTACAGTTTTACAAAACACAGTACAGTCTTACAAGACATGCATTAGTCTTACAATACACACAACAGTCTTTCAAGACACTCTGCTGTCTTAAAAGACACACTTCAGTCTTACAAGACACATTAGATTCTTGCAAGACATACTACAGTCTTACAAGATTCACTAGAGTTTTGCAAGACACAGTCTAGTCTTTCAAGACACACTACAGTCTTACAAGATACACTAGAGTCTTACAAGACACACTAGAGCCTTTCAAGACACACTACAGTCTTACAAGACGCACTACAGTCTTACAAGACACACTACAGTCTTACAAGACTAACTACAGTTTTACAAGACTCACTAGAGTTTTACAAGACACTCTACAGATTTACAAGTTACACTACAGTCTCACAAGACACATTACAGTCTTACAAGACACACTACAGTCTTACAAGGCACACTACAGTCTTACAAGACACACTACTGTTTTACAAGTCACAATACAGTCTTTCAAGATACACTCTAGTCTTACAATAAACACTTCAGTCCTACAAGATAGACTACAGTCTTACAAGACTTACTACAGTATCACAAGACACAATACAGTCTTATAAGACACTCTACAGTCTTTCAAGACACAGTTCAGTCATACAAGACACACTAGAGTCTTACAAGGCACACTACAGTCTTACAAGACGCACTGCAGTCTTACAAAACACACTACAGTCTTACAATTCAATCTATAGTCTTACAATACACACTACAGTCTTTAAAAATGCACTACAGTCTTGCAAAGCACACTACAGTCATACAAAACACACTACAGTCATGCAAACCACACTACAGTCTTACAAAACACACTTCAGTCTTACAAGACACTCTACAGTCTAACAAGACACACTTCAGTCTTACAAGACACACTACAGTCTTACAAGACACACTAGAGTCCTCCAAGACACAGTACACTCTTGCAAGACACACTACAGTATCACAAGACAAACTAGTGTCTTGCAAGACACACTACAGTCTTTCAAGACACACTAATGTCATACATGACACACTACAGTCTTATAAGGCACACTACAGTCTTAAAATACACACTACACTCTTTCAAGACACACTAGAGTCTTACAAGACACACTTCAGTCTTACAAGACACATTACATTCTAACAAGACACACTTCAGTCTTACAAGATAAAGTCTAGTCTTTCAAGACACAGTCTAGTCCTACAAGACACACTACAGACCTACAAGACACACTACAATCTTGCAAGACACTCTACAGTCTTTCAAGACACACTACAGTATCACAAGACACACTACAATCTTAGAAGACACTCTACAGTCTTTGAAGGCACACTACAGTTTTACAAGACACTCATCAGATTCACAAGTTACACTACAGTCTCACAAGTCACACTACAGTCTTACAAGACACACTACTGTTTTACAAGTCACACTACCATCTTACAAAATACACTCTAGTCTTACAAGACACAGTCTAGTCTTGCAAGACACACTACAATCCTACAAGACGCACAACAATCTTACAAGACACTCTACAGTCTTTAAAGACACACTACAGTATCACAAGATACACTACAATCTTACAAGACAATCTACAGTCTTTGAAGACACACTATAGTCACAGAAGACTCTACAGTTTTACAAGGCACACTACAGTCTTACAAAACACACTACAGTCTTTCAAGACACACTACAGTCTTACAATACGCACTACAGTCTTTGACGACGCACTGCAGTTTTTCAAAACACAATACAGTCTTATAAGACACATTACAGTCTTACAATACACACTACAGTCTTTCAAGACACACTACAGTCTTACAAGATACACTACAGTCTTACAAGACACACTCAAGTTTTACAAGACACACTAAAGTCTTACAAACACACTATAGTCGAACAAGATACACTACAGTTTTACAATACACAGTTCAGTCTTTCAAGACACACTACAGTCTTAAAATACACACTTCAGTCTTACAAGACACTTTACATTCTTACAAGACATACTACAGTCTTACAAGACACAGTCTAGTTTTACAAGACTCACTAGAGTTTTGCAAGACACAGTCTAGTCTTTCAAGACACATTGCAATCTTACAAGACACACTGCAGTCTTACAAGACACACTGTAGTCTTACAAGACACACTACCATCTTTCAAGACAAACTACAGTCTTTCAAGACACACTATAGTCTTACTAGATACTCTATAGTCATACAAGACTCACTAAAGTCTTACAAGACACAGTATTGTCTTACAAGACAAACTATGGTCTTAGAAGACACACTAATGTCTTGCAAGACACATTAAAGTCTTACAAGACACAATACAGCCTTACAAGGCACACTACAGTTTTGCAAGACACACTGCAGTCTTACAAGACACACTACAGTCTTTCAAGACACAGTACATTCTAACAAGACACACTACAGTCTTACAAGACACACTACAGTCTTATAAGCCACACTACAGTCTTACAAGACACACTACTGTCTTATAAGAAACTCTTCATTCTTACAAGACACCCTACAGTCTTACAAGACACACTACAGTCTTACAAGAGACAGTCTAGTCTTACGAGAAACATTACAGTCTTACAAGACACACTTCAGTCTTACAAGACACACCACAGTCTGACAAGACACACTACAGTCTTACAATACACACTACAGTCCTACAAGACACACTACACTCTTGCAAGACACACTACAGTATCACAAGACAAACTAGAGTTTTACAAAACACACTACAGTCTTTAAAGACACACTACTGTCATGTAAGACACTCTACAGTCTTACAAGGCACACTACAGTCTTACAAGACGCACTGCAGTCTTACAAAACACACTACAGTCTTACAAGACACAGTGCAGTCTTACAAGACATACTACAGTCTTACAAGAGACAGTATAGCCTTACGAGGCACACTACAGTCTTACAAGACACTCTTCAGTCTTACAAAAGACACTACAGTCTTACAAGACATGCCACAGTCTTAAAAGAGACAGTCTAGTCTTACGAGGCACACTAGAGTCTTACAAAACACACTTCAGCCTTACAAGACACACTACAGTCTAACAAGACACACTACATTCTTACAAGACACACTACAGTCTTGCGAGAAAAACTACAGTCCAACAAGACACACTACACTTTTACAAGACACATTCCAGAATCACAAGAAAAAATTGTGTCTTACAAGACACACTACAGTCTTTCAAGGCACACTACAGTCTTACAAGATGCACTACAGTCTTCCTAAACACACTACAGTCTTACAAGACACACTACAGTCTTACAAGACACACAACAGGCTTACAAAACACAGTCTTCTCTTAAAGGCACTCTGCAGTCTTACAGGACACAGTCTAGTCATACAACACACACTACTGTCTTACGAGACACAATAGAGTCTTACAAGACATGCTACAGTCTTTCAAGAAACACTACAGTTTTACAAGACAATCTACTGTATTACAACACACTCTACCGTCTTACAAGACACTGCAGTGTTACAAGACACTGCAGTGTTTCAAGACACACTTCAGTCTTACAAGACACACTACAGATTTACAAGACACACTACAGTCTTATAAGACACACTACAATCTTACAAGACAAACTACAGTTTTACAAGACACACTATTGTCTTACAAGACACACTACAGTCTTACAAGACAAACTACAGTTTTACAAGACACACTACTGTTTTACAAGAAAATCTACAGATTTACAAGTCATGCTACAGTCTCACAAAACACACTAAAGTCTTACAAGACACACTACAATTTTACAACGCACACTACAGTCTTACAAGACACACTACTGTTTTACAAGCCACACTTCAGTCTTACAAAATACACTCTAGTCTTACATGACACAGTCTAGTCTTACAAGACACACTATAGTCCTACAAGACTCGCTACAGTCTTACAAGACACACTACAGTATCACAAGACACACTACTATCTTACAAGACACTTTTCAGTCTTTCAAGACACACTACAGTCACATAAGACACACTATAGTCTTACAAGGCACACTACAGTCTTTCAAGACGCACTACTGTCTTTCAAAACACACTACAGTCTTTCAAAACACACTACAGTCTTACAATACACACTACAGTCTTTCAAGATGCACTACAGTCTTTCAAAACACACTACAGTGTTATAAGACACACTACAGTCTTACAATACACACTACAATCTTTCAAGACACACTACTGTCTTACAAGACACTGTACAGTCTTTCAAGACACACTCCAGTTTAACAAGACACACTAAAGTCTTACAAGGCACAATACAGTCGTAAAAGACACACTACAGTTTTACAAAACACAGTACAGTTTTACAAGACATGCAGTCGTCTTACAATACACACTACAGTCTTTCAAGACACTCTGCTGTCTTAAAAGACACACTTCAGTCTTACAAGACACATTAGATTCTTGCAAGACATACTATAGTCTTACAAGAATCACTAGAGTTTTGCAAGACACAGTCTAGTCTTCCAAGACACACTATAGTCTTCCAAGACACACTATAGTCTTACAAGACACACTAGAGTCTTACAAGACAAACTAGAGCCTTTCAAGACACACTACAGTCTTACAAGACGCACTACAGTCTTACAAGACACACTACAGTCTTGAAAGACTTACTACAGTTTTACAAGACTCACTAGAGTTTTACAAGACACTCTACAGATTTACAAGTCACACTACAGTCTTACAAGACACACTACAGTCTTACAAGACACACTACAGTCTTACAAGGCACACTACAGTCTTACAAGACACAGTACTGTTTTACAAGTCACAATACAGTCTTTCAAGATACATTCTAGTCTTACAATACACACTTCAGTCCTACAAGATAGACTACAGTCTTACAAGACTTACTACAGTATCACAAGACACAATGCAGTCTTACAAGACACTCTACATTCTTTCAAGACACACTACAGTCATACAAGACAAACTAGAGTCTTACAAGGCACACTACAGTCTTACAAGACTCACTGCAGTCTTACAAAACACACTACAGTCTTACAATTCAATCTATAGTCTTACAATACACACTACAGTCTTTGAAAATGCACTACAGTCTTGCAAAACACACTACACTCATACAAAACACACTACAGTTATGCAATACACACTACAGTCTTTCAAGATATATTACAGTCTTACAAGACACACTACAGTCTTACAAGACACACTTCAGTCTTACAAGACATACTACAGTCTTACAAGAGACAGTCTAGCCTTACGAGACACACTAGGGTCTTACAAAACACACTTCAGTCTTACAAGACACTCTACAGTCTAACAAGACACACTACAGTCCTACAAGACACACTACAGTCTTACAAGACACACTAGAGTCCTCCAAGACACACTACACTCTTGCAAGACAGACTACAGTATCACAAGACAAACTAGTGTCTTGCAAGACACACTATAGTCTTTCAAGACACACTAATGTCATACAAGACACACTACAGTCTTATAAGGCACACTACAGTCTTAAAATACACACTACAGTCTTTCAAGACACACTAGAGTCTTACAAGACACACTTCAGTCTTACAAGACACATTACATTCTAACAAGGCACACTTCAGTGTTACAAGACAAAGTCTAGTCTTCCAAGACACAGGCTAGTCCTACAAGACACACTACAGACCTACAAGACACACTACAATCTTGCAAGACACTCTACAGTCTTTCAAGACACACTACAGTAACACAAGACACACTACAATCTTAGAAGACACTCTACAGTCTTTGAAGGCACACTACAGTTTTACTAAAAACTCTTCAGATTCACAAGTCACACTACAGTCTCACAAGGCACACTACAGTCTTACAAGACACACTACTGTTTTACAAGTCACACTACCATCTTACAAAATACACTCTAGTCTTACAAGACACAATCTAGTCTTGCAAGACACACTACAGTCCTACAAGACGCACTACAATCTTACAAGACACTCTACAGTCTTTCAAGACACATTACAGTATCACAAGATACACTACAATCTTACAAGACACTCTACAGTCTTTCAAGACACATTACAGTATCACAAGATACACTACAATCTTACAAGACACTCTACAGTCTTTCAAGACACACTACAGTATCACAAGACACACTACAATCTTAGAAGACACTCTACAGTCTTTGAAGGCACACTACAATTTTACAAGACACTCTTCAGATTCACAAGTCACACTACAGTCTCACAAGGCACACTACAGTCTTACAAGACACACTACTGTTTTACAAGTCACACTACCATCTTACAAAATACACTCTAGTCTTACAAGACACAATCTAGTCTTGCAAGACACACTACAGTCCTACAAGACGCACTACAATCTTACAAGACACTCTACAGTCTTTCAAGACACATTACAGTATCACAAGATACACTACAATCTTACAAGACACTCTACAGTCTTTCAAGACACATTACAGTATCACAAGATACACTACAATCTTACAAGACACTCTACAGTCTTTCAAGACACACTACAGTATCACAAGACACACTACAATCTTAGAAGACACTCTACAGTCTTTGAAGGCACACTACAATTTTACAAGACACTCTTCAGATTCACAAGTCACACTACAGTCTCACAAAACACTCTGCAGTCTTACAAGACACACTACAGTCTCACAAGGCACACTACAGTCTTACAAGACACACTACTGTTTTACAAGTCATACTACTGTCTTACAAAATACACTCTAGTCTTACAAGACACAGTCTAGTTTTGCAAGACACACTACAGTCCTACAAGACGCACTACAATCTTACAAGACACTCTACAGTCTTTCAAGACACACTACAGTATCACAAGATACACTACAATCTTACAAGACACTCTACAGTCTTTGAAGACACACTATAGTCACACAAGACACACTACAGTTTTACAAGGCACACTACAGTATTTAAAGTCACACTACAGTCTTACAAAACACACTACAGTCTTTCAAGACACACTTCAGTCTTACAATACACACTACAGTCTTTCACGACGCACTGCAGTCTTACAATACACACTACAGTCTTTCAAGACACACTGCAGTCTTACAAGATACACAACAGTTTTACAATACACAGTTCAGTCTTTCAAGACACACTACTGTCTTAAAAAACACACTTCAGTCTTACAAGACACTTTACATTCTCACAAGATATACTACAGTCTTACAAGACACAGTCTAGTTTTACAAGACTCACTAGAGTTTTGCAAGACACAGTCTAGTCTTTCAAGACACAGTCTAGTCTTTCAAGACACACTACAATCTTACAAGACACACTGCAGTATTACAAGACACACTACAGTCTCGCAAGACGCACTACAGTCTCACTAGACACACTACCATCTTACAAGACAAACTACAGTCTTACAAGACACACTACAGTCTTGCAAGACACACTAAAGTCTTACAAGACACTATAGTCTAACAAGACACACTATGGTCTTACAAGACATACGGCAGTTTTACAAGACTCACTCCAGTCTTCTAAGACACACTACCGCCTTACAAGGCACACTACAGTCTTATAAGAAACTCTTCATTCTTACAAGACACACTACATACAGTCTTACAAGACACACTACAGTCTTACAAGACACACTACAGTCTTACAAGAGACAGTCTAGTCTTACGAGCCACACTACAGTCTTACAAGACACACTTCAGTCTTACAAGACACACTTCAGTCTAAGAAGACACACTACAGCCTTACAAGACATACTACAGTCTTACAAGAGACAGTATAGCCTTACAAGACACACTACACTCTTACAAAACACACTACAGTCTTACAAGACATACTACAGTCTTACAAGGGACAGTATAGCGTTACAAGACACACTACAATCTTACAAGGCACACTACAGTCTTACAAGATGCACTAGAGTCTTATAAAACACACTACGGTCTTACAAGACACACTACTGTCTTAAAATGCACACTACAGTCTTTCAAACACACTAGAGTCTTACAAGACACACTACAGTCTTACAAGACACACTGCCATCTTACAAGACACACTACAGTCTCACAAAACACACTACAGTCTTACAAGACACACTTCAGTCTTATAAGACACACTAACGTCTTATAACACATAGTCTACTCTTACAAGACACACTACAGTCTTATAAGTTACTCTACAGTTTTACAAGGCACACTACCGTCTTGCAAGACACACTACAGTCTTACAAGACACACTACAGTTTTACAAGACATACTACAGTCATACAAGACACACTATAGTCTTACAAGAGACACTTCAGTTTCGCAAGACCCACTACAGTCTTGCAAGACACAATAGAATCTTACAAGACACACTACAGTCTTACAAGACACTCTACAGTTTTACAAGACAAACTACTGTTTTACAAGACGCAGTCTACTGTTACAAGACACTCTACAGTCTTAAAAGACAAACTATAGTCTTGCAAGACACACTATAGTCTTACTATACACAGTCAAGTCTTACAACACACTACAGTCTTACAAGACACACTACAGGCTTAGAAAGACACAGTCTACTCTTAAAAGACACTCAGCAGTCATACAGGACACATTCTAGTCTTACAACACACACTACTGTCTTACTAGACACACTAGAGTCTTACCAGAGTCACTACAGTCTTGCAAGACACACTACAGTCTTACAAGACAAGCTACAGTCTTACATGAAACACTACAGTTTTAGAAGGCAAGCTACAGCCTTACAAGACACACTACAGTCTTATAAGACACAGTCTACTCATAAAAGACATACTACAGTCTTAAAAGACAAACTATAGGCTTGAAAGACACACTTCAATCTTACAATACACAGTCAAGTATTACAACACACACTACAGTCTTACAACACACACTACAGGCTTACAAGACACTGTCTACTCTTAAAAAACACTCTGCAGTCTTACAGGACACAGTCTAGTCTTACAACACACACTACTGTCTTACGAGACACACTAGAGTCTTACAAGACACACTACAGTCTTCCAAGACACACTACAGTATTACAAGACATGCTACAGTCTTACAAGAAACACTACAGTTTTACAAGACAAGCTACCGTCTTACAAGACACTCTACAGTCTTACAAGACACACTGAAGTGTTACAAGACACACTACAGTCTTACAAGACACACTACAGTCTTACAAGACGCACTACAGTCCTACAAGACACACTACAGTCTTTCAAGAAACCCCCAGAGTCCCTTTCAAGAAACCCCAAAAGTCTTACAAACTCACTACAGTCTTACAAGACAAAATATTTTTTTTAAAAAGACACACTCCCGTTTTTTTCAAGACACCCTAAAAGATTTTAAGTCACACAAAGTCCCCAAAGACACACAAAAGTCTTAAAAAGACAAACTACAGTCTTACAAAAGGGACCCCTACAGTCCTTTCAAAAACACACTTTCAAATTTTAAAAATCACAATACAGGCTTACAAGATACACTCTATCTTACAAGACAAAAGTCGTCTTACTAACACTTAAAAGTTTTAACAAGGGCACCCCTACATTTTTTACAAGACCTACTACCCAAATCTTACAAGACTCACTAGAGTTTTGCAAGACACCGTCTTTCTTAAAATACACAAATACCTCCTACAAAAAAGACCTTTCAGTCTACCAAACCACTACAGTAAAACAAAAAGAAAAAATACAGTCCTTTTCAAGACACTCTAAAAAATTTTTTCAAAAACACACTACAGTCATACAAACAACACAGTCCCCTTTCAGGGACACTAAAAGTCTTACAAAACTATCATTGTCTTACAATACACCTAAAAGCCTTTAAAAAAAGCACCAAAAGTCTTTTAAGACACACTTAAAAGTCTTACAAGAAAACACACAGTCTTTTCAAGCCCAAATCCCAAGGGTTTTTCAAGACAAACTAAAAGGTCTTCAAACAAAACTACATCGAACAAGATTCACAAAAGTTTTTTTCAATACACATTCAGTCCTTTCCAAAAACACCCCTACAGTCCTTTTTTAAAACACACTGCAATTTTTTCAAACCCCAAATAAATCTCTTAAAAAACACATTTCAGTTTTTACAAAACACTTTTTCTTTCTTACAAAAACACTACATTTTTACAAACACAGTCTTTGTTTTACCCAAAACTCACAAAAGTTTTGCAAGACTCATCCCAGTCTTTCAATAACACTACAATTTTTACAAGGGAAAACTGCAGTCCTTTCAAAACACACTACATCTCACCAAAACGGGACTACAGTCCACAAGACACACTACCATCTAACAAGACAAAATTTCAGTCCTTTTTAAAACAAACTACAGTCTTACAGGCACAGTCTAGTTTTAAAAAGACCACTAGATTTTTCAAGACCATCCAAGGGCTTTTAATAAAACAACCCAAACTTACAAACACACTGCCCGTCTTACAAAACAAAAAATCCCGTCTCACAAGAAAACCCCTACGTCTCACAAAACACACTACCCTCTAACAAGACAAACTACATTCCCCTTTTCAAGACAAAAACTAAATTTTTAAAAAAGACACCCATGTCTTTCAAGACACACTATGGTCCCTTAAAAAAAGACAAAACTGCAAATTTTTTCAAAAACCCGACTCCAGTCCCTTTTAAAATACACCCACCGCCTTTCAAGACAACTACAGTCTTTTTAAACACATAAAAGTCAAAAAAGACAAAACTACAGTCTTACAAGAACAAAACCCACTACACAGCACCCAAAACCTACAGTTCCCTTTCAAAAAACACACTACAGTCCTTTCAAAAAAACACTACGTCTTAGAAAACACACTACTGTCTTACAAAAACACACTACGTCTTTTAAAAGACACAATTCAGTCTTAAAAAGGGCCAAATTTAAATTTTTTACAAAACTCACTAAATGTCCCCTTTTTAAGACACAGGGCTGTCTTTCAAGACCCCACCGCAGTCCCCAAGACACATTTTAATCCCTTTTAAGGCACACTACCGTCTTTTTAACAAGACAACCCCAAAAGTCTTTCAAACACACCCTTTAGTCTCACAAGACACACTACAGTCCCCTTTCAGGCACCCCTGGCCATCTTACAAGACCCCCAATACAGTCCTTTCAAGGGCACACTACAGTCTTTAAAAAAAAAAAAACTACAGTTTGCAAGACATGCTAAAAGCTTTTAAAAGGACAAACTACAGCCTTCCCAAAAACAACCCCACATTCTTTACAAAACAAAACTACAGTTTTATAAGAAACACTCAAACTTACAAAAACACCAACCAAAAGTCCCCCCAAGAAAAACAAATAAAAGTCTTACAAACCACTAAAAGTTTCCCTTTCAAGACTCTCTACAGTCTTAAAAAACACAAATAAAAGTTTTTTCAAAAACCCCCCTAAATTTTTACAAGATGCACCCAGACCCCACAAAACACCTTTTAGTCCCTTTCGAACACACTTAAAAGATTTTAAAAAAGACCAAAACTACGTCTTAAAAAACACACTTTCGTTTAAAAAGACCCACTGCAAAACCCTTTCAAAACACACTACGTCTTTCAAGAAAAAACTACAGTCTTTTTCAATACTCACCCCCGTCTTTCAAAAAACCCCAATTTCAGTCCCTTCAAAACATCTACATTTTTACAAACACTTTTAGAGTCTTACAAAAAAAAACTAAAATCTTACAAAAAACAAACTACAGTCCCCCCCAAGACACACTTTCATTCCCTTTCCAAAACAACCCCTACAGACCCTTTTAAAAACTCTTCATTCTTACAAACACAAAAACAGTTTTACAAGACATACAACAGTCTTAACCCAAAAGACCTCTAGTCAAACAGCACACTACAGTCTACAACAAAACCCCAAAAGTCTTGCAAGACTCTCCCACAGTCTTAAAAAACCCACAAATTTTACAAGACACCACAGTCCTTTCAAGACCACTAAAAGGGCTTACAAAAAACACAAAAACACCCTTTCAATACTCACACAGTCTTTTAAAACGCAAAACAGTCTTGCAAAAAAACTCTAAGTCTTATAAGACACGCTAGAGTCCCTTTCAAAAAAACACAAATAAGTCTTTCAAAACAAACCCCTACAGTCTTTTCAAAAAAACACAAAAGTTTTTTACAAGACACACTACAGTCTTCCAAGACACACTACAGTCCTTTACAAGACACATACAGACTTATAAAAAACCCCTTTATTCTTACAAGACCCCAATACAGTTTGCAAGATATACCATAGTCCCTTTCAAGAGACCCGTCTAGTCTTAAAGAACACACTTTTTTGTTTTTACAAAAAACACATTTAAGGGCTTACAAACACTTTCCCGTCAACAAGACCAACTACAGCTTACAAAAACCCAAATAAGTCTAAAGCCACACTAGAGTCTTAAAAAAACCCCACAAAATTTTTTACAAAGACCCACTACAGTCTTACCCAAGGGCGACTATAGTCTTAAAAAGACACACTACAGATTTAAAAAGATGCACACAAATCTTTTCCAAAAAATTTACTACAGTTTTAAGGGGGAAACACACTACAGTCTTTTTAAGAAACTCCTCATTCTTACAAGGGGCACAATACATCTTACAAACAACTAAAAGTCCTTTTAAGAAAAACCTTAAATTTTTAAAAAGAAACAATAAAAGTCCCTTTCAAAAACAACTAAGTCCCTTTCAAAAGACCCTTTTTATTCCTTTTAGACACACTACAGGGCTTACAAAAACACACTTTTAGTCTTACAAGACAAATTACAGTCTAAAAAAGACACAAAATACAGTCTTACCCAAAACACCCTTACAGTCTTTCAAGACACCTTTTGGGGGGGGCCCCGGGGCCATTTTCTTTGGGCCGGTAACCTTTTTTGGGGGGCCTAGGAAAAATTTTTAATGGCCCGGCTGACCTTTTTTATGGGGTTGGGGTCTTTTTGGGGGCCTGGGGGCCCTTTTTTTGGGCCCTTTGGGGCTTTTTGGGGCCTTAGGATGTTTTTTGGGGCGGGACCTTTTGGTTGTTGGGACCTTTCTTTTGCCTGAAAACCTTTTTGGGGCCTTTGGGGCATTTTGGGGTTTTGGTGACCTTTTTGGCGGCCCCTTACCTTTTCGGAGATTTTGGGCCTTTTTTGGGGGTTTTGAAGACCTTTTCGGACCCGGGGGGCCTTTTTTTGGGAACCCGGGGGCCTTTTTTTATTTTTTGGGTACTTTTCTGGGGGCCTGGAGACCTTTTTTGGGGGGCCCGGGGATTTTGTGGAAATTTTGGGGCCTTTCTTGGGCCCTTGGGGTTTTTTTTTTGGCCTGGAGACCTTTTTTGGGGGGGGGGGGGGGGACTTTTTCAGGGGCCCGGGGATCTTTTCGGGGGCCGTAACCTTTTCTCGAGCCTGGAAACCTTTTAGGGGGCCCGAGGACCTTTTAGGGGCCTCAGGACCTTGGGGGCCCTTCGACTTTTTTGGGAACGTCTGGACCCTTTTTAAAGGCTTTGGGGGCCTTTCCTGGGGCCCCCGGGCTTTGCAGGGGAACCTTGGAACCTTTTTGGGGGCATAGAGACTTTTTTTGGGGGGCCGGGGACCTTTCGGAACCTTTGGATCTTTTTTTGGGGGCTTGGGGACCTTTTTGTGGGCCTTGGAATTTCCTAGGGCCTCAGACTTTTCAGGGGCCCGAGATTTTTTCTTTGGGCCCTTGGGGGTTTTAGGGGGATTGGGACCTATTAGTGGGCCTGGGGACCTTTAATTGGCCTTGGGACCTTTTTGGGGGCCTTGGAAGTTTTAAGGGCCTTGGACAAATTTTGGAGAAATTTTGACCTTTCGGGGATCTAATGACCTTTTTGGGGGCCTTGGACCTTTTGAGGGCCTGGGGCCTTTTCAAAGGGCCTGGGGAAACCTTTTTGGGGGCCTGGGGGCATTTTTTAGGGGGTGCTGACATTTTCAGGGCCTTGGGGGAAATTTTTTGGGGCCTGGACCTTTTCGAGGCCTGGGTACTTTTGGGGTCTTAGGACTTTTTTGGGGGGCCTTGGGGCCTTCTTGGCCTTGGAGCCCCTTTCGAGGTCCTGAAGACCTTTTGGGGGCTTGTGGACCTTTTCAGGGGGCCTGGGGGCCTTTTTGGGGGCCCGGAACCTTTTCTGGGACTTCGACCTTTTTAGGGGCCCTGGGACCTTTTCGGAACCCGGGGACCCCTTTTTTGGGGCCTGGGGATCTTTTCTGGGGCCTGGGGACCTTTTCAGGGACTTTGGGGACCTTTTTTTGGGGCTGGGGAATTTTCGGGGCCCCGGGAACCTTTTCGGGGGCTAGGGGCTTTTTTAAGGGTTTGAACCTATTTGGGGATCTTGGGGGCGTTTTTGGGGGGCCTGGGGACCTTTTTTGGTCCTGAAGGCTTTTTAGGGGCCCGTGGACCTTCAGGACCTGAGGGCCTTTTTAGGGGCCAGGGGGGCTTTTTTGGGGGCCTCGACCCTTTTTTCGTGCGTGGGGGCCTTTTTTTTTTGGGGCCGGGGGAAACCCTTCAGGGGCCTGTGGACCCCTTTTTTGGGGGGGGTTTTTTTAAAATTGGGGCCTTTTTGGGGGCTGGGGGAAGCTTTCAGAGGGTTGGGGCCTTTTCTGTGGCCAGGGACTTTTTATGGGGGAGTGGACCTTTTTCAAGGGGCCTGGGGACCTTTTTTGAGACCGGGGACCTTTTTGGGGGTGGGGGGGGCCTTTTCGGCCTAGGGACCTTTTTATGGATCTGGGACCTTTTTGGGGGCCCTGTAACATTTTTTTGCAAACCCGAGGGCCTTTTCGGGGGCCTTGGGGGCCTTTTGGGAGCCTGGGAAATTTTCTGGAAATTGTTACCTTTTTGGGGGCCCAAAAGGGCCTTTTCGAAGACCCTTGGGGCCTTTTTTTGGGGTGGGGGCCTTTTTCCCGGCATGAGGACCTTTTTAGGGTCCTGGGGAAATTTTCTTGGGCCTCGGACCTTTTCTGAGGCATTGGAACCTTTTTTATGTTTGAGTGGCCCCCCTTTTTTTTTGCCTGGGGACCTTTTTTGGGCCTGGGGACCTTTCCCGGGGCCTTGGGGCCTTTTCCAGGGCCTGGGAACTTTTTGGGGGGCCCAGGAACCTTTTTTAAGGGCCCGGGGAACATTTTAGGGGCCCAGGGGGTTTTTTTGGGGGCCTGGGGGCATTTTCGGGTGGGGGACCTTTTTGGGGGGAAAAGGGGGAATTTTTTTTTAGGACTGCGGGCCTTTTTTTTGTCCCGCAACCCTTTTTTGGGTTTGGCTTGATCCCTTTTCAGGGGGGGAAACTTTTTGGGGGGGCCCCGGACCTTCTCTGTGGGCCCGGGGGGCCTTTTTTTTGGGGGGTGGGGCCTTTTCAGGGCCTGGGGTCCTTTCTTTGGGGCTGTGGGAAATTTCAATGGCCTGGGACCTTTTTGGGATGTTGGGAAAATTTTTTGGGGCCTGAAACCTTTTTAGGGGGCCCGTGGACCTTTTATGGGACCTGGGAACCTTTTTGGTGGCCGGGGGCCTTCTCGGGGTCCTTTTGGGGCTTTTTTTTGGGCCCGGGGATCTTTTCTAGGGGCCTGGGAACCTTTTTGGTCCGGGGGAATTTTTTAAAGGCCTGTGGGCCTTTTTACAGGCCTTGGGTCTTTTTGGGGGGTGTGCACTTTTCCAGGGCCTGGGGGCTTTTTGGGGATCTTTTGTTTTTCGGGGCCCCGGGGGCCTTCTTGGGGGCTTGGGACCTTTCTTGGGTCCTGAAGACCTTTTTCGGGGGTGTGGACCTTTCAGGGGGCCCCGGGGACCTTTTTGGGGGCCCGGGGACCCTTTTGGGAATGTTGGGACTTTTTTGGGCTTGGGGGCCTTTTTGGGACCTGGGGACCTTTTTTGCTGGGCCTGGGGACCTTTTTTTGGGCTTGGAACCTTTTTTTGGCCTGGGGGCCCTTTTTTGGGGGCCTGGCATTTTTGGGGGAAATTTTAACTTTTTGGCCTGGGGATCTTTTTTTAGAGGGGGGCCTGAGGGCCTGGGGGCCTTTTTTTGGGGCCCCGGGGGGCTTTTCGAGGCCTGGGGGTTCTTTTTGGGGGCCTGGGCCTTTTAGGGGGCCCGAGGACTTTCGGGGCCTGGGGTCTTTTTTGGGGCCCCCGGGGCCTTTTTTTGGGAACCTCGGGCCTTTTTAAAAAAACTTGGGAACCTTTTCTGGGGCCTGGGGCCTTTTCAAGGAACTTGAACCATTTGGAAGCTGGGGGACTTTTTGGGGACTGGGACCTTGTCGGGAACCTTGGGGAAACCGGGGCTTGGGGCTTTTCACAGACCCTTTGGGAAAATTTCTATTGCCTCGGAATTTTTTTTGGGGGCCCGAATTTTTTTTGTTGCCTGGGCCTTTTTGGGGGGATAGTTTTCCATTCGTGGGCCTGGGTACCTCTAAGTTGGGGCCCGCGGGCCTTTTTGGGACCTTTGGAAAACCTTTTTTTGGGGCCTTGGGACCTTTTTGGGGAAATTTTGACCTTTTTGGGGATTAGGGGCCTTTTTTGGGGGCCTTGGGACCTTTTTGAGGGCCTGGGGACCTTTTTTAGGACCTGGAACCTTTTAGGGGGCCGGGGGCATTTTTTAGGGGGCTGACCTTCTCGGGGCCTTGGACCTTTTTGGGGGGCCCGGGGGGCCTTTTCGAGGGCCTGGGGATTTTTTTGGGATCTTAAACGTTTTTTGGGCCTTGGGGGCCTTTTTGGGCACATGGAACCTTTTTTAGGGCCCGAAGACCTTTTTGGGGGCCTGTGGACCTTTCAGGGGTCCTGGGGACCTTTTTGGGGGCCCGGGGGCCTTTTCTGGGGCTTTTGGACCTTTTTAGGGGCCCTTTGGGGGTTTTTGGTACCTGGGGACCTTTTTGGGGCCTGGGGATCTTTTCTGGGGTCCGATACCTTTTTAGGACTTTGGGGGCCCTTTTTTGTGCCGGGATATTTTCGCGGCCCGGGGAACCTTTTCGGGGGGGGCTAGGACGTTTTTAAGGTGTTTGGGGCCTTTTTGGGGGGTCTTAACATTTTTTGGGGCCTGGGGACCTTTTCGGTCCTGAAGGCTTTTAAGGGCCTGTGGACCTTTTGGGATCGAGGGCATTTCAGGGGCCCGGGAATGTTTTCATGGCCTGCGACCTTTTTTTGGGGTGTGGGGACCTTTTCTGGGGCCTTGGGCCATTCCAGGGCCTGTGACCTTTTTGCAGGGCCCGGGACTTTTTTGGGGGCCTTGGGGCCTTTTTTTGGGGCCTGGGAACCTTTTCAGAAGCCTTGTGACCCTTTTTTGCTCATGGGACCTTTCTGGAGCCTGTGGACCTTTTCGGGGCCTGGGGGCCTTTTCTGGGGGGGGGACCTTTTTTAAAAGGTGGGGGACCTTTTTTGGGGGCCTGTGAACTTTTTTTGGGGACATGAGGGCTTTTGGGACCTTTTACCTTTTGGGGCCTGGAAAATTTTTCGGGAAATTTTGACCCTTTTAAAGGGCCCAAAGGGGCCTTTTGAAGCCCTTGGGGCCTTTTTGGGGGCTGGGGGCCTTTTAGGGGGGGGCCTTTTTTAGGATCCTGGGAACCTTTTTTGGGCCCCGGGCCTTTTCTTTGGGATTGGAACCTTTTCTATGCTGAGGGACCTTTTTTTGTTGCTGGGGACCTTTTCTGGGGCCCCGGCAACGTTTCCCGGGGCCCTTGGGCCTTTTCCAGGGGCCCAGGGCCTTTTTGGGGGGCCTAGGAACCTTTTCAGAGGCCTAAAAACATTTTAGGGCCTGGGGACCTTTTTTTTGGGCCTGGGGGAAAAATTTTTTAAAGTGGGGGGCATTTTTGGGGGGATAGGGGAATTTTTTTCAGGACCGGGGACCTTTTCGTGCGCCTGTCGACCTTTTTTGGGTTTGGGTTGATACCTTTTTTAGGGGCCCTGGAAACTTTTTGGGGGCCTGAGGGCCTTTTCTGTGGCCGGGGACCTTTTTTTTGGGGGGGGACCTTTTAGGGGCCTGGTCCTTTTTTTGGGGCGTGGGCCTTTTCAATGGCCTGGGGGACCTTTTTGGGTGTTGGGAAAATTTTTTGGGTCCTGAAGACCTTTTCAGGGGCTTGTGACCTTTTTTGGGACCTGGGACCTTTTCGGTGGCCGGGACCCCTTTTTGGGGGCCTTTGGGGCTTTTTTGGGGGCCCGAGATCTTTTTAGGGCCTGGGGAAACCTTTTTGGTACCCGGGGTATTTTCAAAGGCCCTACGACCTTTTCACAGGGCCCTTTGGGATCTTTTTGGGGGGCCTGGGGGGCCTTTTCCAGGGGCCTGGGGGTCTTTTTGGATCTTAGGATGTTTTTGGGGGCCTGGGGGCCCCTTGGGGCTTTGAGACCTTTCTTTGGTCCTGAAGACCTTTTTGGGGGTCTGTGGAACTTTCAGGGGGCCCCGAGGACCTTTTTGGGGGCCGGGGACCTTTCGGAATTTGGGACCTTTTGTGGGCGGGGGGGCCCTTTTTCTGGTACCTGCAGACCTTTTTCTGTCCCTGGGGACGTTTTCTAGGGCTTGGATCCCTTTTTCGGGGTCTGGGCCCTTTTTTGGGCCTGGAAACCTTTTGGGGAAATTGAAACCATTTTTGGTGGCCTGGGGATCATTTTTTAGGCCCGGGGGGCCTTTTTGGGTCCGGGGGGACCTTTTTTGGGGCCCCCTGGGGACTTTCGGACCGGGGGGCCCTTTTTTGGGGACCTGGGGCCTATTGGAACCTGGGGCCTTTGGGGGGCCTGGGCCTTTTGGGCCCCCTTGGATTTTTTTGGCGACCCGGGACCTTTTCAAAGGTTGGGCCCTTTTTCGGGGCCCGGGGGAACCTTTAAAGGAAACCCTTGGAACGTTTGGGGCGGGGGGACTTTTTAGGGGACTGGTGACCTGGGGGATCCTTGGATTTTTTTCAGGTGTTTGGGGGGATTTTTTTCAGGACCTAGGAAACTTTTATCGCCTCGGAAAATTTTTGGGGGCCGAGGATTTTTCTGGGCCTGGGTCCCTTTTTAGTGGGATGGGGCCCTATTTGTGGGCCGGGGACCTTTAATTTGGGCCTTTTTTGAATTTTGTGCGCCTGGGAAACTTTTTGGGGGAACAGGGAAACCCTTTTTAGGGGCATTGGGCTTTTGGGGAAAAATTGTAACCTTTTCGGGGGCCATGGGAACTTCTTAAAACTTTTGACTTTTTTTGGGGGCCCTGGGGGCCTTTTCTGGGCCGGGAGCCTTTTTTTGGCCGGGGAAACCCTTTTTCGGGGGGCCTGGGAACTTTTCTAATGCCAGGACCTTTTTTTGGGGGCCGGGGGATTTTTCTGGGGCCTGGGCCTTTTACTGGGGCCTGGGCAACTTTTCTGGGGGCTTCGGGATTTTGGGGGGCCGGGGACCTTTTTTCTACATCCTCGGGACGTTTTTTTTGGGGCCCGGGGACGTTTTCTGGGCCGGGGGACCCTTTCCGGGGGACCGGAACCTTTTCGGGGCCTGGGGGCCTTTCTCTGGTGTTGGGCCCTTTTTCTGGGGCGTTGGGACATTTTCTGGGGCCTAGTAACTTTCTAGGGCCTTGGACCTTTTCGGGGGCCGGGGGGGCCTTTTCGGGGCCCCCTGGGGACCTTTTTTTCGGATCCTGGGACCTTTTCAGAGGCCTGGGGACCTTTACGGGGGGCATGGGAACCTTTTTGGGGGCCTGGGGCCTTTTCTCGGGCCGGGGGTTTTTTAGTGGCCTGCAACCTTTTCTGGGGCCACTGCCCTTTTTTCTGGTGCCATTAGCCTTTTTTGGGGGCCTGTAGATTTTTTCTATGGTGTTGGACTTTTCTGGGCCAGGACCTTTTCGGGGGCCTTTGGGAACCCTTTCTGGGGGCATGGGGACTTTTTGGGGGGCCTTTGGGGGCCCTTTTTTGGGGAACCTTTGGATCTTTATGGTTTTGGGGACCTTTTTCGGGACCTTGGGAATTTTTCTAGGGCCCGGGACTTTTTTAGGGTTTTTTGGTTTTTTCTGTGGCCTGGGGATTTTTGGGTGGAGGGGACCACTTGAGGCCAGGGGTACCTTTTAAACTTGGCCGGGGGCCCTTTTTTTGGGGCCCATTGAATTTTATGCAGCCCCCTTTTGGGGCCTTGGAACTTTTTTTGGGGACCTTGGGCCCTTTTTGGGGGAAATTGTGACCTTTACAAGGCCTAGGGGTTTTTTTTTTCAGAAAATTTTTTGACCTAGTTGGGGTGGGACCCCTTCTGGGGCCGGGGGCCTTTTTTTGGGCCCGGGAATCTTTTTGCAGTCTGCGGCCTTTTCTGAGGCATTGGGAACCTTTTTTATGCTTTCGACCTTTTTTTTTGCCTGGGACCGTTTTGGGGGGGTTGGGGGCCTTTTTTGGGGCCCGGGGCTTTTTTTGGGCGTTGGGCCTTTTCTGGGGCCCCGAGGCCTTTTCTGGGGCCTAAGGACCTTTTTCTGGGTCTTGGGGGGCCTTTCCGGGGCCCGGGAACCTTTTCTGGGCAAGGGGGGCCTTTTTGGGGGGGTGGGGTCATTTTCTGGGGCCCGGGGATGTTTTCAGTGGCCTGCAACCTTTTCTGGGGCCTCTGACCTTTTTCCCGTGCCCTTGACCTTTTCTGAGGCCCGGGGCCTTTTTGGTGTGTGGACCTTTTTTTGTGCTTTTAAACCTTTTTAGACCTTTGGATCTTTTGGGGGGCTGGGGACATTTTTTTTGGGGCCCCGGGGGCCCCTTTTCCCGGGGGCCTGGTAACCTCTTTGGGAGCTAGGGGACCTTTTTTGGGGGGCCCGGAAACCTTTTTTTAAGCCTGGTGACCTTTTTGGGCCCTTGGATCTTTTTTGGGTGCCTGCAGACCTTTCCCCATGGTTGGGACCCTTTTTAGGGGCCATGGCATCTTTTTTGGAGCCTGCGGACCTTTTTGGGGGCTTGGAACCTTTTAGGGCCTGGGGGTGGCCCCAGGGACATTTCTGTGCCTGGAGACGTTTTCGGAGCCGGGAATTTTGGGGGGAAACCCTTGGGGGTCTTTTTTTTTGGTGGGCCCGGGGGACATTTTCGGGGGGCCATGGGACCTTTTTTGGGGGGTTGGGAACCCTTTCAGGGCCGGGGGGCTTTTTCTGGGTGAGGCCCTTCTGGGGCCCGTTGACCTTTTCAAGGGATTGGGGCCCTTTTCGTGGGCCCGGGACCTTTTTAAGGCCAGAACTTTTTTGGGGGCCCGGGGCTTTTTTTGGGGCCTGAGGTCTTTTTTGGGCCTTTTGGGGCCTTTTTTTTAAGGCCCGGGGCCCTTTTTTTGGGGGCCCGGGGAAATTTTCGGGGCCTGACACGTTTTTTGCGCCTTTAGACGTTTTTGGGGCCTTTTGGGCATTTTCTTGGACTGGGGGACCCCTTTTTGGGACTGGGGGGCCTTTCTGTGGTTTGGGGCCTTTTTTCACCCCCCGGGGCCCTTTTTTGAGGGGTAGGACCTTTTCAGGGTTTCCCGGTAACCTTTCCCGGGATAGGACCTTTTTTGGGTCTGGGGACCTTTTCTGGGGGCCCGGAGACCCTTTTTTAATTTTCCGTGACCTCTTTGAGGCCCGGGGCCTTTCCTGGGACCTGGGGGCCTTTTCTGGGGCCCCGGAGCCTTTTTTTCACCTGGGGAAATTTTTTTTGGGGCCAGGACCTTTTCAGGTTCCTGGTAACATTTCCTGGGACCTGGGACCTTTTTGTGGGCCTGGGGGCCTTTTCTGGGGCCTGGAAACCTTTTTTAATTCCATGGGACCCCTTTGAGGGCCTGGGGGCCTTTTCTCGGGCCCGGGACCTTTTTTGGGGCCCTTGGGACCCCTTTTTTTTGGGCCTGGGACCTTTTTGGGTTTTCTGTGGACTTTTTTTGGGGGCTAGGGAAACCTTTTTTACCCTTGAACGTTTTCTGGGGCCTTGTGATGTTTCCTGGGCCCTTGGACTTTTTTGGGACCCGGGGGCCTCTAGGTGGCCTGGGGACCTTTTCCCTTTGGGCCCGGGGACCTTTGGGGCCTTGGACCTTTTTTTGGGCCTGGGGACATTTTTTGGAGCCCCTGGGAATTTTCGGGGGGTTGGGAACCTTTTTTTCTATCGGGACTTTTCGGGGGCTGGCGACCTTTTTGGGTTCCTTGGGGTCTTTTTTGGGTGCTTGGGACCACTTCGAGGAAATTTGACCTTTCTGGGATTGGGACTTTTTTGGAGTCTGGTTTTTTTTCTGGGGCCTGGGGGGGTTTTTGAAAGGACCCTTTTTGGGGGCCCCGGAGACCTTTGGGGGGCCTGGGGACCTTTTAGGACCTGGGGCCTTTTTGGGGCCGGGGCATTTTATGCGGCCCGAGGACCCTTTTTAGGGACCTTGGACCTTTTTGGGGGGCCTAGGAACCTTTTTTGGGCCTAGGGGGCTTTTTTTGGGGGCCAAGGGGCCCTTTTTATGGGGGGGGCCTTTCCCTTTTCAGGGGCTGGGACCCTTTTCGGGGCCTGGGGGGGCCCTTTTGAAGGTCAGGGGCCTTTTTGGGGGCCCGGGGGTTTTTTTCAGGGCCTCGCCTTTTAGTGGGCCTGGGGACGTTTTCGTTTTTTTGGGGGCCTTTTTGGGTCTTTGGAAACTTTTTTTGGGGGCCTGAACCTTCTTTGTGGCCTGGGACCTTTTTGGGGCCTGGGGACCTTTTCAGTGGCCTTTGGTCCTTTCTTTGGGTCTTGGGACCTTTTCAAGGGCCTCAGGACCTATCTGGGGATCTTGCAACATTTTTTGGAGCCTGGGGACCTTTTCGGGGACCTGGGGGCCTTTTTTGGGTCCTGAAGACCTTTTCAGGGACTTGTAAACTTTTTAGGGGGCCTGGGGACCTTTTCTGGGGCCTGGGAGCCTTTTCTTGGGCCTGGGAACCTTTTCTGGGGCCTGGGGACCTTTTCTAATGCCAGGGGAACTTTTCTGAGGCCTAGGGACTTTTTCTGGGGCTTGGGGACCTTTACTGGGCCTAGGCACCTTTTCTGAGGCTTCGGGACCTTTTTTGGGGCCTCGGAGCCTTTTCTGCATCCTCGGGCCTTTTTTTGGGGCCTGGGGACGTTTTCTGGGGCCTGGGGACGTTTTCTGGGACCTGGGGACCTTTTCTGGGGCCTGGAGACCTTTTCTGGGGCGTTGGGACCTTTTCTGGGGCGTTGGGACCTTTTCTGGGGCCTAGTAACATTTTCTAGGGCCTTGGGACCTTTTCTAGGGCCTGGGGACCTTTTCTGGGGCCTAAGGACCTTTTTCTGGGTCCTGAGGACCTTTTCAGGGGCCTGGGGATCTTTACTGGGGCCTAGGGACCTTTTTGGGGGCCTGGGGCCCTTTTCTCGGGCCTGGGGACGTTTTCCATAGCCTGCAACTTTTTCTGGGGCCTGCTGACCTTTTCTGGTGCCATGTAGCCTTTTCGGAGGCCTGGAGACTTTTTCGATGGAGTGTAGACGTTTTCTGGGACCTTGGAACCTTTCTGGAGGTATGGGGATTTTTAGGGGGCCTTGGGGCCTTTTTGGGAACCTTTGGATCTTTTTGGGTGCTTGGGGACCTTTTCGGGGACCTTGGAACCTTTCTAGGGCCTCGGGACTTTTTTAGGGGCCTGTGGATTTTTTCTGTGGCCTGGGGACCTTTTAGGTGGGAAGGGGACCTATTGGTGGGCACAGGTGCCTTTAGTTGGCCTGGGGACCTTTTTAGGGGCCCATTGACATTTTGTGCAGCCTGGGGACCTTTTTGGGGACCTTGGAACATTTTTAGGGACCTTGGGACCTTTTCGGGGAAATTGTGACCTTTTCAGGGGCTATGGGAAATTTTTGGAGAATTTTTGACCTATTGTGGGGTGGGGACCTTTTCTAGAGCCTGGGAGCCTTTTCTTGGGCTTGGGAATCTTTTCTGCAGCCTGCTGATCTTTTCTGAGCCATTGGAACATTTTCTATGCTGTGTCGACCTTTTTTCTTGCCTGGGGACCGTTTTGGGGGCTTGGGGACCTTTTCTAGGGCCTGGGGACTTTTTCTGGGGCGTTGGGACCTTTTTCTGGGGCCTCGTAACATTTTCTAAGGCCTTTCGGACCTTTTCTGGGGCCTGAGGACCTTTACTGGGGCCTAGGGATCTTTTTCTGGGTATTGGGGTCCTTTCCCGGGGCCTGGAGACCTTTTCTGGGGCCAGGGGACCTTTTTGGGGGCCTGGGAACCTTTTCTGGGGCCTGGGGACGTTTTCAGTGGCCTCCAACCTTTTCTGGGGCCTGCTGACCTTTTCTGGTGCCATTAGACCTTTTCTGAGGCCTGGGGACCTATTCTATGGTGTGTGGACCTTTTCTGGGACTTGGGGAACTTTTTGGAGACCTTTGGATCTTTTGGGGGCTGGAGACCTTTTTCGGGGTCTGGGGACCTTTCCTGGGGCCTGGTAACCTTTTTGTGAGCCAGGGTACCTTTTCGAGGGCCTGGGACCTTTTCTGAAGCCTGGCGACATTTTTGGGTGCCTGGGGATCTTTTTGGGTGCATGGGGACCTTTTTGATGGCCTAGGGACCTTTCTGATGCCTGGAGATGTTTTCAGGGCCTCGGGGACCTTTTCAGGGACCTTGGGATCTTTTTGGTGGTTTGGAGACATTCTTGGGGAAAGTGGGACCTTTTTGGGGTCTTGGGAACCCTTTCAGAGGCCTGGGGACCTTTTCTGGGGCCTGAGGACCCTTTTGGGGATCTGTTGACCTTTTAAAGGGCCTGGGGTCCTTTTTTGTGGCCTGGGGACTTTTTCTAAGGCCAGGGGACCTTTTCTGGGGCCTGGGGACCTTTTCTGAGGCCTTGGAGATCTTTTCTGGGGCCTATCGACCTTTTCCAAATCCAGAGGACCTTTTCGGCGGCCAGGGAACCTTTTCTGGGGCCTGAGGACGTTTTATGGGGCCTTGAGATGTTTTCTGGGGCCTTGGGATCTTTTCTTGGACATGGGAACCTTTTCAAAGGACTGGGGACCTCTTCCATGGCATTGGGACCTTTTTGGTGCCTGGGGACCTTTTCTGAGGCCTGGGGACCTTTTCAGGTTCCTGATAAAATTTCCTGGGGCCTAGGGATGTTTTCTGGGGCCTGGGGACCTTTTCTGGGACCTGGGGATCTTTTCTGGGGCCTGGAGACCTTTTTGGTGCCTGTGGATGTTTTCTGGGGCCTGGAGACCTTTTCAAGTTCCTGGTAACCTTTCCTAGGGACCTTTTTGGGGGCCTGTGGACCTTTTCTGTGGCCTGGAGACCTTTTCTAATTCCAGGGGACCTCTTTGGGGCCTGGGAATCTTTTCTGGGGCCAGGGGACCTTTTATGTGGCCTTGGGACTTTTTCTTGTACCTGGGGACCTTTTCGGTGGCCTGTAGAATTTTTTCTGGGAGTAGGAACCTTTTCTGCAGCCTTGGGAGGTTTTCTGGAGCCTTGTGACATTTCCTGGGGCCTTGGGATCTTTTCTGGAACCTGGAGACCTTTTCCAATTCATGGGGCCTCTTTGGGGCCTGGGGACCTTTTCCTGGGGCCTGTGCACCTTTTCTAGAGCATGGGGACCTTTTCTGGGGCCTGGAGACCTTTTCTTGGACCTGGGACCTTTTTGGGGGCCTGTGAACATTTTGTGCAGCATGAGGACCTTTCTGGGGACCTTGGGACCTTATGGGTGCCTGGGAACCTTTTTGGGAAAATTTTGACCTTTTTGCGGGCCAAGGGACCTTTTCGCAGACCTTGGGACCTTTTTGGGGGCTCGGGACTTTTTCCAGGGCATTGGGACTTTTTCAGGATCCTGGGAACCTTTTCTGGGGCCTGGGGACCTTTTCTGAGGCATTGGAACCTTTTCTGTGCTGTGTGGAATTTTTTTGTTGCCTGGGGACCTTTTCTGGGGCCTGGGGACATTTCCAGGGCCTTGGGATCTTTTTGCGAGCCTGGGACCTTTTGGGGGCCTGTAAACCTTTTCAGAGGCCTGAGGAGCTTTTTTGGGGCCTGGGGACCTTTTCATGGGGCCTGTTTACCTTTTCAGGTGCCTGGGGACCTTTTCTTTGGCCTTGGGGCATTTTTGAAAGTGGAGGATCTTTTTGGGGGCCTGGGGAATTTTTTCAGGGCCTGGGGACCTTTTTGTGGTCCTGGGGACCTTTTTGGTTGGCTTGGGACCTTTTTGGTTGGATGGGACTTTTCAGGGACCTTCAAAAATTTTTGGAGCCTGCAGACCTTCTCTTGGGCCTAGGAACCTTTTTTCAGGCCTAGGGACCTTTTCAGGGGCCTGGGGTTTTTTCTGTTGGTCTGGGGACCTTTTCAATGGCCTGGGGACCGTTTTGGGGATCTTGGAACATTTTTTGGGTCCTGAAGACCTTTTCAGGGGCCTGTGGACCTTTTATGGGACCTGGGGACCTTTTCGGGGGCCTGAAGACCTTTTCGGGGACCTTGGGACCTTTTAGTAGGCCTGGGAACCTTTTCTAGGACCTGGGACCCTTTTTGGGGCCTCGGGATATTTTCAAAGGCCTGCTGACCTTTTCATGGGCCTTGGGATCTTTTAGAGGGCCTGGGAACCTTTTCCAGGGCATGGGGATGTTTTTGGGGATCTTAGGACGTTTTTGGGGGCCTGGGGACCTTCTTGGGGGCTTGGGGAACTTTCTTGGGTCCTGAAGAGCTATTCAGGGGCCTGTGGACCTTTCAGGGGCCCTGGGGAACTTTTTGGGAGCCTGGGGACCTTTTCAGGGACTTTGGGAAATTTTTGGGCTTTGGGACCTTTTCTGCTGCCTGGGGACCTTTTCTAGGGCTTTGATACCTTTTCTTGGGCCTAGAGACCTTTTCGGGGGCCTGGCGACCTTTTTGGGGAAATTGGGACCTTTTTGGTGGCCTGGTAATCTTTTTTAGGACCTGGGGACCTTTTTGGAACCTGGGGAACTTTTCAGGGCCTGGGGATCTTTTCGGGGGCATAAGGATCTTTTTGGGGGCCTAGAGAGCTTTTAGGAGGCCTGAGGACCTTTTAGGGGGCCTGGGGACCTTTTTGGGCAATTGGGACATTTTTGATGACCTCGTGACCTTTTCAAAGGCTTGGGGACCATTTCTGGGGCCTAGGTACCTTTTCAAGGAACCTTGGAACCGTTTTGCAGGCATAGGGACTTTTTAGGGGTCCTGGGGACCTTTCTGGGAACCTTTGGATCTTTTCAGGTGCTTGGGGACCTTTTTGTGGACCTTGGAAACTTTCTAGAGCCTGAGGACTTTTTCAGGGGCCTGAGGATTTTTTCTGTGGCCTGGGGACCTTTGAGGTGGCATGGGGACCTATTTGTGGGCCTGGGTACCTTTAACTTGGCCTTGGGACCTTTTTGGGGGCGTGTTGACATTTTGTGCAGCCTTGGGACCTTTTTGGGGAACTTGGAACCTTTTTAGGGGCCTTGGGACCTTTTCAGGGAAATTGTAACCTTTTCAGGTGCCATGGAAACTTTTCGGAGAACTTTTGACCTTCTTGGGGCTGTGGACCGTTTCTGGGGCCTGGGAGCCTTTTCTTGGTCCTGCAAAACTTTTCTGGTGCCTTGGGACCTTTTCAAATGCCAGGGGACCTTTTCTGGAGCGTGGGGACTTTTTGTGGGGCCTGAGGACCTTTACTGGGGCCTAGGCATATTTTGTGGGGCTTCAGGACCTTTTTTTGGGCCTGGGAGCCTTTTCTGCGGCCTCGGGACGTTTTTTGGTGCCTTGGGACGTTTTCTGGGGATTGGGGACTTTTTCTGGGGCCTGGAGACCTTTCTAATTCCAGTGGACCTCTTTGGGGCCTGGGGACCTTTTCTGCAGCCTTGGGATGTTTTCTGGGGCCTTGTGACGTTTCCTGGGGTCTTGGGACATTTTCTGGGACCTTGGGATCTTTTAGGTTACCGTAGGACCTTTCCTTGGGCCTGGGAACCATTTGGGGACCTTGGGACCTTTTTTGGGGCCTGGGGACCTTTTCTGGAGCCTGGGGACATTTTTGGGGGCTTGGGAATCTTTTCTGGGGCATGGGGACCTTTTTGGGAGACTGGGGACCTTTTCGTGTACCTTGGGATCTTTTCGGGTGCTTGGGGACCATTTCGAGGAACTTGCGGCCTTTCTTGGTGTCTTGGGACTTTTTCGGGGTCTAGACATTTTTTCTGGGACCTGTGGAAGTTTTTTGGGGATGGGGACCTTTTCGGGGGCCTGGAGACCTTTGTGGGGGCCTGGGGACCCTTTCGTAGACCTGGGACCTTTTCGGGGGCATTTGAACATTTTCTGTGGCCTGAGGAGCTTTTTGGGGACCTTGGGACCTTTTGGGGGCCTGGGAGCCTTTTCAGAGGCCTAGGGAGCTTTTCTGGGGCCTGGGGACCTTTTCCTGGGGCCTGTTTACCTTTTCAGGGGCCTGCAGACCTTTTCTGGGGCCTTGGGGACATTTTTGAAGGTGGGGATCTTTTTGGGGGCCTGGGGAATTTTTTCAGGGACTTAGGACCTTTTAGTGGGCCTGGGGATCTTTTCGGTTGGCTTGGGACCTTTTCAGGGGCCTTGGAAACTTTTGGAGAGCCTGAGGACCTTCTTTGGGGCCTGGGGACCTTTTCAGGGGCCTTTGGTACTTTCCAGGGGTCTTGGGACCTTTTCAAGGGCCTGGGGAGGGACATTTTTGGGGACCTTGGGACCTTTTTGTGGGCCTGGGGATCTTTTCTAGGACCTGGGAACCTTTTTGGGGGTCTGAGGACATTTTCAAAGGCCTGTTGACATTTTCATGGGCCTTGGGACCTTTTCGAGGGCCTGAGGATATTTTTGGGATCTTAGGACGTTTTTGGGGGCCTTGGGACCTTCTTGGGGGCTTGGGGACCTTTCTTAGGTCATGAAGACCTTTTCGGGGGCCTGCGGACATTTCAGGGGTCCTGGAGACCTTTTTGGGGGCCTGGGAACGTTTTCTGGGACTTTGGGACCTTTTTAAGGGCCTTGGGACCTTTTCTGGTGCATGGGGACCTTTTCTGGGGCCTGGAGATCTTTCCTGGGGTCTAAGGACGTTTTCAAGGGAGTTGGGACCTTTTTGGGGATCTTGGGACATTTTTTTGGGCCTCGAGACCTTTTCTGATTCCTGAGGGTCTTTTTATGGGCCTGTGAACCTTTCGTGATGCCTGAGGACCTTTTCGGGGGCCAGGGGACATTTTCGGTGGCCTGTGATCTTT
>NC_069480.1:16973371-17015280 GCF_026875155.1 Cherax quadricarinatus
TATCAAGGGAACTGTCATAGGCACTCTTGTTTTGTTGGGAAAGATTTGGTGGTAAGGCCCCCATTCTCTTACTGTTTGCATTGAGCCGGCATAAACCCTTCGTTTTAATAATTTCATATTTAAAAATTGAAGTAGGGATCGAGCCCCGGGTTTTTTACAATTTGAGCAGAGCGGAATTTGAACCCCCTTTTTTTTTTAATCCCCTTTTCATTTCCCCATACTAAGTTTTTCTTGAAGTTGGAAGAATACCAATTTTGAATGAATGCGGAATTTGGGAATAACAGGGAAAAATTTAAATCTTTCATTAGTGCTAAGATCCAGAAAGATTTAAAAGAGAGAAATTAAGAAAAGAAAGACATTTAAAAAGGGGAAAAGAAAAAAAGAAAAGGAGAGAGAGAGAACTGAGAGAGAAATCCAAAAAAAGACAGTTAAAAAGAGAGAGAGAAGACAAAAAGGGCGTGATAGATTGATCGTGAGGAAAGCTAGAGTACGTGAAGAAAAGAAAATTAAAGAACTTGGAAAAGAGCAAAGATAGGGAACTGGGAAAAAGCTAAAATATGTGGGGAACAAACAAGATAGTGGGGAACGAAAATTTAAGAGAACTTGAGGAAAGAGCAAAGGATAGAGAATTGGGGAAAAAGCAAAAACGTGGGAAAAAGTAGAGAACTGAGTTAATAGAGAGAAAAAAGGATTCCCGACCTAAAAAATTCGCCTTGAATTAAGAAAAAATTAACTCTTAACAAAAACAATTAAAAAAGGATTTAATTTGAATTCGCCTAGTGCACATATTCCAACACCTAATTTACCCCCTTTCATAGGGGGGGAAAGACATAACTTATACTTTATCGGGTTTGAAAATACCGCTACCCACTGTGAAGGCCTGCTGACCCCTCACAAGGTTAGGATTTATTTTTCTGGAAAGCTTTTAAAACATGCAACTTTGTCACAAAACTATTAAAATTTAAAACCCATGAAGAAGGCAACCCCTTTAAAACAACAAAAAAACCCCTAATTTCTAACAGAAAGATTTTTAGGATCCACCTTACAGCCTGGCCGAACTTTCAGCAGTTACAGGGGAACACTCTTTCGTTTGTTGACTTTTGGGATAAAGTTAGGAATTCTGGGGTTTGTTTATTGGAGAGGTTCCGGGGGGAACGCCCCCGCGGCCCGGTCTGTGACCAGGCCCCCTTAGGTCGTGTCCCGGATGCGACCCCCCACCATCGACTACCCCCCAGGAACCCCCATTTTTAAAAAAACTTAGGCAACATAAAGAAAACTCCAATGGTTTCTAACCGGCTTAATCAACCCAGGGCCCTCACCGGGTAAGCGAGAGCGTTTTAACCACCGGGCCACCAAGAATCTCTAAGACTTTATGGTTGCTGACCGTTCCTGACAGCTCTTCCTCACCAGATCGAAAATTTTAGAGAAATAACCTGATTAAAGCGAGGAAGTTGCTAGGCTGCTGACCTGTCGCTGAGGCCACAATTCCTATAAAGACCCAAAGCGCAACCCTAAGGAAAAAGGGGTTTATCGACCTTAAAAATCAAAGCCTCTATGGAAAGTAAAATGACTACTTTATTCCTGTTTGTCATTTGTGTGGTGTTTTTTGGGCATCACGCCAATTGTCCTTTTAAGAAGGTCCGAAAGTTGGAAGATTTTTAAAGACTGTAAGACCAACCCCTTCTGTTAGGGCAGTTAAGGACTTAATGTATCTACCATTTACATACATGGATGCCATGTATGATTTCGTAAACTTTCCCTAACCTTAAAAAAACTCATTCCTCTGCTATACTTTCAGACTACTTGGGGCCCTAAAGGACAAATTTTCCTACCATCCGTTTTTTACATAAGGTCTAAATGGTTCAAGGTTGGGCTGAAGCCGTACTAGCTCTCAACACTTCTTTCTCCACAATAGTAATTTGACCTTTTATCACCAAAGAGACATAAGTTTATGGAAAAAATTTTTTTAGGGTGTTACCGTAGTACCTAAAAATTAACATACCCGTAATCCATTGGGGGAAAAATCATATTGTTTTCCCTAGTCACCCCTGAAAACAGTGAGAAAATTAAAAAAACCCCCCGGTCGCACCAAGTGGGCCCCTGACCTCACAATCTTATCCATATCTATCCGAACCAGTATGGATTGGGGACACCCACAAGTAGGGCCTAATTAATTTTTGGACTGTATAGATTAATTATTTAAATGAAAGAAGGGGGGGGGGGTAACACACATGGATACATGTCAAAAAACATTTGTACTAATCCACTACTTACCCGATGTTTTTCTGGTGGGGCACTTGATGAGCTGGATCAACCCTAACCACTAATTAAACAACCACCCCTGGGCCCTCTAAGGGTTTCTATAACTAAAGGGTTACTTAACGTGGGGATTGATATTCCCCATTTCTTATTCACCATTCATTTTTGATGTCCTGCACACCGACACGATTCTCATTCCACAGGACGAGGTTTTTTCCCGCTGGTTTTGTCCTGCCTTTAGGACGTCGTGATACTCATGGAGTTTCCCTATCTCGGTCTCGTTAAAACGAGGTCTAGCGTGTTCACTCGGAGCAAACGACTTATTTCATACTTCACTTATTCTCTTACTTAGCGTTTTTATCATTTATTTCATTACAATTCCAAGTCGATTTAATGACTAAATTATTATACATACATTAGAGATCACTCATTAAGATTGTGACCGATTGAGTGATGATTAAACATGGGTTAATTTTCCCGGGGGACTCAGTCCAGGACGAAGCGTCAGTCACCCCGAGGTCCTACCCGGTATAACCTTTTACCACTCTTTATCGTGGTCCCGTAATTCACGTTCACTACCTCTCACTAGGAACAGTCACGACCACTTCCTATTACGAAATGAGGACGATATATTAATCTTAGGCAGCAGTGATTGCCATTTCGTGGTACATGCCCTTTTCCGCTTCCTCTCACCTTCAAAAACAAACCCGCCACTCAACCCCCCTGCACATCCGAGCTTGCGGCAAAAGGGAGCTCTTGGGTTCTACTTTATTTCAAATAATTTTTGACCATATAGACACATTACACACCTATTAGGCACTATAGTTTCGGAGAATTAAAAAAATTTTCCACACACTGCGCCCGGGCGGAGGTCGTTGCCTAGACGACTTACATAATGTGGAGTACAATTTTTTCATCTTCACTGGCCACCCATATTTATTGAACTCTCAAATAGGGACTATTGGGTTCCATTCTCTCAGGCGGCATTAGCCTATGTCCCTCCTGGATTAAGTGATTGGGCATACTGGAATTTTGAGACTTTACCAATAACAAGGTCTTCAGTATCCCCAGTCAGCCCAGCACATTACTGCATATAGGCACCAAACTCCATGGCCATCCATATTGTATTGAACCCTCAAAATGGACTCTAATTGTGTTCCATTCTCTCAGGGGCATAAGCCTATGACTCCCTGGAATTAGTTATTGGGCATTCATACTGGATTTTTGAGACTTTACCGATAACAAGTCTCATCTGTATTCCCAAGTCAGCCCCCCAGCACATTACTGCATACAGGCACCAACTCACATGGCCAATCTTATTATTGATCCTCAAAATGGGTCTAATTAGTGTTCCATTCTCTCAGGGGCATAAGCCTATATGCTCCCTGGATTAATTTACTTGCGGCATTACTGGAATTTTGTGACTTTAACAATAACCAGTCTCTCAGAATCCAAGTCAGTCCCTGCACATTTCTTATATTTCATTAAACCCATCACATATCCTCATTAGTTCCTCTTCAGTTGACGTCACACCCGGAAATTGTCCACATAAGTTATTTACCATTTACTTCGTCCAGTGGACCGCCTGTGCACTTAAGGTGTGCATTTATCGTCGCCTGAAGTAAGAACATTTATTATTTATTATGCTTATTAATTATATCATTATAAAGCAGTCAACAATTTTCGGAGTCTTGTCAAGTTCGCAGAGCTGGGTCCTTTAACTGTCCATACGCCATCCTATAATTAGTAGGTTAATTCTGGACGGTCAAGCTTCCACGGAAAGTCGCACACCAGTGTGTCCAGATTCAACATTTAACATCCTTTTCAGGTATTGTTCCTGAGTAAAGGAATCATTTGGACTTTCCTCAATGAATTAATCCCTATGCTGTCAGCTCCCACAAATTAGACTGGTATCAACAGCAATTCTGATAGAGAATATTGTTACTGGGTGACCTTTCATGTGGTAAGACACCAGGACCGTATTCACTACTTCTCTGTCATTATTACTAGGCGGTAGTCTGCCATTATATTACATGGCCCGTAACAGTGTTGAGGCAGAGTGACGCCCGTATTGGTTTTGGGATATATGCCCTTTATCCTGAATTTTTACATCCAACACCGGCAAGGCTCCCTCAGCTAGGCCATCATTATTGCCATTAGCTGAACCTTTACTCAGGTCACTGTAGTTCAGTGATTATTAACATTATCAATTAATTGTCACCATTATTATAAGAATCATACAACCTGCAATAACGTATGGTGCTTTCCCTGTATGCATTGATAGCAACTGTTCAATTTGGTTTATGAACAATCCTTTACATTATGATTGTCTAGACATCTGATAAATCTGTCAAGTTCTTTCATTCTTTCCACTTTTAATATCACAGAATTACAGGCAATTACAATTTTTTAGTGAAATGAGTTCACTAGGCAGAAGAGGTCAGTCTCTCTTTTCCTTTGCTGACCTCTTATTAAATGGGTTACAATTACTGAAAGTATATTCCTCTTCACCTTGATGTGAGGAAACACTATTAATTGATTCCTGACTTGATATAGTGCATCTATTTAACTCTTAAACTTATGATTATTCCACTGGGATATTTTTTTCCCTTTGAGGCTGACAGATACTTCAGATTCATTATGGTTATATCCTTAGAACTGTTTGGCTGACTGGTCTGCATTGAAAAATTAATTCCTTGCGACCTAGTCTGATTCCACCAGACCGTACTACGGGGTTTTGGCAAACTCACCATTTGCATTATTTAGGTTGATAACTGACTGGCTTACACCCTTTAATTTATTCAAAGCCTTAATTTTACAGACAGTTTTTCTTCCAATTCGTAATGTTGATAATTAAAACATTCATTTACATTCCATCTGCAAAATTCTCTAGCAGATATCTTTCACCAGTCTTTAAAACCACATTTGTAACAATTCAAATCTACTCTCTAAAGCATCTAAATATAAATTTAATTCATTAGGGTTTCACGGTTCTTTGATTCACTAAATCAAATGACTTTGTTCCTTGGCTTTTAATAGCCTGTAATGTTGCTTTCAATACTCTAAAAATTCACGGATCTGTCAGCCACTTAACTCCATTAGATCCAGTCATGGTTAGAGAATTATCATTCATGATTATACAACTTAAGTAGGCGCCTTATAAGAGTAATTCTTGCCACTTTACTCTTGTATATATCATAGCCACACATGTGCTAGCAATTAATTGGGCTAATTGTCCATCCTTCGCTCGATCGATTAAAACTAGTGCACCCTACACCCACTTCTTAATCAGTCACTTTATTATTAAGTAATTAATTCCCAATTAATTTTTTTCATGATTGCATCCGGTTCGGAAGGACCAACGGGCAGATATGGAAAATTTTATCTAGGGTGCTTACCTGTTTGTACTCAACATTATTATACATCCAGTAAATATCATTGGGAGGACAATCATATTGTTTACCGTAGTCACCCCGTGTAGACATGTGAGATAAACTTAAACCACCCTGGTCGCACACAAGTGGTCCCCTCGACCTCACCAATCTTATCCATATCTTTTCCGAGAACAGTATGGATTGGGTAGCACCACAAGTACCGGTGCTTCTAATTAATTGTGGACTGTTATTGATTTTATTAGTTAACTGAATGAAGGGGGGGGGGTAGGACACAATGGATCATCCGTCAAGGAAAACATTTGTACATAATCCCACTACTTCCAGATGTTCTCTGGTGGTCACTTGATTGTAGCGGATCACCCTTCCAAATTGTTTTTTTTATACCTATCTAATTATAAACTATAAACATTGGCCAGTCTAAGGTTGCTATAAACTAGAAAGGGTTACTTAACTGTGGAGTGTTGATATTCTCATTTTCTTGATCACCATATCAATTTTCGATGTTCATGCTACAGCGACACGTTTCTATTACCTGCAGGACGTGTATCCGCTGGTTTGTCCTGCTTTAGACGTCGTGACTCAAGGAGTTTCCTTTTCCTCGTCTCGTTAACAAACGAGGTTCTAGCGTTGTTTTCCACCCCTTTTCGGAGCAAAGACTTATTTCAATTCACATATTCTCTTAAACTTAGCGTTATTATCCTAAATTACATTTACAATCACAGGACGAATTTAATGGACTCAAATTTTTATACACCATTAGAGATTCGCTCCATTAAGATCTGAGAACGATGAGTGAGATTCAACCAAGGGGATAATTTTCCACGGGCTCAGTCCAGGACGACGGTCAGTCACCCCGGTCCTACCCGTAATCACTTTTACACTCTATTATCGTGTCCCGTAAATCACGTTCCCTCACTCTCCACTAGGTACAGTCACCGACATTCAATTATTACGTAATGAGGCCTATATTAATCCTTAGGCCGCCGTGAATGCCAATTTCGTGGTACATGCCTTTTAGCTCCTCTCCACCTTCAAACAAAACCGACACTACCCCAGCACATAACCGCGCATGCGCAAAGGGAGCTCTGGTTCTACTCTTATTTTCAAATACATTTTTGACCCATATGCACATTAAACACCTATTAGGCACTATAGTATATTTCGGAAAATTAAAAATTTTTCCACAAGTGTTTTCAGTCCTCTTCCTGTAGAGTCAGAGAAGCCCCTCGAAAAGTTCAGATGAGGGACAAATTGTCTCGTGAGATTTCATGTGGGATTAAAATCCAGTGATGCTACTCTCGAAAGCGAAGGCTATGTAGGAATTCACCGGTTCACTTATTTGATGAATAGTGAAGATATCACCTCCGATTACCATAAAGTCTCGACTAGGGCTCAGGACCTACAAAAGCCAGGCTTCTCCTAATATACATCCTTTGGTTTTTTCCTGACTTTAAAGCCTTTAGATATATCAAGGACTCCCATTTTTTTTTTTTGTCAATTTACAAACGTAATGGCCCTTCTCTTCAAAATTGCCATAATGCCGATAAAACAAATCAAGTTTATCCAAAGGAAAAAAATTTCATATAAATTTGAATATATAAAAGGTATCTTGTATAAGTCAGTATTCAAATTAAATTCAGATGAGACAGACTATTCCATCTTAGTTTTTGTTCCAAGTCAATGCAGAGAGACTGTTCTTAATAATGGCTCATGACCTGCCAGTGGCCGGACATTTCTCGCATGTTTATAAACCTTAAATGAAATTAATGAAACTATTTTTGGCCAAAAATGTCCTAGGATACACTACTATTGTAGATCTGTGTAAAGTTTGCCAACTGTCATCCTCCCGAGGGTTACCAGGCGAGTACTATTACATGGAGGTACCGGAGTTTACCTGGATAGTGAGTTCCGGTGGTCAATGCCCCGCGGCCGGTCTGGTGACCAGGCCTCCTGGTGGTTCATGGCCTGATCAACCTGGGCTGGGGGTTGTTGCTGCTGGCTGCCATGCAAACCAACGTACGAGTTCACAGCCCGGCTGATCAGGAACTGACTTTAAGTGCTTGTCCAGGGCCTGCTTGAAGACTGCCAGGGGTCTGTTGGTAATCCCTTATGTGTGCTGGGAGGCAGCTGAACAGTTCGGGCCCCAGACACTTATTGTAAGGTCTCTTAAACGTGCTAGTGACACCCCTGCTTTTCATTGGGGGGAGGTGCATCGTTTCTGCCAAAGTCTTTAGCTTTCGTTTAGTGAGTGTATTTCGTGTGCTAGTTCGGTACTAGTCCTCTAGGATTTCCAGGGTGTATATAATCATGTATCTCTCCCTCCTGCGTTCCAGGGTAATACAGTTTTAGGAACCTCAAGCGCTCCTCAATAATTGAGGTGGTTTTATCTCCGTATGTCGACGTGAAAAGTTCTCTGGTACATTTTTCTTAGTGTCGGCATTTCACCTGACTGAAAGGTGCTGTAGTGTGCAGCAATATTCCAGCCTAATGAACAAGTGCCTGAAGAGTGGTCATCATGGGCTTGGAACTCCCATAGTTTGAAGGTTTGTCATTATAAATCCTGTCATTTTTCTTTTTATTTTAGCAGATGCGTTTGATACAAATTGTTTGGTCCTTGAAGGTGAGATCCTCCGGACATGATTCACTCCCAGTCTTTCTTGACGTTGGGTGTTTCGCTCTTATTTTGTGGCCAGAATTTGTTTTGTACTCTGATGAAGATTTAATTTCCTATGTTTACCATATCTGAGTAATTGAAATTTCTCATCGTTAAAATTCATATTGTTTTTCTGCAGCCACTGAAAGATTTGGTTGATGTCCGCTTGGAGCTTTGCAGTGTCTGAAAATGGAAGACACTGCCCATGCAGATTCGGGTGTCATCTGCAAAGGAAGACACGGTGCTGTGGCTGACATCCTTGTCTATGTCGGATATGAGGATGGGGGAAGTCAGGTGTAACATATCGACTTCTTTATTTTTCAACCGATTTACGTTCATTTTGGTGTACTATTAGAAGCTTATATAAAACATCCTGTGCGGGAATTTTTCAATCATATCGGCCAAAAAGTAAATGAAATATGCAAAATTTACGAAAAATTGCATTGGCAGGTGAGTCCCTTCTCAGCGGTACTTGGAAAAGTGGTTTTGACACTTGCTGCTGATAGAACACCTCTAATTCCATCATGAGGTACGTACCTTTTCTAAAATAAATCTTATCTTCATGCTAAAAAAAAATAAGTTTCATAATTTTTTTGTCATACTGGAAGATGTCGGTCTTGTTTCCCACATAAATCTAAAAATTTTTGGGGATAGTTCAGAAAAGGTACGTATGTTCGTGTAAATCAATCATTCTCCTATGTTTGTTGTGAAAATCAAGTCAATTCATTCATAAATAAGGATGCATTCACCCTAAATAGGTAAATAAGTTACTTTCGAGATATAGGCCGAAGCGCGCGGCACCCCCGCTCCCCGGGAAATAATTTTTTCCCCGAAAAATTCCCCTTTTATTTTACACTTTTTCCCCCGACCTACGAGTGTTTATTACAGTTAACCATTGTAAATCCTTTTTCTATCATCACTGATGAGAGAGGTCGACCCTCTCTTCACCTTCAGGGAAATATCGATAGAAATTTTTTCCTTGGGGCGTCATATTATGGTAAATTTTTTTTTTTTAAGGTGTACTTTTTATGTTTTTTATGCTGTTATTATATTTCATTATGTCATAATAGATCAATTGTGATAGATAAATAAGCCTTATAATTGATATTAGCGTGGGTATGGAATATTTTGTTGGCTGGAGGTGTCGGCCATTTTATGCAATATACCCGGGGTACCTTGATTGGTTACTTGATCATATTACCTCCACCCCTTTCTGGCATGATCTCAGATGGTGAATTTGTATTATATTAGACATAAAAGATAAAGAAAACGATAAAAATAACACGGGAAAAACGTAACAAAAACGTCAACAAACCCGAGTCACCGTTCTTGCGCACTATGTCGCGTCAGCGCTGTCACCATGCCTGTTATAAATGGTTTGTAATTCCTTTTAGAAACATCGTACAAGGATAATAATTATACCAGAGTGTAGCCAAAAGTTCAGCTATTTTTTGGTTTAACCCAAAAAACTCCACTTTCATATTTTTTCGTTTTTTTTTTTGCACCGCGCGCGGAACCTGACTGCTCCCCCTTCATTTTGTTTTTCTGCAGCCCACTGAAAGATTTGGTTGTTTGTCCGCCGGAGCTTTGCAGTGTCTGCAATGGAAGACACTGTCATGCAGATTCGGGTGTCATCTGAAAAGGGAAAAGACACGGTGCTGTGGCTGACACCCTTGTCTATGTCGGATATGAGGATGAGGAACAAGATGGGAGCGAGTACTGTGCCTTGTGCAACAGAGCTTTTTAACCGTAGCTGCCTCGGACTTTACTCTGTTGACGACTACTCTCTGTGTTCTGTTAGTGAGGAAATTATAGATCCATCGACCGACTTTTCCCGTTATTCCTTTACACGCATTTTGTGCGCTATTTAAAGCCATGGTCACCCCTTTTCGAAGGCTTTTGCAAAGTCTGTATATATTACATCTGCATTCTTTTTGTCTTCTAGTGCATTTAGGACCTTGTCGTAGTGATCCCAAAAGCTGAGACAGACAGGAGCGACCCGTTCTAAACCCATGTTGCCTGGGTTGTGTAACTGATGGGTTTCTAGATGGGTGGTATCTTGCTTCTTAGGAACCCCCTTTCAAAGATTTTTATGATATGGGATGTCAGGCTATTGGTCTGTAGTTCTTTGCTGTTGCTATACTGCCCCCTTTTTGGGAGTGGGGCTATGTCTGTTGTTTTTTTGTAACTGTGGGACGACCCCCGTGTCCTGCTCCCTTCCATAAAGGGTGGAAAAGGCTTGTGATAGGGCTTCTTGCAGTTCTTGATGAACAAGAGTTCCATGAGTCTGGCCCTGGGGCAGAGTGCATGGGCATGTCATTTATCGCCTGTTTTGAAGTCATTTGGCGTCAGGATAACATCGGATAAGCTTGTGTTAATCAAATTTTGTGGCTTTTCTCATAAAAAATTCATTTTGATCTTCGACTCTCAGTCTGGTTAGCGGCCCTTTCTAAAAACTGAGTCATTTTTGGGACTTGAGTGCTCACTCATTTCCTTGCTGTCATCTGTGTAGGGGCCCATCCTTTTTTTAAGTAGGGGCCCCAATACGGGACGTTGTTCTCGATTTTGATTTGGCATAGGAGAAGAAATACTTTTGGGGTTTTTTTCGATTTCAAATTTTTGGCTTTTAGTTCTTCCCGCGATTCCTGGGCTCCTAAAGGATTCTTTTAGCTTAAGTTCCATGCTTGCTATTTCTCTGACCATGTCTCCCTACGCATTTTAGATATAAAGACCTCTTTTAGCCGCTCTGTTATTTTTTCCGTCGCCTGTAAAGGGAGCGCCTGTCTCTTTCTATTTTACATCTACTCCCCTTTTTCTTAGAGGAATAAGCCTTGTGCATACATCGAGTGCCACCGAGTTAATCTGTTCTAGGCATAAGTTTTGGGGTCTGTGTTGCTTAGTATATCTTCCCAGCTTATATCGGGTTTGGACTTGGTTTACTTGGTCCCATTATGTTTTTGTTATTTAAGCTGAATTTGGTGATGCTCCTCGTGACTAAACTCATTATGTCGGTCTGGGGCTTTCCCCGGGATACATGACTGAACCTCAATTATGTTGTGATCTGAGTATATTGTTTTTGATATGGTGACATTTCTTATCAGATCATCATTGTTAGTGAAGATGAGGTCTAGTGTATTCTCCAGTCTAGTAGGCTCTATTATTTGCTGGTTTAAATTGAATTTTGTGCAGAGATTTAAAAGCTCGCGTGAAATGTGCGTTTTCATCAGACTGCCTCCTGGTGTTATTACTGCAACAATATTATTTGCTATATTCCCCCAAATTTTAGGTGCCTTAAGTTGAAATCCCCCAGGAGCAAGATGTTGGGTGCAGGGGCTGGAAGATTTTCCAGACAGTGGTCAATTTTTAACAGCTGTTCCTGGAATTGCTGGGATGTTGCATGCGGAGGCTTGTAGACTACCACAATGACTAGGTTTTGGTTCCCGACCTTTACTGCTAAAACTTCCACTACATCATTTGAGGATTTAGCAGTTCTGTGCAAAAATGACTCTGAAATTACGGGCCCAAACCCCCCCCCCTTTTGCTTTCACTCTGTCACATCTGATAGGTTGAACCTGGGACCCCATATTCATTGTCCAAGTGATCCTTTATGTGGGTTCAGTGAAAGCTGCGAACATGCCTTTGCCTCTGAAGCAGTCCATGGATGAAAGGTATTTTGTTGTTTTTGCTGGCTTTAGACCCTGTATTTTGCCAAAAAGAATGTTATCGACTGGGGTATTGTTGGTGCGGGGGGGGGGCGATTTTTTTTTTTCCGGCTTTTGATCTGATTTTGGGTTTTGGAGGGGAGGCCATCGACTGTGGTTCCACTCCGGGAATGCCAGTCTTTACGTACCTTTTTGAAAGAGTAGTTTTGACATCGTTGGTCCTATATCCCACTTTCACGGGGGGCATAGAATAATTAATTATTGATTATGCTTCAGTTTCCCTAAGCATACCCTTAAAGCCCTAACTACTACAGAGGTGGTGAAGCCCTTTTGCCCATTTTCCCCAGAGTGGGCACCCCTAGAGAAATTTTGTCGACCGTGGGACACAATTCACATCTGACTTAATGAAACATTTAAAAACTTCTGGAGTGAACCTTCTTCACCCACCCACATCCCAGCTGCAATGGGAGGTTTGGCCCCAGCATTCGATTCTCAATCATTTTAAGGAAACTTTGCTCCCAAACCCTAAGGATGGCATCGTTTACCTACCCTGTACTGTGTCTGCCATGAGGGAATTCCTATGACCTTTGGGGTTTTCACCTTTTGAACTTCTCTATGTAGACAGGCCAAGGCCCATTGTCCATCCTCATGACTTTTGGACTAATGAGGAGATGATGCTGGGTTCTCTTCTTACCGTTTCTCCTTTACCTTAGTCCAATTGAGGAGACTCTGACAAGTTTCGAAAAACCTAAGCTTGTCAATGGACCAGTACAAAACCTATTTGATTTCTAAATCAGAAAAGTTTTTAAAATAGGGGATGAAATTCTTGACTTTTGCCTACAAGTCAAATAAATTATTAGTCATTGAAAGGTCCCTTAAAGTATTTAAAAATTTTTGGTGGGAAAGTTGATACCTCATAGAACATGGGGAAACCTAAATTTTCATATCAACATCCTAAGAAAAATTACCGAAGAAATTCGGTTAACTGCCTTAATAACTTGATTTAGTTTTTCCACAAGAAGTATGACAACTGAAGAATGTAAGGGGGCGTAAATTTAACTCAACTTAGACATGAGAAGAACTACTACTTTGGGGACTTTTGACCCCCTCGGACTAACCAACAATAATATTAAAAATCTTTGGATGACCCAAAAAAAGACAAATACTTCAATGTGTGAGTTACTTTTCAGACGTCTTTACTGATATTCCAGGTGTTACCTCCACGGTAGTCCATAAGATTGACTTAGTGACGGACAATCCTATCAAATGAAAATTATACCCAGTTCCAGTTCACCTTAGGGATGCATTTGACCGAGAGGTAGACAAATTATTAAAACGAAAGATCATTGAACCTTCAGTATCTGCATATTGCTCACCAGTAGTCATGGTTAAGAAGGAGGATAATTCATATAGACTTGCTATTGACTTCAGAGGCCTTAATGCTATAACTCGGTGGGATGCTGAGCCTATGCCCTTAATAGATAGCGATCTACACAAATTTTATGACGCTTCCTTCTTTTTAGAGATTGATATTGTGCAGGTATATCATCAAGTAATGTTAGATCCTTCTTCTAAGCAGTACACCGCTTTTCCTACACACCAAGGACTGATGCAATATAGAACTATGCCCTTCGGTTTGGTAACTGCCTGTGCTACCTACGTGAGACTGATGAGAAAGGTCTTGGGTAATATGTCAAATGTTTCAGTTTATTTTGATAACATTTATGTAATGACATCCACGTGGGGCGAACATATCCAAACATTAACATCAGTTTTGCGTAGGTTACGCTACATGGCCTCACTGCAAGCCGAAGAAATGCTTCCTTGGGTATAACAAGATTAGATATCTTGGACTGATACTTTCTAATAACTCTCTGCAGCCTCTCCCCAGTAAGATCAAAGCTTTATTAGAATTTAAATTCTCCAAAACGAAGAAGCACATGCGTAGCTTTCTTGGTTCTGTAAATTTTTATGCATGGTTTATCCCGAACCTTACTGATCTTACAGGCATCTTATCCGACTTCCTTAAAAAGTCTGTGAACGAACCTCTTGAACTTCCGACGTAAACTCGGGAAAAGTTTAATGAGATTAAAAGTATCTTTTTGAAAGACCCTATACTTAAGATTCCAGATATTAATAAAACATTTTGTTTGAGAACTGATGCCTCCAATACTGGCTTAGGTGAAGTGTTACCACATTACCATGATGGTACTCCCCTTCCCTGTATGCTTCCTTCCCGCAGAACTGAGATACTCCACCATGGAAAAGGAATGTTTAGCCCTTGTGTGGGGTATCTCCAAAGTTAAATTTTATTTGCTGGGAAAAGAATTCATTTTAGAAACGGACCACACACCTTTGATATACCTAGAAACTTTTAAGGGAACCAACAGTCGCCTCTTGAGGTGGACATTGGCACTCCAGGCTTTTACATTCCATGTTGTGTATATCAATGGTTAATCCAGTTATTTCTCTAACTGGTTAAGTCATGACAGTCAGTAGAAGATTTGTTGCCTTAAGCGACTTCCACGTGTTTGAACTTTTTCCTCGCCTATTCTTCTTATACTCCCTGACTATATGTCTTGGTATGGGGGAGTGTGAGGGAAAAGTTCAATAGATAGGAGTAGCAATGGAGTATATAGTAACAATAGTTTCATTGCGGCTACTTGTTAAGGTAGGGCAAGTTAAGCTCCCGCTATTCCCGCCTTTTTTCCCCGTCCCCGAAAGTGATAGTTTCATTGCCGGCTACTTGTTAAGGTAGGGTAAATCAAGCTCCCACTATTCCCGCTATTTTTTTCCTCACCCCGAAAGTGATAGTTCGAATGCCAGCTGCTTGTTAAGGTAGGGTCAGTCTAGCTCCCGCTTTCCCTTCCCCTCCTTCTTCCCCCCCCCCCCCGAAAGGTGACGTGTGGGGCTCCGGTCCAAACAGTAATCCCTAGACTCACAGCTCCCAGCACTACTGTAAGTACATGCCTGCCTTGTATTCTAGTGGATTTATTGGTTGAAAGCTTCACTTTTGACCAATAATAAACTTAGTCCTTTCAGTCTTGCTCTAGGTTGACTGTTGTAATAGTCACAACATCTTTTAGATATTGTACTTATCATGGAGAGTGATTTCTTAAGCAGTGGGTAACCTGTCTATCTTTCCAGCTTGGATGACAGAGAGGGTCACCTGCCAATCAACGAGCAGAACTGATGGAGATGGACTAACGTCCTGAGACTTTCCCTTTTTGGATTAATTACCTGTGCACCTGTATGAAATTGCAGGACGTAACCCCTCATCATTGCAGCGGTAAAGAACCTGCTTTCCTGTCATCGGGATAGAATACTCAAGGCTATCCTGTGAAGAACTAGCCAGTGGGTTGTAACCAACACCTGCGACCCCCCCCCCATCATCGGCAACGGCTACGATTTCAACAAGCAGTGTCACCAACACCAGACACCCAAGTTTTATATATACATATTAGCGTTGAATTCAGTTATCATTTATATTTTTCATTTTTCATTTTCTTTAATGTAGGATTAATATTTCATATTTAAGTGTTTTATATTTTATATTTTCTATATAATAAAGTGTTTATGTTTGTCTGTTATTATTTCTTTTTCTATTCATTAATTTTTCCTGAGGAGGAGCCAGCCTGGGTAATACTGTCTGAAGTTGTTACAGGGTTGAGTAATCCTTCACAACATGCTACATTATCGGTTAAAACACGGGGATATGTAAATATTTTAAAAGAATCCAGGACAAGGACATGAATAAGATTATCCAAATGTTTTATCTTGATTTTAGAAAGGGATAACAAAACCTACCAAACTCCTTATAACATCTAACACACCATATACAAACATATCAAAACTTAAACACACATTCCAGCAGACTAGACTTTCGCTGTGCCTTCTAGCACGTGCCTAACTATATTACATAGAAACAAATATACAATGAATATTAAGTTAGGTTACTAATCCTTATTCACACATGAGCACAAAATAGGTAATTATTTCAAAACTGATGGCAGGAACACGTTACAAAAATTGCAAAAAACCTCAATGTTTAAAGGGAAACATAGTGAAAGGAATACCCTCTCAAGAAAAGTTAAAATTCACTTGCAAGACCAGTACAAACGAGACATAATTCGCTATCAAAGAAAATATTCATGTTATATATTTTTTAGGTTAAAATAATAAATAAATTTTATAATTTAAACTGTCATTTATACCTTCCCAACAAGGGAAAATAAACAAAACAGATCTTTCACACCTTACAACCAGTTCCACATGTGTACCTCCAGTCACACCCATCCACCCATCACTTCACGCCCAAGGAGGTCACCCGTTGAATACCCCTGACTCTCCCCTTTTACCCAAAATACTCACCCCGGCAATTAAAAACCCGCGCTGCCAAAATCCTTCTTTAGCACTTCCTCCCCTCCTTTCCCCTCATACCCCCAAATATATGCAGTCCACGATTATGATGCTAAACCCCTTGCTACACCTCATCTAACCACCATATCAAGACCAATGTTGCAATACCAACACACCATGAACCCCTACCTTTTGCCACTACCTTACTCATCCATACCTGATGCACTCTGTTGGAACTTATTCGGTCCGAGAAGTCCCAACGGGGAAAAACACACCATTTGAGGGGCCCTTAAACCCACCCAAAACACAAACGCACCACCCGGGTGGCGAGGGTGGTTGGAAGGTTAACTTAATTTATAGATTTACCCGTCAGGGAAGAAGTAGGTAATTTATATGTTAGTACACTAATATTAGGATTATTGAGGCAACTGTAGATAATAATAATGTAGACCTAAGACCTTAACATAGGTTGTATTAGGCCAAATGTAGGCAAACACTAGGTTAAGTTAGCTAGGGAGAAACTGGCAGCCCAAGTTTGAACGACGAGGCACGGGTCTCGAAGACACCAGACCTTTCTTCTTAGACTAGACACCATCTGAGCAACACATGCTGTGATCAGCATATGAGACCTGGGGAAATCTGGTAGAGGCACCTCGATGTACCGTAGATGACCTCCTCCATCAGGCACATACAGTAAGACAAGACCTCCCTTTTTTCTTAGGATCTGGCCAGCGTCTGGGGAAAATTGCGTGTGAGTTGAGCTGTGGCCTTTCTGCAGCCGGCAGTTCATGACCAGTACGTGATTTTGTCTCTTGTCTACCTAGAAGCTAGTGTCCATTTCTGCATAGTTATACTAGGGGATACACACCCTCTTGGATACAGAAATTTCTGAGGTGCAGGCAGGTCACTAATATCGATTGAATATTGCAGGAACTAAGGCTCCTGGTTGCACGTGGTGTCTGAGGGGAAGTCCAAAGGGGCTAAGCTTAGGGATGTTGAAGACCAGAATATACTCCACATCACCAAGTAAGTTAGTCCTTTAAACGTGCATGCAGGCGAGATTTCTTGCAACATCAGTCATTTATGAAATTCTGTTCTATAAGCCACTTGTGAAGCTGAGGTACCCACCTCAGAGCTCGGTGTCAACAGAGCTTGCCAGGGTAGGAGACTCACTTGGAGGCAGTCCAAACAATTTTCACAAGTGGTCCTTCGTAATCGTGGATGTGGAATAGCTAGGTTAAAATTAACATAGCTAGGCCACAGTTAGGAACCAGTTTAACAGAGTTAGGTTAAGTTAGTACACCTAGGCCCAGAGTTACACAGAGGCTAGGGCAAGCTGACTATACACAGAAGTTATTTGCAGTAATTTGCAGGCAGGCCAGGTAGGGTAGATAAGCTTGTGAATTTAATTATTTACAGTGATTACAAGTAATCCAGAGTAGGAGACTTGTGTGTTAATTACTTACAGTGGATTTGCAAGGTAGCCACAGTTAGGCTAGGCTTGTGCAATACTTACAACAGTTTTAGTAGCTAGGATAGATTTAACTTAGTTATTATTTACAGGGAGATCTAAAGCCAGGTTTAAGCTATAGCACACTAGTTAGGTTAGGATTTACCTTATCCAACCATCCACGCTAGACTGAGTAAGCTGGGCAGTTAGGCCAAACTGTTTACATACATTATTCATTTACTGTTTTCACAGCTGAATTGTTGAATTTATTTGTGCTTACCAAGTGATTTTTTAATTTGTATACCGCATTTTTTTTATTGTGTGATTTTCATTGTCTTTGACTCATTTTAATGTGAGATTTGTGAATTGTACCTGAGACTAGGTTAAGTCCTGTAATTATTTGCTGACATTGTACAGGAAATTGCTAGGTTAAGCTTTCACATCGATACACATTTCGATTGGGATTTGAGAGCTAACAGTGTACATTTTTGATTCAGAGTAGAGTCAATATAATAAAGGGAGTTGTTAAGCTTGTTGAGAAGCCTTGAGACTCATTCATTCTTGCCTAATACCGTTCGTGCTGTGGGGTGGGCTAATTGAAGTACAAATTAGTACCGTGATCTTAACTAAACCGCAACTATGGTAGGTGAAGATGAAGTCTCAGCTGTTCCAGCTCTAAGTCAATTAAAGTGGTCTATGGGAGCCTATAAGGGACGCCTGAGCAAAGCATGTGAGGAGTGTCGTATGGCCAGGCAAGATCAGGATGTAGACTGTGAGGAACTAGGAGAACTTGGAGCAAAGGCTGGAGGCCTTTGAGAGATCATTTATTTCCCTTTTTGAGACAGATGCCTATGCTAAAGGTGAGTCTATGCTATAGGTGGTGAAGCTCGAACCACCTGAACTAGCGTGTAAGCACCACAGAGTACTGTGTCCTAATGACACAAGATCAGTACAAGCTGAGGAGAGCAAGAACAAGTCTGAAGTAGTGATGAGTGTGGTGAGTGCGGCACCGGAAATTTGTTCCGGTGAGCAGTTTCAAGGTTCAGTGGCCTTGCCCACCATAATGACGGTGGTTACGAATTTGAAGAAGTCTGAAAAGACCCATTGGTTCTTCGACAGTGGGGCACAGAGATCCTCCATAACAAAGAGTCTAGCAACTTGGTTGAAGCTGAAGACAGGTGGTAAAGTTGACATGAAGGTGGAAGGGTTTGGTGGGGAAGTCCCACGCAGGTCTTATTCAGTAGTCAATGTGACGGTCAGGTTAGCCGGGCATCGATGGGAAATTTCAGCCTTGATAGTGAAGAGGCTGCCCAATATCATTACCATTAAGGGACTGGCCGCAGCAGTCAAACGTTTGAGGGAGTTGGGTGTGAAGCTAGCGGAACCAGACATTGCTACAGACAACGTTAGTAATGTAGGAATCTTGTTAGGAGGAGATTACATAGACGAGTTGGTGTCCACGAGGAGGGTTATCAAGGAGGGTGTTGGCCTGTACAGGACTCAAGCGGGGTACATCGTAGGAGGCAGGGTACCAGCTCACTTCCCTGTGACCCCGGGAAAGGAGGGCTCCGGTATTACAGCGACTGAGGCTGTACTGGTGATGCGGATTGGTGTGCACGAAGATCTGTCAGAGACGCAAGCTGGCATATCCGACAGTGAGCCGGTCCATAAACTATGGGACCTGGATGGAGTAGGGATTAAGGGTGACCAGCCACCCCCTGAACACGAAGAGACTTATCAAGATTACTTGAACCATATGCAGTTCAGGGACGGACAGTACTGGGTGCGACTCCTATAGAAACCGGCACACCCAACGCTGCCCACTAATTTCAAGAAGGCACGGGGTCAATTGAATTCATTGGTGAGCAGCCTGACCAAGAATGGTCTGGTGGGGAAATATGATGATATTATTAAGGAACAGTTGGCCCTTGGGTTCACTGAGAAAGTGCCCATTGCCAGCCCTGGGGAAAACACCCATTATCTTCCACACATGGCAGTCACCTAGGAGTCAGTAACCACTAGAAGACAAAAAAAATGCAGATGTAATATATACAGACTTTGCAAAAGCCTTCGACAAGTGTGACCATGGCGTAATAGCGCACAAAATGCGTGCTAAAGGAATAACAGGAAAAGTCGGTCGATGGATCTATAATTTCCTCACTAACAGAACACAGAGAGTAGTCGTCAACAGAGTAAAGTCCGAGGCAGCTACGGTGAAAAGCTCTGTTCCACAAGGCACAGTACTCGCTCCCATCTTGTTCCTCACCCTCATATCCGACATAGACAAGGATGTCAGCCACAGCACCGTGTCTTCCTTTGCAGATGACACCCGAATCTGCATGACAGTGTCTTCCATTGCAGACACTGCAAGGCTCCAGGTGGACATCAACCAAATCTTTCAGTGAGCTGCAGAAAACAATATGAAGTTCAACGATGAGAAATTTCAATTACTCAGATATGGTAAATACGAGGAAATTAAATCTTCATCAGAGTACAAAACAAATTCTGGCCACAAAATAGAGCGAAACACCAACGTCAAAGACCTGGGAGTGATCATGTCGGAGGATCTCACCTTCAAGGACCATAACATTGTATCAATCGCATCTGCTAGAAAAATGACAGGATGGATAATGATAACCTTCAAAACTAGGGAGGCCAAGCCCATGATGACACTCTTCAGGTCACTTGTTCTATCTAGGCTGGAATATTGCTGCACACTAACAGCACCTTTCAAGGCAGGTGAAAATTGCTGACCTAGAAAATGTACAGAGAACCTTCACGGCGCGCATAACGGAGATAAAACACCTCAATTACTGGGAGCACTTGAGGTTCCTAAACCTGTATTCCCTGGAATGCAGGCGGGAGAGATACATGATTATATACACCTGGAAAATCCTAGAGGGACTAGTACCGAACTTGCACACGAAAATCACTCACTACGAAAGCAAAAGACTTGGCAGACGATGCAACATCCCCCAAATGAAAAGCAGGGGTGTCACTAGCACGTTAAGAGACAATACAGTAAGTGTCAGGGGCCCAAGACTGTTCAACTGCCTCCCAGCATACATAAGGGGGATTACCAACAGACCCCTGGCAGTCTTCAAGCTGGCACTGGACAAGCACCTAAAGTCGGTTCCTGACCAGCCGGGCTGTGGCTCGTATGTTGGTTTGCGTTCAGCCTGCAGCAACAGCCTGGTTGATCAGGCTCTGATCCACCAGGAGGCCTGGTCACAGACCGGGCCGGGGGGGGCGTTGACCCCCGGAACTCTCTCCAGGTAAACTCCAGGTAAACTCCCATCAGAGTGGTCTTCAACTGCAGCTCACAGGCGAGTCCCCGAGAGCCATCGTTGAACGACTGCGTGCTCACAGGGCCCTCCCTGACGCAGAAATTAGCAGATGTGTTGAGATTCAGGACATAACAGTATGCCTATGTGGCAGATATCAGCAAAGCCTTCCTACGTATTGGGTTGCAGCCACAAGACAGGGACTACACAAGCTTCTTGTGGTTGGCTAGCAGGGAGGTGCCCAAGCAAGGGTATGATACCTACAGATTAAGGGTGGTGTTGTTTGGCGCCACTAGTTCACCATTCCTATTACAGGCTACCATAGACTACCACCTTGCGAACTGTAACAGCCCGCTTAAAGAATTACTGAAGACCCTATTTTATGTAGACAACATGCAAGGTACCACCTCAGATGAAAGGCTGTTGATGGACATTTACCTAGAGTCTAATCAGGAGATGCTCTCGGCTAACATGCCATTGAGAGAATGGGTGACAAACAATCCAACGTTGCGAGGCATGGTGGAACGTGACTATGCTGGCTACTCAGTACCTGAGGTAACATCTGTGTTGGGACTGGAGTGGAAAGTCAAGGAAGACAGACTTAGGCTAAAGAGGAAACCTGATGGGGAAGGGAAGCTGACCAGGAGGTCCTTGCTGAGTAAAGTGCAGACTGCCTTCGATCCTTTGGGTTTGTTGACACCCATCACCATTCGAGGGAGGATGCTAGTGCAACTGGGAGCTGAACCTAGGTTGGGACGACCCACTGCCAGAAACAGTCTGCCAGGAGTGGGATCTGGTTAGGAAAGGTCTAGCAGAATTGCATGAGTTCACATTCCCCAGGTCCATTGGGTGCACCGGGCGGGATTATGACTTGCATGTCTTCTGTGATGCCTCCTCCATGGCCTATGGGGCAGTAGCATATTTGCTGGCCGGGGACCAGGTCAATCTGGCCACCAGTCGTGCACGGGTGACACCCCTGAAGGATTGCTTGATCCCAAAGCTAGAGCTCATGGCGATGTTGCTGGGAGCAAGACTGGGGAAGTATGTAGAGAAGGTGTTGAGTAACGTGAGGGTGACACACACCTATGTATGGACAGACTCGGAGGTGGCCTTATAGTGGGTCCAGAACGACAGGTCTAAGCTCCCTTATGTCAGGAATTGGGTAAAGGAGATACGGGAGCTACAGTCAACGTCAACAATTTTGTACGTGCCTACAGATCAAAACCCAGCCGACCTGATAAGCCGTAAGGGTGACACACAAAAAGCTGAGTAAAAGCGAGATTTGGTTCAAAGGCCCAGACTGGTTACCAGTAAAGGATTGCTGGCCGGAGCAGAAATTCGGGGAGACAACCAGCAGCATAGTACACTTTGTGGGGGAACCCGACACTGAATTATTCGACCCCAGACGCTACTCCTCTTGGAGGAAACTTATAGGAGTCACAGAAATGGTATTTCGATTTGTGAGGAAGCTGCATGACAAGGTAAGCCAAGGTCGACAGATGTCTCTCGTGGGTCCCAGAGAATATTGGATAAGACAGTACCAAAGGGAGAGGTTTCCTGGAGTGCTGGAAGTACTGGTGACAGGGCAGCAGGTTATGATGTCGGGATGTGTGCAACGACGACTCAGGGAACAGTAAATTGGTCCACTCATTGGGATTGTTCCTAGTTCATGCTGGGCTAATAAGATGCAGGGGAAGAATACAAAACTCTGAGCTCAGCTATGGGGCCAAACATCCCGTGTTACTGGGAAAGGAGGGATGGGCGTCAGAGCTATTGATATGCGATGCCCATCAGAGGACTTTACATGGGGGGTTTGGAGATACCCTCACCTGCCTGCATCAGAATTACTGGGTACTGAAGGGCCGAGCTGCCATCAAAAGGGTGCTAAAGAGTTGCCCAGTCTGCTGGTGGTACGATGGGAGGACCCTACCGTATCCAGGTCCACCACCGCTGCCTCAGGAGCGAGTACATAGTGACAGGCCCTTTGAGACTGTGGGAATAGACTATATTGGGGCTATCACATTGACGAACCCAGGAGACGATAGGGTGGGCCCTCAGAAAGTATATGTCTGCCTGTTTACTTGTGCCACTGCTCGAGCCGTGCATTTGGAGTTGGCAGAAGCTATGTCGACAGACTTTCGTGAAGTTGTTCAGGAGGTTTACAGCCAGATTCTCGTGCCTGCAATTGATTATCTCGGACAATGGCACGAGCTTCAGAGTGGCCGATAAAGTTTTCAGGAGTCTTAGGGACAACGGAGAAGTACGAGAATATCTAAAGAGAATAGAGTGCAAGTGGAGGTTCATAGTTCCCAGAGTGCCTTGGCAAGGGGGATTCTATGAACGCATGGTGGACACAGTCAAAAGGTGCATTCAGAAGGTCTTGCACGGCAGGAGAGTGAGCTTCGATGAACTGAGGACAGTGTTAGCTGAGATAGAGGCAAGAGTCAATAACAGGCCCCTGACCTACGTGCAAAATGGGATTGACGAACAGGAAGCTCTCACCCCCAATCACATGCTGTTTGGAAGGAGGATTGAGCCCTACCCTGCAATTTTGAGCCAGTCTTCCAAGGAGTTGGATTATTATGGCCCAGATGGTCCCCCCATCAATGAAGAACTGCACAGGAGTCACAACAGACTGGTGAACATCCTGGACAAATGGAACCAGGTGTGGCACAGGGATTACTTGACAGCCCTGCAGGAACATTTCTATGGTGCAGACCCTGAGGCAAATAAGATGATGCTAAGTGAAGGGGACCTGGTGCTAGTAGAATCCGAGGCGCCCAGGGCATACTGGCCTCTTGTCCTGGTGGTGTCGACCCACCCAGATAAGGCTGGGCGGTTGAGAATGGTGAAGGTGAGAATGAATGGCGTCTAGACTATAAGACCCACCAACAGGCTTTTGCCTCTCGAGGTCCACACGGTGGGACTGGGATATGAGAAGTTAGACCAGAGGCTGACCAAACTGAGCGGCCAGACGACCCGTCGGGCCTGCAGGAGGCAGACTTGATCTAGACTTAGTACCTACCTTCGCCGGCAGGAGGATGTTGGAACTTATTCGGTCCGAGAAGTCCCAACGGGGAAAAACACACCGTTCGAGGGCCCTTAAACCCACCCAAAACACAAACGCACTCACCCGGGTTGGGGAAGGTGGTTGGAAGGAACTTAATTTATAGATTTACCCTTCAGGGAAGAAGTAGGTAGTTTATACTGTTAGTTTACCTGGAGTTTACCTGGAGAGAGTTTCGGGGGTCAACGCCCCCGCGGCCCGGTCTGTGACCAGGCCTCCTGGTGGATCAGCGCCTGATCAACCAGGCTGTTGCTGCTGGCTGCACGCAAACCAACGTACGAGCCACAGCCCGGCTGATCAGGAACTGCCTTTAGGTGCTTGTCCAGTGCCAGCTTGAAGACTGCCAGGGGTCTGTTGGTAATCCCCCTTATGTGTGCTGGGAGGCAGTTGAACAGTCTCGGTCCCCTGACACTTATTGTATGGTCTCTTAACGTGCTAGTGACACCCCTGCTTTTCATTGGGGGGATGGTGCATCGTCTGCCAAGTCTTTTGCTTTCGTAGTGAGTGATTTTCGTGTGCAAGTTCGGTACTAGTCCCTCTAGGATTTTCCAGGTGTATATAATCATGTATCTCTCCCTCCTGCGTTCCAGGGAATACAGGTTTAGAAACCTCAAGCGCTCCCAGTAATTGAGGTGTTTTATCTCCGTTATGCGCGCCGTGAAAGTTCTCTGTACATTTTCTAGGTCGGCAATTTCACCTGCCTTGAAAGGTGCTGTTAGAGTGCAGCAATATTCCAGCCTAGATAGAACAAGTGACCTGAAGAGTGTCATCATGGGCTTGGCCTCCCTAGTTTTGAAGGTTCTCATTATCCATCCTGTCATTTTTCTAGCAGATGCGATTGATACAATGTTATGGTCCTTGAAGGTGAGATCCTCCGACATAATCACTCCCAGGTCTTTGACGTTGGTGTTTCGCTCTATTTTGTGGCCAGAATTTGTTTTGTACTCTGATGAAGATTTAATTTCCTCATGTTTACCATATCTGAGTAATTGAAATTTCTCATCGTTGAACTTCATATTGTTTTCTGCAGCCCACTGAAAGATTTGGTTGATGTCCGCCTGGAGCCTTGCAGTGTCTGCAATGGAAGACACTGTCATGCAGATTCGGGTGTCATCTGCAAAGGAAGACACGGTGCTGTGGCTGACATCCTTGTCTATGTCGGATATGAGGATGAGGAACAAGATGGGAGCTAGTACTGTGCCTTGTGGAACAGAGCTTTTCACCGTAGCTGCCTCGGACTTTACTCTGTTGACGACTACTCTCTGTGTTCTGTTAGTGAGGAAATTATAGATCCATCGACCAACTTTTCCTGTTATTCCTTTAGCGCGCATTTTGTGCGCTATTACGCCATGGTCACACTTGTCGAAGGCTTTTGCAAAGTCTGTATATATTACATCTGCATTCTTTTTGTCTTCTAGTGCATTTAGGACCTTGTACACTACCTTGTACACTAATATTAGGATTATTGAGGCAACTGTAGATAATAATGTAGACCTAAGACTTTAACATAGGTAGTATTAGGCCAAATGTAGGCAAACACTAGGTTAAGTTACCTAGGGAGAACTGGCAGCCCAAGTTTGAACGACGAGGCACGGGTCTTGAAGACACCAGACCTTTCTTCTTAGACTAGACACAATCTGAGCAACACATGCCATGATCAGCAGGCGACGCCCCCCACGTGTCTTCACATATGAGACCTGGGGAAATCTGGTGGAGGCACCTCGATGTACAGTAGATGACCTCCTCCGTCAGGCACATACAGTATGACAAACCTCCCTTTTTTCTTAGGATCCTGGCCAGCGTCTGGGGATAATTACGAGTGAGTTGAGCTGTGGCCTTTGTGCTGCCGGCAGTTCATGACCAGAACGTGATTTTGTCTCTTGTCTACCTAGAAGCTAGTGTCCGTTTCTGCATAGTTATACTAGGGGATACACACCCTCTTGGATACAGGAATTTCTGAGGTGCAGGCAGGTCACTAATATCGATTGAATATTGCAGGAACTAAGGCTCCTGGTTGCACATGGTTTATGAGGGGAAGTCCAAAGGGGCTAAGCTTATGGAGGTTGAAGACCAGAATAGACTCCACATCACCAAGTAAGTTAGTCCTTTAAACGTGCATGCAGGCGAGATTTCTTGCAACATCAGTCATTTATGAAAATCTGTCCTATAAGCCACTTGTGAGGCTGAGGTACCCACCTCAGAGCTCGGTGTCAACAGAGCTTGCCAGGGTAGGCAACTCACTTGGAGGCAGTCCAGACAAATTTTCACACACTCCAAACCTTCACAAAAATAGACAACATGATATGCAGTCTCTTTCCCACTGCATCTGCTACACCCCCACCCTCGATGACCCTCCTATCTCGGAACATCGCTCCCGTTGGCAAAGTACCATTTAGGAAATGATACATAACCTCACGCGCACTAGGTTATATCCTTAATTTACTAAATCTTTGCCTAATTACATCCCATGCATACATGGGGTAGATCCCTTCAACCGGTGCCACTACATGTCCCTCTAACAATTTACACAAAGTTCCCACCTTTACTTTTCCCGGTTCCCTGGCTAACACTAAGGCACGCAACACTTTTTCACATTCCTTCATGATCATGTATCTTATCTAGCTGCCCCTGTCCATCCACATGCACGCATCACTTCTTTCTTAATGAACATACATTTTATGCGCTTTCTCAAGTCCAACAAACTCAACCCTCCCTTACATACTGGCAATGTTACTACCGCACTTCGCAACCAGTTGCACCCTGTACCACACAAGCATTTGAATACCTTTCTAAGAATACTCGTGATTGCCGTTCCTGTTAATGGCAACACTTCCGAAACAAACCAGACTTTACTATATAGCAATACGCTGATGACAATTTCTGGTTGCCTAAGGGTTAAATGGTGAGGTCGCAGCATTCCCAAACGTCACTGCACTTGTTCCACCATCCCATTCGAATTATTGACCCTTGCAGCACTCAGGTCAGCCTCATATATGACACCAGAGATTTTCGGACTCCCAGTCTGACACTGCATGACATCATATCCCCATTCTAATCTCCCTGCTCATTCTCCCAGCCCCATTATCATTGGCTTCTCCAGATTTACCTTTAACCCAGTAGCTCTCCTAAACATGTGTACAATTTCACTCAAAAGTCCTCACCGTGTCTCCTCAGACACCATAATAGTTGCATCGTCAACATAGCCCACCAAACCAGGCCAAGGCTTCTGCTCACCATCCCCTTCCCCCCCAGTCCTTAGACGATCTTCCACCAACCTATAAAAAGGATCCTGAACATATGCAAACAATAGTTGTGATAATGGACATTCCTGCCGAAGACCCCACTCCATGTTGACTCCCTCCCCCACACACCCATTGATTTGCACCCTTACCTTCGCTCCTGAGTGCAAGGTATCCACCCACCCCACTATTTCTTCGCCAAACCCTTGTCTGAAGAGAATATTCCTCAAAGCCCTTCTTTCCACCCTGTCATAAGCCCCTTGCCAATCTAATGCCAACAATGCCCCTCCTCCCCTTTCCATGTCCTCCAGGAACCCCTTTATGATCCCGTGGCCCTCCACCATTGACATACCTGGCAACCCAAATTGAGATTCAAACACCACCCTTCCCAAAATTCATTTAAGTCTATTCCCAAGAATTTTTGCGTACTGTTAATAATCAGCACAAAGCAATGAAATGGCTCAGTAATCCCGAAGGGTACTCTGCTTTTAACCCTTCGGTACCAACACCACCACCGCTGTTGCCTGCGATTCTCCCATCTTACCTCCATCTTTCATAGCATTCATTAACCTTACTAGGAAACCACTTAACAGACCCCAGTGTTGTACATCAAATTTGCTTGGTAAACCACCTATCCCAGGAGCCTTTCCCTTCCTCATGTCCACAAGGGCTCTCCATATTTCCTCCTCCTCAATGACCCCACCCAGTGCCTCCCACTCCTCCTCAGTTTGCGTGGCACATACTCACATACCTGCCCAAGAACCTCGCTATCCACCCCACTACATTTCCTGTACTCCTCAAACCATCTATCTGCATATGCACTCATCCCAGTTGTTTCCCATAATACTTGACACTCTCTAAACCCCCCCAACCGAAGAAATGACTTGCAATCCCGGTATTGTAGTTGTTTGCTGTCGTACCTTCTGTCCTCCCACCCCATAACCCGTACCGCTGCAAAAAGCTCTTCTTGCAAATTCCTTATCCTGTTCTTCAACATTTGTATATCCTCCATGGGGTAAACCCCCACCACTGCCCCCCTGCATAACAATCACATAATCTAGATTCTAAATAATTTGACAAACCATACCACAATTGATTAATGAGTTTGCCCTCCCTCACATAAAATTGACACGCATTCTTACCTTAGCCACACTATTCCACTATTCTCTAAGCAGGCCCCCTAAGACTGAGGAAAAATATCCTGCTCCTCTGGGTTCCACGTCTGCCCTCTTAACTACACAATTCCAATCCTCCCCCACAATTGCCAGAGACGATAACGTGCGTAGGAAGTACACAAGTTCCTCCCGCACAAAATCTGCCTTCACTTTCACTTCACTTTCTGCTGGGGCATATACACACACAAACGCCACTCTCTCTCCCATCCACCATCCATCCACATGTAATACTTTCCCCCTCCCCTCCTCTTTCCTGTGCAATGCAAATGGGCTCGCCTCCCTGATCAACACACCCACTCCTCCTTCCGATTCCACAGGAGGAGCCACCACCTCTTCACTCCTCGTGCAACCATGCCCTTCTCTTCCCAGTAGCCCAATTCCACTTGCCATAATCTGTCGCCATATGGCCATATTCACCACACAGTCGGCATGTACGCCTCTGCCCGGCATACGCCACCATTACCTGGGTTTTAAAGTCCTTGAGATATATATACGAGGGTATAGAATGTCTCACCATCATCTTAAGATTGAAAGTGCCCTCAGGAAATCCAGCGTAAGCTCTTTTTACCTGTTTTCCAGATTGGGCTAGATGTACAGTCCCATATCCTTCAAAAACACTTCTAATATCTGCTTCATCAGCCTCAAAAGGCACATTGCAGAGCTTGACCCACGAATAATGTCTTGATACATACGTCAACCTGACCCTCACTGCCAGTGTCACGTTAATGCTGACTTCTTGATAACGATCAACCAACGCCTCGTACACTTGAGCAGTTAGCACTTTCACGAATATTCTATAAACACCATTTAGTGCCACTCCATATAAATCCTCGTCTCTGATACCCTATGTTTCTCTTATAATTTTGGGCAATAACACCTCGGCTGACATAGGCATTAAAGCCCAAGTTATGAGTTCAATGCCCACAGTATTCATTCTCCGGCACACACCTAGCGCCATATAGTTTTCTGAGCAGCTTGTCTGGGTAAACAGTAGACGGGTGCAAAGCACGACTGCACTCTACCTAATCCAGGCAGCGAATTACAAGAGAAGTAACACCATTACATTGAAGGTAAGCAACTGCTCCATATGCCAATTTTGAAGCATCACAAAAAAATGTGGAGAATATTTTTTCCCATCTGGATTGGCCACCTGGTGTGGGAACTCCAACATTGGAATTTTTTCATAATCACCAATTAATTCATCCCACCTGTTAATGAATTCTTCCCAAGTTTCATCCCAAGCACATTTAAGCTTTAATGCTTCTTGTATTAATAATTTCCCTCTTATAGCAATGGGTGACACTAAACCTAGTGGATCAAAACATTTGGAAACGTCAGCAAGCAAAACTCTCTTAGTTAATTTATTGGGCATACTGTAATTATTAGGTTTTATCATTAACAAATCTCTTTCAGTATCCCAAGTTAATCCCAATACATTACTACATTTTGGTACTTCATCTCCAGGGTAATCTTTACTTATTGTGTTCTTTAATTTGGACGAATTGCTATTCCATTCCCTCAGAGGCATATTTACACTTTGCATTATTTTATTAGCCTCTCCATAAGTCATTAACAGTTCCTCTTCAGTTGACGTCACACCCAGGAAATTGTCCACATAATATTGTTTTCTCATTACTTTACTGAATGGACTTCCAGTACATTTAAGGAGTGCATTTATCGTTGCTTGAAGTAGGAACGGACTGGATGTAGCATCAAATAATACACTCCTAAAGCAAAAGGCTTTCAGAGGGCTAAGTGGGTCATTAGGATTCTCAGGCCATGAGAAGCGGGTACAATCCCGGTCAGCCTCTTGTAAACCCACTCTTAGGAAAGCTTTACTTATGTCAGCCGTAAAGGCATAATTCTTCACCCTGAAATTTAATAAGACATCTCCTAATTTTTCCGTCAACGACGGACCTGTCATCAGTCATTTAAACTAGGTACATTTTTGTTACTCCCGGCACTACAATTAAACACAATCCTCAGAGGAGTGGTCTTAGAATCCTTCTTCACTCCGTGATGTGGCAAATAGTGACCATAAATTTTGGCTTGCTCAGGAGGTACCTCTTCTATAAATTTATTAATTAACGGCTCAGCAATTATATCATTATAGGCAGTCAACAATTCTGGTGTCTTACTCAGTTCGCGGAGCTGAGCTTTTAACTGTCCATATGCCATTCTGTAATTAGTTGGCATTTCTGGATGGCTCAGTCTCCACGGAAGTCGTACCCAGTATTGTCCAGATTCAAATTTTACATCTCTCATGTACTGCTCCTGAGTAAAAGAATCGTCTGGACTTTCTTCATTCACATTTATTCCAATGCTATCTAATTCCCACAATTTATGCACTGGCTCAACACCATCCTCTATGGAGGAATTATATTGGGGCACGATTTCATGAGTAAGACACACAGTTATAGTATTTATAGTTTCCTCTAGTCATGCATTATTATTATGAGGAATCCTACCATACATTATATGGCCTCCTGCAGTCTTTAAAAGGGTGACACAACATTTCTTTACTATACCCTTTACAATGGAGTCATAATAGTCACTATCAAAATATTTATTGGGCCTACACAATAATCATTTACACCAGAAGGTGTTAAATTTTCATTATGTGAAAGTCTTTCTGTAGCTTTACTAAGCCCTATTGTAGATATTTTCTCTGGGAGTCTATCTACAATTACTGCATTAACAAGTTTTTTCTCATTGCCCAAACTGACAGTTACATAAACAGTGTCATACAATTGAGCCCTTTTATCCTAGAGGAAACCAGATAATTTTAGAATTGTAGGATCTCCCATCTGTACTTTCATACCATCAAGACATTTACGTTTGATGAAAGTATTCTGTGATCCCAGGTCTAATAATGCAGTGACATTTTTTGATTTAGTCCTTTTATTATCAATTTTTACCTGTAACACAGGTAAGGCTACTTCAGCAAAACCATCATTATTAACATTAGCAGCAACTTTTACGTTATACACTGTAGTGTCAGGATTGTCAACATTATCATTATTATCAACATTATCATATAGACCCTTACATATGACTATATGGTGTCTTCCTTTGTGACATTGATAACAGTTGTTTAATTTGGCATGACAATGCTTAACATTGTGATTACCTACACATCTGATCTGTCAAGTTCTTCCAATCTATCAACTTTATCATTCCATGAATTGTATGCATTGCAGTTCTTAGAAAAATAAGTACCCTTGCAGAAGAGACAATCTCTCTTTTCTTTGACTGGTTTCTTATTAACTGGGCTGCTCTTAGGAGGGTACTTATTCTTCTTATCTTGGGGAGAATCATTATTTCTGATTCCTGCTATTTGATATGCACCTATGCAACTCTTTTTAGGAAATGAATTTTGATTATTAACATTGGGATAATTTTTCCCCTTGTGAAACTTGACAGATACCTCAGAGTTATTATGTGTTGCATCTTTAAAATGAGTTAGTTGGCTGGTCTGCAACTGAACAATTAATTCTTGCAGACCTAGTCTTATTTCCTCCAGACCAAAATAACCTTTGTGATACTTGTTCGAGAGTCATTCAAGTGTTTTACAGCTTAATTTATTCTGTACCATGGCACTCAATAACCAGTCTGATTCCTTCAGATTATATTTATTACTTAAAGTTTTGAGAGTGCTCTCCAGTTTAACTTTAAACTGCTGTAAACCTTTGTAAGTGTGATCTGGAGTTTTTAGATTAACAATGATAGTCACTAGATCCAACCAAGTTTTTCTTCTAACTCATAATACTGGTTAATGATAAGATCTGTACAATTTACTAGCAAATCTCCTTCATATTTTTATAAAATAATTTGTATGAATCGTATCTATTCCCTAAAACATCTAAAAACAATTTTAAATCATCAGTATTCACAGTTTCTTGATTCATTAACTGGAGTTTACCTGGAGAGAGTTTCGGGGGTCAACGCCCCCGCGGCCCGGTCTGTGACCAGGCCTCCTGGTGGATCAGCGCCTGATCAACCAGGCTGTTGCTGCTGGCTGCACGCAAACCAACGTACGAGCCACAGCCCGGCTGATCAGGAACTGACTTTAGGTGCTTGTCCAGTGCCAGCTTGAAGACTGCCAGGGGTCTGTTGGTAATCCCCCTTATGTGTGCTGGGAGGCAGTTGAACAGTCTCGGGCCCCTGACACTTATTGTATGGTCTCTTAACGTGCTAGTGACACCCCTGCTTTTCATTGGGGGGATGGTGCATCGTCTGCCAAGACTTTTGCTTTCGTAGTGAGTGATTTTCGTGTGCAAGTTCGGTACTAGTCCCTCTAGGATTTTCCAGGTGTATATAATCATGTATCTCTCCCTCCTGCGTTCCAGGGAATACAGGTTTAGAAACCTCAAGCGCTCCCAGTAATTGAGGTGTTTTAACTCCCCACATTTATTGTATGCCTTTGTTACATGACCCTTTCTAGCTTGCAGTGATGCATTTTTTTGCTCTAATTTCCATGTGTTCGTCATCTACATTAATTTCCTCATTTTCACCCATGGTACAATGTATTAAATTCAACTTAATTAATAACACTGATTATGTACTTAATTATGCACTTTATAAGGGTAAATATTACAACTTACCTTTGGATCCTAGCTACACTTGAGCTTAGCAGTTACACATGTAAGAAAATTATAATATAAATTTTAAGTACATTAATATAAATTCTAGCTACACTTGAGCTTAACAAAATTATTACTGTAGTAATTATAATCCACTACACATTAAATAAATTTGTGGACCTAACATCCACCTCCTGTAATTTAACATATAATTATTAAGTAATTAATTCAGTAATTAATGACCACTTACTACATCCAGTTCGACCAAGGACCAACGGGCTACTATGTGGAAAATTAAATTTACTTGGATGAATCTCATAAGATACATACCAGTAAATGGTAACTAAGATCATTATTCTTCATCCATACAGAGACAAGTAGGAATTTTAAGACGCCTACATTGCAAAAAATGTCCTCCTTCGATACCTACTACTGTCATATCTACAAGTCACTCTGGAACTATATTAATTTCAAATGAAATATACATCACCAGAAATTCTGGTAAAACATTAATATAAATATGTGGACTGTATATTAAAATTAATAAATGATTACATATACACATTTATGTAACAGAAGGAGAATTTATAATCATAACATTCACCAATTTGTCTGGAGATTACTTGGTGTATCATACACAAACCCCTGCCTAAATATGAAGAAAATACTGGCCAGAATTCAAACATGAATAGACATGACTCAGCTGGGGTTCCTGGACTGTCCTGTCCACTCTCCTAATGCTCACATTATGCAGTACTGCAAATCCAACAATATTGGCTCCTATTTGTGAGGTTTTAAGCCCAGTATAACCCATAGCGTGATGAAAATTCTTCCGATTTTCACTAACGTTTGTCTCGGTCAATTCAAAACAATGGCGACTCCTCCCCAACGATGCTCACCCATCTCGCCAGTTCTTCATTATTTACAAATTAATTTTTATTACCTACAATATATTCCATAAATTTATATACAAAATACACTGAATGTTTGGAAAATATACAGTATTTTGTACAAATATATACATACATATATATATATATATATATATATATATATATATATATATATATATATATATATGCAAAACAACCACTCTGAAAGAATAGAGAAATTCCAAGCGCTTTCGTGACTACTCACATTATCATAGTTCCTTGATAATGTGAGTAGTCACGAAAGCGCTTGGAATTGCTCTATTCTTTCAGAGTGGTTGTTTTGCATATTCTGAAATCACCTGTTTACTGTGATCTTATTGCATATATATATATATATATATATATATATATATATATATATATATATATATATATATATATATATATATATATATATATATATATATATATATATATACATATATATATATAAAATAAGATAAGAAGGCCACACCACTTCCACGAGCCCTCTTATGGTGGGGAAGATGGCAGAGGAGAGGCCTATCTGAGGAGGTACTTGTTCCTCCTCCCATGGTAGACATAGAAGATGAGGAGGTACTTGTTCCTCCTCCAATGGTAAACATAGAAGATGTGGAGGTACTTGTACCTCCTCCTATGGTAGACATAGAAGATGAGGAGGTACTTGTACCTCCTCCCATGGTAGACATAGAAGATGTGGGGGTACTTGTACCTCCTCCCATGGTAGACATAGAAGATGAGGAGGTACTTGTACCTCCTCCCATGGTAGACATAGATGATGAGGAGGTACTTGTACCTCCTCCCATGGTAGACATAGAAGATGAGGAGGTACTTGTACCTCCTCCCATGGTAGACATAGAAGATGAGGAAGTACTTGTACTTGACTCACGAAATCGTAATGACACGATTGCAAACAAACCATACCATGGGTGGTGTGAGGGAAAAGTTCAATAGATAGGAGTAGCGAGGGAGTATATAGTAACAATAGTTTCATTGCCGGCTACTTGTTAAGGTAGGGTAAGTCAAGCTCCCGCTATTCCCGCCTTTTTTCCCCCTCCCTGACAGTGATAGTTTCATTGCTGGCTACTAGTTAAGGTAGGGTAAATCAAGCGCCCGCTATTCCCGCCTTTTTCCCCCCACCCCGAAAGTGATAGTTTGACTGCCGGCTGCTTGTTAAGGTAGGGTCAGTCTAGCTCCCGCTATCCCTTCCCCTCCTTCTTCCCCCCCCCTGAAAGGTGACATGTGGGGCTCCGGTCCAAACAGTAATCACTAGACTCACAGCTCCCAGCACTACTGTAAGTACATGCCTGCCTTGTATTCTAGTGGATTTGTTGGTTAAAAGCTTCACTTTTGACCAATAATAAACTTAGTCCTTTCAGTCTTGCTCTAAGTTGACTGTTGTAATAATCACCACATCTTTTAGGTATTGTTCTTATCATGGAGAGTGATTTCTTAAGCAGTGAGTAACCTGTCTATCTTTCCAGCTTGGATGACAGAGAGGGTCACCTGCCAATCAATGAGTAGAACTGATGGAGATGGAGAAAACGTCCTGAGACTTCCCATTTTTGGATTTAATTACCTGTGCACCTGTATGAAATTGCAGGACGTAACCCCTCATCATTTGCAGTGGTTAAAGAACCTGCTTTCCTGTCATCGGAATATAATACTCACGGCTATACTGTGAAGAACGAACCGGTGGGTTGTAACCAACACCTGCAACGCCCCCCCCCTGTCATCAGCAATGGCTACAATTTCAACAACACAATGTCACCAACACCAGACACCCAAGTTTTAAATTAGCGTTGAATTCAGTTATAATTTACATTTTTTCATTTTTCATTTTCTTTAATGTAGGATTAATTTTTCATATTTAAGTGTTTTACATTTTATATTTTCTATATAATAAAGTGTTTAAGTTTGTCTGTTATTATTTCTTTTTCTATTCATTAATTTTCCTGAGGAGGAGCCAGCCTGGGTAATACTGTCTGAAGTTGTTACAGGGCTGAGTAAGCCTTCACAAGTAACGACCTCGCCAGGATCAACTCTACTGAATCATGATTCAACTCCATCTCGAATCTACCATGGAACTTAAAACGCCGCATACCACTGACAGTTACCACCAGCCATGATAATCATTCTCTATGGTAGGACTACAGTACAGGTATTTAAAAGATTTGGTGATTTGTTATGGTCTCAATTTATTGTAAGTCAAGTCAAGGCAGGAATACCAGTTAAATTCTGCCATCTATTTTTGTGTGAGCTTGAAACACTTTGGAGGATTAGACTCTAGGGACCCGAGATTTTCCAGTGACAATTTGTTTCATTGAGCTCTTTATTATATCAAGGGAACTGTCATAGGAGTTAGTTAGTTTAATATGTTTATTATGCACCCCATACCCATCCTGTGGGCGGTAGTCAAAAGATTACAGAGGTACATAATTGGTCCAGGGACTGGACTCCAAAGTTTTGATAGCTGAGCAAGTTACAGAGGCAATGAACTCACAATTTACAAAGGTAATGAACTCACAATTTACAAAGGTAATGAACTCACAATTTACAAAGGTAATGAACTCACAATTAGGACACTCTTGATTTGTTGGTGTGAAGATTGGATGGTCAAGTGACCCCATTCTACTTACTGTTTGCTCGGAGCCAGCATAGAACCCTTCGTTTTAATTAATACATATTGTTTAATTGAAGCAGGGATCGAGCCCTCTGGTTTATTTACAGTTTGAGCGGAGCAGGAATTGAACCCTTCGTTTTCTTTAATACCCGTTTCATTTCCCCTGATAGTTTAAGTTATTCTTGGAAGCATGGAGGAATACCAGTTTTGGATGAACGCTGGAAGTAAGTTAGGAATAACAGGGAAAAATTTAGAATCTTTCATTAGTGCTAAGATCCAGGAAAAACTTGAAAGAGAGAGAATTGAGAGAGAAGAGAAAAAGGAGAGAGAGAGAATCGAAAGAGAAGAGAAAAAGGAGAGAGAGAGAATCGAAAGAGAAGAGAAAAAGGAGAAAGAGAACCTTGAAAGACAGGAGAAAAAGGAGAGAGAAAGAATTGAGAGAGAAATCCAAGAAAGACAGTTAAAAAGAGAAAGAGAAGACAAAAAGGAGTGTGATAGACTTGATCGTGAAGAAAGAGCTAGAGAACGTTAGGAACAGGCTAAAATATGTGAGGAACAGGCTAAAATATGTGAGGAACAGGCTAAAATATGTGAGGAACAGGCTAAAATATGTGAGGAACAGGCTAAAATACGTGAGGAAAAAGCTAGAGAACTTGAGTTAATAGAGAGAGAAAAGGATCGCGAGCTCGAAAAATCTCGCCTTGAATTAGAGAATAAAAAGTTAACTCTTACACAACAACAATTAGAGGAAGGAGTAATTGAACATCATGCAACTAGTGCACATATTCCAACACCTAATTTACCTCCCTTCACAGAGGGGGAAGACATAACTTCATACATTATCAGGTTTGAAAATACCGCTACCCTCTGTGAATGGCCTGCTGACACCTGGGCTACCAGGTTAGGAATGTTATTTTCTGGTACAGCCTTGAATATTTATGCAACGTTGTCGCAGGATATCATATGTAATTGTAACCTACTGAAGAAGGCAATCCTTAAAGCATGTCAAAAAACCACTAATTCTTACAGGAAAGATTTCAGGTATGCCACCTTACAGCCTGGCCAGAACTTTCAGCAGTTACAGGTTACACTCTTTCGTTTGTTCGACTTTTGGATAGAGAGTTCAGGAATTGGTCACAGTTATGAATCTCTTAGAGACTTCATGGTTGCTGACCAGTTCCTGACAGCTCTTCCCCAGCAGATACGAACATTCATCAGAGAACGTAACCTGATTAAAGCTGAGGAAGTTGCTGAGGCTGCTGACCTGTATGCTGAGGCTTACAATTCCTATAAAGACCTAAAGGGATCGAACCCTAAGGGCAAGGGTTCATCAGACCTTAAGAAATCAAAGCCTCTAGTGGAAAGTAAAATGACTTCTTTTATTCCTGTTTGTCATTTGTGTGGTGTTAAGGGACATAAACGTACAGATTGTCCTTCTAAGAAGGTCCAAAAAGTTGGAAGATGTTTTAAAGACTGTAATGACCAAGCACCCTTCTGTTTAGGAACAGTTAATGGACTTAATGCATCTACCAATTTACGAGACACTGAATGCAAATGTATAGTCATTTCTGATAAGCTGTTCCCTAACCTTAAAGAAACTCATTCCTCTGCTATACTTTCAGACTACTTGGGCCGTACGGACACTTTTCCTACCATCCGTTGTTACATTAGGTCTAAATGGTTCACAGGTTGGTCTGAAGCCGTACTAGTTCCCATCACTTCTTGCTCCGTACTAATAGGTAATGTAAAAGGTGCCATTCTTCCTTCTGAGGTTGACCTTTCATCACCAAAGATGGACATAGGTGTTTCAGATCCTCTTTCCGTAGAGTCAGAGAAGCCCCTTGAAAGTTCAGATGAGACAATGTCTCGTGAGATTTTATGTGGGATTAAAAACCAGTGATGCTACTCTCGAAAGCGAGGTAGTAGGATCACCGGTTTACTTATTAGATGAAAGTGAAGATATCAGCTCCGATACCATAAATGTCTTGACTAGGGCTCAGACCAAAGCCCAGGCTTCTCCTACTGTCCATCCTTTGATTTTCCCTGAATTTAAGCCTTTAGACATATCGAAGGACCCTTTTGCAATTTACAACGTATTGCCCTTCTTTTCAGAATTGCCATAACCCGCTAAACAAAACAAGTTACCAAAAGGAAAAACTTTTTATAAATTTAAATATAAAAAGGTATCCGTACAAGCAGTATTCAAATTAAATTCAATAGACAACTTTTCCACTTATTTTTCCAATCAATCAGAGAGACTTTTTCTTAAATGGCTCATGACCTCCAGGGGCCACCATTTCCGCACGTAAAACCTTTAAATAAAATTGGGGAAACCTTTTTTTGGCCCAAAAAAATCTCCTCAATTCACTACCTTTTTGTAGATCTGTAAAGTTTTGCAACTGTCTCCCCCCGGTACCGGGCGAGTACCTATGGCAAAATCCAGTCTTTAGGGGACCTTTTTTAAAAAAGTAGCTATTGACAGTTGGGCCTTTATCTCCACTTTTTTTTGGGTCATAGATATAATTAAACATTGTTGATTATGCTTCGATTTCCCTGAAGCCGTTCCCTTAAAGATCATAACCACTACAAGGGGGCTGAAGGCCTTTTGTCCATCTTCTCCAGATGGGCATCCCTAAGAAATTTTGCTACCGTGGGGCCAATTCACATCTGACTTAATGCAACATCTAACCCAAATTCTGGGATGAAGCCCTCTTCACCACACCCTATCACCCACTGAATGGGAGATTGACGCCAGCATTTATTCTCAAGTCCATTTTAAAGGGAAACTTTTTCCCTTAAAAAAACCCAAGGGGTGCATCGTTACCTACCCTTGCTTTGTTTGCCATGAGGAAGTTTCACAGTGACTCGTTGGGGTTTTCACCTTTAACTTTTCTATGGGAGACAGGCCCCAAAGGGCCCTTGTCCATCCTTCATCACTTATGGCTAAGAGGGGTGAGTCTGAGGTTCAGTCTTCTTTACAGTTTCTCCTTGACCTTAGATCCAAACTTGAGGAGACCTTGCAAAGTTTCAAAAAACCTAAGCTTGTCATGGACCATCAAAACCCTATTTGATTCCAAAAGTCGGAGAGAAGTTTTAAAGTGGGGGAAATAAAGTTCTGTACTTTGCTAAAAGTCAAAAAAATTATTAGTTGCATGAAAGGTCCATAAAAAGAATTAAAAATTTGTGGGAAAGTTGACTACCTCATAAAAGCAAGGGAAACCTAACTTTTTCATACAACATCCTTAAGAAATTTACCGAAAAAATTGGGTTTAACTGCCTTAATAACTTTGACTTAGTTTTTCCCACACGAACTTGAAAGCAATGAAGAATGTAAGGTTCGAATGACCCCTCAACTTAACTATGATAAAGAACGCAATTGTACTTGACCACTCGGACGCAACCAACTTTAAATTTAATGAATCTTTGTGACCATAAGAGACATGAACTACTTCAATGTGTGAGAAATTTTTTCAGACGTCAAGGGTTACCTCCGGTAGTCCATAAGATTGATTAAGTGACGGACAATCCTATAAAACAAAAATTTATACCCAGTTCCAGTTCCCCTTTTAGGGTGCTTTGCCCGGAGGTAGACAAATTATTAAAACTAAAGATCATTGAACCTTCGTATCTTCATATTGTTCCCCAGATTTCATGGTTAAGAGGAGGATAATTCATATAGACTTGCATTGACTTCGGGGCCCTTAAGATTAAATCGGTGGGATCTGAGCCTATGCCCAAATAGTAGCATCTACAAAATTTTTGACTCTTCCTTCTTTTCAGAGATTGATATTGCACGGCATATATCAAGTAATGTTTTGATCCTTCTTCAAGAGTAATCGTTTTCCCAAACACCAAGGGCTGATGCAAAATAGAACTATCCCTTCGGGTTTGGTAATTGTGCTACTACTGAGACGGGTGAGAAAGGGCTTGGATAATATTCCCAAAAGTTTCAGTTTTTTTGATAACATTTTAAATAATGACATCCACGTGTGACAAACATATCCAAACATAAAACATTTTGCGAAAGGTTACGTCTCATGGCCTCACTGCCAACCCAAAAAAGGTCCTGGGTTTTTAAAAAAATTTAAAATCTTGGAATGATATTTTCTAATAACTCTCTGCGCCTCTCCCCGTAAGATCAAAGCTTTTTTTAGAATTTAAATTACAAAACCCCAAAAATCTGCGAGCTTTCTTTGGGTTCTGTAAATTTTTTTGCACGGGTTTTTTTCCCGAACCTTTTGATTTTTTCAGGCATTTATCCGACTTCCTTTTAAAAAATCGTGAAAGGGAAACCCCTTGAACTTTCCGACGAGCTCGGGAAAAGTTTAAATGAAGATTTAAAAGTATCTTTTTCCCAAAGAACCCCATACTTTAAAATTTCCAATATTAATAAAACATTTTGCTTAAAAAACTGATGCCTCCAATACGGCTTAGGTTTGGTGCATACAATACCATGATGGTACTCCCCTTCCCCGTTGCTTCCCAAGCCGGAAACCCTTTCCCCCAGAAACAGATACCACCATAGAAAAGGAAAGTTTGGTCTTGTTTGGGGTATCTCCAAACCAAATTTTATTTGCTAGGAAAAAAATTCAATTTAGAAACGGGGCCCCAAACCTTTTATATACCTAGAAACTTTTAAGGGGAACCAACATTCGCCTCCCGGGTTTTTTGTTCCCTATTGTTTATCATTGGTTTTCCAATTATTTCTCGCTGGGTTAATCGTGACAGCATAAAGATTTCTTGCCCTTTCCCTTTTATATGTTTTAACTTTTTCCTCGCCCATTTTTCTTTTTTTCCCTTGACTATAAGTTTGGGGAAAGGGGGAGTGTGAGGGGAAAAATTCAATAGATAGGGTACGAGTTAGTATATAGTAACATATTTTTATTGCCGGCTACTTTTTAAGGTAGGTAAGTCAAGCTCCCCATTTTCCCGCCTTTTTCCCCCACTTTTCCCAAAGTGATAGTTTGACTGCCGGCTGCTTTTTTTAAAGGGAGGGTCAGTCTAGCTCCCGCTATCCCCTTCCCCTCCTTCTTTTTCCCCCCTCCCGAAAGGGACTGTGGGGCCCGTCCAAACATAATCACCAACCCCCACAGTCCCAGCACTACTGTAGTACATCCCCCCCGCCTTGTATTTTTAGGGGTTTTTTGGTTAAAAGCTTTACTTTTTACCAATAACAAAAATTTGTCAGTTCAGTCTTGCTCTAAGTTGACTGTTGTAATAATCACCCCAATTTTTTGGTATTGACTTTC
>NC_069480.1:17015780-17032992 GCF_026875155.1 Cherax quadricarinatus
GTGGATCAGCACCTGGCGGGTGGGCACCTTGTTCCCCGTTGCAGTGAGTCACTCCACCTTGACAATATTGGGCACTTCCAAAATGGGGTCCAGTGGGAGGGGCACAGGGACGTGTAAAAGCACCCCCTTGTACACCTTCTCCGAAGCAAGCAGTTCCACCATGCTGGGATGGGTCACAACCAGCCCCTTCAACTCCTCGTAAGAGTCTTCGTCCCGAGGAATGACCAGAACCTCGTTCCTGAGAGAGAACTCGCAGCGGAACTTGAGGTGGGGGAGACCTTCCAGATACCTTACAAACCCGTAGTTGGGAACCTTGAATTTGTTGAAGGCCCTGGTTGCTTGAGCCAGAGCTGAGCGGGAACTCCTCCTTCCACGTGGAGTCAACCAGTCCCCGTCCACTGTGGAGGCCAACGCGGCTGGTGTAGGGACCTGGGATGGCTCCATCCTTGCCACTTGAGGAGCTACATCCTCCCGGCTTCCTTCCACGACCCCTATGGCCATCTGGGGGTGCAAGTCTTCTTGGGTAGGGGCTGCCGACGGACCTAGTGGCAAATTGGCAGATACAGTAGTCTCCACTGCATCCTTGGCCTTCTTGGTGGGGGCTCCCACCTGCCCCACGTCGTCCTCCAACTCGTCCCCGCATTCCAAGGAACGTTTAGGCCGCTCTCCTGGATCTGTCATGGCGACTGTAGGTGTGGGGACAGAGCCAGCAGCAGAGCTGCTGCCTGTGACCTCACAGCCGCCCACACTGGGTGCAGAGCTGTGAGGCTCAGAGCCCCAGTCGGGGCCCGTAGCCACCCTCTCGTGGCTCACTGCTCTGAAGCACTGAACACAGTCCAAGGATCACCAGGAATGACGCTAATCTGTGCGTAAACTAACACAGATTTGCGAACACAACACACACTGTTTTCCAATCTTCGTCCAGTCGATAATCCTTATGAATTGAAATTCGTGTCTTCCTCTCCTCCGTGTGATTCCCTGATTGAATATTTGTATTATTATTAAAGATTAGCCGGTATTCTCCCAGCCCGGGCCTTGTCCAAGTGGTGGCCCGGCCTTGGCTCCCTCTTTAGGGAGTGTCTGAGACCTAAGTCTCCCATGGGAGGAGGCACAAGTACCTCCTCATCTTTGGGACTAACTGTCCCCAGGCCTAACCACAAGCTAGGCCTCTCTGGTCTGCCATCCCCACCCCAAGGGGGCAAATGGGAATGACAGTCTTATGAGCTAAAGGCTCAGGCACCTACCCTACCCTAGAAGGGCTGGGCATGGTGGCGATGATATATGATGGTGTCGATCTTTGTATTTAATATTTATAATTACCTATAATTTTATTTTTAGACAAACTGTAATATATTATATACTTTTTTTTGTATTTTAACTATTATCCAGCATTTTAAACATTCTGTTAACGTTAAAAATATCGTTTAATTTTTGTTGATTTTTACAAATACGTTTTGTAATGTTATATAAATAATTATACTCAAGTCTAGAGTTCACAAAAAAATATTATTGTCCCTCATTAAATTTTTTTTTGAAGACTAACTAAAGTGTTTTATTTGTCCACTTACATACATGGGGCACAACAACAATAAATCTTCTCAGACCATAAATTACCCAACAAAAGGCTGCAGTCAGAATAATAACAAATTCCTCCTCCAGACAGTATGCTCCACCAATATTCAAAACTCTAAACTTAGTGTACAAGACATCCATACTTAATATTGTGCCTACTATATACATAGAACACTAAACTCAGATATAAACCCTCATCGACACCATGCCTAACCCTTCTAGGGTAGGGTAGGTGCCTCATCGACACCATGCCTAACCCTTCTAGGGTAGGGTAGGTGCCTGAGCCCGAGCCTTTAGCTCATAAGACTGTCATTCCCATTTGCCCCCTTGGGGCGGGGATGGCAGACCAGAGAGGCCTAGCTTGTGGCTAGGCCTGGGGACAGTTGGTCCCAAAGATGAGGAGGTGCTTGTGCCTCCTCCCATGGGAGACTTAGGTCTCAGACACTCCCTAAAGAGGGAGCCAAGGCCGGGCCACCACTTGGACAAGGCCCGGGCCGGGAGAATACCGGCTAATCTTTAACTAACTAACTAATAAACCCTCAAACTTCTTCTTACCAACCTCAACAGAAAAAAAAAAAAAAAAACATTGATACCATGGCTAACCCTTCTAGGGTAGGATAGGTGCCTGAGCCCGAGCCTTTATAAAGCAAGGAATTAGATTCCAATTCAGCTTTAAACTTAAACGAAGGAGCATCAAGAAATGGTTGTAAGAGACTAGAGTCATGAGGCTAAAGAGCAAAGATGTCATCTACATAGCAGACCCAGAGTGAAAGCCGCACATCTGTAGTAGGAAGAAGAACAATCTTGAAGTATTCTTTGTAAAGATTAGCAAGAACAGGAGATAGAGGAGAGCCCATAGTGACACCGAAGGTTTGAGAATAATATTTACCTTGGAAGGAAAAGGAATTACAGTCCACACAAAGGCAGATAAGGTCAAGAAAGATATCGGTAGGTATAGGGAGATGAAGTAACCCTTCAATGACCTTCTCAATGAGAATATTGAGGACATTATCAAGAGAGACATTAGTGAAGAGGAACTCAACGTCAAGACTAAGCATCTTACAGGTCCGGAGAGAGCGAACCTGTTCGATGAAGTCTTGGGAGCAACGAAGGTGAGCAGGAGAAAAAGTACCAAGAAAGGGATTGAGGGTTTTTGCCAACCAAGAAGCATGAGAATAAGAGACAGAGGAATATCAAGTTTATGAGTTTTGGAAAGGCCATTGAAATAGGGCAGAGAGGGACAGATGTCATGATAATGCTGGACAAGGTCAAAGTCAGGAGGTTGGACAGAGTCCTTAGATGCTCCTGGTGTCTATTCTAATTCTTGTTTCTCTTGTCCACTTCAGTGCTGTGGAGAATCTGGCCGTTCTCTTTCTGACAGATTCAGGGAGCACAAAAGTAGTGTTAGGCTTGCCGACACTAAAAGTGCTCTCTTCTGTCACGTCAGAGATTACAGCCATCCTATTGACTGTTCTTCTGCTAAAACTGTCTACCTTACTTCTAACTTTCACAGTCTTCGTCTGGTTGAATCCTGCATTATACACAACTTTCCTTGTATGAATCTTAGTCCTGGTTTTGTCTCTGTAGATGCCTTCCTTTCCCACTACATTGTAATGCTCCAAACTTAAGCGGGATCATGGTGGCCTGGAGGCTAAAGCTCCCGCCTCACACACGGAGAGCCCGGGTTCGATTCCCGGCGAGGTGAAAACATTTCGACACGTTTCCTTACACCTTTTGTCCTGTTCACCTAGCAGCAAATAGATACCTTGGTGTTAGTCGACTGGTGTGGGTCACATCCTGGGGGACAAGATTGAGGACCCCAACTTAAATAAGTTAGACAGTCCTCGATGACGCACTGACTTCCTTGGGTTATCCTGGGCGGCTAACCCTCCGGGGTTAAATATCTGAACGAAATCTTATCTCTTAAGCCTAATCCTCTAAGTTGGATTCATATCTGAGTTACGGTCAAGGAATTCAGCACACTTCTTATAGAATTAATCCTTTGAAGTATGGTTATGATACAACTAATTCTAATTCTAAATGATTCGCCGGTTTGGATCTCAGCCCCGGTAGGGCAGTGTCATTCATCTTTTTTCTCACTTGCACGGCAGTCCTTCGGAAGGAAGAGGGGTTCCTCTCTGGTTCTTTGGACATTTGCTGTCCAAGAAGTCAGTTTGCTCTAATGGTGGTCAGTGTGGGGTGCAACGGTGGCCCGGTGGTCTGGAGGTGGCCCGGTGGTCTGGAGGTGGCCCGGTGGTCTGGAGGTGGCCCGGTGGTCTGGTGGCTAAAGCTCCCGCTTCACACACGGAGGGCCCGGGTTCGATTCCCGGTGGGTGGAAATTCCGACACGTTTCCTTACACCTATTGTCCTGTTCACCTAGCAGCAAATAGGTACCTGGGTGTTAGTCGACTGGTGTGGGTCGCATCCTGGGGGACAAGATTAAGGACCCCAATGGAAAAAAGTTAGACAGTCCTCGATGACGCACTGACTTTCTTGGGTTATCCTGGGTGGCTAACCCTCCGGGGTTAAAAATCCGAACGAAATCTTATCTTATCTCTTAACGGAGGTCCTTGGCAGGCCTTCACAGCGACTTCAGGGGGAGGCGGGTGACTTGCAATGATTGGGAGTAGAGTCTCCAAGTCCTTGATGGATAGGTACACTAGGTATGCTGCCTTGCTCTCTCGGGCCTGTCCCACTGGGGTCATTGGGAAGTGTCTGCAGTGAAGGGGCATCATTGCTGGGCAGTCTAACAGGTAGTGTACAAGGGGCTTTGGAACCATCCGGTCACAGTGGGCACAGAGCTCTTCTCTTGCTCGTTCAATGATCCATGCAGTGGTGGGATACCCTAAGCGTAGGCAGTGAATATTTATCTGCAGTTCCCTTGTCTGCATCTAAAAACTTGGAGGGGGTTCTTTGTGTGTTGCCTTGTCATACCAGCAGCAGCTCCTTGAATCCCCAGGGTCATAGAGTGGGCGCCTGGCCAATCTGGCTGCCCATAGCGTAGTCTGGCTGTAGCTGATGGAGATTGCGGCTTGGGGTTGTGCCTCCAGCGAGGCGGTCTTAGCAGCCTCATCTGCTGCATCATTGCCGGGGATACCCACATGGCTCGGGATCCAGTTAATGGTGGCTCTGCGTCCTTGGGCCATGAGCGTCTGCTTGCTGCACTGTATGGATATGATTAAGTGTATGTTGTCCCCTGGCTATGTGTGCATAATTGCCTGGATCGCTTCCTTGGAATCAACATGTATGATGGGGGGATGCTGATGGCCTGTAATTGCATGCTGCAGAGCTTGTTGGATGGCATAGAGTTCAGCCTGGAGGATGGTGCAATAGTCTGGGAGGCACCAACCTACTCTCAGATTGCTGTGGAACATCCCAGCAGCTGTGCGGCCTGCCACTTGGTCTCTGAACCCATTGGTGTAATACGGCACACACACAGGGCTTGCCACACTCGCAATACGGGCCGAAGCAAGCTGTTGCAGAATGTGCTGGGTGCAATTCCTCTTGCTGCCTGGGAGGACTGACCAGTGCACTATCATCAGCTCTGGTGCCCAAGGGGGCAGTAATGTGCGGTTTACTGCTGGCGTGTCGTAGCCCTTTGCCTCAAGCAGTGGCATGGGTAGGGGCTTCTTTGTGGCATCTGCAACTGGCCACATCCATCAGCGGCCGGGGGGTATTGTTATGTCATGTCCCTGGCAGACCCTTATGTCCCTCATCAATTTGTCAGCCCCTGGAAGTTGGACGTACTTTGCTATCCTTCTGGCAGCCTCAAGTTTGATCCTGTCCTCAACGGGCTGCAGCTGGGCCTCAAAGTTCAAAGTCACTGCATTAGCCCACCTAGGAGCCCCCAGCATGTCCCGTACAGCTATGTTCTGGACAACACTGAGACACTTGATGTTTGTAGACTTGGCATGAACCAGAGCAAGTGCTTCATAGTCCATGAGTGAGCATATGGCTTGTTTGTAGAACAGCCTCATGACCTCATAGCTGGCTCCAACCCTAGGGGTGGCAATGGCACTCATTGCCCTGACCCTTTGTAGATCTCTCTCTTTGATGCATTCTATGTTTTTTTAAGGTAAGATGCCTGTTGATGTAAATGCCAAGGCACTTACAGCTCTGAACCCATTAGAGGTTTATGCCTAGAATCTGCAGCCTCTGACTGGGTTCCCTGGTGAGACGGATCATGGCTTTGGATTTTTCTGCAGATATCTTGAACCCCAGGTGACAGCAGGTGGTAGCCAGCAGATCAAGATCCTTCTGGGCACTATGCATCAGCCAGCGCTGTATACAACTAAGTCATCTAAGTAAACTTCTGCACCATCCAGTCCTCCAGTAAGTATGTTCATAATATGCTGGAATGTAGCAGCTGCATTACAGAAGCCAAAGGGCATAACACAATAATTATACAAGCAACCAGGTATTACCTGGAGTTTACCTGGAGAGAGTTCCGGGGGTCAACGCCCCCGCGGCCCGGTCTGAGACCAGGCCTCCTGGTGGATCAGAGCCTGATCAACCAGGCTGTTGCTGCCGGCTGCACGCAAACCAACATACGAGCCACAGCCCGGCTGATCCGGAACTGACTTTAGGTGCTTGTCCAGTGCCAGCTTGAAGACTGCCAGGGGTCTGTTGGTAATCCCCCTTATGTGTGCTGGGAGGCAGTTGAACAGTCTCGGGCCCCTGACACTTATTGTATGGTCTCTTAACGTGCTAGTGACACCTCTGCTTTTCATTGGGGGGATGGTGCATCGTCTGCCAAGTCTTTTGCTTTCGTAATGAGTGATTTTCGTGTGCAAGTTCGGTACTAGTCCCTCTAGGATTTTCCAGGTGTATATAATCATGTATCTCTCCCTCCTGCGTTCCAGGGAATAGAGGTTTAGAAACCTCAAGCGCTCCCAGTAATTGAGGTGTTTTATCTCCGTTATGCGCGCCGTGAAAGTTCTCTGTACATTTTCTAGGTCGGCAATTTCACCTGCCTTGAAAGGTGCTGTTAGTGTGCAGCAATATTCCAGCCTAGATAGAACAAGTGACCTGAAGAGTGTCATCATGGGCTTGGCCTCCCTAGTTGGTAAAGCCCAATATCTCTTGAGCTCTGGGTGACAGGGGGACTTGGTCATACCCTCTTAACAAGTCCAATTTACTAATATACTTAGCTCTGGAGACCTTGTCTATCAAGTCATCAATTCTGGGAATCGGGAACCCATCAGGTATGGTTATAGCATTGACTTTTCTAAAATCCGTGAACATACGGGTGGTCCCGTCTGGTTTGGGGACTAGAATGCACGGAGATGCCCAAGGACTGTTACTAGATTTTATCAACCCATGTGAGAGTAAGAAGTTCATCTCTGCCTCTAGCTCACCTTGTTTCATGGGACTCACTCTGTAGGGAGATTGCTTGACTGGGGTAGGCTCCCTGAGAGTAACATCATGCACACCCAACGTACAAGGTTTTGGGGCGTCGTTGAATAGTTGGAGGTTTGCCTTAATCAGGGTTTTTATTTCGTGTCCTTTGTCTACTTCCAGATTTGTCAGTAGAGAATTTAGATTCCTTAAGGCTGTCGAATTGTTCAGAAGAACCGGTATTTCTATCATTTCATCCAAACTTGCTGGAGCCTGCTCTTGATTCAGAGATGTTACAGTAGAAATTAGAGAAACGATTCCTGAATAGGGCTTAAGTTGGTTAAAATGATACATCCGTACGTTCCTCGGCATCCTTACCACGTAGTTCACATCACTTATGCGCTTCACGATTTCTAAAGGACCTTCAAATTTGGGTTTTAGAGCATGTCCCTGATGAAATCGTTGAACCAGAACTTTATCCTTTAGTTCAAATGAACGAAGTTTAGTTCAGCAATCATATTCCTCCTTCAACTTAATCTTTGCTTGTTGTAAGTTTTCAGCGGCCAATTCTCTTGCTAGACTCAGGCGTTCTTTCATTAAGGTAGGAGAGCTCCTAAAAGTCGGCATTTCTTCCCCGGTCAAAGCCTCTTTGAGAACCTGTACCGGTCCTCTAATTTAATGCCCATATATTAACTCAAATGGTGAAAACTTCAAGTTGTCTTGTTCGCTTTCTCTTAGGGCAAACAAGAGTAGTGGAATGCCCTCGTCCCAATTGTTGGAAAACTGCAGACAGTAGGACAGCATCATAATCTTCAGAGTTTGATGGAACCTTTCCACCACGCCTTGCGATTGGGGTCGATAGGCCATTGCATAAACCATCTTGACTCTTAACTGAGCCAAAGCTTCACAGTAAATTTTTGATGTAAAATTCCACCCTTGATCCGATATAACTTCTGTTGGAAATTCGAAGTGAGGGAAGAATTTAATCAATGCTCTCACTAATAGGCGAGCATTAATCTTCCTGAGGGGAACTGCTTCCGGGTACCTGGTGATGGTATCCATGATTGTGAACAGGAACTGGGTGCCCTGCCGAGTCTTGGGTAGCGGGCCGGCACAGGCGATCACCAGACGTGAAAAGGGTTTGCCTCTTATTTGTATAAGGTTCAACGGTGCATGTGGTGGATTATGTGCGGGTTTACCTACTAGCTGACATACAGAACAGCTTCTTACGTACTATTCCACTTCTTGCTTCATTTTTGGCCATGTAAAGTGCTTAGCAATTTTTCTAAAAGTCATCTTTTGTCCCAGATGTCCACCTTGGGGACTGTCATGAGCAAACTTACATACTAAATTTCTAAACGGGGTAGGTAAGACCACTAGATGATCACTTTTAAGAGATCCTTGTTTCTTTTTCAGTAAGTCCTTCTCCCAATAGTAACAGCAGTCACTTTTAAGGGCTTCTTCTCCTGACACAGCAAACTTCATGATGTCACTTAAGGAGGTGTCTATTTGGAGTTCTCTTACTAGATCCTCCTTCGAAAACAAATCTATTTCGGAAACCACCGACTTTGGAACTCATATTGGTTGCAGGTGGACTGTTGGCTCGAAACTCGAGCTTTAGTTGAATATGACTCCTACTCCTACATCGACGTCGTCCATGACTTCCTCCCATACCAATGGAGAACGTGACTGTTTGGTCACTGCTCAGAGGAAAGAGAGTAGGTTCCATTTGTCGGGCTTCGATGACGTAATTTTCCTCAGTTGGATTTTCCATAACTATGGGTTCTTTCCATATTCCTTCTTTCGCTAAGTCGTTCCCAATCAATAGGACTATGCCTTTTATGGGGAAGTTAGTGGGAGACACTAATTGACGTCCAGCCAGTAAAAATAGGAGTTTCGACATATAACTTGTATAGAGGTACTCGTGTAGTAGGGGCCACTATAAGCTTCCAACAGAGTGTCGAAACCCATGTATGATTTGCCCGGGGGGGGAATGATGACAGTCCATCTCTTAATAAAGTTATGTAGGATCCTGTATCCCTAAAAGAGTTTACTCCCAACAACTGGCTATCGGTAATTCCTACTTTGCTTTTGGAAAAGTAAGGTCTCATAGCCCATGACAAGTTTGACGATGATATCCATGTTGTGCTTAGTCAACTAGGAGAATCTGTTCCTTTTCCCTGGGACCAAGCGTCTACTCCTGGTTTGGACTTCCTTGGATGAGTCGTAGAGGATATGATTTGTGTGGGCAATCCATAGGATGGACTCCTTCCGTTTTCCCTATCATGCTTAAAGCACTGTGATTTGAAATGTCCCAGCTTTGAACAGTACGAACATTTTATTTTTCCCGATGACCTATCTGGTCTATAGGATGGGTTCGATTGAATTTGGTGTTTTATTTCGGGTTTACTTGTTACACAGGAATGATCAAGTTGGGTAGCTCGCTTACTGAAAGGCTTTGTAGGTTTGGGTCTCGCTGCTGGCTTGATAACCTGGCTGTTTTCAGATTGTACCAATCTCTGGGAAATCTCAAAGTTGTCTGCCAACGCAGCAGTCTCTAACAACGTCGTTCGTGGATGGCCATCAAGATATTGGCGAACTCCCTCTGAAAAATTCACGTACAAATCTTCTAGACACATTAATTGTGTTAGATCTTTTAAAGTCGTGACCCAAGAAGCTCGACACCAACGTTTAAAGGCCATTGCTTTCCCTCGGGCTAAACCTACATAAGTTTGTCCTGTTTGCCATTACATAGAACGGAAAGCTATTTGGTAACTAATAGGGAGCATGTCATATGCTTCTAAAATAGTTCTCTGTACAACGTCGTACTGGATATAAAATTCATACGGTAAAGAGGTGACACAAGACTGCGCCTTTCCATATAGAGATGTGTGCAGCAATGTGGCCCATTTGTCTTTGGGCCAGCCCATTGAACGTGCCTCATTCTCAAAAATTTTAAAGAATTCATCTAAGTCCATTTCGTTAAACTTAGGTACCATCAGAGCTGCTTTATGCAAGTCAAACCCGGTTACAGTGCTCTTCATATCTCTCTCTTCCGGACCTCCCTTCTGCTTTGTTTCGAAACGAGACCTTTCACGCCTAAATTCTTCCTCGTTTAGATGTCTTCTAGCTTCGATTTGAAAGTTTCGTAATAGTAATATGCGTTGTATTGTCTCTAGTTGTTCGGACGTGAAATTCCCAAAAGATAATGACACCGATGGGAATTCGGTCGTCTTCTCCAGAAGTATTTTGGGACGAGCACCAGTTCTAAGATTATCCCAGTCATTTGACTGAATGTTCGTTCCAGCCACGGACACATACTCTGGGGAAATGAACGGGGAGGAGCTTTGAGACTGGACTGAGTAGTAAGGCCTCGTAAACCCTTGTTTAACTTCATTATTTAAGGCAGTTCTCGTCCTTGGGATTTCTACTTCCTCGAATTGAGAAATAAGGCTATCTTCCGAATTTTCTAATTCTGGCATTACTGGGGATCTTGGGAATAATCTATCCCTAATTAGTAACCTAAGAGTTTCTGCACTATGGTGTCTGTTATAAGGTATATCTAACTACCTAGCTATTTGCCAACACGTCTGTAATTTTAGGGTGTCAAGAGTAGCCTCTGTTAACTCATCAAATCTTACTCCTAAGTTAATATTATATCATAGTTAGTATCTGTCCATTTAACTTTGTTTTCCACTACTTATTTTAGTCCCTTTTATATTTCCTCCTTTATTTTAACTTTTAATAACTACCTTAATTCATATATTCACATTTGTTAAAATAATTAAGATGCTATTTTCAGGTGCTAAAGTGTAATACTTTCATTATTTTACTATTATATTCCCTAGCTCCTTTATATTTTAGATAAAGAATATTTACATTATTTTTATTCTTAAGTCTAGTTATAGAATCACTTTCAATCTTCTGATTACAAGCACTGATCCTGATACCAACCCCTTACTAAATGACTTACATGAATCCAACAGCAACTGTAATTATTACACAGCAGAACAAGCAAAAGCACTTCTCAGAGCCAACAACATGTCTTTAACTACAATGTCAGATCTTTAAGCAAACACTTAGATGATCTCACAGTGTTACTAAATTCCCTGCATGCCAGTATGTCCATCATCACTCTCACCGAAACCTGGCTATAGCCAGATACTACAGATGTCTATGCCATTCCTGGTTACACAGCCATACACAACTGTAGGCCAGACCAGCAAGGGGGTGGCACAGCAATACACGACTCAGACCAACTCAAATGTATAAATAATTTCTACTGTAACGTCTCTGAATCAAGAGCAGGCTCCAGCAAGTTTGGATGAAATGATAGAAATACCGGTTCTTCTGAACAATTCGACAGCCTTAAGGAATCTAAATTCTCTACTGATAAATCTGGAAGTAGACAAAGGACACGAAATAAAAACCCTGATTAAGGCAAACCTCCAACAGAGTGAGTCTCTTGAAACAAGGTGAGCTAGAGGCAGAGGTGAACTTCTTACTCTCACATGGGTTGATAAAATCTAGTAACAGTCCTTGGGCATCTCCGTGATATATGATATATAAAGGAGGAGATCAAACAGGCCTGAATAACTATTGGCCAATATCTAACTTATCCCTTCTCTCTAAAATCTTTGAAAAATTAATTCATTGGCAGATCTACTCATTCCTCATTTCCCACAAGATACTCAAATCCCTGTCAGTTTGGGTTCAGTTCTAATAAAAATACGAATGATGCTATTATACACATGCTATAATAAATATACACTGCACTCGCGAAAAAAGAAGTCCCATTGGGGATCTTCATTGATTTACGTAAAGCTTTTGATACAGTTGACAATGATTTGTTGCACATAAAATTATCACACTATGGTATAAGAGGGCACTCCCTCAACTACCTAAAGTCATACCTTTAGCAGGAAGCCAATATGTTTTTAACAAATGGAGCAAACTTTTCCCACACAACCAATTCAGTTGGTGTCCCACGGGAAGGTCCTGGCCCTCTTCTTTCCCTTTACAAAACGCCTACCAAAGACCAAAAGTTTTCTCCACTCAACCCGTATTTACCAAATATGTAAAAACGAATTACAGAAATATCTAGGGAAATAAAACAAGCAACTCTAAATATTGACAAAACCTATTCATTATTTTGGGAACAGAACTAAGATGTTCACTTAACATAAATTATGGTTCACCTATCAAAAGATCCCAAAGGGGTAAATTCTTAGGAATCCCCTTGATAAAAACCCCAAATTCCAAACATGCCAACAAATTTTCCAAGAAAATCTATAAAGACCGTAGGCGTATTATCGAAGATACGTGTTGTTCAAAAATCAGCTCTCCTTCCCATTCATCACTCATTTACTCCTATCTCCCCTGTGGAATTTTCTTAGGGGGCTTAACAAAAATCATCTGAACAAAAAATTCCCCAACAAAAGGCTGCAGTCGAATAATAAAAAATTCCTCCTCCAGACAGCATGCTCCCCCAATATTAAAAACTCTAACTCTTACAAGACACCATACTATTTTTGGCCTACTATTACATAGAACACTAAACTCAGATATAAACCCCCCCCTCAAATTCTATTCCCAACCAAAGAACACATGCCAAACACAAAGCACAGATCACTCTCTGATGTTCCCGTGTCCTCTCACACTATGAAAAAACTCATTGCACATAAAAGGCCCAAAAAATTTTGGGAATTCAATATCTGTGAATATAAAAGAAAAAAGTGGTTTACAATTCAAGACTTTCTTAAAAAACACAGTATATATCCTTGTCGATCTAGGAACACTCCGGATTCCAGGATAATGACCAGGGAAAAGAATGTGATAAGGGGGGGTCTGATAACCTCAGGGCTGTCGGGTACAAGTTTAATATGTTTAATCACCCCCCCGGGGGGGTAAGAGTTTTATTCCTTGCTTTACTAATGGGAAAAAAAGTAAACAAAGGATTCGGGTACGGGTGGGATTCCAAGATAATAGCAGGAAAAAGAATGTGATACTCGGGGACAGCTAACCCAGAGCTGCAGGGACAGTTTAATATGTTTTTTATCCCCCAAGGGGATAGAGAGACTTTTTTTGTGTATTACTAAGTATAAAAAGGTAGATAATGATCACTTTTGACCCCCCAAACTCTATCACTTGTAGATGGGAAGGGCAGTAAAAAGGGTTTCAGGTGACGGGGTTTCAAGCTTGCCATCTCCGAGGGAGTTCCCGGTCTGCAACTCACGACCAATGTTGCATTCAAACACTGCGGGGTTCAAAGAACGCGGTAATGGAGAGCAGCGGGTCCCCGAGGGAATTTTGCCGCCCGCCCATACCCAGCAAAAAAAAGGTTCTTCCGGGTACTAGGGTCCCTTTTTATTCTGCGGCTGCTAGATCTTTCCAGGGGGGGGAGGCTTGAAGCAGTAAAAAAGGTCATCTGGAAGACCTTTGTTGATGAGCCCCAAAAGGATTTTGACATATATATTTTCCTCTTCCCCGCTCCAGATGGGGAGGGCTTAAGTGGTGTGATATTGTTTATATATATGTTTAGACTAGAGAATAGAAAAATATATGTTATATGTAAAAAAAATAAAAATCAGAGTTTGACAATTTTTTTTTAAAATTCACTAAAAAAAGGCAAAAGCTGTGAAAAAACTTTTTCGCAAGAAAAAGGGGCGAAACGTGCAAGTTTTAGTGGTTAATGAATGATGCACCCCCCTGTTCCTTTCTGTAAGATTGAAACCCCACTCGAAAATGATTCCTTTTCGGTACCATCCCCCGCCTTTACTCCATTGGGGGTCTTTTTACTCCATCTGCTGTCTTCCCCTCTCCCTGGCTTACTAATCTCCAGCTTTTTACTCTCACGTGGGGGGTTTTCCCCTTTCCCTTCTCCGACTGGTTGTCAGGGTGTGCTTCAAGGTGGCAGTTTGTTCCCCCGTGCGGCAGTGACCTCAACAGAGTCATCAATTGGCAGTAGCAACGTGGGGTCCACAAAGAGGTCATCAGATGAATGGGGGAAAGGGTCGCATTTCATCGTTGTCGAGTCGGGTTCTTTTTTTATAGGGTCCCATATCAGATGAAGTGTTCCCACTTCCCCAAGGGTGTAAGTCTTTAAAAAAACATATTTATCATTTCAAATAAAGGAGTGGGACTGTCTTAATTACCCAAAAGGGGGGAAACATAGAAGACATACCCTTTTCCGGAAGTCTATGTATGCGTTTTTTCTATCTCACAATGACACCGGGTTTAGGAGTTTGATGCGGCGGGTTTCCCCCCTTCCAATCTCACCGATAAAAACAAAACTTTACAAAATTTGACTGCCCCGTGAAAACGTTGAAAAAAAAGAGACCAACTTTAAATTATTAGAAATCTTTGCGCTCGTTTGTTTTTTTATATTCAAAGAAAAGTATCCATTACCAGCCGAAAAATCAAAACTTTACAAATTTTGCTGGCCAGTAAAAAATGTTGAAAAAAGGATCAACTTTTAAAAATTATTATAAGTCTCTGCATCGTTTGTTTGTTAATATTTAAAGAGAAGTTTTTGCAAAAATAAAAGTCCGCCCTTACCGAATTGAAATGTCTGGGGTTCCCTTCACCATTGATGAGGTAAAGGGGTATGGGAAGGTCAGCCTTTTTTTGCGGGGAAGACAGCTTCGCGGGTTTATATACAGCTCGAGAGGGGCCCTTTCCCCCAGGGGGGGTATTTGGGGGATACTTCGTAGAGGTGACCCTTTTCCTCCAGAGGGAAACAAATGAACCTTGACTATTAGGCAAAAATGTAATTTCCAGGGAGGCAACTTTTTAAAATTCTCTCTAGCTAGCATCACTAATCTGTCATTGATAAAAACGATTTTTCGAGTTTTTTTTAAAAAAAAAAAAGGGGGGGGGGGGGGGGGGGGGGGGGGGGGTTTTTTTTTTTGGGGGGGGGGGGGGGGAAAAAAGAAAAGGGTTGTGGGGGGGGGAATTTTTTTTTAAAAAAAAAAAAAATCCAAAAACTTTTTCTTAGAAAAAAATTATTAAAAAATATGGGCCTGTGGGGGAAATCATTTTTTCTGGGCGATAAAAAAAGAAAATAAATTTTTATTTTAGGGGGGTTAAATTTTTTAAATTTTTTGCCAATTTTTTTTTTTTTCCGACTTTAAAGAAAAGATCTATTTTTTGGGCGAGGAAAAAAAAACCATTCTGAGCAAAAAATAAAACTACCATTTTGGGGCGGGGGAGGAATGAAATTAATTCTCAATTTTCCGTTTTTTCAAAGGGGAACGCTTATTGCTTCTGTTAAAAAAATATTATTTTCCCTGGGGGCAAATCATAAAAATAAATTTTCTTCCTTAAAACCCAAAAGGTTAAGCCATAATATAATTTATTAAAAGAGGGGCCGCTTAGGGAAAAATGTATTATTTAAATACCAGATAAACGGAGGTCCCCTGCTAAAATATTAGGGGCCATTTTTTATTTTTTTCCTCATGGCCCTGTATGGGCCAAAATTACATAAAAATTTTTGGGGGGAATTCAACCCTGCTATCTAAAACTGTTTATTTTAATACACATAAACTTAGACATTAAAAGTAAATTTCCTTTGGTCTGGCTAGGCTTTTTCAAGGGGAATAATTTATTTTGGGTTAACCCTATTAACCATAGCTTTTCCTAATTAAATGGTTTGTTTTATATCGCTTTTTCAAACCAGCTTGAGGGGTTTAATTAGTAATTTTTTAACAATTTTGGGAAAATATTGGTAGGTGGATATGTCCAGAGCCAAGGGAAAAACCAAAATTATATTTTCTTTACATTTTGTAGTATTGTGGGCCCCCGTGTCTGGCGAAATGGGGTGTTCGCAAATTTTAGTTTATTCTCCTCCCCCTTAAAATGGGAAGAGTACCCCCAGTGGGGGGATATCCAACTGGCTTGTTTTTATGAGCTGCGAGTTTAAAGAATGACCCTAATTAAAAATAGAATTTGTTTCCCTTATTTGCTCGCCCCGGAAAACTGGCACTTTTAAATAACTGTTGGATAGGCCATTTACAGAGCGATGTTGCTTGTTTTCCCCCAGTGGACTTTGCCCCCAGCCTCTGTTAAGTCCCTTTAAATTCTAAACAAATTTTTTCCCAAATCTGAAATGCTCCGGGAACCCCGGAAATTTTAATTTAGAAAATTTCTTTTAGTTTTTTGGGGAGAGGAAGGTTTTTAGGTAGAGTTTCAAAAATCTGAGTGCGAGTTGGACTCTCAAATTGTCTCATCTATGCGGTGCGGGAATTGTTTGAGCTTTAAAAAATAATCAAATTTAAAGGGCTTGGTCCACTGTTTTCAGCCCGACACCCCCATGGTAATAAGCAACTGTTTTACGAGAGAGAATACTCCATTTTTTAACCAACTTGGTTCGTCGGCCCCTTTATTAACTGCATTTATTATTCACCCGTCGTTAGCCACCCCCTTTTCTCTGCCACCCGTAATAACTTTCTTTGCAACTCCTTTTAAAGCATCTATCCCCCGAGATTTAAGAGCAGTTTCATGCTGTTTTTCCAGACGAAATATCAGCTTTTAGTTCCAAATTCTACTGCCTTGGCCAGCCCTCTGAAAAGAAAAAAGGTAAAACTCTTTTAGTAACCCCTAAAGCCCCAAAAAATCCCCCCCCTTGGACCCGTATGGTGGTGAAAAGTTTGTAATCCCCCAGACCCGCTCCCCCCATGGGAGGGTTTTAGGGAGAATAAACCCAAATTCCTGCTCAGAGGGGACTTTAAAGGGACAGCATGTTTTCGGTTAGAGAAACAATAACATTTTTTACGCGGATTGTTTATTTATTTTTCGGTCTTACATGTAACCTACGGTAGTGGAATGACCGCTTTCAAAAGACGATTACGACCAAATGACTGTCATTTTGATGTATTTTTTTCTAAATTTAGTTACGGGATAGGGGTTTTTAATCATGGGAGGCCCTTTTAATAACCCCCTCGGAAAAAGGAAAGCATCCGAATATTGCTAAAAAGACTTGTATATTTTCGGTTCCAAATATCATATATATTAAAAAATAATCAACTCCGGGGAGTGGGGTCGGTTTGAAAGGGGCAATCTCTTGGGGAGAGGGTCCCCGGGGGCACGTCCTACGAAATAAATATATTTTTAGCACTGAAGCCCAAGCACCGGCTTTCCGGGTTTAATTGAGCTTTAAATAAAGTGGCAGCATGTTTTTTCCCGTAAAGGTTCGGATCTGTCGAAACTAAAACCCCCCCAATTCCGGCATCTAAATTTAGTTTTTTCCCTTTTGGGAAATGTGCCCCAATAATTTTTTAAAGGCTTTTTTTAAATCAGGTTGTT
>NC_069480.1:17033492-17071368 GCF_026875155.1 Cherax quadricarinatus
CTCCCCTTCACCTTCGGGGGAATATCGATAGAAATTTTTTCCTTGGGGCGTCATATTATGCTATATATTTTTTTTTAAGGTGTACTTTTTATGTTTATATGCTATTATTATATTGCATTATGTCATAATAGATCAATTGTGATAGATAAATAAGCCTTATAATTGATATTAGCGTGGGTATGGAATATTTTGTTGGCTGGAGGTGTCGGCCATTTTGTGCACTATTCCCAGGGGTTCCCGATTGGTGCCGCGACCATGTTAGCTCCGCCCGCTCGGGAATGATCTCGGAATTTGTATTATATTTTACACAAAGATATACGAAAACGATAAAAATAACACGGGGAAAAACGTAACAAAAACGTCAACAAAGCTGAGTCAGCGCTTCTTACGCAATATGTTGCGTCAGCGCTGTCACCGTGCCTGTTATAAATGGCTGTAATTCCTTTTAGAAACATCGTACAAGGATAATAATTATACCAGAGTGTAGCCAGAAAGTTCAGCTATTTTTTGGTAACAATAACTCCATTTTTCATATTTTTTCGATTTTTTTTTGCACCGCGCGCGTGAACCTGACTGCTCCCTTCACGCATATATGTCTGAACCTCAATTATGTTGTGATCTGAGTATATTGTTTTTGATATGGTGACATTTCTTATCAGATCATCATTGTTTGTGAAGATGAGGTCTAGTGTATTCTCCAGTCTAGTAGGCTCTATTATTTGCTGGTTTAAATTGAATTTTGTGCAGAGATTTAAAAGCTCGTGTGAGTGTGAGTTTTCATCAGAGCTGCCTCCTGGTGTTATTACTGCAACAATATTATTTGCTATATTCCTCCATTTTAGGTGCCTTAAGTTGAAATCCCCCAGGAGCAAGATGTTGGGTGCAGGAGCTGGAAGATTTTCCAGACAGTGGTCAATTTTTAACAGCTGTTCCTGGAATTGCTGGGATGTTGCATCCGGAGGCTTGTAGACTACCACAATGACTAGGTTTTGGTTCTCGACCTTTACTGCTAAAACTTCCACTACATCATTTGAGGCATTAAGCAGTTCTGTGCAAACAAGTGACTCTGCAATGTACAGGCCAACCCCCCCCTTTTGCCTGTTCACTCTGAAGTTGTTACAGGGCTGAGTAAACCTTCACATACCTTTAGCCGTGAACCCAGTCTAGGTCGATGCCCAGGACCCACAGCTCTGACCGGGTTCCCTAGTGAAAAAGAGCATGGCTTTGGATTTTGCCAGAGATATATCCTGAGCGCCAGGTGACGGCAAGTGGATGCCAGCAGATTCCCCTGGGCACACTGCAAAAGCTGGCGCTTCCTAGGTATGACAATTGCCAGGTCATTGGCGTAGCTGAACAGGAAGGTGCCTGTGGAGAAAGCCAGGCACACCAGCTGCTGCATCAGTGCATTGAATAGGGCAGGACTAAGCACCCCACCCTGAGGAGTGCCGTTGTCCAGTGTCTTGAGAAAGGAGGCATGCCCCCTGGAAGCGTATATGAGCCCGCATGTCCTGGAGATAGGAACAAAGCCATGCAATCAGCCTGCCCTTAACCCCCCTGCGGGCCAAGAGTGAGAGGATGGTAGGTGCACTGCACAGCTCAAAAGCTTTCTCGAGGTCAAGGAAGACAACAATGTGGGCTAATGCGTCCAACCCAATGCCAGCCAGGATGGTGGTGACGCTTTCGAAAGTGCCCACTCATCTGATGAAGCCAAAGAGGTGTTTATGAGGAGGGCCAAGCTTCCACCTCAGGCATTCCAACACCATCCATTCAAACACCTTCTAGATGCAACTGGTGAGGGAGATGGGTCTCACACTGCCAGGATCCCAAGGCTTAGGAATCAGTATGATGTCAGCCTCCTTCCATACAGCAGGGAGTTTGCCAGCTCGCCAGGTCTGGTTGATGACCTCCAGGACAGCTGCATGACCAGAATGGCCAGACCGAGTGATCATGCCATAGGTGATGCCATCATGCCCTGGTGCAGTGCTCTGATGACATGCTTAAGCTGCCTGGAGCTCCTGGTCAGTGAAGTCTTCATCTGTGACATCCTTAGCCTGGCATACCGCTTGGATCACCATCATTCTCCTAGGAAGGAGGGTGGCTTGTAGGTCCCGGAAATCCTGAGGCAGTTGAGCCATGGCTGCTCTGGAGGTGAAAAGGTCCACCAGACTTTCCGCCTCCATTGCGGGGTCCGAGTGCATTCAAGCCACACTGTGACACTATGCAGTGGTCAGTCTTAACTTCATTCAAATCCCAGATAAGGTGGTGAAGTAGCTGAGGGAGGCACACTACTTGAACCATTTAGCTTGCCGGACCCTGTACTCACCTAATTCACCTAATTGTGGTTGCAGGGGCCGAGACTTAGCTCCTGGCCCCGCCTCTTCACTGACCGCCACTAGGTCCTCTCTCTCCCTGCTCCATGAGCTTTATCACACCTCGTCTTAAAACTATGTATAGTCCCTGCCTCCACTACATGGCGTAATAGCACACAAAATGCGTGCTAAAGGAATAACAGGAAAAGTCGGTCGATGGATCTATAATTTCCTCACTAACAGAACACAGAGAGTAGTCGTCAACAGAGTAAAGACCCAAGGCAGCTACGGTGAAAAGCTCTGTTCCACAAGGCACAGTACTCGCTCCCATCTTGTTCCTCATCCTCATATCCGGCATAGACAAGGATGTCAGCCACAGCGCAGTGTCTTCTTTTGCAGATGACACCCGAATCTGCATGACAGTGTCTTCCATTGCAGACACTGCAAGGCTCCAGGTGGACATCAACCAAATCTTTCAGTGGGCTGCAGAAAACAATATGAAGTTCAACGATGAGAAATTTCAATTACTCAGATATGGTAAACACGAGGAAATTAAATCTTCATCAGAGTACAAAACAAATTCTGGCCACAAAATAGAGTGAAGCACCAACGTCAAAGACCTGGGAGTGATCATGTCGGAGGATCTCATCTTCAGGGACTATAACATTGTATCAATCACATCTGCTAGAAAAATGACAGGATGGATAATGAGAACCTTCAAAACTAGGGAGGCCAAGCCCATGATGACACTCTTCAGGTCACTTGTTCTATCTAGGCTGGAATATTGCTGCACACTAACAGCACCTTTCAAGGCAGGTGAAATTGCTGACCTAGAAAATGTACAGAGAACCTTCACGGAGCGCATAACAGAGATAAAACACCTCAATTACTGGGAGCGCTTGAGGTTCCTAAACCTGTATTCCCTGGAATGCAGGCGGGAGAGATACATGATTATATACACCTGGAAAATCCTAGAGGGACTAGTACCGAACTTGCACACGAAAATCACTCACTACGAAAGCAAAAGACTTGGCAGACGATGCACCATGCCCCCAGTGAAAAGCAGGGGTGTCACTAGCACGTTAAGAGACCATACAATAAGTGTCAGGGGCCCGAGACTGTTCAACTGCCTCCCAGCATACATAAGGGGATTACCAACAGACCCCTGGCAGTCTTCAAGCTGGCACCGGACAAGCACCTAAAGTCGGTTCCTGACCAGCCGGGCTGTGGCTCGTATGTTGGTTTGCATGCAGCCAGCAGTAACAACCTGGTTGATCAGGCTATGATCCACCAGGAGGCCTGGTCACAGACCGGGCCGCGGGGGCGTTGACCCCCGGAACTCTCTCCAGGTAAACTCCAGGTAAACTACATCGCTTGCCAGACTATTCCACTTCCTAACTACACTATGATTGAAGAAATACTTCCTAACATCCCTTTGATTCATATGAGTCTTCAGCTTCCAATTGTGACCCCTTGTTTCTGTGCCCCATCTCTGGAACATCCTGTCTATGTTCACCTTGTCTATTCCACGCAGTATTTTGTATGCGTGAGACATTGTGTGCATGCCGCACCACTTCCATGAGCAGACGCATGGACTCAGCCGTGGGATTACGCCTGTGCAACTTGTGTACGACGTTGATCCGGTGGTTCTACTCTCTGATATCCTCATTGTTGAACCACCAGTCATGCTTGTATGACCCTCTGCCTGTAATCTTAGGTATGGCTGCCTCAGCTGCAAATGTGAAGGCCACCTGCAAGCTCTGAGCCGCCTCATCTGGATCATCCGGAAGAGTAGACTCTGCCCACCAGTGCTCGATGACCTCCTGGAAGCACTGCCAGTAGGTAGGTGCGGGAGGCGGGCACCACTGGACATCAGTGTGGTGACCACTGCAAAGTGATCACTAGTGAGATGGGGGTGAACCTCCCATCTTGCTGTCGAGAGAAGCCGTCTAGAGATGAATGTAACGTCCAAGCAGCCACCGTATTGATGGGTTGGCTCACCATTGTTGAGGAGGGCGATCTCGGAGACCTCCTCCAGCCAGCCGCAAGGTGCCGCCCAGCTGCATTGGTAGGAGAGACAGACGCAAGTATTGAGTGGTAGGCCATGACATCCCCAGCCGCAACAAGACCCTCCAGGGATGGGGCGAGTGCTGCCACCTCTGAAATGTCAAGGGTGTACGGAGACTTCTGTATATGTTGTAAACCACGAGAGGTCAATCCGGCAGGTGCAGGGTGGCAGCTTGAACCTCCATGCCCTCTCTGCAGTTGATGGGGTCAGTGGAGATTGAATGAGGGATAGTGGTCCTGACGTAGATCGCCGTACCCCTGCCAGTCACTTCCAGGCGCTGAAGGTAAGCTGAGAAGCCCAGGATACGTGGCTGCGTTTGATGTGACGAATTTGTAAGCGTCTCTTGGAGCAGGAAGACATCAACCTCATCCTGATTCAATCTCTGCCTGGAACTCGTCGTCCGTTGTTGGTGATTCCAGGGCCTCTTCCATCATGGACTGGAAGGACTCCTGGATGATGGCTTGAAAATCCATTGAGTCGTTCCTGTCCAGTAGGACCACGCCCAGCATCCACGACAGGAGTTGTCTGCAGGCACCCCTGTCCTCTGCCGATGGCAGCAGGCGACAGAGGAGCGCTGAGATGACCCCGATGGTTTACTTCAGTTGAGTGGGAAATGACTATACCATTACCTCTGTAGGTGTTGAGCTGGATGACACTTCGAGTCGGGGCCGAGTCACTGGGTATGTTTAGGTGGGTGTTGACACTGCACCTGCATAAGCCGGATGCACTTTGGGTCCGGCCTGAGTGGCAATGGGCTTCCTGGTCTCCTGGCGGGGAACCTCTGCCTGATTCTGGCCACTCACAGGAGGGGCCTGCCCTTGGGAAGAAGAATGCTGGTGGGATGGCACGACAATGATGGTGCACTGCTGGCGCCTGCTGGTCAGTGTTCCTGGCCTGTAGCTGCTTTTCCAAGTGATTCTGTCTTCCTGGCCACTCTGCCGTCTGACCCAACAGTTGACCGCACTGCTGCAAGCCAGTGTCTGTCCCCTGATGCCACTACTGGGAGCCCAGTGCCGAAAAGTCGCTGGTATTGCCCTCTTGTGGCATCTGGGGTACCACGGCTGGAGCCCTTACTGACTGTTGCTTAATGGTTCCAAGGCTGGGTGGCGTCGGGGCTGCTGGGCCGTTCCAATGACGAACCTCCTGCTAGTGCTGCACCATCACAGGACAGCTCCAGTTCCAGGCATGGTGCCTCTTTGAGCAGTTGGCACACTTGGACTCCGGCCGAAGGGCCTCGCCGGTTGGCTGCTTGAGGATTGCAATGCAGTCCTTCGAGTCTTGTGCTTTGCTGCATGCACACACCACACTTCTTCTCTCGCTGGCAGGTGGCTGCAATATGATTGAACCCCTGACAGTTGACGCATTGCAGTGGGCCCGACAGGTAAGGTCGGGTCTTGAATCTTCCGCAGATCCCAAGGTTCAGGTATGTAGGAAGTGGACCTTTGTGGTGGATCAGCGCCTGGTGGGTGGACACCTTGTTTACCATGGCAGTGAGTCGTTCTGCCTTGACAATATTGGGCGCTTTCAAAATGGGGTCCAGTGGGAGGGGCACTGGAACATGTAAGAGCACCCCCTTGTACACCTTCTCCCAAGCAACCAGTTCCATCATGCTGGGATGCGTCACAACCAGCCTCTTTAACTCCTCATAAGAGTCTTCGTCCCCAGGAATGACCAGAACCGCGTTCCTGAAAGTGAACTCGCAGTGAAACTTGAGGAGGTATAGACCTTCCAGATACCTCACAAACCCGTAATCGGGAACTTTGAATTTGTTGAAGGCCCTGGTTGCTTGTGCCCAAGAGTAGAGCGGGAATTCTTTCTTCCATGTTGAGTCAGCCAATCCCCATCCTCTGCAGACGTCGACGCAACTGGGGTGGGGACCTGGGATAGCTCCATCCTTGCCAGTTGAGGAGGAGCTACAGCCACCTGGCTTCCTTCCACGACCCCTATGACCATCTGGGGATGCAAGTCTCCTTGAGTAGCAGCTGCCAACGGATCTAGTGGCAGAACGGCACATACAGTAGTCTCCACTCCATCCTTGGCCTTCTTGGTGGGGGCTCCCACCTGCCCCACGTCGTCCTCTGACTCGTCCCCGCATTCCAATGAACATTTAGGCCGCTCTCCTGGGTCTGACATGGTGACTGTAGGTGTGGGCACAGAGCCAGCAGCGGAGTTACTGCCCATGACCTCACAGTCGCCCACACTGGGTGCAGAGCTGTGAGGCTCAGTGCCCCAGTCGGAGCCCTTAGCCACCCTCACGTGGCTCACTGCTCTGAAGCACTGAACACATTCCAAAGATCACAGAGTCAAGCTCAGTGTCTTAAGTTAGCTTTAGCGCCATGAGAATTAGAAACAATTCAGTTTGCAATGTAGACGCCCAGTTGTTAATTCTTATGCCTAATTCAACAAGTTTATTATCGTTCTTAACTAGGAAGGTGGCAACAAGAGCAGATGCAGTCTTGCCAGAAGACTCCTGTTTAGATCCATCAGTGCATATAACTTGTGATCATTCGCTGCCTGGATGAGGTAGAGTACGGTCGTGCTTTGCACCCCTCTACTGTTTTCCCAGACGAGCTACACAGACAACAATATAGTGCGAGGTGTGTGCCGGAGAGTGAATACTGTGGGCATTGAGCTCATTAGTGGGGCTTTAACGCCTACGTCAGTAGATGTGTTATTGCCCAAAATTATAAGAGAGACATACGGCATCAGAGACAGGGATTTGTATGGAGTGACACTGAGTGGTGTTTATAGAATATTCATGAAAGTGCTAACAGCTCAAGTGTACGAGGCGTTTGTGGATCGTTTCCAAGATGTCAGCATTAACGTAACACTGACAGTGAGGGTCAGGCTGACGGATGTATCAAGACATTATTCGTGGGTCAAGCTCCGGAACGTGCCTTTTGAGGCTGATGAAGCAGATCTTAGAAATGTTTTTGAAAGATATGGGACTGTACATCTAGCCCAACCTGGAAAATGAGTTAAAGGAGCATACACTGGATTTCCTGAGGGTACTTTCAATCTCAAGATGACACTGAGACATTCTATACCCTCGTATGTATATCTCGAGGAGTTTAAAATCCAGGTAATGGTAGCATATGCCGGGCAGAGGCGTATGTGCCTACTGCGTGGTGAATATGACCATATGGCGGCAGATTGTAGCAAGCAGAATATGGGTCCTGGGCCGGCAAGGGGCGGAGCACCTGTGCATGAGAAAACAATGCCTGAGGAAGAACGGAGGCAAGGAGGAGGGCGTGGTTGCACGAGGAGTGAAGAGCTGGTGGCTCCTCCTGTGGAATCTGAAGGGGACGTGGTGATTCATGAATCACCCAGCCCATTGACAGTACAGTTGTCGAGTGAGGAGGTGCAAGTGAGTGCAGAAGTGAAAGCTATCGAGGAGGAGTTGGAGACGGTGATACAGGCTATGTTACAGTCTATGAAGGTGGAGGTCACAGTGAGCAGGTACCTGGGATCAGGGTGGAAGGAGGTGTGTGCAGGAGGAGAGAGGACCAGGTGGCACCTGTGAGGGACAGTGCAAGTGCCATGGAAGGACATGGAGGCGACTTAAGGGTGGTAGAGGTGGAAGTCCATTGTGAGGACTCCTAGGACACAGATATGGAGACTGAGGGAGCTACGAGGAAAAGGGCGGTGGCGCCAGATTCGGACGATATTCTGACGCCGGCGCAAAGGCTGGGGAATAAGGCATGGGGTTATGGTACCCAGAGTGACTCTAAGAGAGGGCCACAACAGAAGGGGGGGGATGGTTGAGAAGGAGGGTGGAGTACGTGGCAAAGGCAATGCCCAGGGGAATAGTCAGAAAGGGATGAGTCTTGAAATGAGGCGGGGAGGGAATCCTTGGGTACCAGGCTTATATGTTGCCATCTGAGCGTTTAAAAGGAGGAGTGGGTGTGTTGACCAGGGAGGTGAGCCCGTTTGTATTGCACAGGAAAGAAGAGGGGGAGGTGGGAGAGTATTACGTGTGGAAGGATGGTGGATTGGAGAGTGAGTGGCGTTCGTGTGTGTGTGTATGCCCCAGCAGAAAGTGACATGAAAGTAAAGACGGATTTTGTGCGGGAGGAACTTGTATACATCCTATGCATGTTACTGTCTGTGGCGATTGTGAGGAGGGGGGGATTGGAATTGTGTAGTTAAGAGGGTAGACGGGGAACCCATAGGAGCAGGATATTTTTCCTCAGTCTTAGGGGGGCCTGTTTAGAGATCTTTGGTTATGTGATGCTTTTAGGGGAGGTCTGTGGGAGGTGGAAGGTACTTTTATACAGCGTGGATACGCGGCTCATTTAGACAGGATATATTTATCTCAGAGGGTTTTGGTTGAGTCTTTTAAAACTATTGAGATGGTGTCTTCCGATCATAAGGCGGTAATAGTGGAGGTGGGGTGGGATGCTTTGGTTCGTAGACAGGGAAGCTATTGGAAACTGAATACGATGGTTTTGGGGGATGGAGAGGGAGTGGAAGGTTTTGCAGTATTTTGGGAACAACTTTGTGCAGAGAGAAGGACTGAGGTGGATGTGGTTGGATGGTGGGATAGTGTGGCTAAGGTAAGAATACGTCAATTTTATGTGAGGGAGGGCAAACGCATTAATCAATTGCAGTATGGTTTGTCAAATTATTTAGACTCTAGATTATGGGATTGTTACGCGAGGGGGGGGGGCGGTTATGAGGGTTTACCCCATGGAGGAAATACAAATGTTGAAGGACAAGATAAAGGATTTGCAAGAAGAGTGTTTTGCAGCGGTACGAGTACAAGCAGGCCTGGACGAAGTTCTCTGGGGCGACAAACTATCGGCTTGCATGCTGTGAGGACGGAAGGTACGACAGCACACAACTGCAATACCAGAATTGCAAGTCATTTCTTCGGTGGGGTTTTTTCGAGAGGGTCATGTATTACTGGAAACAACGGGGATGAGTGTGTATGCACATAGATGGTTTGAGGAGTACGAGAAAAGTAGTGTCATGGATGGCGAGGTTCTTGGCATGTATGTATGTGCCATGCAAACTAGGGAGGAGTGATCGGGAGGCACTGGGTGACGTCATTGAGGAGGAGGAAATATGGAGAGCCCTTATGAACATGAGGAAGGGAAAGTCACCCGGGATAGATGGTTTACCAAGCGAATTTTATGTACAACATTGGGGTCTGCTAAGCGGTTTCCTAGTAAGATTAATGAATGCCATGAAAGACGGAGGTAAGATGGGAGAATCACAGGCAACAGCGGTGGTGGTGTTGGTCCCGAAGGGTAAAAAGCAAAGTACCCTTCGGGATTGCCGAGCCATTTCGTTTCTTTGTGCTGATTATAAGCTGTTTGCGAAAATTCTTGGGAATAGGCTTAAATGTGTTGTGAGGAGGGTGGTGTTTGAGTTTCAGTTTGGGCTGTCAGGTAGTTCAATGGTCGAGGGCCATGGGATCATAAAAGGGTTTCTGGAGGACATGGAAGGGGGCAGAGGGGCATTGTTGGCATTGGATTGGCAAGGGGCTTATGACAGAGTGGAAAGAGGGGCTTTGCGGGATATTCTCCACAGACAGGGGTTTGGTGAAGAAATAGTGGGGTGGGTGGATACATTGTACTCAGGAGCGAAGGTAAGGGTGCAAATCAATCACTAAGTGAATTTTCTGCTGCAGCCCGCATGTTCCACTGGAAGATCTTCAAAGGCCACAGAGGTGGCCCTCTGATTCCATCTCTGCCTGGGACTCATCATCCGTTGTTGGTGACTCTGTGGCCTCCTCCATCATGGACTGGAAGGACTCCTGGATGATGGCCTGAAGTTCCATTGAGTCCTTCCTGTCCAGTAGGACCATGCCCAGCATCCATGACAGTAGCTGTCTGCAGGCATCCCTGCATTCCGCCGACGACAGCAGGCAACAGAGTAGTGCTGAGATGACCCCGATGATTTTCTTCAGTCGATCGGGAAATGATTCGACCATTACCTCCGCAGGCATTGAGCTGGACGACCCGTCAAGTCGGTCCTGGGTCACTGGGTATGTCTGGGTGGCTGTTGACACTGCAGCAGCAGAAGCTGGGTGCACCCTGGGCCCGGCCTGAGTGGCAATGGGCTTCTGGGCTCCCTGGCAGGGAACCTCTGCCTGACTCTGGCCGCTCACAGTAGGGGCCTGCCCTTGGGAAGAGGCCTGCTGGGGGTATGGCAAGGAATGTTGGTGCCCAGCTGGGACCTGCTGGGCAGTATGCCTGGCCTGTGGCTGTTTTTCCCATTGATTCTGTCTTCTTGGCCACCTTACCATCTGACCCCGTAGTTGACTGTGCAGCTGCAAGCCAGTGCGTTCACCCTGATGCAACTGCTGGGAGCCCAGTGCCGAGAACTCGCTGGTATTGCCCTCCTGCGGCATCTGGGGAACCGCAGTCGGAGCCCATACCGACTGTTGCTGGGCGGTTCCAAGGCTGGTTGGCGTCGGGGCTGTCTGGTCGTTCCGATGACGAACCTGCTGCCAGTGCTGCACCATCACAGGGCAGCTCCAGCTCCAGGCATGGTGCCTCTTTGAGCAGTTGGCACACTTGGGCTCTGGCCGAAGGGCTTCCCCAGCTGGCTGTTTGAGGATTGCAATGCAGTCCTTCGAGTCGTGTGCCTTGCTGCACACACCACACTTCTTGTCTCGCTGGCAGGTGGCTGCAATATGATTGAACCTGTGACAGTTGAAGCATTGTACTGGGCCCGACAGGTATGGTTGGATCTTGAATCTTCCCCAGATCCCAAGGTCTAGGTGCGTGGGAAGTGGACCTTTGTGGTGGATCAGCACCTCGTGGGTGGGCACCTTGTTCACGGTTGCAGTGAGTCACTCCACCTTGACAATATTGGGCACTTCCAACATGGGGTCCAGTGGGAGGGGCACAGGGACGTGTAAGAGCACCCCATTGTACACCCTTTCTGAAGCAATGAGTTCCACCATGCTGGATGGGTCACAACCAGCCCCTTCAACTCCTCGTAAGAGTCTTCGTCCCGAGGAATGACCAAAACCTCGTTCCTGAGAGTGAACTCCAGCAGAACTTGAGGCGGGGTAGACCTTCCAGATACCTTACACACCTGTAGTTGGGAACCTTGAATTTGTGGAAGGCCCTGGTTGCTTGTGCCCGAGCTGAGTGGGAATTCCTCCTTCCACGTGGAGTCAGCCAGTCCCCGTCCACTGTGGAGGCCAGCGCAACTGGTGTAGGGACCTGGATGGCTCCATCCTTGCCAGTTGAGGAGCTACATCCTCCTGGCTTCCTTTCACGACCCCTATGGCCATCTGGGGGTGCAAGTCTCTTTGGGTAGGGGCTGCCGACGGACCTTGTGGCAGATTTTTTTTTTTTTTTTTTTTTTATATTTTATTTAAAACCAATACAGTTTAACATAAAAATAAAGAAACAGTATGGAACCTACTCAAATTAACTGACAAACGGATTGTACCTACATGCTCGCAAGATATTACAACAAAAACTTACATCAAGAACATAACTAAAAACAAAATTACATGTCACAGGGTCATGAATTGACATATATACAAAACCTTGCATATATATAAATTGTACATATAAATGACATCTGACAAAGGTTCAATACACTTGAACATAAAATATACAAAGAAGTTATATCAGTTAAATCCCATCCTTCACATTAATCAAAAACCAAAACCTAACATCATAATCTGACTAGATAATCTACATACTTATCCCTAACAATACAGCTGAACATATCCCAACATACAAATAAACAGAAAAAGAATACAGCTTAGAACACAATAACAAGCTCTATACTGTTACAATACACCCATATACAAATTTCAGACAAATGGACTACGTCACTAAACTGTCTAGATATGTCTGTATACCATACAGACTAAAACTTAACATCAAGAACTTGCATGAACACCAAACCGGTATCAGGGTACAGACCATAATTATAAACTTTAAAAAGAATCAATCATGCATATATAAAGTATTACATAACGTCTGACCCATGACAAAGGCTCAATACAATAGAAAGAGATATATATTTATATATATACACATACACACCCACACACCCACACCCACATCCACACACACACCCACACGTACACACAAAAATTTTCACAAAATCACATTAATCAGATGCACTGTATGCACAATGCAAAACAGTATATAAGTATATCTCATCGTGCAAAAAAACAGCACGTAACATAAAAACAAACTAAACACACTTCATGTCGCAAATAACTTATTTCCCAAGAATCATGTCATACAAGACTGTTTACACATCATAATTATACAAAAAATTACTATTTATACCTACATTCTGAAAAGTGTTATATCTACCATAACGAGACCTTGAGCTCTACATCCACACTTGGATGCCATAAAGTCCCAATGAAAACCAGGAAACCATTCCAAACCCACATTCACAACACTCTCACGACCCCCCCCCCCAGGGAGGCGAGCCCGCTGTTGCCCCCTGACTCCCTCCAACCTATGAAAACCCCTTCACTCACTCATTTCCAATCACAGATTTACGAGAATCCCTAACGTTAGCATTCTATACCCCTCTGAGAAAGCCTGATCCCACCTCCTCCCATACAAATCTCTATAGAATGTTACCGCAAGAACCTTTCTTCTCTCCTCACTATCCCCTCTCCCCCTCATCACCCACGACATATATATATAATCTACCATGATATAATCTAAAGCTCTTATGACACCCTCGTCTAACCCACCCATATCTAGACTTAGAGCACGCAAAACCCGACACCCCACGGCCCCCACCCTCTGTACCAACCTACTTAACCAGCACCTAACCTCCTCTAGCCTTCACAAAAGTAAACTACATGGAATGCTGTCTCATCCCCTCCACAGATACCACACCCCCCACCCTCTACAACCTGTCTGTTTCGTAGTATCTCACCAGACGGAAGGCATCCCATGCAGAAAACGAAACATCACCTCACGCGCCCGAGGTTTTAACTTCAATTTACTAAACCTAAACCAAATACTCTTCCACGCATACATGGGGAACAAACCCTCAACTGGGACAACGCACCTACCTACAAGTAACCTACAAAAAAACCCTTATACGAACCTTTCTCAGTTCCCTAACCAACATCACAGCCCTCAAAACTATTTCACATTCCCTCAACTCCATTCCTCGATACCACATACCCAGCCTGTCGTGTATCCTTCCCAAACGCCCCGCGTTCACACCCTCACGCAACACTTCCCATTTAATAAACACACATTTAGCCCTCCGTCTCAAATCCAACAACCCCAACCCACCCTGACTTACAGGTAACATTACAACCTCCCTCCGTAACCAATCACAACGTGAACCCCATAAAAATTTGTACACCCGTCTTAGTATCCCCGCAATCGCTGTCCCTGTAATTGGGAACACAGCTGCAACATACCAAACCTTACTATACAATAAAATGTTCACGACTATCACTCGCTGTATCAGATTTAGGTGCTGGGGTCTCAGAACACCTAGACGCCCCACGATCCTTTCCAATAACCTATCCAATTTTCTCCCTCGCCGCAACCATGTCATCCCTATAAATAATACCACAAATCTTTAAAGACACTGCCCATTCTTTAACAACATTACATCTCCCCCCCACACCCCCCACCCAAGAACCCAACCCCATGCACCTTGACTTCGCACTATTTACCTGCATACCCGTGGCACTTCCAAATAATTGCACCACCTCGTCCAACACTCTCATTGACATCCCTGCACGAATGAGAACAGTGGTGTCGTCAACATATCCAATTAACCCCGGCCAGGCCCTCCCACCCCCACACTTCCCTCACATGGCGTACATAAGCTACGGTCAACCATTCTATAAAAGGGGTCCTGGAAACACGCAAACAATATTTGGGACATGGGGCATCCCTGTCTAAGGCCTCTTCCCATTGCAATTTCCCTTCCCCATACACCCATTAATCTGTATCCTCTTTTTTCGCCCCCTTGTACAACGTATTTACCCACTCGACTATTTCCTCCCCAAAACCCTGTCTCCTAAGTATAACCTGCAAAGCTCCCCTTTCCACTCTATCATATGCTCCCTGCCAGTCTAGAGCCAACAAAGCCGCCCCTCCACCCCCACCCTTAGCTTCCACAAAACTTCTCAGTATCCCATGTCCTTCAATCATCGACCTTCCCGGCAACCCGAACTGAGATTTTGACACCACCCTCTCCACTACACATTTGAACCTATTACCTAAAATTTTTGCAAACACTTATGTCTGCACATCAGTGATAGCTCGGTACTCCGAAGGGTGGGCTGCCCCTTGACCTTCGGGACCAACACTACTACTGCTGTTTCCTGCTTCTCCCCCAACTTACCCTTCTCCTTCATACTATTAAATAACCTAACTATAAATTCCTTTATCAACGCCCAATGTTGTAAATAAAATTCTACCGGGAGACCATCAATACCGGGAGCTTTCCTCTTCCCTCATTCCCCTTAACGCATTCTCTATTTCCTCTGCCGTAATCGTCCCACCTAAAGCCTTTCGATCACTATTTCCTAAATTACACGTCACATACGTACACACCTTGTCCAATGCCCCGTCACCCACCCCCCCACTGTTCCAGTACTTCTCGTACCAAGCCTCCGCATACGCACACATCCCCTTGTGTTTCGTATCTCCTGCCCTACTCTATAATTCCCAACCATCTCCGTTACCTCTAAACATGGTATAGCCGTCAGCGCCTGCCTTTGCTTTTGATGCCGCAAAACACACGCTGACGGCTTGTCGCCCCAAAGCACTTCCTCCACCCCTGCCTGCATCCTTACAGCTTGAAACCTTTCATTTTGCAACACCCTCAACCTCCCCTTTATTTCAGCTATTTCATCCATAGGAAAATTATTCCCACCCACCCCCCTCCTATAGCAACCTCTTAACCTATCCTCTAAATAGTTAGCCAGTCCATATTTTAAATTATTAATACGTTTTCCTTCTCTCACATAAAACTTTCTAATCCTTTCCTTTGCGACACTATCCCACCATGTCACAATGTCATCCACTCCCTGTTCTTCCACACTAAGCTCCCTCCATAGGACTGAAAACCCCTCCAACCCCTCCTCATCACCTAACACACTTATATTTAATTTCCAATAACTTCTATATATGTCCGCGAGCGTCCCCCACCCAACCTCCACCACCACTGCCCTATGATCTGACATTGTAGCCTCAACAGTACTGAAAGATTTCACGTCCACTCCCTGAGAAAGGTACACTCTATCTAGTCTCGCAGCATAACCACTCCTAACAAACGTATATTCAGTCTCCCACACCGCTCCCCCAAAGGCATCACGTAACCAAACATCCCTTAATAAATCCCTAAGAGCCACAGACATATATCCAGCCCCTCTTGGGTCCACATCAGCCACCCTGATTACACTATTCCAGTCCACACCAACTATCGCCACCTCTGGCAGTGTACTTAAGAAAAACACAAGATCCTCACACACAAAATCATTCTTTACCTTTATGTTATTTTCTGCCGGCGCATACACACTCACAAAAGACACACGCTTACCCATCCACCACCCATCCACACGCAACACCCTCCCTCCCCCTCCTCCCTCGCTTCTCTGCAAAACAAACGGGCTCGTCTCCCTTATTAAAATTCCCACACCACCTTTTAGACGGGGAGATGGCAGGGTAACTACCCGAAATCCTGCCACCTCCAACACCCTACCCTCTTTGAAATTGTGCTCCTGCAGGAACACAACATCCACTCTAGATTTATTCAGAAAATTACGAAACCAATCTCTCTTCATACCGCTACATAACCCATTAACATTTACAGACATACACCTAAGGCCTATTAAAGTTTCCACCCCTGCTTCCTCTCATCACTCTTTACAACTCCAGAGCTTGAATTTACGTTCAACCCCTTCAGAGTGCTCTCTTTCCCTCCCCCCTTCTTCCGGTGCCTCCTATCATGGCTACCACCACCTACACCACTACCTTCACACTTCACCTCAGTCTGTTTCCCAGGCCTTTGTGCAGGCGTAAGGACGTCATCAGAATCTGATGTAGCCGCCCTCTTTCTAGTGACAGTCATGTTACACATATCTTGGTCAGATGTTACCTCTCGATGAACCTCCACCTCCACCTGAGAATGGTTTAATGAGTCAATGGACGACTCCAAACCACCATCACGTCCCAAATTATCATGTCTCAGACTTTCTGGAAGCGACGATTCTCCAATGACACCACGCTCAGATGTAACATCCCTCTCTGGTGGTGACAACGTCTTCAACACCTCCACCAATTCCTCCTCAATCTCAAGAACCTTCTCTTGTATTTGCTGCTCCTCCTTATCCACAGGAGACGACACCTGATCAGGCAGTTGGGGGCGGGACTCCAACTCACCACCAGTCCTGTGTGCCCGATCCACTATCTCGCTCCACAAAACACCACGCCCTCCATCGATGTTTGTTCCTCACCTGCACCTTTGAAGCAGGGGCTGCGACGTCCACCACAAGTCCAGGCACATGTCTTCGCTTGTCACAGGTCGCCGCTATGTGATCATACTCACCACATAGGCGGCACGTACGTCGTTGTCCTGGGTACATTACCATTACCTGCGTCCTGAAATCTTGTAGGTACACATAGGATGGTATTGGGTGCCTCAAAGTCATTTTGAGGTTGAAAGAACCCTCTGGAAAACCAGCATAGGCTCCTGCCGCCCACGTACCATGTTGAGCATAATGCACCGTCCCATACTTCTCAAAAAACTTTCCTTATATCCGCCTCGTCCGCCTCAAAGGGAACGTTGCGTAAATTGATCCACGTATAATACCGTGAAACATCTATCATTCTTACAGTGACAGCTGGTGTGACGTTAAGACTCACGTCCTGAAACTTGTGACTAACGATTCATAAACCGTTGCTGATAGCAGTTTGACGAAAATTCGTTGTCCTCCGTTCAATGCTACACCATACAAGTCACTATCTTGTACTCCATAAGTCTCCCGTATGATCTTTGGCAATAAGACTTGCGCAGAACTGGGCGTTATCGTTCCTTTAAGTAGCTCGATGCCTACAGTATTTATCCTTCGTCTCAGACTAACCGCCATCTTGACGATCACAGTGCACCTAAGTTGTCAGCCGAGGTGTGACAGCACCACTTCACACCACTGCAGCCAGGTAACTGGATACAGTAGTCTCCACTGCATCCTTGGCCTTCTTGGTGGGGGCTCCCACCTGCCCCACGTCGTCCTCCAACTCGTCCCCGCATTCCAGTGAACGTTTAGGCCGCTCACCTGGATCTGTCATGGTGACTGTAGGTGTGGGGACAGAGCCAGCAGCAGAGCTGCTGCCTATGACCTCACAACCGCCCGCACTGGGTGCAGAGCTGTGAGGCTCAGTGCCCCAGTCGGGGCCCGTAGCCACCCTCTCGTGGCTCACTGCCCTGAAGCACAAGTCCAAGGATCATCAGGAACGACGCTAATCTGTGCGTAAACTAACACAGATTTGCGAACACAACACACACTGTTTTCCAATCTTCGTCCAGTCGAATCGTCCTAATGAAGAACCGCAGTGTGTCTAGTGATGTCGTTTGTGTGGGTTGTGTATCTGGTTGTAATTTGGCCATTATCTACAGTGTTTGTTTTCTGTACTGGGATTGTGTAAAGGAAGTTATTGTTAATATCCAGCATAATTTTTAATTTATTATACTCTTGTGCATTCTTGTATTTGTTCCATGTTTAAAAAAACCGAAAAAAAAAAACTTTGTTAATTATTTACGCTAGACAAGAAATTTCTTCTAAGCATCTTAAATTGCGGTGGTAACGTCCGCTTCACACGCGAGAGGCCGATCGAACCAACCAAGTAAAATTGTGTTTTTCACTATATTATTAAGATACGATCCCCGGCCCGCTTTTCCAAGTGGTGGCCGCCTTGGCTCCCTCTTAGGGAGTCTGAGACTAAGTTTCCATGAGGAGGCACAAGTACCTCTCATCTTTGACCAACTGTCCGCTAGCCACAGCTGGCCTACTGTCTCGCTATCACCGCCCAAGGGGCAAATGGAATGACAGTTTATGACTAAGCCGAGCTAGACATACCTACCCTAAAGGTGGGCATGGTGTCGATGATCTTTCCACCTGTTGTCTATGTTCTTATCAGTAAAATGGTTACCTGGGTGTTAGTGGACTGGTGTGGGTCGCATCCTGGGACACTGACCTAATTTGCCTGAAATGCGGAGCATATAAGGGACTATTAATATAGCGTATGTCATTGCTGCAACTAGGACTTCTAATTCCTTGTACATGTACCTTGCTTTAGAATTGAACTAATTTCCTGATATAATTAGTTAGTCCTCAAATGTGACTTTAATTTAACGCAAGATAGTAAACAATGATCTTTAGGTGCATTTCTAGCCTAAAGCAAATTTAATATATTTATACAAAAGCTATAAAGCGTTATAAACACTAACTTAAATGTTAAGAAGGATAAGAATTAATGAACATATGCAATCTTTTAAAATAGAAAATATTTTTAACATTATGCAAACTTGTAAAAATGGACGACATTAAAAATTATTAAATTACTAAAACTGTTTTGCATGAATCAGAATACTTCTTTTACAACCATTAATAAAATTATTATTAGGTTATATTTTATTTTATATATTTTTACAATATTTACAAATCTTTATTAAGTGTTATACTATTAGCAAATAAAATTAATTAATCGAAAAAGAAAGTATTCAGCAGTAATGTAAAAAATGAAGAATTTGGAAAATGGTAAAGCAAATTAATTATTAGGATGAGTGTTTGGTTAATGTTTTTCAGCAGCATTGAGAAAGTTTAGCTCTGGATGCTGAGTGATCAGGGTGCGAGTGATCAGTGGATGCTGGGTAGATCAGTGGGTGCTGAGAGATCATGGCTGGAGATAATCAGTGGAGCTGGGTAATCCTGGTCGCTGGAGTAGATCAGTGGGTTCTGGAGAGATCCAGTGATGTGGAGTAGATCAGAGGGTGCTGGAGTAGATCAGTGGATGCTGGAGTGATCATTGGATGTGAGTATACGTGGATGCTGGAGATAAATCAGTGGATGCTGGAGTGAGATCAAGTGGGTGCTGGAGTAGATCGGGGTGGACTGGGGTGAGATCAGGATGTGAGTTGATAGTGGTGCTGGAGTAGATCAGTGGATGTGGAGTTAGATCATGGTTGCTGGTAGATTCAGTGTGCTGGAGTAAATCAGTGGGCTGCTGAGTAGATAGTTGAATGCTGGAGTAGATCAGTGGATGCTGGAGTAGATCAGTGGGTGCTGGGGTAGATCAGTGGATGCTGGAGTAGATCAGTGGGTGCTGGAGTAGATCAGTGGGTGCTGAGTAGATCATGGATGGAGTAGATCAGTGGGTGCGGAGTAGATCAGTGGATGGGAGTAGACATGGGTGCTGGAGTAATCAGTGGATGCTGGGTAGATCAGTGGATGCTGGAGTAGATCAGTGGATGCTGGGGTAGATCATGGGATGCTGGAGTAGATCAGTGGGATCGGGTGTAGATCAGTGGTGCTGGAGTAGATCAGTGGATGCTGGAGTAGATCAGTGAATGCTGGGTAGATCAGTGGATGCTGGGTAGACAGTGATGCTGAGTAGATCACGGGTGCTGGAGTAGATCAGTGGATGCTCGGTGTAGATCAGTGGATGCTGGAGTAGATCGTGGATGCTGGGGTAAAGCAGTCGATGCTGGGTAGATCAGTGGATGCTGGAGTAGATCAGTGGGTGCTGGAGTAGATCAGTGGATGCTGGGTAGATCAGTGGATGCTGGAGTAGATCAGTGGATGCTGGGTAGATCAGTGGTTGCTGGAGTAGATCAGTGGATGCTGGAGTAGATCAGTGGATGCTGGGTAGATCAGTGGATGCTGGGGTAGATCAGTGGATGCTGGTGTAGATCAGTGGATGCTGGAGTAGATCAGTGGATGCTGGCGTAGATCAGTGGATGCTAGAGTAGATCAGTGGATGCTGGGGTAAAGCAGTCGATGCTGGAGTAGATCAGTGGGTGCTGGAGTAGATCAGTGGATGCTGGAGAAGATCAGTGGATGCTGGAGTAGATCAGTGGATGCTGGCGTAGATCAGTGGGATGACTAGAGTAACAGTGGATGCTGGGGTAAGCAGTCGATGCTGAGTAGATCAAGTTGGGTGCTGGAGTAGATCAGTGGTTGCTGGGAGATCAGTGGATGCGGAGTAGATCGTAATGCTGAGTAGATCAGTGGATGCTGGAGTAGATCAGTGGATGCTGGAGTAGATCAGTGGATGCTGGGGTAGAGCAGTCGATGCTGGAGTAGATCAGTGGGTACTGGGGTAGATCAGTGGATGCTGGGGTAGATCAGTGGATGCTGGTGTAGATCAGTGAAGTCTGGAGTAGTCAGTGGATGCTGAGTAAACAGTGGATGCTGGGTAGAGCAGTCGATGCGAAGTAGATCATGGGTGCTGGAGAGATCAGTGGTGCTGGGGTATATCAGTGGATGCTGGGTAGGATCTGTGATACTGGGAGTAGATCAGTGGTCTCGGGGAGATCAGTGGATGCTGGAGTAGACAGTGGATGCATGGATGTAGATCAGGGATGCTGGGTAGCAGTCGATGCTGGAGTAGATCAGTGGATGCTGGGTAGATCAGCGATGCTGGAGTAATCAGTGGATGCTGGAGTTGATCAGTGGAAGCTGGGGTAGAGCATTCGATGCTGGAGTAGATCAGTGGGTGCTGGAGTAGATCAGTGGATGCTGGGGTAGATCAGTGGATGCTGGGGTAGATCAGTGGATCCTTGTGTAGATCAGTGGATGCTGGAGTAGATCAGTGGATGCTGGAGTAGATCAGTGGGTGCTGGAGTAGAACAGTGGATGCTGGGGTAGAGCAGTCGATGCTGAAGTAGATCAACGGGTGCTGGAGTAGATCACTGGATGCTCGGGTAGATCAGTGGATGCTGGGGTAGATCAGTGGATGCTGGGGTAGATCAGTGGATGCTGGGGAAGATCAGTGGATGCTGGGGTAGATCAATGGATGCTGGGGTAGATCAGTGGATGCTGGAGTAGATCAGTGGATGCTGGGGTAGAGCAGTCGTGCTGAGTAGTAGTGTGTGCTGGAGTAGATCAGTGGATGCTGGGGTAGATCAGTGGATGCTGGGGTAGATCAGTGGATGCTGGGGTTGATCAGTGGATGCTAGTGTAGATCAATGGATGCTGGAGTAGATCAGTGGGTGCTGGAGTAGATCAGTGGATGCTGGGGTAGAGCAGTCGATGCTGGGGTAGAGCAGTCGATGCTGGAGTAGATCAGTGGGTGCTGGAGTAGATCAGTGGATGCTGGGGTAGAGCAGTCGATGCTGGGGTAGAGCAGTCGATGCTGGAGTAGATCAGTGGGTACTGGAGTAGAACAGTGGATGCTGGGGTAGAGCAGTCGATGCTGAAGTAGATCAATGGGTGCTGGAGTAGATCAGTGGATGCTGGGGTAGATCAGTGGATGCTGGAGTAGATCAGTGGATGCTGGAGAAGATCAGTGGATGCTGGAGTAGATCAGTGGATGCTGGGGTAGAGCAGTCGATGCTGGAGTAGATCAGTGGGTGCTGGAGTAGATCAGTGGATGCTAGGGTAGAGCAGTCGATGCTGGAGTAGATCAGTGGATGCTGGAGTAGATCAGTGGATGCTGGAGTAGATCAGTAGATGCTGGGGTAGAGCAGTCGATGCTGGAGTAGATCAGTGTGTGCTGGAGTAGATCAGTGGATGGGGTAGAGCAGTCGATGCTGGATCAGATCAGTGGGTGCTGGAGTAGATCAGTGGATGCTGGGGTAGAGCAGTCATTGCTGGAGTAGATCAGTGGGTGCTGGAGTGGATCAGTGGATGCTGGGGTAGATCAGTGAATGCTGGGGTAGATCAGTGAATGCTGGGGTAGATCAGTGGATGCTGGTGTAGATCAGTGGATGCGGGAGTAGATCAGTGGATGCTGGAGTAGATCAGTGGATGCTGGAGTAGATCAGTGGATGCTGGGGTAGATCAGTGGATGCTGGGGTAGATCAGTGGATGCTGGGGTAGATCAGTGGATGCTGGAGTAGATCAGTGGATGCTGGAGTAGATCAGTGGATGCTTGGGTAGATCAGTGGATGCTGGGGTAGAAAATGGATGTCGGGGAATGTTTCTTTGTATTTCTGTGAGTTTCCACAAGACACCTATTGTCTTTGTTCACCCATCAGTATAAAATAGTTACCTGGTTGTTAGTGTACTGGTGCGGGTCGCATCCTGGGTGCTACTGGACTGGTGTGGGTCGCATCCTAGGTGTTAGTGGGCTGGTGTGGGTCACATCCTGGGTGTTAGTGGACTGGTGTGGGTCACATCCTGAGTGTTAGTGGACTGGTGTGGGTCACATCCTGGGTGTTAGTGGATTGGTGTGGGTTACATCCTGGGTGTTAGTGGGCTGGTGTGGGTCACATCCTGGGTGTTAGTGGGCTGGTGTGGGTCACATCCTGGGTGTTAGTGGACTGGTGTGGGTCACATCCTGGGTATTAGTGGACTGGTGTGGCTCATATCCTGGGTACACAAATAACCCGCACATAAAAGAGAGAAGCTTACGACGACGTTTCGGTCCTACTTGGACCATTTACAAAGTCACACTAACCAGAAGTGGAGCAGGACGGCTATATATAGGCAGGAAGAGGTGGCGGTAGTAGTAGTAGCAGTACAAGAATGGTATATAATACCGACAAGATGAAATTAAGACACATGCGCAACACCCGGGCATCCCTATCGTAGACGTTTCGCCATCCAGCCAGCCACTGGATGGCGAAACGTCCACAACATAGGCACCCAGATGCCGCATATGTGTCTTAATTTCATCAGTAGTAGTAGTAGCAGTAGAAGAGTAGTAGTATGTAGTGAAGAAGTTGGAATAGGGTCGAGCAGTAATACAAAGGAAGGGTAGAGTATAGAAGAATGGGGAATAAGGAGGACGAGCCAGTCAAATACAAAGGAAGGGGAGCACTGCAAGAGAGCTAGGTGCCCAACAAAGGGAGAGCAAGCGCACAGAGGTGTGTGAAAGGGGAAGTGGTGAAATAAATGAAGAAGGAACCGAAACACGAGGCAGAAGAGAGAAAGACAACCCAGAGGAGAAAAAGGAAAGAGGAAAGGGGAGGAGGGAGAGAAGAAAAAGAAAAAGAAAAAATGAGAGTCAGTTAAGTCATGGGTGGTTCTGAAGTTTTCTCCTCTGGGTTGTCTTTCTCTCTTCTGTCTCGTGTTTCGTTCCTTCTTCATTTATTTCACCACTTCCCCTTTCATCGCACCTCTGTGCGCTTGCTCTCCCTCTGTGGGCACCTACTCTCTTTGCAGTGCTCCCCTTCCTTTGTATTTGACTGGCTAGCCCTCCTTATTCCCCACTTCTTCTGCTACTACTACTTACCTCTTCTACTACTACTACTACTACTATACTGATGAATTAAGACACATGTGCAGCATCTGGGTGTCTCTGTTGTGGACGTTTCGCCATCCAGTGGCTGGCTGGATGGCGAAACGTCAATGATAGGGATGCCCGTGTGTTTGCACATGTGTCGGTATTATATACCATTCTTGTACTACTACTACTACTACCACCACCTCTTCCTGCCTATATATAGCTGTCCTGCTCCACTTCTGGTTAGTGTGACTTTGTAAATGGTCCAAGTCGGACGAAACGTCGTCGTAATCTTCTCCTTTTATGTGCAGGTTATTTGTGTATCGTTCCAGTCACGGTATTGTGCCTTATTTTGTTATTCATATCCTAGGTGTTAGTGGACTGGTGTGGGTTACTCCTGGGTGTTAGTGGTCTGGTGTGGGTCACATCCTGGTGTTAGTGGACTGGTGTCGGTTACATCCTGGTGTTAGTGAACTGGTGTGGGTCACATCCTGGGTGTTAGTGTGTCATGTGGAGGTTCGATAACGTTGATTGAGTAAGAACACTTACGTAGGCTGGTTAGTAAGTATAATTATGACGGAAAGTATGGGAAGCACCATCACCCACTCTGCCTCTCTGCTCTCTATCTTAAGTCTGACTCACGAATTGGGGTCGTAGGAGTGAGCGGCATTTAAAACATGCTATGGCCAGCAGCAACATGAATAACAGTCATTATTCACGCAGACGGCTGGCAGTGAGTCATACTACTGGTAACTGGTTACTGGTAACTGGTACTACTGGGAACTGATACTACTGAGAGCTCAGCGATGCTAACGCATGTTGTCCCGACATACAGCTAATACAAACTAGAGACGGCAGGCGTACGGCTTGGGCTGATTCTTTACAATGTCAAAGAACACAACACTTGAACATTATAAGATATGTAAGTAGAATATTGGAATGGAAGCTAATGTAATTGACTATAATGAAACTTACTGTAATGAAACTCTAATGAAACTGTAATGCATTACAAGGTATGATATAGCACAACTCATCGAATGAGACTCAACATTGGGATTACACAATAAAAGTGATAAAATAAAATTTGATTGATCAATCGGTATTCATGTGATCTACGGATTCTGAGGAAGAAATATATGCAAAGAAAGAAGTGTTTAACAGAAAAGACTTGGTGCACTCATATCTAGACAGTTAAATCTCAGAAATCAGAGAGAACGTGAACACACAAAAAAAAAAAAAATCTGAAAGTTGATACTGTAATTGTTCATCTATACAGGTTATTTACATTTAACCCCAACTCTGCTAGGGTGAGATTGACATATGCAGAATGGATGTCATCTCTGGGAGGATCAAACTGTTGCACTTACTAACTCGGATTGTATTTGAGGCAGCTCTGAATTGGTAGTTACAAATGATACTTGAGGTTTTCTCAATACCTGCATGTACTAGGGAATAACGACATTCAGGTTGATCATCCTGACTGAGTATTAGAGTTAGAGAGAAAGGGGAATCAGGAGGATTGTCAGAGTCGGGTCACTTTAGTCGGGGTTGGGAAACATCATTATCACACATACTAACTTCATATGATCAAAATGCAATTTTTTAACTGACCAGTACTAATTTCTCTAACCTTATACTTATTGCCAGTGATATGTTCAACTACTCGATAAGGACCAACAAACTTTTGATCAAGCTTAGGTATTGCAGACATTTTGTTAAAGTTAGTCAGCAATACTCTTGAACCTATTTTGATTTTGGATGGCTCTGTTTTGAGTGTTAGTGACTCTGTAAATCCTGCTGTTGATTATGAAGTGTTTCATGGATTCTTCTAAAGAACGCTTTGAGCTAAGCTGGTACGAGTTGCTATGAAAATTTACCCCGGTTGTAAAATTGGTTTTCGGATTAGAATATAGCAACTCATAAGGCAAACGTTTATCTACACCGTACAATGCATAATGGGTGTGTCACCTATAGAAACATTGTAAAACAGAATTTATAGCGCACTGCACATCAGGTATAACTTCATCCCAAGTTTCACTGTTTGGATTATAGTGGCTCTCAAGACAATCAAGTAAATTTCTTATTGGTTCGCTAGTAGTTGGATCCCCTTGGATTGGATTTGGACCATTAGCATTACCTTCATGTTGCATGCAGACACTAAAATTTCTTTAAAATACTCAGAAATGTCAATGCCAAAACGAGCCAAAAGTATTTCAATCGGCTTTTTTTACTGAACGACCCATACCAGGGTGCGCAACACCTGGTACATCGTGAACTAGCTGTTTAAAGGGTACATTCAGTAGTGACTGTGGCATTACTAACTGGTATACTCTTCTGCTAGAGTACCCAACTCGGCTGTTCGATACAGTAATTCTTGTTCATGACAAAAATCACTGATGAGTGCTGGGGGTTTCAACCCGTCAGAATAAGATCTTCCTGGACAGGAATCGAATCACACCAGACCCATGGGATCTGTTTGTTGAGCATTCTTTACGCCTCGCAGTAAATGGTGCATCTGCAGTTACTATACTAACATGTAGCGATAAAGCATCTGCGACTACATTTGACTTGCCAGGTAAGTGTTCAAAGGTAGGATTGAACTCTTGGATAGTCAAGGTCCATCTGGCTAACCTTCCAGTAGGTTGTTTGTTCTGGAATAAAGGTATCAGTGGAGCATGGTCTGTCAAGCATGAACAGGGTACTGATAATTAAATGTCTCAGAAGTGCTTTAAAGACCAAAACTTTTGATTTAAAGCTTCTTGCTCAGTTACTGTACAATTATGTTCAGCCTTCATAAGGACTCAGCAGCAAATGCAACTGCGTTGTACTTACCATCATCTTCTGAGCTAGTTGGGCACCTATGCCAAAAAGAACTAGCATCAGTTTGTCAGATAAAGTGCTTAGAAAAATTTTGGGAAATTTCAAAATTGGAGCAGATGTTAGCTTTCTTTTAGAGTTGGGAATGCTCTGTCTGACGGAAGGTCCCAAACAAAAAAAATTGGAAGAAAAATTGGCATGAAAGATCTATAAAAACCTGCTAAAACCCACAAAGGATCTTATGGCATCAGCAGTTTTGGGAGTTGGAAAATTTAGTACTGCATTTTACTTTACTTTGGTCAGTCGTAACCACTCTAGGAGTGACTACATGCCCCAAGAAACTTGATTTCTGATCTAAAAAATTGACATTTAGACAGCTTGATCTTTAAATTTTGGCTTTTTTCAAGCTTACCAAGTACTACATCAAGTTTTTCAAGTGTGCATCCACGTCTTTAGACATGACAATTATGTAAATCTAAGTACACCATAAGTGCATTACCTATGAGACCTCTAAAGATATTAGACATAGCCTCGAGAATGTGAAAAGGGGAGGATCATAATCCAAGGCCATATGGAGGAAGGGGATAATGACCTGTGGGAAATGGAGAATGCAGTTAGCTCTTGGTTGTCCTCATGAAGAGAGACTTCCCAAAAACCCCTTTTGTAACAAGTCCAGGGTCGAAAAGACTTTGTTATCTCTGATGTTACTAAAAGATCACCTGGTACTGGAATTTGAACATCTGGAATGTTTTCACTTTTAAAACTTCCTAAAGTCAATCACTGGGAGCCAAGTACCTCCTTCTTAGGTACTAGGATCAAGGAGCATTCCAAAGTGAATTGCTAGGTCAAAACTCCATCATCAAGCTTTTGATTGATCAATTCTTCTGCAACAGCAGCTTGTGAATGATGCATTTTGTAGCAGGTATATAAAATAGGTCTACTACCAGGTTCAAGTGGGATAAAAATGGGACAATAAGTTCATTATACCCATCTTCTCACCTGGTAAGGCAAGGGCTTTACCGACGTTGTTCAACAGAGTCAACAAATGCTTGACCTCATCATCAACTGGTGGAATGGATTGATCCAGTGAAGTGGATGAGGACCCCCTTTTGAAATAACACCGACCCACTGATCAGTAAACAACTTTTCCTCTACCTGAACAGGGTAAGGATAGTGAACAAGGTCAACAAGATTGGTATTACTCTGAGAGAACACTGTGACCAAAAGTGTTAGCTAGGAAGAATGGATCTTACTATCTCTTACAACATGAAGGAGGCTCAACAAATAAACCATTTACTTTGCAGGAATCACCGTCAAATAAGAAAGTTGTCACCATCGGAACTAGGAACAACAACAGACACCTTAGTGAGGGAACTAGACACGACAGAAACGTCTTTCTGCAGATGGCATGTGACACAACAAGAGATGGCATTACTAGTTGCAAGTAATCATTTTTCCAACCCAAGGCATCCCTATGGAGAAACTACTACTTAACTAAACAGACATTGCAGGGATAGGCTCAGCACTCAAGGTAGTCAGAGCGTCCTTGACACTTTAGGTAACTGGACACTATCTTGCAAGTCTGAAGTTGTAGGGAACACAGACAGGAGTGACAGGATCAAACAGTGCATGACTACTTGGGTATGCTATCTGGGGAAAACCTGCACTGGCTTGTAAGGACTTAATGAGAACTTCGTACCTGCGGGCAGTATGGCAGAGCTCGGATCCAAGCTGGTAACGACCCAAAATGGTACATCAATCCTAATTTGGGCATGCCACGCATAAGAGTCGAGAAACTATGCGTAATTCTCCGCCATGGAACAATACCCGTAGAAAGATCACCAGGGAAAGTAATCTGGTCGACAACAAGGAAGGAAGCAGTAAAGTACACTATCTTGGATAGAACTAGGTGAGGGAAGTCCGACCTCGGACACTCAGGTGAGAACCAGCTACTCCACTAAGGGAGGACATCATGAGACAGTTCTACGAGAAGGACATGTCGTAACTGTTTATTCCCTAAACAAACTAGAACCTGAGCATATGACTTGTACATCAAGTCCATGACAAATGAATGGCGCATAATGAACAAGATGCTTGCACTATAAGGGCCTATCGTTGGCATTGGAAGTTATGTGCAAACAAAAAGGAGGGTTGTCATCAGAACAGATTTGTTTCCACTCCATCCCCAAAATCATGTAATTCAGAGACATGTGAAGCAACATCATCAGTGGTATTTGTCCATTTCTCAGACTGCTTAAGGCTTCAAAGAAATTGCTGAACTGGGATAGTGTAACTCATTATCACCTAGCTGTCACCATGGGACGGATTGACTGGGTCGCTCGAAATCCCCAAATTGGAAAAGGAGCTGGATCTGTTAGTCTGGAACCAGACGTCTTTTTCCTCTCCTGGTTCGCGGATTGGAAACAGCCATGAAAGATCAAGAGTACTGAAGGTTGTAGATAGCATTGCACTCAGATGTGTACAGTAGGGATAAACTCCTGTACTCATCATCATACGATGCCCTCTTTTATAGTCTGCGATCAGGACTAAATTAATTGCAAGAATGGTCCACGAAACCACAGTTTACAAGTCCGCTGACTATGGTTACAGAATGACAAGAATACTAACGCGGTTTATAATGACCTCTGTACACGTTCCTTGTGATTGAGCTGCGATGGTTGACTGATCACGATTTGTCCTGTGGCACAAACAAGAAGTTGGTGCCGACTGAGGCCAGTTGAAATTTCTTTGATACACGGGAAAAGTACCCTCTGGGGGCACAAGGAACGTACATTATTTATGGGGCTGTAAGTGACACCATCGTCACAGTTGGAGATTAGCCTCATCAGCACACACGGAAGCAGGCATCATTAGTTCTTAGATTGCTCCAAAAGCGCTATTTATTTTAGCAAACGATGCTGTGGAATCGTTTATCCTCGTCCAGGAACAAAAGGTAGATTGGACAGCATTGAATAATGATGATAAAGTTTACTAATCTTACTGCAAATGCACTCAAACGATTGGCCTGTAACATTGCCGAGTCACATGTTTTCACTGCACAGAACTGCTAATCCTCAAATGAATGTATTGGAAGTTTTAGCAGTAAAGGTCAGAACCAAAACCTAGTCATTGTGGTAGTCTACATGCCTCCGGATGCAACTACCCAGCAATTCCAGAACAGCTGTTAAAAAATTGACCACGTCTGGAAAATCTTCCAGCTTCCCTGCACCCAACATCTTTGCTCCTGGGGGATTTCAAAACTAAGGGGCAACTGACAATGGAGGAATATAGCAAATAATATGTTGGCAGAATTAACACCAGGAGCAGCTCTATGAAAACTGCACACCACAGAGCGGAGCTTTTGATCTCTGCACAAAATTCAATTAAACCAGCAAATAAGAGCCTACTAGACTTGAGAATACACTGGACCTCATCTTCACTGTGAACAATGATGATCTGATAAGAAATGTCACCATATCAAAAACATGTATGCGTGGAGCCCCAGACGACATAATGAGACTAGTCACAAGGGAGCATTCACCAAATTCAACTCAATAACAAAAAACATAAAGTGAGACCCCAAGTAAACCATCCTAACCGATATAAGCTGGGGAAGCTATACTAAACAACACAGACCCCAACTTATGCCTAGAACAGATTAACTTGTGCACTCTATGTATGCACAAGCTTATTCTCAATAAAAAGGAGGAGTAGAAAAATGTAAAATAGAAAGAGACAGGCGCTCTCTTTACGGCGACGGAAAAAGAATAACAGAGCAGTGTCTAAATCAGTCAGGTCCATATATCTGAAACTGGTAGGGAGACACTGGCAGAGAAATAGCAATCTCGAACTTAAGCTATAGGAATCTATAGGAGTCAGGAATCACGGGAAGAACTAAAACCCATAAATGAAATCGAAAGAAACCAAATTATATTTCTCCTATGCCAAATCAAAGTACGAGACAACGTTCCAGTATTGGACCCCTACTTAAACAAGGAATGTCCGCTACACAGATGACAGCAAGATGAAGTGAGCTACTCAAGTCCCAATAGACTCAGTTTTTAGCAAAGCCGCTAACCAGACTGAGAGTCCGCAGATCCAAAATGAATTTTTATGGAGAGAGCCACAAAATTTGTTTAAACACAAGCCTTATCCTATGTAATCCTGACGCCAAATGACTTCGAACAGGCGATAAATGACATGCCCATGCACTCTGCGCCCCATGGCCGACTTCTGGAAACAACCGTGTCTCAAGACGCACGAAGCCCCCTTGTCACAAGCCCTTTTCCCATCCTATGAGTAGGGAGCATGGACACGGGGTCGTCCCACAGTTACTAAAAACAACATACATCGCCCCACTCGCACAATGGGGCAGTAAAGCAACAGCAAAGAACTACAGCCCAATAGCACTAACATCCCATATTCATAAAAATCTTTGAAAGGGTCCTAAGAGCAAGATCACCACCCATCTAGAAACCCATCATTACACAACCCAGTGCAACATGGGTTTTAGAACAGGTCGCTCCTGTCTGTCTCAACTATTGGAACACTACGACATGGTCCTAGATGCACTAGATACAAAAAAATGCAGATGGTAATATATACATACTTTGCAAAAGCCTTCGCAAGTGTGACCATGGCGTAATGCGCGCAAATACCTGCTAAAGGAATAACAGGAAAAGTCGTGATGATCTAATAATTTCCCTCACTAACAGAACAGAGAGGAAGTATTCGCCAACAGAGAAAAGTCCGAGCAGCTTACGGTGAAAAGCTCTGTTCCACAAGGAACAGTACTCGCTCCCAAACTTTTTCCACATCCTCATGATCCGACATAGACAAGGATTTCAGCCAAAGCACCGTGTCCGTCCTTTGCAGATGACACCCCAATCTGCAATGACAGTGTCTTCCATTGCAGACACTGCAAGGCTCAGGCGGACATCAACCAAATCTTCAGTGGGCTCAGAAAACAATATGAAGTTCAACGATGAGAATTTCAATTACTCCAATATGGTAAACACGAGGAAATTAAATCTTCATCAGAGTACATCACAAATTCTGGCCACAAAATAGAGGGAAACACCAACGTCAAAGACCTGGTAGTGATCATTCGAGGATCTCACCTTCAAGGACTATAACACTGTATCAATGCGCATCTGGCAAGAAAAATGACATGATGATAATGTAGACCTCAAAACTAGGGAGGCCGAAGCCCATGATGAACAACTCTCAGTCACTTGTTCTTATCTAGCCTGGTATATTGCTGCACCTAACAGCACCTTTCAAGTGCAGTTGAAAATTGCTGACCTAGAAAATGTACAGAGAACCTTCACGGCGCGCATAACGGAGATAAAACACCTCAATTACTGGGAGCGCTTGAGGTTCCTAAACCTGTATTCCCTGGAACTCAGGCGGGAGAGATACATGATTATATACACCTGGAAAATCCTAGAGGGACTAGTACCGAACTTGCACACGAAAATCACTACGAAAGCAAAAGACTTGGCAGACGATACAACATCCCCCCAATGAAAAGCAGGGTGCACTAGCACGTTAAGAGACCATACAATAAGTGTCAGGGGCCCGAGACTGTTCAACTGCCTCCCAGCATACATAAACGGGATTACCAACAGACCCCTGGCAGTCTTCAAGCTGGCACTGGACAAGCACCTAAAGTTGGTTCCTGACCAGCCGGGCTGTGGCTCGTACGTTGGTTTGCGTGCAGCCAGCAGCAACAGCCTGGTTGATCAGGCTCTGATCCACCAGGAGGCCTGGTCACAGACCGGGCCGCGGGGGCTTTGACCCCCGGAACTCTCTCCAGGTAAACTCCAGGTAAACTCCAGTCATGGGTGTAGCATTCACGAGTTCCCGAAGAACCACATATGGATCAGCTGTTTTTACTTGTTCAAGGAAAGAACGAATCAGTTCCTCATATTGTGACCACTTAGTAAGATTCCTGAACTCTCGCATTTCAAGGAGATCAACAACGTGAACAGCAGCAGGGTAAGATAAGATAAGATTTCATTCGGATTTTTAACCCCGGAGGGTTAGCCACCCAGGATAACCCAAGAAAGTCAGTGCGTCATCGAGGACTGTCTAACTTATTTCCATTGGGGTCCTTAATCTTGTCCCCCAGGATGCGACCCACACCAGTCGACTAACACCCAGGTACCTATTTGCTGCTAGGTGAACAGGACAACAGGTGTAAGGAAACGTGTCGAAATGTTTCCACCCGCCGGGAATCGAACCCGGGCCCTCCGTGTGTGAAGCAGGAGCTTTAGCCACCAGGCCACCGGGCCACAATGATGAAGAGCTTCTTTCGCAAGTCTGAAGGTTCGAGTTCTTCGAGTTCTAATGACCAGAGCTTTTTGGTAAGATGGGGAAGGAAGAAGGATGGGTAAGGATGGAAATATTGGAAAAGGGTTGGAAGGGGGGAGAGGTAGGATATAAAAGGTAAGTGGCCCAACCACTTTGGTGTAATTTAAAAAGTGTATTTGAATTGATAAGATATTCTTTAAGGGGTATAATACTAACCCATCAGAGTCACATAAATATAATAGGTATATAAGTACATGACTCTGAATTGGTTGTAGTTATACAAGTTGCAATTGCTTTTTTTTTTTTTTTTTTTTTTTTTTTTTTTTTTAGCGATTGCACAACGGATATTTATATGACAAGAAAGGCAATATTTTCTGGTCAGTTTATGAGCTCGTGACAATAGCTTCTTAATGGTGGTGTCCAACAATAGTCAATAACATAATTTTACATTAGAAAGTTATTTAAGATGTCTCCCTAATTGGGGCGATGATTTTCTCAGTATACATAGAATGGTTCTGGTAGTATCCAATCTTCTTCGTCAGGTAAGTTGCTCAAAATCATGGGTCGAGGGTAATCATCTTTATGAATAAAACGACGAACCCTCTGGGGAGAGTCATTCTTTGATCCTGTGAGGCGGAGTATTGATGGTGTAATCGGTGGTATTTATCACTTGATAGGATTTTCTCTATCTGGCATGTATAGTTCTTGCATTGTATAAAGTTGTTTCTTTTTTAGGGTGTCAAGGCGTACATTTTTTGGCAGTGATATCTTGTTGTGTATGTAAATCTGCCATTTTTAACTCTGTCTCCCCTCCTGGTATCGGTAATAAAGCGAAGAGCTCTATTCTGGACCCTTTGTAACCGTAGCATGTTGGTCTTTGTTGTTAATGACATTGGGACACAAGGGTATTCAAGTAAAAGGTCTTATTATCATTTATACAGATGTTTTTTGACTGTTGAGGGGCTTGATTGAATCGAAAGAGTCTGCTAAGCCCGGGCTTTGGCTGTGTTGATCTTTTTAGTTACATGAGATGTTGAGAGGAGCAGCCTGTCTATTTCATATCCCAAGATTTTGTTAGGGTTTCAAATGGCTACAGGTGTACCTCTGATGGAGATACCCCCTTTATCTTCGATGGTTGATGAAAAACATCCTATCGTGCTAACAAGGACCTTGTCAGGATTAGTCGTATTCTCCATTTCTTCTCCCCAGTTAGATGTTCGACGAAGTTCAATATTCATTTTTTCTATGACTCTCTCATACTTGTTTTTTTCCTGTTACTGGAGTTGATGAGACGACATGAATAACTCATCTGCAAACTGTGTCACAATTGTGTCATTAAACTCTGGTTGAGGAAGGTCATTCACATAAATTTTAAAAACAGAAGTGGACTGAGACAAGACCTTGTGGACACCAGCCGTCGGTATAAAAGGTTCTGTCGACTTGCCATGAAAGGTGGGAATGATTTTTCTTTGAGTTAAGAAATTAAATTACTCTGAGAAAAGTCCAGTTGTGGTCTGGAGGTCAATGAGTTTGTATATAAGGCCATCATGCCATAAGCTATCAAAAGCTTTATGAACATCTCGGGTTGCAATTAAGGCAAGATTGCCCTGCTGTTTTAGACTTGCTCCCGTGTCAAAAATAACTTTATTGCATGATTGGTACCTCTATGTGTTCTAAAGCCAAATTTTTTTTTTTCAGTAAACAAGTGTTTAAAACTCCATATAGTAATTCAATCTGTTGGAGATGACTTTCTCAAGAACTTTTCCAGTGACTTCAAGTAAAGATATAGGCCCTATAGTTCCCGGGTTGGTGGATGTCTTTTTTGGGGCTTAGCAAGAAAGATCATCCTAGCAGTTTTTAAAAACAACTGGAAAATGTCCTGAGGCCAAGATGGCTTTAAAAAGATATTTACCAAGGACTGTTTGCAATTTCTAGGTAGGTACTTTATTTTGTTTCATTTTATTCCAGAGAGGGCCCGGGGGTCTATTTCTCATTCTTCCAATAACCTGACTTATCTCTAGTAATGTAATAGGTCTAGTAAGCGGGTGGGTATCTTCAAGAGTTGAAGTATCGATGGTAGGTAGTGGTTGTAGATCATCCAAGTTCTCATCTCTCCATTCATTTACTAACTGATAATGATTATTATTAAATTGACGACTGTTATTGTGGGGAGAAGTTTTTCTCCCATACATCACCCATCAAATAGCCTGGTCCTGTGGATCGTCAAGTTTAATTTCAACATCTTCATCATCCTCATCAGTGAAGGTATGAACAGGTAGGTAGGAGCCTTATGCTTTGGAAACCCCAAAAGTTGTCGGTCTTACTCCAAAAATTTTGCTGGTTCACGTTTATATTTATTAGCTTGAAGAACTAGAAATTTCCATATGTCTCGTTTGTGTTGACTAATCATGTTAATTAATTCGTGCCTTAAATCGGTGCAGTGTAGCTGCTGGTGGTTTTTCGCGTTTGAAAGATGCCTTCGACATTCTGCTTGATAATTTCTTAAAGTGTCTCTAATTTTCTAGTAGGTTTATATTGTGGTATATCTTTTTTGGAAGCTAATTGGCAAGTTGCATTGGTAGCTTCAATTATTCGATTGTGCAGGGGCCTTATTTCATCATCAATTGCACTGGAAGGTAGATTTTCCCAAAAACACAATTTCATCTTCACCCAGATATGCCCTGAAGGGGTCAAATCCTAGGGTGTTAAGATTGGGTTTAGGAGTTACAGGGATTCTAAAATGGAGAAGTTTGTAGTTGTATTATAACAGGGATATGGTCAGATCCCACATTTCCACCAGGAGATATACGACAGTGAAAGATGTCACAGTCTCTGTTTGTCAGTACTAAATCTGGTGTTCCTGGATGAGGTCCAATGTACATTTGAAGAATGGGCCTTGAAATGACAAGTTTCTAGCTGTCATGATATTAAAGAGTTGTTTTTTCCCTTTTTAAATCACCCAGTGGAATACCAGCTCCACATTGAAGAGGGCAGGGTGATGACATTAAAATCTCCAGCTAGAATTGTTGGAATATTTCTGCTTAATATCCTATGTAGAGGAATTGACTCTATATATGGCTGTCTCGGGGGAAAATATCCAGTTCCTATCACTAGTTGTCCATGCGACGTTGTTAGTTCTATTGCAAGAATGTTATCTTCATCAACATGAATATTTTTAAATGTATATCCTAATTTAACCAAGATGGCTACACCACTAAAGGGTCCTCTCGATTTCTCCACAGTACAGTATCCACGTAATTTAATATGTTGATCAACTCTTGCAGCTGTCTCGTTCAAAAGTATAACATCGGGATTGTAGTTATGTAGTTCAACCTCAAGAAGGTAACGGTTATTAAAGAAATGTTGAACATTAAGTTGGAAAATTGTAATCCCCATTATTGCTTATTCTTCGCTCGTACACTGCGTTCTGAACGCCTGCAAGTAATGTTATGTGTTGTATCTACACTATCCCTGCTGGACTCGTCAAGGGGAGGAGGGAACTTTTGCGTGGATGCTTGTGTATTAAAAATGCCATCATCTTCACTAGAGGCAGTAATATTAACAGACTCATTAGAATCGTTAGAGTCGTTAGAGTCATCATCATAAAACTGAGGTATGCTATTCTCAGTTTCAGGAAGCAGAGGCTCGTGAGAGTTAATGGGAGACTGTGTAGGCTCCAAGGGAATATTAGATCGGCAAGGTGAGTTACCTTGGGAAAGTTCCTGTTCAACAGGATCAGCTACAATAGCGGGAGAGTAGGCACCACTTTCTGGGGCATTGTTATGTTCAGGTGTTGACTTATTGGGTTGAGAGTTGACAACCTGGGTTTGCGAGGAGGGCGATCCCTGGGCCAGGGATGACTTAGGCTTATTTTTAGATGTAGAGTATGGTACATACTTCTTGTTATGAGAAGGCTGGGTCATAATAGCCTTCACATTTTCAGGGATAGTGATGGGAGTGATCCCATTATCCATTAACAGATCATTTAAAACCTGAGAGCAGAGTTGAATGTCACCACCTGCTATGTCTTTGGCCAACAAGTACATTAGTTGTGCTCTCGTTATATCCCCGTCTGTGGATACCCGAGACATATGAGATGCGACTGAACCTTGTTGTTGTGTCTGTTGTAAGTGAGGGTTAGATTGGGGCGCTCCAAGAGGGGCAGAATTCCAAACATTGGAACCATTGGTAGAGACCTGAGGAGTCCCACTTGATCCAGGCAGAGCTGGGAAGGAAGTTTGGGACATGGTTGGCGGTGCCTGGGGAGTGGTCTTCTTAGAAGTGGATAGTTTCTTGGCGTCAAGAATTTTCTGCATTTCCTTTTTTCTTTCAGGACAAATAGCAGAAACAGCTGATGTTTTCCATTACAGAGGACACATTTAGGTGAATTTTTATTGGTACAATCACGATAGGAATGTTGGCCAGAGCAAATGCTACAAATTTGCCCTTGTGTACTGCATTTGTTGTTGTTATGACCAAAGGCATAACACTTGAAACATTGTGTCACACTGACAAAACGTTCCATAGAAATTTGGTCAGATGTGCATCTGGTACTGAAACATTTGAAGCCATTTTGACACACAAGTTTGGCCTCCTCAGGTGTCTCGAGTATTAATTTTAAAGTTACCTTATTGTTGTTGTGATTCGAGAATTTGTGTGCTTCTACAGCCCTAAGGTCAGAATTCTCGGCATTAATGTTATCAACAATTTCATTAACAGTGCTGTGTTTCATAAAACTGTTGATTCTGGCCACAAACACAGTCCTCTGAGCTTGATAGCTGTCAGGTGCAACTGGGGTAACACCAGAAGTCTTCAGTTTATCCAAGACATCATGCTTTAGTAGTTGAAGTAACTCTTCTTCCGAAGAGAGGAGAAGTACTGCTCCAGCGTGGGTTTGAAAAACATCCACTGGAGCAACAGTTGAGTTGGAGCAAATACATTTGAGAATGTCTTTCATGGACATTTGATTTCCATCAATGCGTAATCTTACACGAATCCTC
>NC_069480.1:17071868-17095880 GCF_026875155.1 Cherax quadricarinatus
GGAAGATCTTAAAAGGGCCACAGATTTCCCCCGATTCCATCTCTGCCTGGGATATAAACCGTTGTTGGCGACTCTGGGCCCCCTCCTCAGGACTGGGGACTCCTGGATGTGGCCTAAAAGTTCCATTGAGTCCTTCCTGTCCGTAGGACCTCCCCAGATCCAGACAGTAGTGTCTGCAGGCCCCCCTGTTTTCCCCCGACCAGCGGGGAAACGAGTAGTGCTGAGATCCCCCCGATGATTTTTTCAGTCGATGGGGGAAATGATTCGCCCATTACCTCCGCAGGCTTTGAGCTGGACACCCGTCAAGTGGGTCCGGGTCATGGGTATTTGGGTGGCTGTTGACACGCAGACAGAAACGGGGTAAACCCTGGGCCCCGTCCGATGGCAAGGGGCTTGGGGCCCCCGGGGCGGGGAACCTCTGCCTGACTCTGGCCGCTCACAGAAGGGGCCTGCCCTTGGAAGAGGCCTGCTGGCGGTATGGCAAGGAATTTTGGGTGCCCACTGGACCGCTGGGCATAATCCGGCCTGTGGTTTTTTTTTCCCATTGATTCTTTTCTTGGCCACCTTACCATCTGACCCGTAGTTGATGTGCAGCTGAAAGCCAGGGGTTTCACCCTGTCAACTGCTGGGAGCCCATGCCGAGAACCCTGGTTTTTCCCCCTGCGGCATCTGGGGAACCGCAGCACCCCATACCGACTTTTTTGCTGGGGGGTTTTCCAAAGGGCGGTTGGGGCGTGGGGCGTCGGGTCGCCCGATGACGAACCGCTCCATGCGACCATCACGGGACAGTCCAGCTCCAGGCATGGGCCTTTTTAGCATTGGGCCCCACACTTGGGCTCTGCCGAAGGGTTTTCCCAGGGCTGTTTGAGGATTGCAATGCAGTCCTTCGGTCGTGTCCCTTTGCTGCACAACCACACTTCTTGTCCGCGGCAGGGGGCTGCAATATGATTGAACCTTGACATTGAAGCATTGTACTGGGCCCCACAGGGATGGTTGGATCTTGAATCTTCCCCCCGTCCCAAGGGCTAGGGGCGTGGGGAAATGGGCCCTTTTTGGGGACAGCACCTCGTGGGTGGGCACCTTGTTTACGGTTGCAGTGGTCACTCCACCTTGAAAATTTGGGGACTTCCAACATGGGGTCCAGGGGGAGGGGGACAGGGGGCGTGTAAGAGCACCCCATTGTACCCTTCTGAAAACAACGAGTTCCCCATGCGGGGTGGGTCACAACCAGCCCCTTCAACTCCTCGTAAAAATCTTCGTCCCGAGGAATGACCAAAAACCCGTTTTCCCGAGAGGAAAATCCCCCCAGAACTTAGGCGGGTAGACCTTTCCCGATACCTTACACACCTGTTTGGGAACCTTGAATTTGTGGAGGCCCGGTTGCTTGTGCCCGGCTGAGGGGAATTTCCCCTTTTACGTGGAGTCAGCCAGTCCCCGTCCCTGTGGAGGCCGGGGGCCAACTGTTAGGGACCTGGATGGTCCATCCTTTCCAGTTGAGGAGCTACATCCTCCTGGCTTCCTTTTACGACCCCTATGGCCAACTGGGGGGGGCAAGTCTCTTTGGGTAGGGGGCCCACGGGGCCTTTGGGAGATTTTTTTTTTTTTTTTTTTTTTTTTTTTTAATTTAAAACCAATAAGTTTAACATAAAAATAAAAAACAGAAGGAACCCCTTAAATTTAATGACAAAGGATTGTCCTAATGCTCGCAGATATTACAACAAAAAAATTACATCAAGAAATAACTAAAAACAAAATTACATGTCACAGGTTCAAGAATAGACATATTTACAAACCTTCATATAATAAAGAATTTGTACATATAAATGACAACTGACAAAGGTTCAATACACTTGAACAAAAAATATACAAAGAAGTTTATATCAGTTTAAATCCCATCCTGTCCCAGTAATCAAAAAAAAACCAAAACCTACATCATAATCTGACTAGATAATCTATCATACTTATCCCTAACAATACAGCTAAAACATATCCCTACTACAAATAAACAGAAAAAGAATACAGCTTAGAACACAATCACAACTCTATACTGTTAAATACACCCAATATACAAATTTCAGACAAATGGACTACGTCACTAAACTGCTAGATATGTCTGTATACCATACAGACCTAAAACTTAACATCAAGAACATGCATGAACACCAAACCCGGTATCAGGGACAGACCATAATTATAAACTTTAAAAAGAAAATCAATCATGCATATATAAAGTATTAACATAAACGTCTGACCCATGACCAAAGCTCAATACAAAAGAAAGAGATATAAATTTTATCTAATACACTTACACCCCACAACACCCACCCCCACATCCACACACACACCCACACGTAACACACAAAAAGTTTCACAAAATCACATAATCAATGCACTGTATCACGAATTGCAAAACAGTATATAAGTATATCTCATCGTGCAAAAAAGAAACACACGTAACAGAAAAACAAACTAAAAACACACTTACATGTCCGCAAATAACATATTTCCCAAGAATCATGTCATACAAGACAGATACACCATCATAAAAAAACATAAAAATCTTACGTATATAATAGCCTACATCTGAAAAAGTGTTAATACTACCATAACGAGACCTTGAGCTCTACATCACACTTGGACTGCCATAAAGTCCCAATGAAAACCTTAAACCATGAGCCAAACCTCACATTCACAACACTCCTCACGACCCCCCCCCCAGGGAGCGAGCCCGCTGTTTTGCCCCCTGAACTCCTCCACCTATAAAACCCCTTCACCTCACAGCATTTCCAATCACAGATTTACTGAGAATCCCTAACGTTAGCATTCTATACCCCTCTTGAGAATGCCAGAACCCACCCCTCCCATACAAATCTCTATAGAATGTTACCGCAAGAACCTTTTCTTCTCGTCCTCACTATCCCCCTCTGTCCCCCCTCATCACCCACGGACATATATATATAATCTACCAAGACTAATCTAAAGCTCTTAAGACAATCCCTCTCTAACCACCCATATCTAGACTTAGAGCACGCAAAACCGACACCCCACGTTGGCGGGGGGGGGGGGGAGGGGGGGGGTGGGGCGGGGGGGGGTCCGGGGGCGGGGGGGGGCGGGGGGGCGGGGGGGGGGATTAAGGTGGGCGGGCACGGGGGGGGGGGGGGGCGGGGGGGGCGGTCGGGGGCGCAAAGGGGCTGGAGGGCGGCGGGGGGGGGACCCCACGGGGGGGGGCGGGGGGGGGGGGGGGCAGGACGGGGGCCCCCCGGGGGGGCGGGGGGGTCCTGGGGGTGGTTGGAGGTAACCACGGGACTGCGGGATGGGGCCTGGGGACAACGGGGGGTGGGGTGGGCGGATGGGACGAGGGGGCGAGGCGTGAGTCCCCATCGGGGGGCGCGGTGGTTGACCCCACGGCGGGTGGGGCGGGGGGCGGGGGGGGCGGGGCCCCCCACCGCTCTGTAGCCAACCTACTTAACATCAGCACCCTAACCTCCTCTAGCTCTTCACAAAAGTAAACAACAGTAAAGCTGTCACATCCCCCATCCCCATATACCACAACCCCCCACCCTCTAAAACCTGCTGTTTCGTAGTATATCTTCTCACCAGCACGGAAGGCTCCCAATGCAGAAAACGAAACATCACCCCGTAGCAGCCCTGAGGTTTTAAACATCAATTAACTCAAGACCTACACCAAATACTCTACCACGCATACATGGGGAACAAACCCTCAACTGGACAATCGCACCTACCTACAAGTAACCTACAACATAACCGCTTATACGAACGAACCTTTCTCAGTTTCCCTAAACGCAAACAACGACAGCCCCAAAGGGACAATTTCCATTCCCTCAACTCCATTCCTCGATACACATACCCAGCCTGACGAGTATCCTTACCAAACGCCCCGAGTTCACAGTACCCTTCACGCAACACTCCCATTTAATAAACACAAAACTTTAGCCCTCCGACCTCAAATCCAACACCCCCAATGTGTTTCCCACCACTGGACTACAGGTAAAATTACAACCTCCTCCGAAACACACTCCAACGTGACCTCCATAAAAATTTGTACACCCGTCTTAGTAGCCCCCGCAATCGCAGTCCCTGTAATTGGAACAAACAGCTGCAACATACCAAAACCTTACATACAATAAAATGTACAACGACTATCACTCGCTGTATCAGAATAAGGTGCAGGGGTCTCAGAACACCCACTTAGACCCCCACGATCCCCTTTCCCACTAACCTATCCAAATTTTCCTCCCTCGCCGCAACCATGTTCATCCCTAAAAAATAAAACCACTAATCTTAAAGACACTTTGAGCCATTCTTTAACAACATTACATCTCCCTCCCCAACGTCAACCCCCCACCCAAGAACCCAACCCCATCACCTGACTTCGCACTATTTACCTGCATACCCGTGGCACTACCACCAATAATTTTGCAAGCCACCCTCCAAGCACTGCCTCATTGACATCCCTGCACGAATGAGAACAGTTGTGTCGTCAGACATATCCAATTAACCCCGCCAGGGCCCTCCCACTCCCACACACTTCCCTCACAAGGCGTAACATAAGCTACGGTCCAACCCATTCATATAAAAGGTGTCCTGGAAACACCAAACAAATATTTGGGACATGGGGCATATCCACTGTCTAGGCCTCTTCCCATTGCAACTTTCCCATTCCCATACACGGCCATTAATCTGTATCTCTCATTTTCGCCTTTCGCCCCTTTTTACAACGTATTTACCCACCCGACTATTTCCCTCCCCAAAACCCTGTCTCCAAAGTATAACCTTCAAAGCTCCACCTCCCCTTTCCAATCTATCATATGCTCCCTGCCAGTCTAGAGCCAACAAATCCGCCCCACCCCACTCCCCACCCTTACTTCCACAAAGACCCCCCGCTTCCCTAAACTTCTCAGAATCCCATGGGTGGCGGAGGTGGGGGGGGGGGGGCAATCATCGAGACCATCCCGGCAACCCGATACTGAGATTTATGACACGCACCCTCTCCATCCACTAAACATTTAACTATTACCTAAAATTTTGCAAACACCTATAGTCTGCATCACATCAGTGAAATGGCTCGTACTGCATTACTCCGAAGTTGGGCTGCCCCCTTGACCTTCGGGATCTCAACACTACTACTGCTGTTTTCCTGCTTCTCCCCAAATACCACTTCCTTCCTTCATACTATTAAAAAACTCTAACTATAAATGCCCTTTAATCAACGCCCAATGTTGTGAAATAAATTCTACGCGGAGACCATCAATACCGGGAGCTTCCTCTTCCTCATTCCCCTTACGCATTCTCTATTTCCTCTGCCGTAATCGTCCAACATAAAGCCTTCGATCACTATTTCCTAAATTTACAACGTCACAACGTTACACACCTGTCCAATGCCGCCGTCACCCACCCCCCCACTGTTTCCAGTTACTTCTCGTCCAAAGCCTCCGCATTACTCACACATCCCCTTTGTGGTGCGATCTCCTGCCCTACACTATAATTCCCAACCGCTCTCCGTTACCTCTAAACATGGTAATAGGCCGTCAGCGCCCTGCCTAGCTTTTGAATGCCGCAAAACACACGCTAGACGCTTGTCGCCCCAAAGCACTTCCTCCACGCCCTTCCTGCCGCTCCTACAGCTTGAAACCTTTCATTTTGGCAACACCCTGCACCTCCCCTTATTTCAGTCTATTACGATCCAATATGAAAATTCTTCCCACCCACCCCCCTCCTATAGCAACCTCATAACCTTATCCTCTACATAGTTGCCAGTTCCATATTTCATAAATTATTAGATACGATGTTCCTTCACTCACATAAAACTTTCTAATCCTTTCCTTATTGCGACACTATCCCACCATGTTCACAATGTTCATCCACTACCCTGTTCTTCCACGACACTAACACCCTCCATAGGAACTGAAAACCCCTCCAACCCTCCATCATTACCTATCACACTATAATTAATTTCCAATAAACTTCTATAGTATAGTCCGAGCGAGCGTTTCCCCCACCCAACCTCCACCACCACAGCCCTATGATCTGACATTGTAGCCTCAACAGTACTGAAAGATTTCACGTCCACTATTGTCCCTGAGAAAGGTACCCTCTATCTAGTCCCCTCGCAGCATAACCAACCTCCTAACAAACGTATATTCAGTACTCCCACACACCGCTCCCCCCAATGGCATCACGTAACCAAGACAACCCTATAATAAAATCACCTAAGACCACAGACATATATCCCGACCCCTCTTGGGTCCACATCAGCCACCCAGATTACACTATTTTCCAGTCCCCACCAACAATCGCCCACTCTGGCAGAGCGAACTTACAAAAAACACAAGATCCACAAACACAAAATCAATCTTTACCTTTATTTTTATTTTTCTGCCGGCGCATACACACTCACAAAAGACACAACGTCATACCAGTACCACCACCCAATCCCCACGCAACACCCTCCTCCCCCCTCCTCCCTCGCTTCTCTTGAAAACAAATCTGGCACGTCTCCCATAATTAAAATTCCCCCCACACCACATTTATCGACGGGGAGATGGCATGTAACTACCCGAAATCCTGCACACTCTCCAACACCCTAACCCTCTTGTGAGAAATGTGCAACTGCAGGAACAAAACATCCACTTCTAGATTGATACAGAAATTACGAAACCAATATCTCCTTCATAACCGCTACATAACCCATTAACATTTACAGACATACACCCTAAGCCTATTAAAAGTTTCACCCACTCTTCCTCTCATCACTTCTTTACAAACTCCAGAAGCTTGAATTTACGTTCAAACAGCCCTTCAAGAGCTCTCTTCCTTTCCCTCCCCCCTTACTTTTCCGTGCCTCCTATCAAGGCTACCACCACCTACACCACTACCTACACACTTCACCTCAGTCTGTTTCCCAGGCCTATGTGTCAGAGCGTAAGGACCGTCATCAGAATCTGATGTAGCCGCCCTCGTTTCTAGTGACAGTCATGTTTCACATATTCTTGGTCAGATGTTTACCTTCATCGATGAACCTCCACACCCCTGAGAAAGGTTTAATGAGTTACAATGGACGACTCCAAACCACCACACGATCCCAAATTAACATGTCACAGACTTTCTGGAAGCGACGATTTCTCCAGATGACAAAACCACGCTCAGATGTAACATCCCTCTCTGGTGTGACAACGACTCAACACCTCCACCAATTCCTCCTCAATCTCAAGAAGCCTTCTCTTGTATATGCTGCTCCTGCCTCCTATCCACAGGGACGACACCTGATTCAGCAGTTGGGGCGGGACTCCACTCACCACCAGTCCGTGTGCTCGATCCAGCTATCTCGCTCCACAAAACACCATCAGCCCATTCCATCCGATGTTTGTTCCTCACCTCCACCTTTGAAGCAGGGGCTGGCGACGTCCACCACAAGTCCAGCACATTCTTCGCTTGTCACAGGTCGCCGCTATGTGATCATACTCACCACCTAGCGGCACGTACGTCGTTGTTTCCCTGGGTACATAACCATTACCTCGTCCATGAAATCTTGAGTACACATAGATGGTATTGGTGCACTTATGGGGGAGGGGCAAAGTTCATGTTGAGTTGAAAGAACCCTCTGGAAAACCAGCATAGGCTCCTGCCCCACGTACCAAGTTGAGCAAATGCACCGTCCCATACTTCGCAAAACTTTCCTTATATCCGCCTCGTCCGCCTCAAAGGAACGTTGCGTAAATTGATCCACGTATAATACCGTGAAACATCTATCATTCTTACAGTGACAGTGGTGTGACGTTTAAACTCACGTCCTGAACCTGGAGACTAACGATTCATAACCGTTGCTGAAGCCGTTTGACGAAAATTCGTTGTCCCTCCGTTCAATGCTACACCAGACAAGTCACTATCTTGTACTTCCATAAGTCTCCGTATGATCTTGGCAATAAGACTTTGGCTTGCGCAGAACTGGGCGTTATCGTTTCCTTTAAGTAGCTCAGAGTGCCTACAGTATTTATCCCTCCGAGTCTCAGACTAACCGCCGATTCGTGACGATCGACAGTGCAACCTAAGATTGTCAGCCCGAGGTGGTGACAGCACCACTCACACACTGCAGCCAGAAACTGGATACAGTCGTCTGCCACTGCAATCCATGCCTTCTTGGTTGGGGGCTCCCACCTGCCCCTACGTCGTCCGCCAACTCTCCCCGCATTCCAGTGAACGTTTAGTCCTCTACCCCGCCTCACCTGAACAGTCCTGGTGACTGTAGGTAGTGGGGGACAGAGCCAGCAGCATAGTCTGCTGCCTATGACCTCACAACCGCGCCGCCACTTGTGGTAGCAGAGCTGTGAGCTCAGTGCCCTAGACGGCGCCCGTAGCCACCCCCTCGTGGCCTCACAGCCCTAATCACAATCCAAGGATCTCAGAAATGACGCTAAACTGTGCGTAAACTAACACAGATTTTTCGAACACAACACACACTGTTTTCCAATCTTCGTCCATATCGAATCGTGCAAATGAAGAACCGCAGTGTGTCTAGTGAAGTCGATTGTGTGAGGGTTTGTGTTATCTGGATTGTAATTTGCCATTACTACCGTGTTTTGTTTTTCTGTACTGGGATTGTGAAATGGAAGTTATGTTTAATATCCAGCATAATTTTTAATTTAAAATCTCTTGTGCAATCTTGTATTTTTTCCACCATGTTTTAAATAAAAAACATGAAAAAAAAAAAACTGGAGTGATAACTTATTACTACCACTATACAAAGACATTATCTTCTTAAGCAGTTCTTTACAAGTGCTTGGTGGCTAACTTCTCGCTTTCACACGGCGAGAGGCCTGGATTCGAATCCCAGCCAGAGTAGAAACATGGACGTGTTTCTTCCACCTTGTTGCCTCTGTACTTTATCAGTAAAATGAGGTTAACCTGTGTTAGTGGACTGGTGTGTGTCGCATTCCTGTAGACACTGACCTAATTTGCTCGAAATGCGGAGCATTAGAATTATTATAAGATTAGCCGGTATTGCTCCCGCCCGGGCCTTTTCCAAGTGTGGCCCCCCCCCAGCTTTGGCTCCCTCTATAATGGAGTGTCTGGAGACGACTAAGTCTCCCATGGGAGCGGCACAATTACCATCCTCATCTTGGGACCTAACATGTCCCAGGCCTAGCCACAACTATGGCCTCTCTGGTCTGCCATCCCCGCCTCAAGGGGTGTGCCAAAATGGAATGACAGTCTTATGAGCTAAAGGCACGTGCTCAGGCACCTACCCTACCCTAAGAAGGGCTGGGGAGACATGATGTCGACTCATAGCGGAGCAAAACAAGGGACATTCTATATAGTTAGTTATGTCTTGTTGGTCCAACTAGGACAGTATAGACTTGTACATGTACTTGCAGTTAAAGAAGAAAGTAATATTATTATTATTATAATAGTTAGTCCACATTTGTACTTATATTTTTTAACAAGAAAAGTAAACAATGTTATTTTTAGTGTATTTCTTATATGCCTACAAATATTTTTATAATATTTTAACAAAAGCTAATAAAGTGTTATAAAACTAAATATAATATTTAAAAGGAATACAAAATAATGAAAATTATGCCTAATTTATTAAGAAATAGAAAAATATTTATATAACATTATGCAGCTTGTAAAAAGACAAGACTTAAACATTATAAATATATAACTGTTCTTGCATGCTCAGAATTCTTCTTTCTAACCATTATTTTTGAAAACCTTATACTAGGTTATAATTTATAATTATTTACAAGTACATGCCCTCAAGAAGGTCCTTGATGTTGGTGAGGTGTATCATGTTTAGGGAATTGGATCTGTGCCTCCAGTTTCCCCGAATTTAATCCTGAATGCCTTCCCCACAATCCCCCCGCCCCAGGCCTGTATACTCCTGCCGGGGTTTAGAGGCGCTTCCCCCTTGATTATAATAATAATAATAATACAAGTATCATGTCTTTTTGTTTTGTTATACTATTAGGCATAAACATTAATTATTCGAAAGAAAGTTTCAGAGTAATGGGAAAAATGAGACTGGAAGATGGACAGCAAATTAGGTTGTATTGCGAGGATGAGTGTGTGAGGTTAAATGTTTTCCAGCATTCATTGAGAAAACCTTCATAGATAGTTGAATGCTGGAGTAGATCAGTGGGTGCTGGAGTAGACATGTATTCTGGGTAGAATCAGTGGGATGCCTGGAGAAACAGTGGATCAGGGGTAGATCATGGTGCTGAGTAGAACAGATGTCAGCTGGGATTATATCAGTGGATACTGGGGTGAGATCAGTGATCTGGAGTAGATCATTGGAGGTGCAGGAGTAGATCTGTGGTGCTGGTGTAGATCAGTGATCTGGGGTTGATCATGGGATCCTGGTGTCGATCATGGTATGCTTTGAGTAGATCAGTGATGCTGTGATAGATTCATGGGTGCTGGAGCAGAACACAGTGGATGCAGGGTAGAGCAGTCGATGCTGAAGTAGATCAACGGTGCTGGAGTAGATCACTGGATGCTCGGAAGATCCAGTGGAATGCTGGGTAGATCAATGGATTCAGGTGTAAATCAGTGATGCTGGGGAAGATCAGTGGAATGCAGGGGTAATCAAATGGATGCTGGGGTAGATCAGTGGATGCAGGAGTAAACAGTGGAATCTGGGGTAGAGCAGGTCGATGCTTGAGTAGATCATGTGAGTGCCTGGAGTAGATCAGTTGTATGCGGGGGTAGATCCGAGGACTGCGGGGAGATCCATAGGATGCTGGGTAGAATCAGTGATGCAGAGTGAAGATCAGTGGCTGCTGGAGTAGATCAGAGGGTGCTGGAGTAGATCATAGGAGCTGGGTGGTAGAGCTGTCATGCTGGGGGGAGAGCAGACGATGCTGGAGTAGATCATGGGTGCTGGAGTAGATCAGTGATGTCAGGGGTAGAGCAGTCAGATGCTGTGGTAGAGCATCGATGCGGAGTAGATCTAGTGGGGTACTTGGAGTACAACAGTGGAGCTGGGTAAGCAGGCATGCAGAAGTAGATCAATGGGTGCTGAAGTAGAACAGTGGATGCGTGGGTAGATCAGTGATGCTGGAGTAGATTCAGTGGAAGCTGGAGAAAGATTCAGAGGATGCTGGGAGTAAGATCAGTGGATGCTGGGGTAGAGCAGTCGATGCTGGAGTATATCAGAGGGTGCTGGAGAGATCATTGGATGCAAGGGTACGAGCCGTCGATGCTGGAGTAGATCAATTGGGTGCGGCGATAGATCATGGTTGCAGGAGAAAAACAGAGGATGCTGAGAAGAACTGATGGAAGCTGGAGTAATATCAGGGATGCTGGATGTAGATCAGATGGGTGCTGGAGTAGATCAGTGGATGCTGAGGTAGAGCAGTCGAATGTGCTGGAGTAGATCATGGGTTACTGTGGGAAGATCGTGGAATCTGGATAGAACAGTGGATGCTGGATGTAGATCAGAGATCTGGAGAATCAGTGGATGCATGCGTAAACAGTGGATGCGGGGTAGAGCAGTCGAGCTGAAGTAGATCAATGGGTGCTGGAGACAATTCAGTGGATGCTGGGGGAAGGACATGATGCTGTGTAAGATCAGATGGATACTGAGGTAGATCAGAGTGTTGCTAGGGTAATCAGTGTGATTGCAGGAGTAGAACATGGATGCTGGAGTCGAACATGGATGCAGGGGTAGAGCAGTCGATGATGGAGTAGTTCAGGTGGATGTTGATAGATACAGCGGAATGCTGGATTATATCAGTGGAGCTGAGTTTAATCAGTGTTGCTGGGGGTCAAGCAATTCGATGCTTGGAGTAGATAGGGGGGAGGGGGGGGGCATTGGTGTGCTGGAGTAGATCAATGGATGCTGGGTAATTCAGTGGATGCTGGGTTAAATCAGTGGATGCGGGGGTAGATCAGTGGATCCGGGTGTAGAACCAGTGGATGCGGAGTAGATCAGTGTGAATGCTGGAGTATAGATCAGTGGGTGTGCTGGTCTTATAACAGTGGAAGCTGGTTAGAGCAGTCGAATGCTTGAATTAGATCAACGGGTGGCTGGAGTAATCAACAGATGGCTCGGGTAGAACAGTGGATGCTGGGGTAGATCAGTGTATGCGGGGTAGATCAGTGGATGACTGGGGAAGACAGTGGATGCTGGGGTAGATCCGTGGATGCAGGTGTAGATCAGTGGCTGCTGGAGAGTAGAACAGATGGATGCAGGGTAGAGCAGACGATGCAGGGGTAGAATCAGTGATTTCTGGGCAGATCAGTGGATGCAGGGTAGGATCAGTGGATGCAGGTGAAGATCATTGGATGCAGGAGTAGATCAGAGTAATGCTGGAGTAGATCAGTTGAGCTGGAGTAGAACATAGGATGCTGGGGTATGAGCATCGATTCTGAGGGTAGAGGAGTCGATGCTGGAGTAGATCAGTGGGTACTGGAGTAGTAACATGGATGCTGGGGTAGAGCATACGATGCTGATTAGATCAATGGGTGCTAGGAGTAGATCAGTGGAAGCAGCGGGGTAAGACGAGGAGATGCTGGAGTAGATCAGTGGATTCAGGAGAAGAACATGATTGCAGGAGTAGATCAGTGGATGCAGATAGATCAGTGATGCAGGGGATAGAGAGAGCATATCGAGCTGGAGTAGATCATTGGTGGTTCTGGAGGTAATATCATTGGATTCTAGGGTAGAGCAGTCGATGCTGGAGTAGATCATGATGCTGAGTAGATCAGTGGATGCTTGAGTAAGATCAGTGATGCTGGGTAGCGCATCGGATAGCAGGAAGAAGATCAGTGTGTGCTGAGTAGATCAGTGGATTCTGGGGTCGAGCATGTCGATGCTGAGTGTCGATCCAGTAGGAAGCATGGGGTAGATCAGTGGATCTGGGTGAATATCATGGATGCTGGGGTAGATCAGTGATGCTGTGATGTAGTCAGTGGAATGCTGGAGTAGATCAGTGTATGCTGTGGGTAGATCAGTGGATGCTGGGGTAGAAAAAATGGATGACGGGAAGTTTCTAATTGTATTTCTGTGAGTTACCACAAGACACCTATTGTACTTTGTTTCACCCATCATTAAAAAAAGTTTACCTGTTGTTTAGTGAACTGTTGTCGGGACGCCTAATGGGTGCTAACTGGACTGGTGGTGGGTCGCATCCTAGGCGTTAGTGGGCTGTGTGGGTCACATTCCTGGGTGTTAGTGGACTGTGTGGGACACTTCCTTTGATTAGATGACTGAGGTGTGGGTCACATCCTGGTGTTAGTAGATATGGTGTGGGTTACATCCTGGGTGTTAGTGAGGCGGTGTGTGGACACATCCCTGGTGTTAGTGGTGGCTGGTGTGGACACATCCTGGTTGTTAGTTGGACGGGTGTGGTCACATTCAGGGTATAAGTGGACTGGTGTGGCTCTATTCCTGGGAACACAAATAACCCACACTATAAAGAGATAATCTTACGGACGACGTATCGGTCCTACTTGGACCATTTACAAAGTCACACTAACGCATAAGATGAGCAGGACGGCTAATATAGGCAGTGAGAAGAGGTGGGCGGTAGAAGGATAGTAAGTACAAGAAGTGGTATAATATAATACCGACAAGATTAAAATTAAGGACACATGCTTCAACATTCCCTGAGCAATCCCTATCGAAGACGTTTTCTGCCCATCCAGCCAGCCATTCTGGATGGCGAAACGTCCACAACATAGGCACCCAGATGCCGCATATGTGTCTTAATTTCATCAGTAGTAGTAGTAGCAGTAGAAGAGGTAGTAGTAGTGGTAGTGGAAGAAGTTGGGAATAAGGAGGACGAGCCAGTCAAATACAAAGGAAGGGGTAGTAGTAGTAGAAGAAGTGGGGAATAAGGAGGACGAGCCAGTCAAATACAAAGGAAGGGGAGCACTGCAAGAGAGCTAGGTGCCCACAAAGGGAGAGCAAGCGCACAGAGGTGTGTGAAAGGGGAAGTGGTGAAATAAATGAAGAAGGAACCGAAACACGAGGCAGAAGAGAGAAAGACAACCCAGAGGAGAAAAAGGAAAGAGGAAAGGGGAGGAGGGAGAAGAAGAAAAAGAAAAAGAAAAAATGAGGAGTCAGGTTAAGTCATGGGTGTTCTGAAGTTTTCTCCTCTGGGTTGTCTTTCTCTCTTCTGTCTCGTGTTTCGGTTCCTTCTTCATTTATTTCACCACTTTCCCTTTCACGCACCTCTGTGCGCTTGCTCTCCCTCTGTGGGCACCTAGCTCTCTTGCAGTGCTCCCCTTCCTTTGTATTTGACTGGCTAGCCCTCCTTATTCCCCACTTCTTCTGCTACTACTACCTCTTCTACTACTACTACTACTACTACTACTACTACTACTACTACTGATGAAATTAAGACACATGTGCAGCATCTGGGTGTCTCTGTTGTGGACGTTTCGCCATCCAGTGGCTGGCTGGATGGCGAAACGTCAATGATAGGGATGCCCGTGTGTTGCACATGTGTCGGTATTATATACCATTCTTGTACTACTACTACTACTACCACCACCTCTTCCTGCCTATATATAGCTGTCCTGCTCCACTTCTGGTTAGTGTGACTTTGTAAATGGTCCAAGTCGGATCGAAACGTCGTCGTAATCTTCTCCCTTTTATGTGCAGGTTATTTGTGTATCGTTCCAGTCACGGTATTGTGCCTTATTTTGTTATTCATATCCTAGGTGTTAGTGGACTGGTGTGGGTTACATCCTGGGTGTTAGTGGTCTGGTGTGGGTCACATCCTGGGTGTTAGTGGACTGGTGTCGGTTACATCCTGGGTGTTAGTGAACTGGTGTGGGTCACATCCTGGGTGTTAGTGTGTCATGTGGAGGTTCGATAACGTTGATTGAGTAAGAACACTTACGTAGGCTGGTTAGTAAGTATAATTATAACGGAAAGTATGGGAAGCACCATCACCCACTCTGCCTCTCTGCTCTCTATCTTAAGTCTGACTCACGAATTGGGTCGTAGGAGTGAGCGGCATTTAAAACATGCTATGGCCAGCAGCAACATGAATAACAGTCAGTGATTCACGCAGACGGCTGGCAGTGAGTCATACTACTGGTAACTGGTTACTGGTAACTGCTACTACTGGGAACTGATACTACTGAGAGCTCAGCAATGCTAACGCATGTTGTCCCGACATGCAGCTAATACAAACTAGAGACGGCAGGCGTACGGCTTGGGCTGATTCTATACAATGTCAAAGAACACAACACTTGAACATTATAAGATATATAAGTAGAATATTGGAATGGAAGCTAATGTAATTGACTATAATGAAACTACTGTAATGAAACTGTAATGCATTACAAGGTATGATATAGCACAACTCATCGAATGAGACTCAACATTGGGATTACACAAAAAAAGTGATAAAATAAAATTTGATTGATCAATCGGTATTCATGTGATCTACGGATTCTGAGGAAGAAATATATGCAAAGAAAGAAGTGTTTAACAGAAAAGACTTGGTGCACTCAAATCTAGACAGTTAAATCTCAGAATTCAGAGAGAACGTGAACACACAAAAAAAAAAAAAAATCTGATAAGTTGATACTGTAATTGTTCATCTATACAGGTTATTTACATTTAACCCCAACTCTGCTAGGGTGAGATTGACATATGCAGAATGGATGTCATCTCTGGGAGGATCAAACTGTTGCACTTACTAACTCGGATTGTATTTGAGGCGGCTCTGAATTGGTAGTTACAAATGATACTTGAGGATTTCTCAATACCTGGCATGTACGTAGGGAATAACGACATTCAGGTTGATCATCTGACTGAGTATTAGAGGTAGAGAGTAGAGGATCAGGAGGATTGTCAGAGTCTGTCACTTTAGTCTGGGTTGGAACATCATTATCATCACATACTAACTTCATATGATCAAAATGCAATTTTTTATACTGACCAGTACTAATTTCTCTAACCTTATACTTATTGCCAGTGATATGTTCAACTACTCGATAAGGACCAACAAACTTTTGATCAAGCTTAGGTATTGCAGACATTTTGTTAAAGTTAGTCAGCATAACTCTTGAACCTACTTTGATTTTGGATGGCTCTGCTTGAGTGTTAGTGACTCTTGTAAATCCTGCTGTTGATTTATGAAGTGTTTCATGGATTCTTCTAAAGACGCTTTGAGCTAAGCTGGTACGAGTTGCTATGAATTCACCAGGGTTGTAATTTGGTTTCGGATTAGAATATAGCAACTCATAAGGCAAACGTTTATCTACACCGTACAATGCATAATGTGGAGTGTCACCTATAGAAACATTGTAAGCAGAATTTATAGCGCACTGCACATCAGGTATAACTTCATCCCAAGTTTCACTGTTGGGATTGATAGTGGCTCTCAAGACATCAAGTACTTTCTTATTGGTTCGCTAGTAGTTGGATACACTTGGATTGGATTTGGACCATTAGCATTACCTTCATGTTGCATGCAGACACTACATTTCTTAACATACTCAGAAATGTCAATTGCCATACGAGGCCAAAAGTATTTCAATCTGGCTTGTTTTACTGAACGACCCATACCAGGGTGCGCAACACCTGGTACATCGTGAACTAGCTGTAAGGCTACATTCAGTAGTGACTGTGGCATTACTAACTGGTATACTCTTCTGCTAGGAGTACCCAACTCGGCTGTTCGATACAGTAATTCTTGGTTCATGACAAAGTCACTGATGAGTGCTGGTGGTTTCACAGTCAGAATAAGATCTTCCTGGAGCAGGAATCGAATCACACCAGACCACATGGGATCTGTTTGTTGAGCATTCTTTACGCCCTCGGCAGTAAATGGTGCATCTGCAGTTACTATACTAACATGTAGCGATAAAGCATCTGCGACTACATTTGACTTGCCAGGTAAGTGTTCAAAGGTAGGATTGAACTCTTGGATAGTCAAGGTCCATCTGGCTAACCTTCCAGTAGGTTGTTTGTTCTGGAATAAAGGTATCAGTGGAGCATGGTCTGTCAAGACATGAACAGGGTACTGATAATTAATGTCTCAGAAGTGCTTTAAAGACCATACTATTGATAAAGCTTCTTGCTCAGTTACTGTACAATTATGTTCAGCCTTCATAAGGACTCAGCCAGCAAATGCAACTGCGTTGTACTTACCATCAGTCTTCTGAGCTAGTTCGGCACCTATGCCAATAGAACTAGCATCAGTTGTCAGATAGAAGTGCTTAGAAAAATCTGGAAATTTCAAAATTGGAGCAGATGTTAGCTTTTCTTTTAGAGTTGGGAATGCTCTGTCTTGACGGAAGGTCCAAACAAAAAAAAATTGGAAGAAAAATTGGCAGTGAAAGATCTATAAAAACCTGCTAAACCCACAAAGGATCTTATGGCATCAGCAGTTTTGGGAGTTGGAAAATTTAGTACTGCAGTTACTTTACTTTGGTCAGTCGTAACCACTCTAGGAGTGACTACATGACCAAGAAACTTGATTTCTGATCTGAAAAATTGACATTTAGACAGCTTGATCTTTAAATTGGCTTCTTCAAGCTTACCAAGTACTACATCAAGTTTTTTCAAGTGTGCATCCACGTCTTTAGACATGACAATTATGTCATCTAAGTACACCATAAGTGCATTACCTATGAGACCTCTAAAGATATTAGACATGAGCCTCGAGAATGTGATAGGGGAGGATCATAATCCAGAGGCCATATGGAGGAAGTGATAATGACCTGTAGGAATGGAGAATGCAGTTAGCTCTTGGTTGTCCTCATGAAGAGAGACTTGCCAAAACCCTTGTAACAAGTCCAGGGTCGAAAAGACTTTGTTATCTCTGATGTTACGTAAAAGATCACCTGGTACTGGAAGTGGGAAGCAATCTGGAATAGTTTTCACATTTAACTTCCTAAAGTCAATCACTGGGAGCCAAGTACCCTCCTTCTTAGGTACTAGGATCAAGGGAGCATTCCAAAGTGAATTGCTAGGTACAATAACTCCATCATCAAGCATTTGATTGATCAATTCTTCTGCAACAGCAGCTTGTGAATGATGCATTTTGTACGCAGGTATATAGATAGGTCTACATATCAGGTTCAAGTGGGATACATGGGACAATAAGTTCATTATACCCATCTTCTAAACCTGGTAAGGCAATGGCTTTACGACGTTTGTTCACAGAGTCAACAATGCTTGACCTCCCTCATCAACTGGTGGAATGGATTGATCCGTGAAGTGGATGAGGACTCCCCTGTGAAATAACACCGACCCACTGATCAGGGACAACTCTTCCTCTACCTGAACAGGTAAGGATAGTGAACAAGGTCAACAAGATTGGTATTTACTCTGAGATGAACACTGTGACCAGAAGTTGTTAGCTAGGAAGAAATGGATCTTACTATCTCTTACAACATGCAAGGATGGCTCAACAAATAAACCCCATTTACTTTGCAGGAATCACCGCAACTAAGACGTTGTCACCATCTGGAACTAGGAACAACAACAGACACTCTAGTGAGGGAACTAGACACGACAGAAACGTCTTTCTTGCAGATGGCATTGACATCAACAAGAGATGGCATTATAGTTGCAAGTAATCAATTTTCCAACAAGGCAAACCCCTATGGGGGAAAACTACTACTTAAACTAGCAGACATTGCAGGGATAGGCTCAGCACTCAAGGTAGTCAGAGCGTCCTTGGGCACTTTAGGTAAACTGGACACTATCTTGCAAGTCTGAAGTTGTAGGGAACACAGACAGGAGTGACAGGATCCACCAGTGATGACTACTTGAGTATGCTACTGGAACATGCACTGGCTTGTAAGGACTTAATGAAACATCGTACTCTGCGGCAGTATGGCAGATCTCGGGTCCAAGCTGGTAACCCCAAAATGGTATGATCAAGTTTATCAAATTTGGGGATGCCATCGATAAGGGTCGACACTAAAGCGTAAGTTCGCATGGGAAGCCCAAATCCCAGTAGAAGATCACCAGGGAAAGTAATCTGGTCGACAAAAAAGGAAGGAAGCAGTAAAGTCCTCTACCTTGGATAGAAAAGGTGAGGGAAGTTCTGACCTGGGACACGCAGGTGAGAACCAGCTACTCCTTTTAAGGGAGGACCTGAGCGTTTACGGAAGGGACCAGTCGTAACTGTTATTCTATTCCCTAAAAAAATAGACCTGATAATATTGACTTGTGAAAATCAAGTCCATGAACAAATAACGGCCATTATGAACAATGCTTGCACTATAGGGCCTATCGTTGCATTGGGAAGTTATGTGCAAACAAAAAGGGGGTTCTCAGAAAAGATTGTTCACTCCTCCCCAAATCATGTAATTCAAGACATTGAAGCAAATCATCAGTGGGATTGTCATTCTCGAGACTGCTTAAGGCTTCAAAGGAATTGTGCCCTGGGAGGGGTGTACCATTATCACCTACTGCCCACCAGGGGATGGATTGACCTGGGACGCTCGAAATTCCCCCAAAATTGGAAAAGGCCCTGGTTCTGGTTAGTCTGAGAACCACGACGTCTTTTTTCCCTCTCCTGGTTCTGGGGTTTGGGAACGGCCATGGAAAGATCAAGAGTATGAAGGTTGTAGAGAGCATTGCACTCAGATGTGTACAGTAGGGAAAAATCTCACTGGTACTCATCATCAAGTACGATGGCCTCTTAGGGTGACTATCAGGACAATTAATTGCAATATGGCCACGGAAACCACAGTTTGTAACAAGTCCGCTGACTAGGTTACTGAAGTACTATTGAATATTACAGAGGTTTATAATGACTCTGTACACTGGTCCTTGGGATTGCGCGAGGGTTGACGACCACGATTTGTCGCTGTGGCACAAACAAGAGGTGGTGCAGACTGAGGCATAGGTGTGAAATTTCTTTTGATACACGGGAAAGTACCCGGGGCATAAGGAACGTACATGATTTAGGGCTGAAGTGACTCCATCGTCACAGTTGGGGGATTAGCCTCATCAGCACACACGGAAGCAGGCAGCATTATTCTTTGATTGCTCCAAAGCTGCTATTTTAGAAAAACGATGCTGTGGATCGTTTATCCTCGTCAGGAAAAAAAAGGTGAGGATTGGACAGCATTGATAATGATGATAAAAGTTAATTTTCTAATCTAACAGCAAATGCACTCAACGATTGGCCTGTACATTGCAGAGTCACTTGTTTGCACATAACTGCTTAATGCCTAAAAATGATGTAGTGGAAGTTTTAGCAGAAAAGGTCGAGAACCAAAACCTAGTCATTGTGGTAGTCTAACAAGCCTCCGGATGCAACATCCCACATTCCAGGAACAGCTGTTAAAATTGACCACTGTCTGGAAAATCTTCCAGCCTCTGCACCCAACATCTTGTCCTGGGGATTTCAACTTAAGGCACCTAAAATGGGGAATATAGCAAATAATAATTGTTGCAGTAATAAACACCAGGAGGCAAGCTCTGATGAAACTCACACTCACACGAGCTTTTAAATCTCTGCCCCAAAATCAATTTAAACCAGCAAACAATAGAGCCTACTAGACTGGAGAATACACTAACCTCATCTTCACTAACATGATGATCTGATAAGAAATGTCACCATATCAAAAACAAAAATTTCTCAGATCACAACATAATTGAGGTTCAGCATGTATGCGTGGAGCCCCAGACCGACATAATGAGACTAGTCACGAAAGGAGCATTCACCAAATTCAACTTCAATAACAAAAACATAAGTGGACCAAGTAAACCAAGTCCTAACCGATATAAGGGTGGAAGATATAATAAGCAACACAGACCCCAACTTATGCCTAGAACAGATTAACTTGGTGGCACTCGATGTATGCACAAGGCTTATTCCTCTAAGAAAAAGGAGAGTAGATGTAAAAAAAGAGACAGGTGCTCCCTTTACAGGCGACGGAAAAGAATAACAGAGCGGCTAAAAGAGGTCAATATATCTGAAATGCGTAGGGAGACACTGGTCAGAGAAATAGCAAGCATCGAACTTAAGCTAAAGGAATCTTATAGGAGTCAGGAATCGCGGGAAAGAACAAAAGCCATAAATGAAATCGAAAGAAACCCAAAGTATTTCTTCTCCTATGCAAATCAAAGTCGAGAACAACGCCAGTATTGGGCTCCTACTTAAACAAGATGGGGCCTACACAGATGACAGCAAGGAAATGAGTGAGCTACTCAAGTCCCAGTATGACTCAGTTTTTAGCAGCCGCTAACCAGATGAGAGTCGAAGATCAAAATGAATTTTTTATGAGAGAGCCACAAATTTGTTTAACACAAGCCTATCCAATGTTATCCTGACGCCCAAATGACTTCGAACAGGCGATAAATGACATGCCCCTGCACTCTGCCCCATGGCCAGACTCATGGAACTCCGTGTTCGTCAAGAACTGCAAGAAGCCCCTATCACGAGCCTTTATCAACCTATGGAGAGGGAGCATGGACACGGGGGTCGTCCACAGTTACTAAAAACAACAGACATAGCCCCACTTCAACAATGGGGCAGTAAAGCAACAGCAAAGAACTACAGGGCCAATAGCACTAACATCCCATATCATAAAAATCTTTGAAAGGGTCCTAAGAAGCAAGATCACCACCCATCTAGAAAACCCATCAGTTACACAACCCAGGGCAACATGGGGTTTAAACAGTCGCTCCTGTCTGTCCTCAACTATTGGATCACTACGACAAGTCCTAGATGCACTAGAAGACAAAAGAATGCAGATGGAATATATACAGACTTTGCAAAAGCCTTCGACAAGTGTGACCATGGCGTAATAGCGCGCAAAATGCGTGCTAAGGAATAACAGAAAAGTCGGTCGGTGAATCTATAATTTTTTCCCCAGAGTAAAGTCCGAGGGAGCTACGGGGAAAACTCTGTTTTTCCCCAAGGGACAGTACTCGTCCCATCTTTTTCCTCATCTATATCCGACATGACAAGGATTCAGCCCCAGACCGTGTCTTCCTTTGCAACGACACCCCAATCTGCATTGACAGTGTCTTCCATGCAGACACTGCAAGGGTCCAGGCAGACATCAACCAATTTTCATGGGGGCCCGAGAAAACAATAGAGTTCACGATGAGAAATTTCAATTACTCAGATATTTGGTAAACATGAGGAAATTAATCTTCATCAGAGTACAAAACAAATTCTGGCCACAAATAAAGGGAAACACCCAACGTCAAAGACCTGGGAGTGATCATATCGGAGGATCTCACCTTCAAACTCATAACATTGTCAAACGCATTACTAGAAAAATACAGGATGGAAAATGGAACCTTCAAAACTAGGGGGCCCAACCCATGAGACACCCCTTCGGGGTCACTTTTTTCATCTACGGGAAATTTTTTCTGCACACTAACAGCACCTTTAAAGGGCAGGTGAAATTGCTGACCTAAAAATGTACAGAAACCTCATGGCCGCATAACGGATAAAACACCTCAATTACTGGACGCTTGAGGTTCCTAAACCTGTATTCCCTGGGAAATCAGGGGAAGATACATGATTTTATACACCTGGAAATCCTAAGGACTAGTACCCAACTTGCACACGAAAAACACTACGAAGCAAAAAACTTGGCGACGATGCAAAATCCCCCCAATGAAAGCGGGGGCCACAGCACGTTGAACCATCAATAAAGGCGGGGGCCCAGACGTTCAAAAGCCCCCCCTACATAAGGGGGATTACCAACAACCCCCGGCAGTCTTTAAACTGCCACGGGGAAAACACCTAAAGCGGTTTTGCCCGCTGGGTGTGGGTCGACGTTGGTTTGCGTGCAGCCCGCGAACAGCCTGGTTTTATAGGTCTTCCACCCAAAGGCCCGGTCACAGACCGGGGGGGGGGTTTGACCCCCGAACCCTCTAGGTAAACTCCAGGGAAACTCCCGTCATGGGGGAACTTACGAGTTCCCGAAAAACGACACATGATCACTGTTTTTCTTGTTCAAGAAAAACGAATCAGTTCCTCTATTGTACCCCCTTAGTAAGATTCCTGAAGTCTCGCATTTCAGAGATCAACAAGTAACACCAGGGGGCCGATTTTATTTATTAAAAGTTTATTATCACCCCATACCCATCCTGTGGGGGGTAGTCAAGAGAAATTTTCAGAGGTACTAATTGGGCCAGGGGTGGCTAAATTTTGTCTACAAGTTTCGGGCAAGAACCACAATTTTCAAGATGAACCAAATTTACAAAAAAACTCCAATTTTCAAAGGAAAAAATAACGGGGCCCCCCCAAAAATCCTTTACAAACGGTTACAATTCCCCCAACTCCCCCAAAGTTTTGAACTAATTAAAAGGTAAAGACTAAAAGTTCAAATAAAGAAATTCAAAGGTTTTTACGTTATACTTTGGTCAACTGCAAATTAAGTTAATAGCAAATTAATTTTTCCCCAGTTTACAAGTAAGATTTGGGGAAATATTATTTTTGGCACACAACCAAAAAAACAACAACCCACACCACAACAAAACCACAAAAACACCCACACCCCAAACACACACCACCACACACACACAAAAAAAACACCCCTCCCACCTTCACAAAAAACAAAACAAAAACCCCAAAAACCCCAATTTAGTTTTTTATTCAAAAAGAACCCAAAATCTTTGGGGGGTAATCAAAAGGCAAATTTTGTAATGTCAGCTTACCCCATAATGGAAGCGAACAAATTTTAAAGTAAATTTAACCATGATCTCCCCACCTGGCCCAATTTAAGTTAAAAAAAAATTTTAAGGGGCAAACCCCAAAAACGGGGCCCACAACACACACTGGGCCCCAGTAATGCAAATACAAATATATTCATACACACAAGGCGCCCCCCCAACACACCAACACCACACACACCAAAACCCCCCCAAAACACCCCACCACACCCCACACCACACCCCACCACACCCCCACCCACACCACCCCCCACACACCACCCCACACCCACACCACACCCACACACACCCACACACCCCCACACACACACCACACCCCACACACCCCCCCACACCCCCCACACAACCCACACAACACGCAAAACCCCAAA
>NC_069480.1:17096380-17130968 GCF_026875155.1 Cherax quadricarinatus
AAATAAAAAGGGAAGGGGACCTGCAAAACTAGGTGCCCAAAAAGGGGAGAGCAAGCGCACAGAGGTGTGTGAAAGGGGAAGGGGTGAAATAAAAAAGAAGGAAAACCGAAACAGGGGAGCAGAAAGAGAAAGCAACCCCAGAGGAGAAAAAGGAAAGAGGAAAGGGGAGGGGGGAGAAGAAGAAAAAAAAAAGAAAAAATGAGGGTCGGGTTTAAGTCATGGGTGTTCTGAATTTTTTCTCCTCTGGGTTGTCTTTCTCCTTCTGTCTGTGTTTCCGTTCCTTTTTCATTTATATCCCATTTCCCCTTTCATGCACCTCTGTGCGCTTGCTCCCCCTCTGTGGGCACCTATCCTCTTGCAGTGCCCCCTTCCTTTGTATTTGACTGGCTGCCCCCCTTACCCCCCACTTCTTCTGCTCTACACCTTTCTACTACTATACTACTATACTACATATACTACTACTTGATGAAATTAAGACACATGTGCCATCTGGGTGTCTCTTTTTGGGGACTTTTCGCCATCCAGTGGCTGGCGGGATGGTGAAACTCAATGATGGGGATCCCGTGGTTTGCACATGGTGGGTTTTATATACCTTCTTGTACTCTACATATTTCCCACCACCTTTCCTGCCTATATATGCTGTCCTGCCCATTTGGTTGTGTGACTTTTAAATGGCCCAAGTCGGACCCGAAACGTCGTCGTAATTTCTCCCTTTTAGGCGGGTTTTTTGTGTATCGTTCCAGTCCGGTATTGTGCCTTATTTTTATTCATATCCTAGGTGTTAGGGGCTGGGTGGGTTACATCCTGGGTTTTATGGTCTGGTTGGGCACATCCGGGGTGTATGGACTGGTGTCGTTACTCCGGGTGTAGGGGAAACGGTGTGGGTCCATCCTGGGGGTTTGTGTCATGTGGAGGTTCGTAACGTTGATTGAGAAGAACATCCGTAGGTGGTTAGTAAGTATAATTATGACGGAAATGGAAGCCCATCACCCCCTCTGCCTCTCTGTCTCTATTTAAGTCGACTCACGAATTGGGTCGTGGGTGAGCGGGCATTTAAAAAATTATGGTCCAGAACAGTAACAGTCAGTGATTTTACCAGACGGCTGGGAGTGAGTCATATACGGTAAATGGTTACTGGTAATGGTACTATGGAACTGAACTACTGAAGTCAGCGATGCTAACGCATGTTTTCCCCACAAAAGCTTAAAACAAAATAAGACGGCAGGCGTACGCTTGGGCTGATTCTTTTCAATGTCAAAGAACACAAAAACTGAACTTAAAAGATTGTAATAGAATATTGGGAAAGGAAGCAATGTAATTGACTTAAAAAGAAACTTCTGTAATGAAACTGTAAGCATTACAAGGTATGATATAGCACAACTCTCGAATAGCTCAAAATTTGGGGTTAACAATAAAAGTGAAAAAAAAATTGTTGATCAATCGGTATTCATGGATCTAGGATTTTAGGAAAAAATATTCAAAAAAAGTGTTTAAAAAAAAGACTTGGTGCACTCATATCTAACAGTTAAATCCAGAAATCAGAGAGAACTGAAACACAAAAAAAAAAAAATCTTGAACACTGATAATTGTTCTGTAATTGTTCATCTATACGGTTTATTTCATTTCCCCAACTCGCTAGGGTGAGATTGACATTGCAAAAGGATTCTCTCTGGGAGGATAAAACTTTTGCACTTCTAATTCGGATTGTATTTGAGGCAGCTCTGAATTGGTAGTTAAAATGATACTGAGGTTTTCCCAAATACCTGGCATGTAATAGGAAAAACGAATTCGGGTTGATATCTGACTGAGATTAAAAGGAAGAGTACAGAATCAGGGGATTGTCAAGTCGTCACTTTAGTCGGGGTTGGGAAACTTCTTTATCAACACAATAATTCATTGATCTAAATGCATTTTTTATACTGACCCCTACTAATTTTTTCTAACCTTTACTTATTGCCAGTGATAGTTCAACTACCGATAAAGGGGCCCCAAAAAATTTGATCAAGCTTAGATTTCAGACATTTTTTAAAGTTAGTCAGCATAACTCTTTAAACCACTTTTATTTTGGATGGCTCTCTTTAGTGTTATGACTCTTTTAAATCCTGCTGTTGATTTATAAATGTTTCATGGGTTCTTTTAAAACGCTTTTAGTTAAACTGGTTACGAGTTTATGAATTCACCCGGGGTTTTAAATTTTGGTTTTGGATTAGAATTAGCAACTCATAAGGGAAAAATTTTTTTACCCGTACAATGCATAATTGGTGTCACCTTAGAAACATTTTAACAGAATTTATAGCGCACTGCACATCAGGGGATAATCATCCCCAAATTTCACTGTTGGGATTGATAGTGGCTCTCAAACATCAAGTACTTTTTTTTGGTTCGCTAGTAGTTGGATACACTTTGGGTTGGATTTTGGGCCATTAGCATTACCCTTTATGTTCGCAGAAAACTACATTTCTTTCAACTCAAAATGTTTATTGCCTACGAGGGCCAAAAAGTATTTCAATCTGGGTTGTTTTACTGAACGACCCCTACCCGGGGCGCAACACCTGACATCGGAACTAGCTTTAAAGGTACATTCAGTATGATGTGGCATTACAAAATGGTATACTCTTCTGCTAGGAGTAAACCCCAAATCGGCTGTTCGAACAGTAATTCTTTTGGTTCATGACAAAGTCATGATGGGGGCTGGTGGTTCACGTCAGAATAAATCTTCCGGACCAGGATGAATCACACCAGACCCATGGGATCGTTTGTTGGCATTCTTTACCCCATCGCAGTAAATGGTGCATTGCAGTTACTATACAACATGTAGCGATAAAGCATCTGCGACTACTTTGACTTCCAGGTAAGGTTAAAGGTAGGATTGAACTCTTGGGTAGTCAAGGTCCTCTGGCTAAACCCTTTCCGTAGGGTTTTTTGTTCTGGAAAAAAGGATCATGGGGGCATGGTCTGTCAAGACATGAACAGGGGGTTTAAATTAATGTCCAGAAGGCTTTAAGACCATACTATTGAAAAGCTTCTTGCTCAGTTACGTACAATTATTTCAAGCCTTCTAAGGACTCAGCTCAAATCAAAGCGTTGTACTTACCATCATCTTCTGAGCTAGTTCGGCCCTATGCCAATAAACTGCTCATTTTTCGATAAATGCTTAGAAAAATTTGAAATTTCAAAAATTTGGGGCAGATGGCTTTTTTTTTTTTTTTATTGGGGAAAGCTTGCTTTACGGAAGGTACAAACAAAAAAAATTGGGAAAAAAAATTGGCAATGGGAAAAATCTTAAAAAAACCCGCTAAAACCCCCAAAGGATCTTATGGGAACAGCATTTTGGGAGTTGGGGAAAAAAAAAATTTTGACTGCAGTTACTTTACTTTGGAATGTAACCACTCTAGGAGTGACTACATGACCAAGAAAATTGATTTCTGTCTGAAAAATTGACATTTAAAAGCTTGACTTTAAATGGTTCTTCAAGCTTCCAATACTACACGTTTTTTCAAATGTGCCCTTTTCCCCGTCTTTGACATGACAATTATGTACTAATACACCATAAGTGCATTTCCTAAAGAAACCCCTAAAGATATTAGACATGAGCCTCGAGAAGTGATAGAGGAGGATCATAATCCAAAGGCCATATGGAGGAAGTGATAATGACCTGTAGGAGTGGAGAATGCAGTTAGCTCTTGGTTGTCCTCATGAAGAGAGACTTGCCAAAACCCTTGTAACAAGTCCAGGGTCGAAAAGACTTTGTTATCTCTGATGTTACATAAAAGATCACCTGGTACTGGAAGTAGGAAGCGATCTGGAATAGTTTTCACATTTAACTTCCTAAAGTCAATCACTGGGAGCCAAGTACCATCCTTCTTAGGTACTAGGATCAAGGGAGCATTCCAAAGTGAATTGCTAGGTGCAATAACTCCATCATCAAGCATTTGATTGATCAATTCTTCTGCAACAGCAGCTTGTGAATGATGCATTTTGTATGCAGGTATATAGATAGGTCTACTACCAGGTTCAAGTGGGATACAATGGGACAATAAGTTCATTATACCCATCTTCTCACCTGGTAAGGCAATGGCTTTACGACGTTTGTTCAACAGAGTCAACAAATGCTTGACCTCATCATCAACTGGTGGAATGGATTGATCCAGTGAAGTGGATGAGGACTCCCCTGTTGAAATAACACCGACCCACTGATCAGGTGACAACTCTTCCTCTACCTGAACAGGGTAAGGATAGTGAACAAGGTCAACAAGATTGGTATTTACTCTGAGACGAACACTGTGACCAGAAGTGTTAGCTAGGAAGAAATGGATCTTACTATCTCTTACAACATGTAAGGATGGCTCAACAAATAAACCATTTACTTTGCAGGAATCACCGTCAACTAAGACGTTGTCACCATCTGGAACTAGGAACAACAACAGACACTCTAGTGAGGGAACTAGACACGACAGAAACGTCTTTCTGCAGATGGCATGTGACAGCAACAAGAGATGGCATTACTAGTTGCAAGTAATCATTTTCCGACAAGGCATCCCCTATGGAGAAACTACTACTTGAACTAGCAGACATTGCAGGGATAGGCTCAGCACTCAAGGTAGTCAGAGCGTCCTTGGACACTTGAGGTAACTGGACACTATCTTGCAAGTCTGAAGTTGTAGGGAACACAGACAGGAGTGACAGGATCACCAGTGCATGACTACTTGGGTATGCTACTGGAACATGCACTGGCTTGTAAGGACTTAATGAGAACATCGTACTCTGCGGCAGTATGGCAGATCTCGGATCCAAGCTGGTAACCCCAAAATGGTACGATCAAGTCATCAATTTGGGCATGCCATCGATAAGAGTCGAGTACTATGCGTAAGTCTCGCATGGAAGCAAATACCAGTAGAAGATCACCAGGGAAAGTAATCTGGTCGACAACAAGGAAGGAAGCAGTAAAGTCTCTATCTTGGATAGAAAAGGTGAGGGAAGTCCGACCTCGGACACGCAGGTGAGAACCAGCTACTCCACTAAGGGAGGACACATGAGTCAGTTCTACGAGAAGGACATGTCGTAACTGTTTATCCCTAAACAAACTAGACCTGATAATATTGACTTGTGCATCAGAGTCCATGAACAAATGAATGGGCGCATTATGAACAGATGCTTGCACTATAGGGCCTATCGTTGCATTGGAAGTTATGTGCAAACAAAAAGGAGGGTTGTCATCAGAAAAGATTTGTTCCACTCCATCCCCAAAATCATGTAATTCAGAGACATGTGAAGCAACATCATCAGTGGGATTGTCATTCTCGAGACTGCTTAAGGCTTCAAAGGAATTGTGAACTGGGATAGTGTACTCATTATCACCTACTGTCACCATGGGACGGATTGACTGGGGCGCTCGAATTCCCCAAATTGGAAGAAGGAGCCTGGTTCTGGTTAGTCTGAGAACCACGACGTCTGTTTCCTCTCCTGGTTCTGCGGTTGGAACAGCCATGGAAAGATCAAGAGTACTGAAGGTTGTAGAGAGCATTGCACTCAGATGTGTACAGTAGGGAAAATCTCACTGGTACTCATCATCAGTACGATGCCTCTTAGAGTGACTATCAGGACAATTAATTGCAATATGGCCACGGAAACCACAGTTGTAACAAGTCCGCTGACTATGGTTACTGAATGTACTATGAATACTACGAGGTTTATAATGACTCTGTACACTGGTCCTTGGTGATTGCTGCGATGGTTGACGATCACGATTTGTCGCTGTGGCACAAACAAGAGGTGGTGCAGACTGAGGCACAGGTGTGAAATTTCTTTTGATACACGGGAAAGTACCCTGGGGGCACAAGGAACGTACATGATTTAGGGCTGTAAGTGACTCCATCGTCACAGTTGGAGGATTAGCCTCATCAGCACACACGGAAGCAGGCAGCATTAGTTCTTAGATTGCTCCAAAAGCTGCTATTTTAGCAAACGATGCTGTGGATCGTTTATCCTCGTCAGGAACAAAAGGTGAGGATTGGACAGCATTGATAAGTGATGATAAAAGTTTATCTAATCTAACAGCAAATGCACTCAACGATTGGCCTGTACATTGCAGAGTCACTTGTTTGCACAGAACTGCTTAATGCCTCAAATGATGTAGTGGAAGTTTTAGCAGTAAAGGTCGAGAACCAAAACCTAGTCATTGTGGTAGTCTACATGCCTCCGGATGCAACATCCCAGCAATTCCAGGAACAGCTGTTAAAAATTGACCACTGTCTGGAAAATCTTCCAGCTCCTGCACCCAACATCTTGCTCCTGGGGGATTTCAACTTAAGGCACCTAAAATGGAGGAATATAGCAAATAATATTGTTGCAGTAATAACACCAGGAGGCAGCTCTGATGAAAACTCACACTCACACGAGCTTTTGAATCTCTGCACAAAATTCAATTTAAACCAGCAAATAATAGAGCCTACTAGACTGGAGAATACACTGGACCTCATCTTCACTAACAATGATGATCTGATAAGAAATGTCACCATATCAAAAACATGTATGCGTGGAGCCCCAGACCGACATAATGAGACTAGTCACAAGGGAGCATTCACCAAATTCAACTTCAATAACAAAAACATAAAGTGGGACCAAGTAAACCAAGTCCTAACCGATATAAGCTGGGAAGATATAATAAGCAACACAGACCCCAACTTATGCCTAGAACAGATTAACTTGGTGGGCATCGATGTATGCACAAGGTTATTCCTCTAAGAAAAAGGAGGTGTAGCAGTTAAATAAAATAGAAAGTGACAGGCGGCTCTCTTTTCAGGCGACGGGAAAAAAGAATATCAGGGCGGCTAAAAAGAGGTCAATATATCTGAAAAATGCGTTGGAGGGACCACTGGTCAGAGAAATAGCGCATCGAACTTAACTATATAGGAATCTTATTGGATTCAGGAATCATGGAACAGAACTTAAAACCCATAAAGAAATCGAATGAAACCCAAAGTATTTCTTCTCCTATGCCAATCAAGTCGAGAACAACGTCCAGTATTGGCCCCTACTTAACAAGTTGGGTCCTACACAGATGACAGCAAGGAATGAGTGAGCTACTCAAGTCCCAATATGACTCGTTTTTAGCAAGCCGCTAACCAGACTGAGAGTCGAAGATCAAAATGAATTTTTATGAGATGAGCCACAAAATTTGTTTATCACAAGCCTATCCCAATGTTATCCTGACCGCCAAATGACTTCGAACAGGCGATAATGACCATGCCCATGCAACTCTGCCCCATGGCCAGACTCATGGACACCGTGTCGTCAAGAAACTGCTAGAAAGCCCCTGTCACGAGCCTTTTCCATTCCTATGGAGAGGGAGCATGGGACACGGGGGTCGTCCACAGTTACTAAATACAACAGACATGTAGCCCCATCAACAAGGGGGCAGTAAAGCAACAGCAAAGAACCTACAGACCATAGCATAACATCCCATATCATAAAAATCTTTTTTTGAAAGAGGTCTAAGAAGCAAGTCAACACCCATTTTACAAACCCATCAGTTACAAAAACCCAGGGGCAAATGGGTTTGGAACAGGTCGCTCCCTGTCTGTCCATCTATTGGATCACTCGACTTGGTCCTTGATGCACTCACGGAAGTCAAAAAAGAATGCAGATGCTAATATATACAGACTTGCAAAAGCCTTCGACAAGTTGTTTGACCATGGGTAATTGCGCGCAAAATACCTGCTTAGGAATAACAGGAAAAGTCGGTTGATGGATCTATAATTTCCTCACTAACAGAACAGAGAGAGTAGTCGACAACAGAGAAAAAAGTCGAGGCAGAGCTACGGTGAATAGCTCTGTTCCACAAGGCCCAGTACTCGCTCCCATCTTTTTACTCATCCTCATATCCGACATAGACAAGGATTTCAGCCAAAGCAAGTGTCTTCCTTTGCAGATGACACCCAAATCTGCATGACAGTGTCTGCAATTGCAGACACTGCAAGGTTCAGGCGGACATCAACCAAATCTTTCAAGGGGCTGCAGAAACAATATGATAGTTCAACGATGAGAAATTTCAATTACTCAGATATGGTAAACACGAGGAAATTATAAATTTCTTCATCAGAGTACTCAAAAATTCTGGCCACAAATAGAGGGAAACACCAAAGTCAAAGAACTGGGTGTGTTCTTGTCGGAGAGATCTCACTTCAAGGACTATAATACTGTATCAATAGCATCTGCTAGAAAATGACAGGATTGGGCTATGAGAACTTCAAAACTAGGCGAGGCCAACAAGCCATGATGAACACTCTTCAGGTCACTTGTTCTATCTAGCTGGATATTGCTGCACACTAACAGCCACATTTCTAAGCGCAGGTGAAATTGCTGACCTAGAAAATGTACAGAGAACCTTCACGGCGCGCATAACGGAGATTAAAACACCTCAATTTACTGATCGCTTGTGGTTCCTAAACCTGTATTCCCTGGAACTCAGGCGGGAGTGATACATGATTATATACACCTGGAAATCCTAGAGGGACTAGTACGAACTTGCACACGAAAATCACCTACGAAAAGCAAAAAAGACTTGGCAGGAGATACACACATCCCACCCAATGAAAAGCAGGGGTTGCCACTAGCACGTTAAGAGACACATACAATAAGAGTAAGGGGCACGAGGACTGTTCAACTGCCTCCCTGCATCATAATCGGGATTACCAACAGGGGGACCCTGGCCAGTCTTCAAGCTGGCACTGGACAAGCACCTTATAAAGTTGGTTCCTGACCAGCGGGCTGTGGCTCGTTACGTGGGTTTGCGTGCAGCCAGCAGCAAACAGCCTGGATGTCAGGCTTGTTCCATCCAGGAGGCCTGGTCACAGGACCGGGCCGCGGGGGCTTTGACCACGGAACTCTCTCCAGGTAATCTCCAGGTAAACTCCAGTCATGGGTTGTAGCATTCACGAGTTTCCGAAGAAATACACATATGGTTCAGCTGTTTTTTCTTGTTCAAGGAAAGAAACGAATCAGTTTCCTCATATTGTGACCACTTAGTATGATTCCTGAACTCTCGCATTTTCAAGGAGATCCAACATGTGAACAAGACAAGACAGGGTAAGTTAAGATAAGATTTCATTCGGTTTTTAAACACGGAGGGTTAGCCACCTAGGATACCCAAGGAAAAGTCAGTGCGTCATCGAGGATGTCTACTTATTTCATTGGGGTCCTTAAATTGTCCCCCAGGATGCGACCCACACCAGTCGAACTAACACCTGGTACCTATTGCTGTAGGTTGAACACGGACAACAGTGTAAGGAGACGTGTCGTAATGTTTCCACCCGCCGGGAATCGACCGGGCCCTCCGTGTGTGAAGCAGGAGCTTTTAGGCCACAGGCCACCGGGCCACAATGATGAAGAGCTTCTTTCGCAAGTCTGATGGTTCGAGTCTTTCGAGTTCTAATACAAAGAGCTTTTTGGTAAGATGGGGAAGGAAGAGGATGGGTAGGATGGAAATTTTGGAAAAGGGTTGGAAGGGGGGAGAGGTAGGATTATAAAAGGTAAGTGGCCCAACCACTTTGGTGTAATTTTAAAAAAAATTGTGTATTTGAATTGATAAAGATTTTCTTTAAGGGAGTTATAATCTTACCATCTTGAGTCACAGAAATATAATAGGTATATAAGTACATGACTTGAATGGTTGTTTTGGTAGTTATACAAAGTGCAATTGCTTTTTTTTTTTTTTTTTTTTTTTTTTGTTTTTTCTTTTTTTTTAGCAGATGGCACAACGGATATTTATATGACAAGAAAGGCAATATTTTCTGGTCAGTTAGGAGCTCGTGACAATAGCTTCTTAATGGTGGTGTCAAACAATAGTCAATAACATATTTTTACATTAAGAAAGTTATTTAAGATGTCTCCTAATTGGGGCGATGATTTTACTCAGGAGTATACATAGATGGTTCTGGTAGTATTCCCAATCTTCTTCGTAGGTAAGTTGCTCAAAATCATGGGTCGAGGGTATTAATCCTTTTGAATATAACGACGAACCCTCTGTGGGAGAGTATTCTTTGAGTCATGTGAGGAGGAGTATTGATGTGTAATCGGTTGGTTTTTTATCACCTTGTATAGGATGTTCTCTATTTGGCATGTTAGTTTATTGCAATTGTAAAAGTTGTTCTTTTTTAGGGTTGTAATAGGCGTACATTTATGGCTGTGCTATCTTGTTGTGTAGGTAATCTGCCTTTTTATCTGTCTGCTACTACTGGTATCGGTAATTATGCGAAGTGTCTATGTACTGCGACCACTTTGTAACGTAGCATGTTGGTCTGTGTTGTTTATAGACATTGGGACACAAGGGTGTATTCAAGTATAGGCTATTTTTTTCATATTATACTGATTGTTTTTTCGACTTGTTGGGGCTTGATTGTGAATCGAAAGTGTCTGCTTAGACCGGCTTTGGCTGTGTTGATCTTTTTTGTTACATGTGATGTTGAGAGGAGCTAGCCTGTCTTTTTATTTATACCAAGTATCTTGTTTAGGGTTTCTAAGGCTACAGGTTGTTACCCTCTGATGGAGTAAGTTACCCTTTTTCTTCGATGGTTGATGCAAAACATCCTATTCGTGCTAACAAGGACCTTGTCTGGATTAGTCGTAATTCTCATTGCTTCTAACCAGTTAGATGTGCGGAAGATAGTTCATTTTGCAATTTTTTATAGGTCTTATCATCTTGTTATTTTCCTGGTACTGGAGTGATGTGTCGACAGGAATTTACTTCATCTGCCTATCTGTTGATCTATATTGTGTCTTTATAATATGGGTGTGGAATGGTCTTTCTCATTAATGTTTTACATGTTGGGGTATGTGACAAGTACCGGGTGGGTCACCTGCCGGCGGGTTTTAATTGGGTTATGTAGTTTGCATGTAGGTGGTAGGAGTTTTCGTGGGTGGTAGGTATGTGTATTTCGCTGTGCTAATAGGACAGGGGTGTGCTGGGTGGCGGGGGTGCGTGGGGGGAGGGTGAGTGAGGCAGGCGGGAGCCGGAGCGGGTGGTGAGGTGGAAGGCCGGGGTGGGGGTGGGGGAGAGGGGATGGGGGGTGGGGTCGGCGTGGGGGGGTGGGGGGAAAGGTGAGGCAGTGAGGGTTGGGGGGGGGTGTGGGTGAGTGTGGTGGGTGGGATGCGGGGGGGTCGGGGGGGTGCGGGTGGTTGTGGTGGGGTGAGTGGGTGGGATGGGTGAGAGGGGGGGTGGGGTTTGGCGTGGGTGGGGGTGGTGTGTAGGGTGGAGGTGGTGGGGGGGGTGGGTGCGTGGGAGGTGGGGGACGGGGGAGGGTTGGGGGGGTGAATTGAGGTGGGGTGGGGCGGGGAGTGGGGTGGGTGGCGGTTGGGGGTTGGGGTTGGTGCGGAGGTGGGGGTGGGTGTGGAGGGTGGGTGGGGTGGCGGGGGTGGGGTGCGTGGAGGGATGGTGCCCGAGTGGTGGGGGGGAGTGGGGGGGGGTGGGTGGGGGATGTGGGTGGGGTTGGGGTGGGGCTCGGTAGTGGGGGACGGGTGTGCTGTGGGGAGGGTGTGGTATGAGTGTGGTGATGCGGTGTTGGGGAGCGGATGGGTGAGTGGGGAAGGGTGGGTGGGGTGCGGAGGGTGGGTAGGGGATGGTAGAGTGTGAGTGGGGGGGTGGATGAACGCGAGTAGGGGGGGGTTGGGCGAGGGGGTAGAACCGGGTGGGGGTGTCAGGGGGTGGCCGGGCGAGGAGGGTAGGGGGGAGGGGGCGGACACACGGGTGGGGGGGATACGGTGGGGGGGGGTGGTCGAGGGGGTGTGCAGGTGGGGTGTGGCTTTCGTGGGGTGGGAGTGGGGAGTGAGTGGGCGTGTAGGTGGGTGGCGGGGGGGGGGGTGCAGGTGTGGTGGTTCGGGGGGGAGTGGTGGTGGGGTGGGGAGAGGGTTAACAGGTGGGATGTTGAGTGGGTGGGGTGGGTGGGGTTGGGGCAGGGAAGAGGGGGCGTGGCGGGGGGGGATCGGAGGTGTTGGAGTGGGGTGGTGGGGTGGGGAGGGGGTGGGGGGGCGGGGGGGCGGGGGGTGGTGGGGGGTGGTGGGATGGGGTGGGGTGGGGGGGGGTGGGTGGGGCGTGGGTTGCGTTGGATGGGGTGGCGGTGTGGGTTGGATGGCGGTGAGGGGAGGAGGGTGGGGGGTTTTGTTGGGGGTTGGGGGTGGTCGGCGGGTGGGTGTGTGGGTTAGTGGGGGGTGGGGGTGGGTGACGGGGTGGGGGAGGTTGGGGGGAGGGCCGGGGGTGGTGGGAGTGGACGTGGGGGGTCGAGGGGTGGTCGTGAGAGGTGGTGGGATTGGCGGGGGTGAGGGGGCGCGGGTTTGTGGGGTTGTTTGGCGTGGGGGGGGGGTGTGGGTGTGGTGGAGGGGGGTTGGGTGTGGGGGGCAGGGGGGAGGAGAGTGGTGGGGTGAGTGTGGGGGAAGTGAGGGTGCGGGTGTGGACGGTAGTGCGTGGGGTGGCGTATGTGGGGTGGTGTTGGGAGGGGTGTGGAGGGGTGTGTGGGGTGCGTGGGGTTGTGCGGGTGGGTGGGTGGCGGTGGGGGGTGGCGTTGGGGCGTGGGTGCGGGGCGGGGGGGTGGGGGTGGTGGGTGGTGGGGCGTGGTGCGGTGGTGGTGGGGCTGTGGGGGTGACGGGGGTGGGTGTGGTAGCGGGTGTTTGGGGGTGTGTTGTTGAGGTGGTGGGGAGGGGAGGGGGGTTGGGGGCTGTGGGGGTTACTTTTGTGGGCACGTTTTTTTTTTACGTTTTTTGCGTTTACTTGGTTAGTTGTTTTTTAGGTTGTTTTAGTAGTTTTTCGTTTTTTAGCTATTATTTTTTATTGACTTTAGTTTAGTTTTTTAGTTTTTGTATTTTTAGCTAGTTTTTAGTTGTGTTTTTAGTCTTTTTAGTGTTAGTTATTTTTTAGGTTAGTTTTACTTTGTTCTGTTTTAGGGTTTTTCTTTTGATATTTTTTTGTTGTATTTTTGGTATTTTAGGGCCAATGGAGTTTGTATATTAAGGCCATCATGCATAAGATATCAAAAGCTTTATGAAACATCTCTGGTGTGCAATTAAGGCAAGATTGCCCTGCTGTTTTAGGACTTGCTACAGTGTCAAAAATAACATTTATTGCATGTTGGTACCTCTATGTGTTCTAAAGCCAAATTGTTTTTCAGGTAAAAAGTGATTAAACTCCTATTATAGTAAGTCAATCTGTTGGAGATGACTTTATCAAGAAACTTTTACAGGAATACAAGTAAAAGCTTATCAGGTCTATAGTTCCAGGTTGGGGGATGTCTTTATAGGTCTAGCAAGAAAGATCATCCTGCAGTCTTAAAACAACTGGAAAATGTCCTGAGGCACAAAAGTTGGTTTAATGAAATTTACCAAGGGACTGTTTGCCCCCCCCCAAATTTAGGTAGGTACTTTATTTGTTTCATTGTTATTCCAGAGTGGCCAGGGGCTCTATTTTCTCATCTTCCAATAACCGACTTATCTCTAGTAAATGTAATAGGTATGTAAGCGGTTTGTGGGTAATCTTCAAAGTTGAAGTATCGATGGTATGGTAGTGGTTGTAGATCATCAAAGTTCTCATGCTCTCCATTTCATTTACTAACTGATAATGATTATTATTAAATTGACGACGTTATTGTGAGAGAGAGTTTTCTCCCAGGCGTCACCATCAAATTAGCCTTGGTCCTGTGGACCGTCAAGTTTAATTTCAAACATCTTATCTTCCTCATCAGTGAAGGTATGTAAAATAGGTTAGGTAGGAGCCTTATGCTTTGACTAAAAAGTTGTCGGAAATCTTACTCCAAAATTTTGCTGGTTCACGTTTTTATATTGATTAGCTTGAAGAACTAGATATTTACTTATGTCTCGTTTGTGTTGACTATCATGTTAATTAATTCGTGCCTTAATTGTGTGCAGTGTTAGCACTGCTGGTGGTTGTCGGCAGTTTTGAGATATGCTTCGTAATTCTGCATGTTTAATTTTTAAAGGTGTTCTAATATTTCTAGTAGGTTTATATTGTTGGTATATCTTTGTGGAAGCTAATGGCAAGTTGCATTGGTAGCTTCAAATTATTCGCTTGTGCAGGGACCTTATTGCCTCATCAATTGCACCTGGAAAGGTGATTTTCCAAAGACACAAATTTCATCTTCACCCAGTTTGCCTGAAGGGGTCAAATCCTAGGGTGTTAAGATTGGGTTTTTGGTGTCTTACAGGATACTTCTAAATGGAGAAGTGTTGTTAGTTGTATTTATAACGGGATATGGTCAGACCTACCATTTCACACAGGAGATATACGACAGTGAAAGATGTCACAGTCTCTGTTGTCAGTACCTTTATCTGGTGTCATGGATGAGGTCCAATGTACGATATGAAGAATGGGCCTTGAAATGACAAGTTTTTGCTGTCATGATATTAAAGAGTTGTTTACTTTTAAGTCACCAGTGGAATACAGCTCCACAGTTGAAGAGGGCGGGTGATGAGCATTAAAATCTAGCTAGAATTGTTGGAATATTTCTGCTTAATATACTTGTAGAGGAATTGACTCTATTTAGCTGTCTCGGGGGGAAAATATCCAGTTCCTATCAATAGTTGTCATGCGACGTTTGTTAGTTCTATTGCAAGAATGTTATCTTCATCCACACTGAATTATTTTTAAATGGTATAATCTAATTTTTTACAAGATGTCAACACTCAAATAAAGGGTTCCTCTCGATTTCTCCACGTACAGTATCCACGTAATTTAATATGTTGATCAACTCTTGCAGCGTCTCGTTCAAAAAGTATAACATGGGATTGTAGTATGTAGTTCACCTCAAGAGGTAAAGTTATTAAAGAAATGTTGAACATTAAGGTTGGAAAAATTGTAATCCCCATTATTTGCTTATTCTTCGCTCTACACTGCTTCTAACGCCTGCAAGTAGTAATGTTATGTGTTTGTATCTTCAATATCCTGCTGGACTCGTCAAGGGGAGTAGGGAACTTTTGCCGTGGATGCTTGTGTTATTAAAAATGCCATAATCTTCACTAGAAGGCAGTAATATTAACAACTCATTAGAATCGTAAGAGTCGTTCGAGTAATCATCATTAAAACTGAGGTATGCTATTCTCAGTTTCAGAAGCATGGCTCGTGAGAGTTAATGGGAGACTGTGTAGGCTCCAAGGGGAATATTAGATCGGCAAGGTGAGTTACCTTGGGAAAGTTACATGTTACTGGATCAGACAATTAGCGGGAGGTAGGCACAAATTTCTGGGGCTTTTGTTATGTTCTAGGTGTTTGACTGATTGGGTGTGAGAGTTGACAACCTGGGGTTTGCGAGGAGGGCGATCACTGGGCAGGATGACTTAGGTTGTTTTTAGTGTAGAGTATGGTACATAACTTCTTGTTATGGAGAAGGTGAGTCATAATAGCCTTCACATTTTCAGGGGATAGTGATGGGAGTGATCCCATTATCCATTAAAAGATCATTTAAACCTGAGAGCAGAGTTGCATGTCACCACCTGCTCTGTCTTTGGCCAACAAGTACATTAGTTGTGCTCTCGTTATTTCCCCGTCTGTGGATACCCGAGACATTTGAGATGGACTGAACTTGTTGTTGTGTCTGTTGTTAGTGTGAGGTTAGATTGGGGCGCTCCAGTAGGGGCAGATTCCAAACATTTGGAACCATTGGTGTAGAGACTGAGGAGTCCCACATGATCCAGCAGAGCTGGAAGGAAGTTTGCGGGACTATGGTTGGCGGATTGCTGGGGAGTGGTCTTCTTAGAAGTGGATAGTTTCTTGCGTCAAGAATTTTTCTGATTTCCTTTTTTCTTTCAGCAAATAGCCCCCCCCCCCCCCCCCCCCACCCCCCCCCCCCCACAAACAGCTGATGTTTTCCATTACACAGGACACATTTAGGTGAATTTTTATTGGTTACCATCACGATAGGAATGTTGGCCAGAGCAAATGCCTACAAAGTTGCCTTGGTACTGCATTTGTTGGTTGTTATGACAAAGGCATTACACTTGAAAAATTTGGTCACACTGACAAAAAACGTTCCATAGAATTTTTGTCAGATGTAGCATCTGGTACTGAAAAATTTTTGAAAGCTTTGACACACAAGTTTGGCCCTCAGGTTGTAATCGAGTATTAATTTTAAAGTTACCTTTTGTTGTTGTGATTCGAGGAATTTGTGTGCTTTACAGCCTAAGATCAGAATTTCTCGGCATTAAGTTTCAAACAATTTTCATTAACAGTGCTGTTGTTTCATAAAATGTTGATTCTGGCCACAAACACGTCCTCTGAGCTTGATAGCTGTCAGGTGCAACTGGGGGGTACACCAGGAGTCTTCAGTTTATCCAAGACTTCATGTTTTAGTAGTTGAAGTAAAACTCTTCTTCCGAAGAGAGGAGATGATACTGCTACAGCGTGGTTTGAAAAACATCCACTGGAGCATCAGTTGAGTTGCGAGCAAATACATTTGAGAATGTATTTCATGGACATTTGATTTCCATCAATGCGTAATCTTACACGAATCCTCCCATGATGCCTGGAAGGTGTCTGGAGAGGAGTTGATAACACCCAAATCGGTATCTTTCCTTAATGTTAGCTAACATCCTATTCTCAGCTGATTATGAAGGTCAGCCCTAAGATAGCCTACCCTCGAGTTGTGAGGGGAAGAAAAGGGCCCAAGGCAAAGATCGGATGGATTTAAAATCCAAACGGGCTACCTAAGATGGTCAAAATGCTTGTGTTAACTCGCTCGTCACTTAGGCAGGCTCCAAGTTGGCGAATTTTCCGCACGTTCTCAAAGGAAAAAAATCGAAAAAAATTTATGGAAATTGAGTTATTCATTATAGATAAAATAGCTAACTCTTTGGCACACTATGGTTTGCAGAATCAATGTGTTCTAAGATGTTTCTAAATGAATTTATGTTAATTTATATGCAGGTATGGTGACGGCGAGTAGCGGGGCGCTCTTGCTTCTCTACCTATGGATTTTTTTTTTATTTTTTCCTGTTGTTTATCCATTTTTCTTTGCTTTATTCTTTCCATTATAATTTTGGTTTATTATGGCATCTTATATGGGATTTGGTGGGCTTATCAAGTAGAGTGCCTGCCAATCGGGGGAGCACACTCTGGGACACTTAGGCAGTATTATTCCCTCTCCAGAGAGTGCCAGGGAATCACTTAATTTATTACGCTTGTATCAGCTTATATTTCAACTATAACGGCTTATTGATCTATCAGAATTGATCTATTATGATATTAATAAACACTCTAAACAGCAAACAAACATGTTATATACTCTAGACTGAATAAATAGGCCATAAGATGGCATGGAGTCCACCTGCATATTTCGATATAAATGACGTTACTCCTCGTCTCCATGTTGTATTGTTTGGTATCTGTGTGATAGAAAACGGTTCTGTGTTGGAGAGGTTAACTGGCACTAGAACATCAGTTTTCTAGAAATTACACCAAACAACCCGATTTTGCTCGAAAAAAGAAAAAAAAAAATTTGCGGACGGGGGCCGGCCGGCCGTTTTTGGCCTATATCTGGAAGTAGCCCTTATTTACTTATTTCGCTTTTACTATGCCATTATAATGATTGAATTGAAATGTTTTTTCACAGACAATATAAAACAAAGTGTGTTTGACTATTTAAAATTGATTTTTGGGAATATCTCAATATTTTTTTATTTTGTGGGGATAAAAGGCAGATATTTTGGTAATACCAAAAAAATTCTGTTCAAATGTATTTTTTTTACCCATGATAAAAGATATATTAGATTGATAAGCACTTACTGTGGAAATTATTTAATTTCCAAAGTATAGTGCCTAATAAAGTGTTTAATGTGTTGATTTGGGTCAAATGTATTTGTATTTTGAATGGAACCAACTGGGTTCCCACTGCGCATGCGCTCGATGTGCAGGGGGGTGGGGGGTGAGCTGGGGCACGACGTTGAGGAGGCATGTGAAAAAACCGGGGATAAGGAAAACTGGCGTTCACGGTGGCCTAAGGATTAATATAGGCCTCAATTCATATTAGGAAAGTGTCGTGGTTGTTTTTTTTTTCCCCTAGTGAAGAGTGAGGGAACGTGATTTACAGGACCACCGTAAAAGGGTGGTATAAAAATAGTGAATAATGGTTCGTGACGGGTGTGACTGGGTGCGCGGCCATGGTGTGTGTCAGGGGGAAATACCGTGAGTTATTCCTTACTCATCGGCCTCTGCATCTTTAATGGAGAGACCTCTAATGTGTAAATGATTATGAGACGTTAAATCGTCTTGTGGAATGGTAATGTAATCAGTGATAATAACATTAAGTTAAGAGAATGCTGGATGTGAAAATAGATCGACTGCTCCGAGTGAAAGCGCGTGATTATCATATCGTGGATAGTGAAGTTTTATGGTATCACGACTTCTAAACCGGGACAAAACAACGGATACCTCGTCCTGCTGGAATAAGAACCGTGTCGGTGTGGCGGGACGTCGAAATGAGATGGTGAATGGAGGAAATAAGGAGCATCAATCACCCCCAGTTAAGTAACCCTTCTAGTTATACAGACTGATTACGGCCAGTTAGGTATGTTTTAATTGGATAGGTTAAGGGTGATCCAGCCACATCAAGTGACCACCAGGGAATATCTGGTAAGTGGTGGGATTATGTACAAATGTTTTTCCTTGATGGATGTATCCATGTGTATCCTATCCCCCCCCCCTTCATTCAGTTAAACTAATATAATCTATACAGTCCACAATTAATTAATAGCGCCGTGCTTGAGGGTGCTACCCAATTTATACTGGTCTCGGATAGATGTGGACAAGATTGTGAGGGTCGAGGGGCCACCTGTAGTGACCAGAGGTGGTTAAGTTTTCTCACATGTCTACACGGGGTACTACGGTAACAATATGGTTGTCTCCCAATGAGATTACTTGTATGTATATAATGTTGAGGTACATACAGGTAAGCACCCTATAAAATTTTCCACATCTGCCCGCTGGTCCTTCCTGAACCGGATGCAATCAGTAAAAAATTAATTGAATTAATTACTTAATAATTAATGTGACTGATTGAAGGAAGTGGGTATAGGGTACACAAATTTAATCGGTCGTGTGGTGGAGGATAATTAGCCCAATTAATTACTAGCACATGGGTGGCTAGGATTTATACAAGAGTAAAGTGCAAGAATTACTCTCACAAGGTGTCTACTTAAGTTGTATAATTGGTGATTATTAATTCCCTAACCATGGCTGGGTCTGAGGAAGTTAGTGCGGCTGGCAAGTCCATGGATGCCAAAACAAAGAAAGCGTCACTACAAGCTCGGAAGGGTCATGTTACTAAATCATACAAGTGTATGGAGTTAATGAGACAAGAAACGGTAAACCCTGATGAATTAAAGCTACACCTAGATGCCTTAGAAAATAGACATGAGTCATATAGATTGTGGTTTAAAGACTGTGAAAGAGATCTGCTAGAGAATTGTGCAGATGATGCTGAAAGGGAGCGGCGGTGGATTCAATATTATGATGTGGAGGACAACATTGTGTCCTGCAAAACTAAGGCTTTCGAAGAAGGTAAAGGGTGTAAACAATGTTGTTGGTCAACCTAGTAAGGAAGTCTGAGGTGTCTACCCAAAGCTCCCAGAATTATGGCATGGCCTGTGTTTAATCCGGGAGAAAACGGGGAGGAGTTTTGGTCTATCTTTAAGCCAGTTGTACATGATAGGAGTGATCTTGCAAGTGTTACCAAATTATGTATTTAAAGGGACAAAGTAAGGGGAGATGCGCATGTCTATACAAGCATTCCCAAATGGAGATTGACTCTTAAGTGTGGCATTGATTTGTTGGAGGTCACTTACGTTACTTGGAGGCAAAGTAGGTGTGATCTTGTAGTAATTTGGTAGTTTGATGACTCCAGATCACAACCGCAAACAAGCTTCACAATTGAGGGATCAAAATTGAAAGCACTCTTAAGTCCACTGATGATGTTGTGTAGTTAGTAATATATCTGGAGGAGCAGATGTGGTTGTTGAGTGCCTTGATTCAGATAAGTCTGAACCACAAGACAGTAGAGTGGTTATCTAACAGATATCACCAAGGGTTAATTCGGGTGGAATGAAAATAAGAGGGGGTCTGCAGGAGCTATTGTCCAACTGCAGACCAGCCAAACCCATTACCTCTTGGAAACCACGTCTATCAGGACCCAGTGCACCTGTACAAGATCCACAAAGGGAAACTTTATCCAATATCAATAATCCTAAGTCACCTACTGAAACGGGGTACGTAGGCACGTATCAAGTGACAGGGGCCAGTAATAGTTGTTCTCACATCAAAGCAAGAGGGGAAGTACCACAATAAGGGTAGCCCAGTTGATAAGTGGTCAGGCAAAGAAAGGAGAGATTGGATCTTCTGCAACGGCTACTCATTTCTCTAAGACTGTAATGCCTATAATTCATGGGATGTTAAAGTGGAAAGATTGGAAGAGCTTGCTAGATGTATCAGGTGTCTAGGAAATCGTAATGTAAGGGATTGCCGTGCTAACTTGCACTATTGTTATCAGTGTAACAAGGGAAGACACCACATAGCTATGTGTAAGGGCGGATCTAATCGTAATGATGGTAACAATAGTACTGATAGTGATAATAACCCGGACACAACAGTAGCCAACGTAAAGATTGCAGCTAACGTCGGTAATTATTACAACCTATAAACGCACTCTCACAGCTGCGCAACTGCGTTCACTTATTGCTGACAAACTTATTGAAGAAGAGATGGCACATCAAACTCCTCCCTCTACGGGAGCTGGGGCAAAAACTCTTATGTTCTCGCATGAGGAAGATGATACATCTACGGAGCAAAATGGTCAGTATAGTGCAGCTGGGTTGTCTCGAGGTGAATCAGCGTCGTTGGCACTTGAGCTGGCAAAAATCACGCTGGAGCAAACTAGGGCAGACAGGAGAGCGGTATCCACATAACCTCTGCGATTGCCAATCCCACCTTCTTATTGGCTAGAACCTGGTCACTAGTTGAACGATGGGGCCCCATCACCAACTCTTAGCAACCTGGTTCGCTGGTTGGGGGAGATAGCCTGTAAATGAGGGTGTGTACATGCGCCGAATAAAGGTTACGTACTCTTTGCATGCCACACCCCCACCCCCGAGAAGGCTCAGGATTAGGCTGCCACCTCCCAGTGGTAACCGTGCCGCCATGGCACAAAAAAATGGGACCGCCTATCCTCTCCACCATCCAACTCTTAGATAGAGCTCAGCTTTCCTAGTGACCAAAGCCAAACCCTAAACTTAGAGTGAGACAGCAGTCAGATAGGCCAACATAGGTCCAAGATACAAGCGGACGGTAGCCCATATCCCCTCACTAAAAAAAACCCCACATCAGGGGATAAAAAAAAGAGCTTGAAAGGGGGTTACCACAAATACATCCTAACCTAAATAAAATATTAAACTAGACTCTTGACAAAGAGTCTGCCAACACATTTTCTTTGCCGGCAATATATTTAATTTTTATGTTGTAGGGCTGCAGCCTGAGCGTCCAACGCATAAGCCTTGTGTTGTAATATGGGTAGCCTGTCCGAGAGCTGGAGCTGGACTTAGAGAAACGGTTGAGCTTAGGGTGAAGCTTGTAGCAGGAACATTGTGTAGCTTGCTGTCTCGCTTCGCTTTACAAATTTTGCGTGTCAGTTGCTTATGATCAGCCTTGCTATTGTGTGATCGTTCAACAGCTCGCTACTAGCTTGTTCAGTGTGCTCGCTTCGCTACGGTCAATCTTGTGTGCAGTCGGCTTTGCTTGTATGCGTATTCTGCAATCGTACTGTGCATAGCTAAGCGTGTTCTGCAAATTAACGTGTTACGTTGGGGTATTCGTACTGTGCATAGCGAATAACTTATGCCACCTAGACGAGTCAGACGCCTGGTGTCGGCATATACTTTGCATAACCTACCTAAATTGTCCCTACAGCGTTGTTGGCAAATTGCTCGTTCCATTGGCATTCCCATTCTAGAGCTGGTTGAAGCACGGTCTGCTATCTTGTGGCTTCTATTTCTGCTTTGCTTACCGTGGAGTGCACTATACTTATCACTGTACATAGTGTACATATTGCTGTTATAAATTGGTGAAGGATAATATAAGTCTAAACTTTTTCTACTGTGTTTATTTGCTCCCATTACACCTGGGATAACAGGCCTTTGAAATCCTAGGTTGTAATAGTAATGATGGCCTAGCTGAGGTAGCTTTGCCTGTGTTGGATGTGGTAATTAATGATAAACGGCGTAAATCCAAAACTGTAACAGCATTACTGGATCAGGGATCACAACGTACCTTCATAAAACGTAATTGCCTTAACGGGATGAAGGTACAAATGGGAGATCCTGCTATACTCAAGCTATCTGGCTTTCTCTCGAATAAGAAGGCCCAGTCATACGACACTGTTTATGTAACTGTCAGGCTGGGCAATGAGAGAAAACGTATTAATGCCGTAATTGTGGATAGGCTCCCCGAGAAAATATCTACAATAGGGCTTGGTAACGCTACTGAAAGGCTTTCAAGCAAGGTAAATTTGGCAAACCCTTTTGGTATAAATAAAGATTCTGTGGGGCCAAAAGATATTTTGATAGGTAGTGACCATTATGCCACCTTTTGTAAAGGGTTTGCCCAAAGAAAGGGGGAGTCCCCTTCTAAGGGACCGCAGGAGGTCACGGGGGTGTATGGCGGTTTCCCTCTTACTGTAATAAATGACTGGGGGGAAGCCAAAAATTTACAGTTACGGGGTGTTTACTCTGAGTTCACCCCAGTAAAAATATACTTCAAAAAGGGGATGAAGTTAAAACCTGGTAAAAAATTTAGGGGAAATTTTGGACAGCATAGGGATAAATGAAAATGAAGAAAGCCGATGATTCCTTTACTCAAAAACAATACCAAAAGGAGGGAAAATTTAAAATTGGACAATACGGGGTGAGATTTCCCGTGGAGCTAAAACCATCCAGACCTACCAAACAAAAATTACGGGGGCTTTGGAAAACAATTAAAGGTCAGCTCCACGAAAGAGCAAGACACCGAACTTTTGACTGCTTACGTGATAAAATTTTAATGACAGTTAAATAATAAATTCTAAAGGAGGTACCCCGAGCAAGCCCAGATTAAAGGTCACTTTTTGGGAAAAACCACGGAGTAAAGGGAAGGATTCTAAGACCACTCCTTGGGGTTTGGTGTTTAATTGTAGTGCCGGGGGAGTAAAAAAAAATGTCCCTATTTTTGAAGGGACTTTTTGATGACAGGCCGTCGTTGAGGGAAAAAAAAACTGGGAGACATTTTTTTAATTAAAGGGTTAAGAATTACCCTTTTACGGTGGACATAAGAAAAAGCTTTCCTGAGGTGGGTCTGCGGGGGCTGCCCGGGAAATTGCACTAGGTTCTTACCCCGAAAAATTTTGTGCCCACTTAGCCCCTAAAGGGACTTTTCGCTTCAGGGGGTATTTTTGGTGCTACCCCCAGCCTTTCCCTACTCCAGTCAATGATAATCCCAACCTTAAGCTTACGGGGGGGTCCACTGAGTGGGAAAGGGTTTAAAAAAAATTTTTATGTGGACAATTTCCGGGGGTGCGGGATTCCCAAAAAACTGTTGTCCAGAGGGCTGGGGAAAGGGGTTGTTGAGGGGGTTTTGGCATGAGAGAGAATGGGGGAAACAGAATGACTTCAAGAGTGTTTCAGTCTTTTGTGGAAGGAAGGGGGGTAGGGGTGGGCCCTTTGGAAAGGGGTTTTGGAGGGAGGGGGTTTTAAAGGGGGTTTTTGTGTGCGAAGGGCTTGGATTTCCCAAAGGCGGATGCGTGAGCGTGTTTGATAGGAGTGAATGGAGAAAAAAGGGTTTTTTAATACTTGCCCGTGTGTTGGGGTGTGAGCAAAGTAACATTTATGAAGGGATTCAAAAAAACCCGGCGGGCCGGACTTAAAGTCCTGGAGTTTGGGAATTTCAGTGCCTGCACTCTGAAGGAGGGGTGTTAAGGGGGGGTTTTTAAAAAAACTGTAGTGAAAAGCCCCTTCTGGCAAGACAGTGTGGAGTGAATGATGGTGAAAGTTTTTCTTTTTCGGGCCACCCTGCCTTGGGGGGAATGGGCCCGGTGTGATAATAATAAAAAAAAAAATAATTTCCTGGGGGTGAGGGGTCTTTGAAGAGGAACAAATGAGCATATACGCGGGGGCAAAGAAAAAATATGCAAGGTGCAAATATGCCCCTGGGGGAAAGGGAAAACAGAAATTTCGTCCATTTTAAAGGGTTCAAAAAAATTTAAAGAAAAACCCCGGGGTTGAAGGTCCAAAAAATTGTAATGTGCTGGGGGATTTGGGGGGACACGAGGGAGACTTGTTATCTTTAAATCAAATTTAACAAACAGCGGGCCCTTTAAATTTTAAACCAAGGGAGCCCTTCTTGGGGAAAAGTTTAAAAATGCTTCGATCCACTAGGTTAGTGTCCCCAATTACCTTAAGAGGAAAATTGTTGATAAAAAAAGCAGGGAAAGTTAATTTGGGGCCCCTGGGGATGAACCCCTCCCTGGGGAATTTGTTGAAAGGGGGGGAAGAACTAATGGTGAATATGTAAAATTACAAATGTTGGGTTCCCACGTAATGTGGCAGCCAAGATGGAAAAAATTGTACCCCCACATTTTTTGCGTTGCTTCAAAATTAGCTTTGTGGAGCAGTCGTTTTCCTTAAAATTTAAAAATAGTGCCATTTTTGTTATGCCCAAAAGGCTAGGGTGGCTCAATAAAAACCCAGTCCCTTTAAACCTCTTTGGAATTAACGGAAATTTTTCGTAGGTGTAAAAATTACCCAAATTATTTTAAGAAAAAAATTGCGAGGGATAAACATTAGGGGACACCTTTAATTTTGGTCTGAAAAACGAGGTATTTTTTTAAAATGGATTCGTAAGGGTTTAACAGAAAAGTTTGGGTGTATGTAAAAAAAACGAGTTGCTGAAATCATAAAATTTTGGAGGGAAATTAACATTTTGGGTCAGCATTTTTTAAAACCTTTTAAATCACATTCGGGTTTGCGAGAATCCAGCTGCCCTTTCTTGTCTCGGGCTTGACTTATAAAAAATTTGTGAGTGCTTTATCGTGGTTTAAAGGGAAAAGTTGGTGGTGGAAAATTTTTAAAATTTCCCGGTGCAAAAGGAAAATTTATTGTTTCCTGTCAAAAATTACGGTGGCCCCGGCTCAGTCAGTAGCCCCCTCCTTGTTTTTTTTTTTTTTTGATTGAATAGGTTTTCTTCCTTCCCAAAGTTGATTAGTGTGACAAGGTTAGTTTTTAAAATTTATAAGTAAGATGAATTTCTCATTAATTTTCCCCACCCCCTAAAAATACGGGCCCTTCAGGGGGGTCAAGAAAAAACCTACAGGGGATGAGAAAAAATTTAAATGATGGACAAAAAATTGTAAAAGGTCAAAAATAAAAGCTGGGGCTTTATTTAGAGGATGATTTTAATTAGGTGCAGAGGCGGGTTTTCCCAAAAGGCTTTTTTGGGGGGAATATGCAAGCACCCTTTTCTTGTTGCCCAAAATTTCATCCCCTGCCCAACCCTTTGATTGTTTTTTAATCCCCCATAAAAAAGTGATGCCGGGGGGGTTTACAGGAAAACCTTTAAACTGAAATTTGGGGAAAACCCTTTTCGGGATTCCAAAAGGGGACGGAAAAAGTGAAAAAAGGGGTTCCCCCGTCGTGTGTAATTGTCCCCGGGTGGATCCCCAGAACCTACATGTCCCCAGGTCCTCCCCCATTGCCCAAGGAACGCGTGCAGTTGGTAAAAACCATTTGATGTGACCGGAGTGGGCATAGTGGGCCAATATTTTAACAGGTACTTCAGATGGTGTTCCCCTTTAAGTGGCTCAGGACTTGTTGCAGAAAAAAGTTCATACAATGCCCCGTTCCCCGGGAAAATTTTCGCTAGGGGGATCCCCGTCCAAGTTTTTTGATCTCAGATAATGCCACCAAAATTTTTTAGCGGGGGCTTAACATTTTATGGATTTAAATAAGAGTGATTTATGTACAGTCTTTTTTTGGGCCCAGCGAGGGTGGGTCTGGAAATTTATTTCTCCCCGGCCCCATGGCCGGGGGGGACTGTCGAAAAAAAAGAAGGGACAGTGAAAAAATGTCTTCGTAAAAGGGGCTACACCCGGAAGGGAATTTAAATTTTGGAAAGGGAAATTTCCCTGCGTGTTGGTGAGGCAGAGAATCGGGTAAAAAATCGCCCTCTGTCATACATGAGCGACACTCCTGAAAAGGAGATACTGACTCCCTCTACCTAATATGTGGACAAAGGTTAGAAGCTGCACCTATGTATAGAGTAATCCCGGAGGGAAAATGATGAGGGGTTACAATAAAGTGACCTTGTTGAGGGATAAATTCAAGTGTTAAAAAAGGTAAAATTTCTCATTTTGGGCTGATGTGTGGCGTAAAGAAAAATCTTCTTTAAAAATAGGGGAAACCTTTTATGGTGTGCCAGAGGCGTAAACCGACAAAAACATTAAAACCCGGGGACATTGGTTAAAATTTATAAACAACATCAACATTGTGGGGCCCCTTTTTCAAGGTTGTTACATTATACCCCGATGCACATGGTTTTTGTCAAAAACGTCAAAAGTGTTTTGTCGTGGTCAGGAAAGTTTGCGTCCATTAATAAATTTAAATTTCCCCTTTGAATTAAATGGTGTTCAAACCAGTGCAGTGGAAATTAAGGGAAAATGACCGGGGTGATATTTAAGACATGACGGGTAATGCAAGAAGAAATTTTAGTAAAAACCCACTAGGAAAACAGCAGCGCCCCCATCTAGAAAAGGGCTGGAACGTTTTCCTGGGGAAGACGCAATTTTAAATGTCTAACAACGACTTCCGCCCGGCCCCGTGTGGGAAAATTTTTTTAATTTCCGAAGTATAGGCCTAATTTTAAAAGTTTAAAAGTGTTGATTTTGGGGCCAAAAAAAGGATTTGTATTTTTAAAGGAACCAACTGGGTTCCCCCTGGGCCCCGCGCAGATGTGCGGGGGGTTTAGGGGGGCGGGGCTGGGGGACGAGGTGGCGGAGTGTTTTGAATGGGTGAGGAGGCCCGTGAAAAACCCGGGGGTGGGAAAAATGGCATTAAAGGCGGTTAAAAATTAATATAGGCCCCAATTCATAAAAAGGAAATTGGGCGTGACTGTCCCTAGTGAAGAGTGGGGAAAAGTGGGTTTACCCGGGCCCCGTTTAAAAAGGGGGTAAAATTTGTGAATAATGGTTCGACCGAGTGTGATGGTGCGCGGCCATGGTGTGTGTCCGGGGGGAAAAACCCCTGAGTTAATTTCCCTTTCTCATCGGCCTCGTCTTAATGGGTGGGGGCCTAAAAGGTATAATGATTATGGAGTTAAATCGCTTGTGGGAAAGGGAATGTAATTTAGTGATAATAACATTAAGTTAAGGGATGAGGGATGTGAAATAGGGTCGCCCCGCTCCCAATGAACGCGTGATTTTCGTATCGAGGATAGTGAAGTTTTTTGGTATCCCGACTTTTTAAAAACCCGGGGCAAACCCAAAGGATACCCCGTCTGCGGAAAAAGGGGCTGTAAAGGATGGGGTTGTAGGCGCCCTTTTTAAAAACAAAACATAAAAAAAAAAGGAAAGTGGGCGGTAAGCCCCCGTCCAAATTCAGAAACAGTTAGAAACAGAATACAAATAGCTAGGGGCTATTTAAGGTTATTTTAAAAAATTTTTTTTTAAGAGGTTGTAGTAGAAAAGGGAGAAATCAAAAATTTTAAATCATTATGAAGTGTGTGTAGTCTGTTTGGGCCCGTCAAACAAACGGGTTCCACATGGATAAATTTTCATTTTTGGGAAATTGGGGTCACGCCCTTGTTGGTATCCAAGAACTAGGGTCAAGAGTATTAAAAAAGGAAGTGTTTTTTGGGGTTTCCCAAAGGGGGAAAATTTTGTGGCTAAAAATCACAAAAGGGGATTAAAAGAGGACAACATTTAAAGTGTTTCTAGAAAACCCGGAAGCCCTTCTACAAAAAGTGGGAAAAAATAAAAGGGCTGGGCTGAATGGGAGTGCCCTTGTTACTGGCCATGTAGGGCCAAAAAAGGGAAGGCTGGAGGGGATGTGTTAGTCAGTAAATGTGGGGCTGATATTTTCTGTCCCGGGAGACAGTAATGGTGAAACTGGAGGGGCTGTCCTGGGGGACAGTAATGGTGAAGCTGGAGGTGCTGACCTCCGAGAAAGAAATGGGGAAGCTGGAGATGCTGTCCTGGGAGACAGTAATGGTGAAGCTGGAGATTTTGTCCAGGTAGTCGGGAATTATACGCAGGAAGGAATACATATAAGTGACCTCATAGGGGACATGAGCCATAGTAGAGAAACAAGTGTAGTCAAAGATAAGATAAAACCAATATTGCAAACTAGAAATACCGCAGGAAATAGCAAACAAGAGGACTCCAATAGCAATAGTGAGGATATATTACCAAAAACAACTGGTGGGAGCTCCATTGTTGGTGCTAGGGAGGATAGAAGTGAGACAGGGAAACATGCACCAACAGGGAATACAGTCACAGAAAACCCAAGGGAAGCGGAAACCAAGCCTGTGCGCATACTATGCACTTGGTATCTGCTGGCATGGGAAATCTGGAAAAACAGATGGGACGTGCAACTATGACCACCCTAGAAAATGCCATGCACATATGAAAACAGGAAAATGCAAACTCCCTTCCTGTAAGCTTTTTCACCCTGAACTGTGTACCTCTTCAGTACAGGAAAGACTGTGCTATAACTTAAATTGCCAGGCATACCATCTAAAGGGGACAAAAAGATACAAAAAATCCAGGCCATGGGAAAACCTGGGTAGCCACAGCCACTCAAGAGGGAGAGGTTTTTTAGTGCCAGGAAGGAAAAAAAACTGGCAGGAAATGGCAGAAATCGTACACCAAATTCAGTCATTCCTGGAGTGGAACCAGAGTCGATGGCCTCAACTCCAAACCAACAGATACAGATACTAATGCTGGAAAAAAAATCCCCCCCAGTACCAACAATACCACCAGTCCGATAACATTCTTCTTTGCAAATATACAGGGTCTAAAGCCAGCAACAAACAACAAAATACCTTTCATCCGTGGACTGCTTGCAGAGGCAAAGGCAATGTTCGCGGCTTTCTCTGAGACCCACATAAAGGATCACTTGGACAACGAAATATGGATCCCAGGTTACAACCTATACAGATGTGACAGAGTGAACAGGCAAAAGGGGGGGGGGGTTGGCCTATACATTGCAGAGTCACTTGTTTGCACAGAACTGCTTAATGCCTCAAATGATGTAGTGGAAGTTTTAGCAGTAAAGGTGGAGAACCAAAACCTAGTCATTGTGGTGGTCTACAAGCCTCCGGATGCAACATCCCAGCAATTCCAGGAACAGCTGTTAAAAATTGACCACTGTCTGGAAAATCTTCCAGCTCCTGCACCCAACATCTTGCTCCTGGGGGATTTCAACTTAAGGCACCTAAAATGGAGGAATATAGCAAATAATATTGTTGCAGTAATAGCACCAGGAGGCAGCTCTGATGAAAACTCACACTCACACGAGCATTTAAATCTCTGCACAAAATTCAATTTAAACCAGCAAATAATAGAGCCTTGTAGACTGGAGAATACACTAGACCTCATCTTCACTAACAATGATGATCTGATAAGAAATGTCACCATATCAAAAACAATATACTCAGATCACAACATAATTGAGGTTCAGACATGTATGCGTGGAGCCCCAGACCGACAAAATGAGACTAGTCACGAGGGAGCATTCACCAAATTCAACTTCAATAACAAAAACACAAAGTGGGACCAAGTAAACCAAGTCCTAACCGATATAAGCTGGGAAGATATACTAAGCAACACAGACCCCAACTTATGCCTAGAACAGATTAACTCGGTGGCACTCGATGTATGCACAAGACTTATTCCTCTAAGAAAAAGGAGGAGTAGATGTAAAATAGAAAGAGACAGGCGCTCCCTTCACAGGCGACAGAAAAGAACAGAGCGGCTAAAAGAGGTCAATATATCTGAAATGCGTAGGGAGACACTGGTCAGAGAAATAGCAAGCATTGAACTTAAGCTAAAAGAATCCTTTAGGAGTCAGGAATCGCGGGAAAAGAACTAAAAGCCATAAATGAAATCGAAAGAAACTCAAGTATTTTCTTCTCCTATGCCAAATCAAAAATCGAGAAAAACTCCAGTATTGGGCCCCTACTTAAACAAGTGGGTCCTACACAGAGGGACAGCAAGGAAATGAGTGAGCTACTCAAGTCCCAATATGACTCAGTTTTTAGCAAGCCCCTAACCAGATGAGAGTCGAAGATCAAAATGAATTTTTTGTGAGAGAGCCACAAAATTTAATTTAACACAAGCCTATCCGATGTTATCCTGACGCCAAATGACTTCGAAAAAGGGGATAAATGACATGCCATGCACTCTGGGCCCCAGGGCCAGACTCATGGAAAATCTTTTGTTCATCAAGAACTGCAAAAAAGCCCCTATCAGAGCCTTTTCCATCCTATGGAGAGGGAGCATGGACACGGGGTCGTCCCCAGTTACTAAAAAAACAGACAAGCCCATCCACAAAGGGGGCAGTAAAGAACAGCAAGAACTACAGACCAATAGCACTAACATCCCATATCATAAAAATCTTTGAAAGGGACCTAAGAAGCAAGATCACCACCCATCTAGAAACCCAGGGCAACATGGGTTTAGAACAGGTCGCTCCTGTCTGTCTCAACTATTGGATCACTACGACAAGGTCCTAAATGCACTAGAAGACAAAAAGAATGCAGATGTAATATATACAGACTTTGCAAAAGCCTTCGACAAGTGTGACCATGGCGTAATAGCGCACAAAATGCGTGCTAAAGGAATAACAGGAAAAGTCGATCGATGGATCTATAATTTCCTCACTAACAGAACACCTTTGTAAATTGTGAGTTCATTACCTTTGTAAATTGTGAGTTCATTACCTCTGTAACTTGCTCAGCTATCAAAACTTTGGAGTCCAGTCCCTGGACCAATTATGTACCTCTGTAATCTTTTGACTACCGCCCACAGGATGGGTATGGGGTGCATAATAAACATATTAAACTGACTTAAACTAAACAGAACACAGAGAGTAGTCGTCAACAGAGTAAAGTCCGGGGCAGCTATGGTGAAAAGCTCTGTTCCACAAGGCACAGTACTCGCTCCCATCTTGTTCCTCTTCCTCATATCCGACATAGACAAGGATGTCAGCCACAGCACCGTGTCTTCCTTTGCAGATGACACCCGAATCTGCATGACAGTGTCTTCCATTGCAGACACTGCAAGGCTCCAGGCAGACATCAACCAAATCTTCCAGTGGGCTGCAGAAAACAATATGAAGTTCAACGATGAAAAATTTCAATTAAGCAGATATGGTAAACATGAGGAAATTAAATCTTCATCAGAGTACAAAACAAATTCTGGCCACAAAATAGAGCGAAACACCAACGTCAAAGACCTGGGGTGATTATGTCGGAGGATTCACCTTCAAGGACCATAACATTGTATCAATCGCATCTGCTAGAAAAATGACAGGATGGATAATGAGAACTTTCAAAACTAGGGAGGCCAAGCCCATGATGACACTCTTCAGGTAACTTGTTCTATCTAGGCTGGAATTTGCTGCACACTAACAGCACCTTTCAAGGCAGGTGAAATTGCCGACCTAGAAAAATGTACAGGAACTTTCACGGCGCGCATAACGGAGATAAAACACCTCAATTACTGGGAGCGCTTGAGGTTCCTAAACCTGTATTCCCTGGAACGCAGGAGGGAGAGATACATGATTATATACACCTGGAAAATCCTAGAGGGACTAGTACCGAAAACTTGCACACGAAAATCACTCACTACGAAAGCAAAAGACTTGGCAGACGATGCACCATCCCCCCAATGAAAAGCAGGGGTGTCACTAGCACGTTAAGAGACCATACAATAAGTGTCAGGGGCCCGAGACTGTTCAACTGCCTCCCAGCACACATAAGGGGGATTACCAACAGACCCCTGGCAGTCTTCAAGCTGGCACTGGACAAGCACCTAAAGTCAGTTCCTGATCAGCCGGGCTGTGGCTCGTACGTTGGTTTGCGTTCAGCCAGCAGCAACAGCCTGGTTGATCAGGCGCTGATCCACCAGGAGGCCTGGTCACAGACCGGGCCACGGGGGCGTTGACCCCCGGAACTCTCTCCAGGTAAACTCCAGGTGTCGGTGTGGCGGGACGTCGAAATGAGATGGTGAATGGAGGAAATAAGGAGCATCAATCACCCCCAGTTAAGTAACCCTTCTAGTTATAACAGACTGATACTGGCCAGTTAGGTATGTTTTAATTGGATAGGTTAAGGGTGATCCAGCCACATCAAGTGACCACCAGGGAATATCTGGTAAGTGGTGGGATTATGTACAAATGTTTTTCCTTGATGGATGTATCCATGTGTATCCTACCCCCCCCTTCATTCAGTTAAACTAATATAATCTATACAGTCCACAATTAATTAATAGCGCCGTGCTTGAGGGTGCTACCCAATTTATACTGGTCTCGGATAGATGTGGACAAGATTGTGAGGGTCGAGGGTCCACCAGTAGTGACCAGAGGTGGTTAAGTTTTCTCACATGTCTACATGGGGTGACTACGGTAAACAATATGGTTGTCTCCCAATGAGATTACTTGTATGTATATAATGTTGTACATACAGGTAAGCACCCTATAAAATTTTCCACATTTCTATTCATTTTAAAGTTTATGATTAAGGTCAGTACTCTGATACATGTTTGTTTTCATTGCTATATTCTTGATGTAAGTTTTAGCTTATTATTATTATTATTATGAAAGATTAGCCGGTATTCTCCCGGCCCGGGCCTTTTCCAAGTGGTGGCCCGGCCTTGGCTCCCTCTTTAGGGAGTGTCTGAGACCTAAGTCTCCCATGGGAGGAGGCACAAGTACCTCCTCATCTTTGGGACCAACTGTCCCCAGGCCTAGCCACAAGCTAGGCCTCTCTGGTCTGCCATCCCCGCCCCAAGGGGGCAAATGGGAATGACAGTCTTATGAGCTAAAGGCTCGGGCTCAGGCACCTACCCTACCCTAGAAGGGATAGGCATGGTATCGATCAAGTTTTAGCTGTATGGTAGACAAACATATCTAGCCAGTTCATAGACGCAGTCCATTTGTGTCTGAGATTTTATATACGGGTTTATTGTACCAGTAATGTGCCTTCGGTTTTTAAATCTAAGCTGTTTTCTTTTTATTTTATATTCGTATTATAGTATATGTAAATCTGTATTGTTAGGGATAAGTATGTAGATGTTCTAGTAAGGTTAGGATGTTAGGTTTTGGTTTGTTTAATGCGATGAATGGGATTAATGGATACAATTTCTTGTATATATTCTTTTTATTGTATTGAACCTTGGTCATATGTCATGTTATATGTAAATTTTATATATATATGTAATGTTTTGAATCCTGAATGTGTATATATTTCAGTTCACGACCCTGTTACTGTGTTTATTTGTAGCTGTTCTTGCCGTAAGTTATTGTTGTATGATATACAGCAATATCTTGCGAGTATATAGGTGCAATCCTTCTGTGTCAGGTATTTTGTGTCAGGTATTTTGTGTCAGGTATTTTGTGTCAGGTGTTTTGTGTCAGGTATTTTGTGTCAGGTATTTTGTGTCGGGTATTTTGTGTCGGGTATTTTGTGTCGGGTATTTTGTGTCAGGTATTTTGTGTCAGGTATTTTGTGTCGGGTATTTTGTGTCAGGTATTTTGTGTCAGGTATTTTGTGTCAGGTATTTTGTGTCGGGTATTTTGTGTTTACCTGGAGTTTACCTGGAGTTTACCTGGAGAGAGTTCCGGGGGTCAACGCCCCCGCGGCCCGGTCTGTGACCAGGCCTCCTTGTGGATCAGAGCCTGATCAACCAGGCTGTTGCTGCTGGCTGCACGCAAACCAACGTACGAGCCACAGCCCGGCTGATCCGGAACTGACTTTAGGTGCTTGTCCAGTGCCAGCTTGAAGACTGCCAGGGGTCTGTTGGTAATCCCCCTTATGTGTGCTGGGAGGCAGTTGAACAGTCTCGGGCCCCTGACACTTATTGTATGGTCTCTTAATGTGCTAGTGACACCCCTGCTTTTCATTGGGGGGATGGTGCATCGTCTGCCAAGTCTTTTGCTTTCGTAGTGAGTGATTTTCTTGTGCAAGTTCGGTACTAGTCTCTCTAGGATTTTCCAGGTGTATATAATGATGTATCTCTCCCTCCTGCGTTCCAGGGAATACAGGTTTAGGAACCTCAAGCGCTCCCAATAATTGAGGTGTTTTATCTCCGTTATGCGCGCCGTGAAAGTTCTCTGTACATTTTCTAGGTCGGCAATTTCACCTGCCTTGAAAGGTGCTGTTAGTGTGCATCAATATTCCAGCCTAGATAGAACAAGTGACCTGAAGAGTGTCATCATGGGCTTGGCCTCCCTAGTTTTGAAGGTTCTCATTATCCATCCTGTCATTTTTCTAGCAGATGCGATTGATACAATGTTATGGTCCTTG
>NC_069480.1:17131468-17237855 GCF_026875155.1 Cherax quadricarinatus
GCATGCTGCTCTTATCTGTATTTTTTTGTACCTCTGTATGTATGCTCAAATTGTTAATAAATAAATAAATAAATAAATACCAAGATGTTATTGGGTATCTCCGGTGACGTAGTGAGAAACATGATGGCACCTTATCTTGGTAAGGGGCATACATTATATACCGATAACTGGTACACAAGCCCATTACTCAGTGATTTCACGCGAGTGAACAAGACAGATGTGTGTGGCACAGTGCGTTCTAATCGTAAACATATGCCCAGGCTCAACGCAGGTGCTCGTGGTGATGACGTGCAGGTGTTTACTGCCAATGACATCATGGCATTACGGTGGCATGACAAACGAGATGTCACATTGTTGACAACCATTCACCGTAATGAAATGCAAGACAGTGGCAAAGTTGATCGAGTGACTAATGAACGTATTCGAAAACCAGTGTCAGTGATTGATTATACACAAAACATGCACTTGGTTGACAAGTGTGACATGCAGATTGGTTTTGTTGACTGTGTTCGTAAGAGTTACAAGTGGTACATGAAACTTTTCTTCCATCTCATGGACATTTCAATGCTCAATGTATATAATATGTACCAAATAAAGACTGGCAACAGACCACTGTATGGTGAATTTTGTTTGTCTGTTGTCAGACAACTCATAATGAAGTACCAGGTAACAACACCTGCTATACAACATGGTCCTCGAATTCCTCAGGATATACCCAAGCGTTTGAGGAGAGAAGGTGATCATTTCATAATACAGCTTCCTTCAACTCAGAAGAAATTTGCTCAGAAGAGATGCATTGTCTGTGCACAAACAAAACGACGGCAACAAAGACGCAAAGACACTCGGTTTATGTGTGAGGAACGTAAGGTGCCTCTGTGCATGGTGCCTTGTTTCAAGGAGTTCCACAAGCTCCAGCAGTTTTAAAACCATGTCCAGTGATTGTAAATATGTAAATATATGATAGAACATTAGTATTATACAATATTTGTGCATGTTTATTGTAATAAACAACAGTGGTAAACAATAATATGATAATAACTTTAGTGCGGTTATTGTGTTCAATACAGTGAGTTTATATATATACATTTTATACAGTATTGGTCTCTCAGGCCCCAAATGTTAGTAGGAATAGAAAAAAATTGGAAAAGAAAAGAAAAAACAACTAAAACCACAAAATAATGTAATGCGCGTATGTGGAATTCGTCGATGTTGCCGCCACCACATCATTTTTGACAAACTTCTTGGCACTGTATCTCGGTAAGTACTGATCAGATTTTTTTTTCTTTTGTCTTATTACCTTCACAAAAATATGCTCTTTAATTCTGTAAGAAAAAATAATTTTTTTTTTTTCAAAATTTCTTGGACACTGGAGCACCACTTCAGATTTTGGCCTTGGACCCTGAAAGGGTTAAAGGATAGATAGTCACTATGATATGAAATTAACCTGAGAGTAGGATTTGCCTTATAGCATAATGTTTGAGCAATTAATATCACAAAAATAATTATTATTTGAGATAGATGATAATAGCTAGTGAAAGATGGTACAAGGAATTGCACAGTAGTGTAGTAGGAACATACACTAGTTGCTAATTTGTAGTTTGGGAGCAAAGGGAAAATTTGGTAAGATTATAATAAAATTATAACAGTGCTTAATTAGGAATAATTTGTAATACAAATATTATTATAGAGTATCTTATTATCAAATAATAAATTGTGAATGGGAGATCTGGGAAGATAACACAAACTGAGTCACACAAGGAACTGTGTGGGACACATGGGATATTGAGGTAGTAAATACTATCCAGGAGGTGATTGTACAGGGATTAATTCAATAATGATATAATAACATAGTACAAGAGATGCCAGAAACAGCTCTGGACAAGTATTTAGTGCCACAGGTGTACAGTGACTCTCAAGCTGGTCCTAGTGGCATTAAGGAACAGAGATAAGAAGTAACCCCAGAAAAGCACTTGGTACCTGAGGTGTTGATGGAAGGGGATTCCCTTCCAAACAGTAACTAATCCAATCTCTCTCCTCCTCCAGTCTTCCATACACTAAGGAGGTAAGTGTTATGCTGTTAATGTTTCATTCATCATGTCCCATTGTTTTGTGCATGTACAACATCTATATTTCATGTAAAAAAAAATTTTTGTTTTAATACTTTTGGGTGTCTAGAATGGATTAATTGTATGTATTTACATTATTTATGGGGAAAATCGATTCGAAAATCGATTCGATAATAGTCACACTTCCAGGAATGGATTATGATAAACGAGGGACCACTGCAGTTACGTTCCTGAAAATGGCATATTAGGTAAAATCATGTTAGGTGAACTGAAGAACTTATAGGAAAAAATAGGGTTAAGTTCCTAGGAGCCCTAGAAAAGCCAAAGAATTTTTTTTAGGCCTCCTCATTTTACAAAAATAAAAGTGAATATGAAATTGTAGTTCATTGTTGTGATGTATTATGTTGCTTTTACTGCTTAAGACCACAAATTTAACAGAAATAATAGTATTTCTTACCTTAAATTTTGGGTGTTGGTCTTTGTGGATGATTTTGAAGAGAGTGGAGAGTTATACTGTGGCCCTGCTGGGCTGAGGTGGATGATAGAGGTTCTGGTACTGAAGTTGATGGTTGTACTGGAGTGTCTAACTTTAAGTCATTCAGTCAGTCAAGTTATTCAGTCAGTTAAGTCACTCAGTAAGTCAAGCAATTCAGTAAGTCAGTCAAGTCCATCAGTAAGTCAAGTCAGTCAGTAAGACAATCAGTAAAGTCATTCAGTAAATCAGTCAAGTCATTCAGTAAGTCAGTCAGTCAAGTCATTCAGTCAGTCAAGTCAGTCAGTAAGTCAGTCAAGTCATACATTCAGTCAGTCAGTCATTCAGTAAATCAGTCACAAAAACTTATGTTTACCTCTTTTAATGTGTACAGAGTAACACTTCATTATGGCCACAGTTTATGTTTTGTCTAATATCTTTGTTCATTTCATTAATTCTAAGATTTAAATGCTTATTCTTTTTCTTGCCACTTTGAGCAACATTGGTATTCCTACTGGGTGCCATTATTGCTTGGAAGATACAAGATATAGTAATTAAAAGATCAAAACACAATTCACAATCACAAGCTTGTAGCAGAGAAACTGGACTGGACACATATGAAGCACAAAAGCTGGGATGGTAGGGTGGTGTCTAGGGGTGGCTCAGGATGGCAGGAGGTCTCCCCTGCTGATCCACAACAAGGCAGCTGCTTCAATTGTGCTATACTCAAATCGTGTCAAATAAACTTGTGCTAAATGACGGTCTACTGTACATCACTAAGTAGGAGATTACAAATTTCTTTTTTTTTTTTTCTTTTTGTTGGTGCAAAAATTTCAAATTCCCTTGTATATTTATTAACCCTTTGACTGTCGCAGGCCCCTTTCTGAAACTGTCATTCTATGTCACAAAATATTCAAAAAAAAAATAATTTTTTCTTATGAAAATGTTAGGATTATTTTACCGAGTGTTTTAAGCCTAAAAAAATGTTTTGCCATCAGTACTTACCGAGATATAGAGGCACAAAGTTGGCAGAAAGTAAGCTGCGTACGGCAGTAGCAGCGACTGCCGCCCACCCGGTATTCTTTTACTTACTCTAATTCAAAAGTTTCTTGTATTTTCCAATATTTTTCTTTTCCAAGTAACTTATGTGGCCTGTGAGACCAAAGTAAGGTGCAGTGTTCAAATATACACCCATTGTTTACAACACAATAACTGAACAAACTTTATCACTATTAGTTTGTGAATAAAATTTGTTTACACAAAGAATACAAAACATTGTTTATTACTATTGTTTCATAATAGATATACATATGTATAGTCACTGAACACGTTCCTAGAACTGCTGCAGCTTGTGGAACTCTTTGAAACATGGGTATATGCAGAGTGGTACTTGACACTCATCACACATAAAACGAGTGTCTCTGTGTGTTTGTGGGTGTTTTGTGGTATGTGCACATACAAAGCACGTCTTCTGAGCATTTTTCTTGGAAGCAGTAGGAGGCAGTAGTATGGGGTAGTGATCACCAGGCCTGAAACGAGATGGCGTGTGTTGGTAATTTCGTGGCCGCTGGTCTATTGCAGGTGTTGCTCCCTGGTACTTGGCGATTATTTGTCTGATGACTGGCAAACAAAATTCACCATAGTTTGGTGTTTTGTTGGTCCTCAACTTGTATATATTATAAGCATTTAGCATGGAGATATCAGCAAGATGGAAAAAAAGTTTTATATGCCACTTATAACTCTTGCATATACAATCAGTAAACCCAATCTGCATGTCACATTTGCCCACTAAACGCATATTGAGGTTGTAGCCCATGACAGAGGCAGGCTTTAGAATGGGTTCATTGGTCTCTCTGTTGTGCCTGCCAGTGTGTGCCATTTCGTTTCAGTGAACTGATATCAACAATGTGACATCACGTTTGTCATGCCACCGAAATGCCAAGATGTCATTGACAGCAAAGGCTTGCACCTCACCTCTGCGAGTGCCAGCATTGAACCTTGGCATATGTTTACAATTACCATGCACTGTGCCACACATGTCTGTCAAGTTCACTCACAAGAAATCACTGAGTAAGGGGCTTGTGTACCAGTTATCAGTAAATAACATATGCCCCTTACCAAGATATGGTTCCATCATTGTTCTAACCACATCACCAGAGATACCCAATAACTTCATGGTATCTCTCAAAGTATTACTGCCAGTTTACACAATGATATCCAAAACTAGACCACTTCTGCAATCACACAGTGCAAATAACTTTATACCAAAGCGTTTCCTCTTGCTTGGTATATATTGCCTGAATGAGAGTCTTCCTTTGAATAAAGTCAAAGACTTGTCAATAACAAGCTTCCTGAAGGGATAAAAATACATGCAGCACTTTTGTTTCATGTACATAAACACATTTCTGATCTTATATAACCTGTCGCTTCTGTCAGGCCTGGTTTTGTCTGAAAAGTGTAACATACGTAACAGTATCAAGAAACGATTGGCACCTATAATGTCACTAAAACCTGGAGTTGAAATCAAGCGTTCTGTTGCCCAGTATGTGGTGACAGTGTGCTTATACACATGTGGCATAAGCATTATTGTGGCAAAAAACAGGTACATCTCTGCCACAGCTGTGTCCTTCCACTGGTGTAGCCATGATCTTGATGAGAGAACTGTATTTGCCATGGTGTACTCATAGTATGTGTTGGTTTCCCTGACAATGATGTCCATCAGGGGTTCATCGAAGAATAACTCAAAGCATTCCAGTTCACTGGCACTGTTCCCAAGTGGACATGACGGCTTTATTCCACTTTGTGTTTCATCAAAGTCATGGGGACTGGGAACAAACTCGTCACCTTCCTGCCAATCCCAGATGCGGTCTACTGGTGGGTTCTGGATATTGTAACATGGTTGTGGTTGTGCAGGTTGTGGTTGTGCAGGTTGTGGTTGTGTAGGTTGTGGGAGTGTGGGGTTGGGTGAGGCTGGTTTTTGTTGTGCAGAGTCAGCAGCGTGGGTAGTAGCATGGCCCGCTGCTGGTGCCACATGGGTCGTGCCACCATCACTATCACCACCACTGCCTGCTGCCTCACTCACATCATTCATACCCATCGTAACAATATTGTCATCTTCATTATCAGGTCGTGGTGTAGGGGCACGGGATGTGCTCCCAGAGTGTACTCCTTCCCCTTGGAACAGCATATGAAACACTACTAGACCGCATACTACATTGTACATACTGCCACTTCACTGGGGAATATTCACCCTCACTGTCTCAACTAGAACTGCTTTCAATAACCTTGAAATCACTATCACTATGACTATCACATTCACTGCTAGCATCTGGGTCTTGTACACGGCCAAATAGTTTCCTCTTTCGTCCTGGTACAGGGTGATTGAACAAGGGCCGCCCAACCAAGGGAAAAGGGTTTGGGGATATATTGTATGTATCAAGGCAAAATTATGATAGTTAGGATTCATTTTTTACGATTAAGATTGTATTTTCAATGTGATTATAGTCAAGTGGGGAGTGATGTGTAAGTGTGAACGGTGGTTTTCATGTTGTTAGTTGTTGGGGTGTATCTGGGGACATAAGATGTTGTCTAACGGATGTTTTGAAGGTGATGATGTGTCTGCAGATTCTAGAGCTTTTTTTTTTTTTTCTGTAGGGTTGTTCCAGATTTTAGGCCCTTTGACATACATAAGATTTTGAAAATGTTTAGTCGGGACACGGGGATTGTCACACAGAGATGTTTGTGTCTGGTGTGATGCCCCTGTGGGTTCTGTCACAACTATCAAGAATGCATTTTTTTAGGTCAAGTTTTAATGTTGGAAATTTAAGGTCTGTAGATGTAGATTGCCACAGTAGTAAGTGTGGATGCTCTGAACAGGGAGTAAGTTTAGATCTATGAATAGTGTGGGGGGGGGGTATTGCTAGGGATGGGATTTAGTGATTATTCTTATTGCAGCTTTTTGTTGGGTTATTATTGGCTTTAGGTGTGTTGCTGCAGTTGATCCCCAAGCACAAATAGTATAGGTGAGGTATGGATAAATGAGTGAATGGTATAGTGTGAGAAAGGCAGTTTGCGGCACATAGTATCGTATCTTGGAGATGAAAGTTTTTTTTTTTTTTGGGCCTCCCTGCCTTGGTGAGAGATGGCCAATGTGTTAATAAAAAAATAAACTTAATAATTTTTTATTAAATCATTAAATACCTCAAAAATAATAAAAACTATGCACAGTAGGCTCATACTTTATGGCGTTCCAATAATACAGACATTTTAAATTATAACCAAAACTCGCTATATGGCTCCCCCACCTGACTTTTTATTACGTCAATGCATCCCACAAGGTTTGTTTACATCTCAGTGAGCACTGCATCTCTCCACTGTGTCATGAAACTTTCCAAAATTTCAAGTGTTTTAAAGTTATTTCATGTTTTATATATACAGTGGACCCCGTTGTTAACGATATTTTTTCACTCCATATAAGTCATGTTCAGGTGCCAGTATACATGACCGAATTTATTTCCACATAAGGAATATGTGAAGTAGAATTAGTCCATTTCAGACCCCCATATATACACGTACAAACGCACTTACATAAATACACTTACATAATTGGTCGCATTCGGAGGTAATCGTTATGCGGGGGTCCACTGTACAGTGGACCCCGCCTTAGGAATGCATAGCATTACGTTAAATCTGCTATATGAAGCATTTGAATGCAAAAATTTTACCTTGCCTCACGATAAAAAACTCGCCCTTATGTGATTCGTCCGGGACACGTCCCACCATGTGACCTCAGCGCCAGTGTTCTTACAAGATAGCTAAGTACGGTCGCATTACACATGCATTCGGTACATTTCCATTATCCAGTTTTTAGTGCTTGTAAACTGCCAATATAAGTCACCTATGGACCCCAAGAAAGCATCTAGTGCCATCCCTGTGGTAAAAAAGGACGAAAATTAGTAGGAATTGGAAAAAATAGATTAAAAGATGTGTGCACAAAGGGGTTGAACTGCCAAACTTTACAGATAAAAATCACCCTGACACAGCTACTTGAAAGCCATGTTGGCAACGTACAATGACAATGTTATGGCATTTTAGGAAAATTCTTAAAGGAACGGGAACGGTACAGAGCTCTATGGACAGATTTGTTGTGCGATCAGAGGGCCCAGTGACTCTCAAGAAACTAGTCCTAGTGGAATTAAAAGAAGAAGGGAAGTAACCCCAGGAAAAGGACTTGCTACCTCGTCCTCAATGGAGGGATCCCTTTCTAAACAATACTTCCAACTATCCCCTTCTCTATTCCATTATCATTCACCAGATCTTCAATAAGGTAAGTGTTATGTATTCTATTCTTAGCAGAGTAGTAATTGTGCATGTCTTCTTCAGTTTGTGTGTATTAAAATTAATATTTCATGTGGTAAAAATTTTTTTTTCATACTTTGGGGTGTCAGGAATGGATTAATTTGATTTCCATTATTTCTTATGGGGAAAATTAATTCGGCTAACAATAATTTTGGCTTATGAGCTCTCAGAAACAGATTAATATCATAACATGGGAATCCACTGTACTCTGATAATTATACTTATGTGTGCCTGTACCTAAATACGTAATCTTACACACATTAAAATCACTAAGAGTATGTTATAAGTCTTGAGGATGCCATATTAACTCTTTCAGGGTCTATCTCGTAGATTTATGGCTTTGAAGCCAGGGTCCATGCCATAGATCTACGCTATAATTCTAGCAGCTTCAAATTTAGAGCGAGAAAGCTGGCAGGCCTACATCTACATCTACATGGTCAGTGTGTGCAGTAAACAAAAAAATTGGTGCACCCGCATTGCATTATGAGAGCAGCATCTCAGTACGCTTTGTTCGTCATGCCTGGCGGCAAGGAAGCTCTCACTCCCTGGTGAATTCTGACTCTCCTCTTCCCAAGAAATAGTTCTAACACTGATGGAAGTGGATCAGAAGAGGAATTCTATGGTTTTAAACCATATGGTACATTGTACCATATGGTTCAATGGTACCATATCATACAATAAACAATATAACTGTATTTGTGTACCTGAATAAACTTACAATGCCACAGGCATTTGGGTAAGTAAGTTTATTCAGGTATACACAAATACAGTTACATAGATTATCATGCATATCACCATAAGTGTGGGGAACCTAGGATAACCCAAAAAATTCAGAGTGACTTATTTCCAATGGAGTCCCTGTACATGTACCATATGGTACAATGTACCATATACAATTCCAAGGGGCAGAGTAAATCCTGAGGCCTTACACCTGGAATACACAGTGAAAATGATGATGATGCGGATACAATTGAGATGGATAGACCACATGCTTAAGTAGGTGATGGTGGTGCCACAAGCAACAGGATGCAGCATGCAGCACCAGCCCAGACTGGGACCCAGGCTGCTTACTCAGCAGGTCTAGGACAAAGTGCATCTTCATCCACCAGTGCAAGGAGACAACTGGGACTGAAATATATATATTTTTTTTTTTTTGCAACAATAATGCTTATGCATCATGTCTACAAGCTTAACATAAAATCATACTGGTCAAGACGGAGTTAAGGACACCACTGTGCACGAACCTTGTTTCAAAGACTTTCACAGACTATAGTAGTTCTAGGAACATGTTCAGTGGCTGTACATATGTAAATATATAATAGAACATTACTAAGACCTTACTAAGACATTAATAAGAACCTCAACCAACGGCTTTAATCCATTCCAGAGGAGCTAGCCTTTAGTGAAAAAAAAAATTAGCCGTTTTAGTCAATTAATTCTCCCAATATAGGGAAATAATGTAAATAGAATTAATCCGTTCCTGACACCCAAAAGTATTAAACACAATTTTATAAAATTTTTTTTTTACATGAAATATACATTTCCTAACACAGAACCAAATGGTACATGCAAAATAAACAGTAATTAAATGCCACTTACCTTCATTGTGGAGTTGTTGATGAGTGATGTGCCAGGAGCAGGGTAGATTCAGGTGTTCTATTGTTTGGAAGGGAAATCCCCTTCCATAAAGACTTCAGGTACCAAGTCCTTTGCTGGAGTTACCTCCCTTCTTGGTTTTTTAATGTCACTAGGACCAGCTTGAGAGTCGCTAGACAAGTTGCACAAAATATCTGTCCAGAGAGCTCTGTTTCTCATGTGCCCTTAGAATTTCCTTAAAATGAGACAAAAGAGTGTTATTGTACATGTTGCCAATAAGGCTTGCAACAGCTGTGACAGGATAAAATTCATCTATAAATGCTTGCATCTTAGTAAACATTGTACGTACACATTTCCTTAATCCTTGATGAAGGCAATTTCCTCCGTCTCTCTTCCTCCTGCTCTGAAGCACAGTCCTGAGCTGTAATCGGTTGCTGTTGCACCTCAAGCTCTTGCAGCTCTGCAGTGGTTAGTTCATCATTGTCCTGCACCAATTCTTCCACATCCTCGCCACAAACCTCCCCCCTCCAATCCCATGGACTTCCCCTATGACACAAGAAATTCCACAACTGGCATAGGCTCCTGAGGGTTAGCCCAAAACCCTTCAAAATCCAAGCAGAGTTCAAAGTCCTGCAAGTCACTCCCTCCCAAGCCTTACCTATAAGATTTATGCAACTGAGGATACTGAAGTGATCTTTTCAAAAGTCTCTTAGGGTCAATTCTGTCTGAGATCACTTCAAAGCACTTTTGCTCTTGTAAGTCGAGAGAATGAGCAGGAGCACTGTCCATTTCCAGGAGGCACTTGAGTAACAATTTCTTTTCAAGGAGGTAATTTTTCACAGTGGGGCCATACACACCATAAAACCAGTCCAGGAAAATTTCCCTAGTGACCCATGCCTTACTGTTTGCTCTCCACATCACACACAAATTACCTTTGACTATACTGTTTTTCCTGAACACTTGGGAGTTTTCAGACGTGATACTACGAGTAAAGGCCTTCACTTGCAATCCCATTAGCATTACTACACAATATTAGCATTGCTTCTTTCTAGGCTTGTGTCTGGGAGTGCACTTTTCCTCCTGAGTAATGTAGGTCCTGTTTGGCATTCTCTTCCAAAACAAGCCTGTTTCGTCACAATTAGACACTTTGTTGGGGTTTTAAGTTTCAGTGTCTATGTATACAGTGGACCCCCGCCATAGCGATATTAATCCGTGCAAGAGAGCTCATTGTTTGCGAAATTTTCGTTATGCGAATGAATTTTCCCCATAAGAAATAATGGAAAATCAAATTAATCGTGCAAGACACCCAAAAGTATGAAAAAAAAAATTGTTTTTTTTTCACATGAAATATTAATTTTAATACACACAAACTGAAAAAGGATGCCAAAAATTACATGACACTTACTTTTATGATGATCTGGTGATGATTGATGGGATGGGAAGGGAGGAGAGAGTGTTAGTGTTTTAGTAAGGGAATCCCCTTCCATTAAGGACTTGAGGTGTCAAGCTCCTTTTCTGGGTTACTTCCCTTCTTCTTTTAATGCCACTGAAGTTGAGGATTGGTGGATGATTTGGTAGGGTGTTGCAAAAGAAGAAAATTAAGGTGATTACAGGAAAGAGGAAGGTATGAGGTAACAAAAAGTTAGGTGATGAAAGATTGAATATCAGATTGGAGGGAGAGAGTTGGAGGAGGTGAACGTATTTTCAGATATTTGGGAGTGGACGTGTTCAGCGGATGGGTCTATGAAAGATGAGGTGAATCATAGAATGATGAGGGAAAAAGAGTGTGTGGTGCACTTAGGAGTCTGTGGAGACAAAGAACTTTGTCCTTGGAGGCAAAGAGGGGAATGTATGAGGTATAGTTTTACCAATCGCTCTTGTATGTGGTGTGATGCGGGGTGATGAATGTTGCAGCGAGGAGAAGGCCTGGAGGCAGTGGAGATGTCATGTCTGAGGGCAATGTTGGTGTGAATATAATGCAGAGAATTGGTTAGTTTGGGAAGTTAGGAGGAGTGTGGGTTACCAAATGTTGTCCAGAGGGCCTGAGGAGGTTGTTGAGGTGGTTCGGCATGTAGAGAGAATGGAGCGAAACAGATTGACTTCAATGAGTGATCAGTCTGTAGTGGAAGGTAGGCGGGGTAGGGGTCGGCTAGGAAGGGTTGGGGGAGGGGGTAAAGGTGGGTTTTGTGTGCAGGGGCTTGGACTTCCAGCAGGCATGCGTGAGCGTGTTTGATAGGAGAGAATGGAGACAAATGGTTTTTAATACATGACGTGCTGTTGGAGGTGAGCAAAAGTAACATTTATGATGGGATTCAGGGAAACCGGCAGGCCGGACTTGAGTCCTGGAGATGGGAAGTACAGTGCCTGCACTCTGAAGGAGGGGTGTTAATGTTGCAGTTTAAAAACTGTAGTGTAAAGCACCCTTCTGGCAAGACAGTGTTGGAGTGAATGATGGTGAAAGTTTTTCTTTTTCGGGCCACCCTGCCTTGGTGGGAATCGGCCGGTGTGATAATAAAATAAAAAAAATAAATATACGCAGTGGCTTGATCTTGCAATCACCACTCGCATTGGCACATAATGCAAGGGTTAACCTATCCAGATCACAAACAAACGGCTTGGTTGCCCATGGCGAACCAGGCACCATTTGAAATCCATTACAAGAAACCACCAATTATGAAAAGAATATAGACAGGGCTTAATACACAAAGATACTCTTAAACACTATTCATCAGCTCTCACCAAAGTAATAAAGAAAGCCAAACAACTATACTACTCCAGTAGATTCACAGACACTAGAGGAGATATAAAAAAGACCTGGAAAAACACTCTTCAGATTCTAGAGACCACAAAACTGAGAAAAACCAGAATATGTCCTACTTAAACCTAATGAAACACCACTACATCCCACTGATCCCACAGCTAACAAGATAACGACTTCTTCTCAAACTTTGGATCTAATTCGCCAGTAAAATCCCACATATCCAATGCCCATGCCGGGGACTACCTAGATGGGAATTTCCCTATTCCTTTTCTTGCACCAATGAAGCCCACGGAAGTCATTGAGATTTTAAAGTCACTTAAAAAATAACTCTGGGAATCTGTCTCATGTCCCCACCAGTACTGTACAAGCGAGTGGCCCATGTCCTTTCCGTCATGCAATTTCATTACTTTTTAACAAGTCACTGGAGACTAGCACCTTCCCGAAACTTACTCAAGATGGCAAGGGTACACCAATACATAAAGGTGGTGACCCTACAGACTTATAACAACTATAGCCAATATCTAACTTACCATTGCTATCCCAAAATCTTTGAGAAATCGTGCACAGGAGGACTGTATTCATTTATAACGGCTCAAAACATACTCAACCCTGCCAATTTGGATTCAGGAAAAATAAAGCACTAATGATGCAATCATAAAAATGCTAGTAAAATCTGCTTTACACAGCGTGGAAAATAAGGATATCACTCTAGGAATTTTTATTGACCTAAGAAAAGCTTTTGACACAGTAGACCACGACATCTACTCCACAAAACTTGATCATTAGGTATAAGAGGCCATGCGCTTGCTTATTGCAAAATCTACAGTTCTGAATAGGTATCAGTACGTCACCATTAAAAGACAACAGCATCAGCAACACGGCCATTGATACTGGAGTTCGCAGGGAAGTGTCCTTGGGTCCCCTGCTTCTTCCTCATATACATCAATGACCTTCCAAACGTATCCAACACCTGAAACCCATTCTCTTTGCTGATGACAGACTTATGTCATCTCTCACCCTAATCTTGCCACCCTCAACACCATTGGGAATGAGAGCTGATTAAAATTTCCACTTGGATGACAGCCATAAAACATACGCTTAACACTGACAAAACTACTATAATATGTTTGGTAGCAGAGCAGGAGATGCACAAATTTAACATTAAGATTGACAACACTCTAAATTACCAGAAATAACGGGGGAAAATTCCTAGGCGTATACCTTGTACAACAACCTGAATTTCAGACCCATATCCAGCATATATCCTAAAAAGTATCCAAAGCGGTTGGGATCCTCTCCAAGGATACGATACTACGTGCCGCAAAATGCCCTTCTCACACTATTTTACCACTCAATTATGTATCCAACCTCCTATGCTAGTTGTGCTGGGGATCAACTGCAGAACACACCCCCATAAAAGCAATTAATACCCAACAAAAAAGCTGCAGTAAGAAAACAATCACTAAACCATCCCTGGTCAAACACACCCCCCCCACTCTTCATAGACCTAAACTACTCCCAGTTCAGTACATCCACACTTACTACTGTGTATCTACATTACAGGGCCTTAAACTCTAATAGTCAACTTGAACTAAAATGCTTTCTTGATAGTTGTGAAGAACCCAAGGAATAACACCAGACACAAACATCTCTACGTACATTCCCGTGTCCGACTAAACCTTTACAAAAAAATTCAAGTATGTCAAAGGCCCTTAAAACCTGAGAACTCTAGAACTGCAGACACATTCATCACCTTCCAAAACTACCATTAGAAAACATCTTATTCTCCTGTTACACCCCGTCAACTAAACTCACGAATACCACCTGGTGGTTCCACTTACACTCTCTCACTCGTTGACCATAAACAGAAAATATTAATCTCAATCTTCTTAAAAATAATGAATCCTGTGATACTCCAATACTGAAACTATGTACAGTGCAAAACAAAAGCATTTACATTGCTAACTTACAAACTAGTATTTATCACTTAAGCCTATACCTACTTACCTCATAATGTAATATTTTACAATTAAGGAATAAAACTAAGTATGCCCGAAATGCCTAGCCATGTAAGCGTTCTAGTGGTACACTCTGTAATCACCAATTTTACTGCATGTAAACCACACAATAACCAAAATTTTCTGTAAACTCAGCATTGTAATCCTTATAGAGGAATAAATTTGAATTCACTGTTTTGTGGCTAGATATTCTCGCATTACATAAGTCCTCTTTGGCATCTTCTTCCAGAAAGAGGCCTTGTCTCATACACAGTGAAGGCTTTGTGGGAGGTATGTATCCTTCAGCTGCATTACTTCTGCCCATAAGCTTTGAGGTAATCCTAAAGATGCCTTCAGTCGAGGCTCGCTGCCTCACCATGCCTGACCATAGAGTGAATGCCGGTCCTCCTTCTAAAATTGTTGAACCAGCCACGACTTTCTTTAAACAACTCTTTCGATACTTCGTCCGTTGAAGTGCCTGGAGTCTGCTGCAGCAAATCAGCATAAATGCCTCGTGCCTTCTCACAGAGGATACCCTCCATCCTGGTATTTCCTGCGAACTGCTTCTCCGTCAACCACATCAACAGCAGCTTCTCCATCTTTTCATGGACAGAGGTCCACATATTAAAAATTATTTTAACTCCCTTGGCTGGCATCATAGCCTTTATCGACTCCTCCTGCTTTAGCATGGTATATATAGTAGAAGTACTACACTCGTACTGCCTTGTCAAGTCAACTACATGCACACCTCACTCGTGTTTTTCTATGATTTCAATGGGTATCATCCTCCTCCTCTTCTCAGCACTGTCCTTTTCACTTATTCTCTTAGGACTCATGGTTAGAAAAAAGAAATTTGGCAAAATAACTGCACAAAAAGCACAAAACGCAAGCACAACACAAAAGAGATGCTTCCACGGTGAGGTAACCACGTGTAGTGAATGAGTGGGACACGGGATACTGGGCAGATGTTGTGGCATTCGATGCACTGGAGTTTACCTGGAGTTTACCTGGAGAGAGTTCCGGGGGTCAACGCCCCCGCGGCCCGGTCTGTGACCAGGCCTCCTGGTGGATCAGAGCCTGATCAACCAGGCTGTTGCTGCTGGCTGCACGCAAACCAACGTATGAGCCACAGCCCGGCTGATCCGGAACTGACTTTAGGTGCTTGTCCAGTGCCAGCTTGAAGACTGCCAGGGGTCTGTTGGTAATCCCCCTTATGTGTGCTGGGAGGCAGTGAACAGTCTCGGGGGGTGGCCCCCTGACACGTATTGTATGGTCTCTTAACGTGCTAGTGGCACCCTGCTTTTCATTGGGGGGATGTGACATCGTCTGCCAAGTCTTTTTGCTTTCGAGTGCAGTGATTTTCTGTGCATGTTCGGTACTAGTCCCTCTAGGATTTTCCAGGTGTATATAAATTTGTATATCTCTCCCTCCTGCGTTCCAGGGATTACTGGTTTAGGGAACCTCAAGCGCTCCCAATAATGAGGTGCTTTATCTCCGTATTGCGCGACGTGGAAATTCTCTGTACATTTTCTAGGTCGCAATTTCACCTGCCTTGAAAGGTGCTGTTAGTGTGCAGCATATTCCAGCTAGGATAGAACAAGTGACCTGAAGGAGTGTAATCATGGGCTTGGCCTCCCAAGTTTTGAGGTTCTCATTTTCCAATCTGTTTCATTTATCTAGCAGATGCGATTGATACATGTTATGGTCCTTGAAGGTGAGATCTCGACATTAATCACTCCCAGGGCTTTGAGTTGGTGTTTCGCTCTATTTTGTGGCCAGAATTTGTTTTGTACTCTGATGAAGATTTAATTTCCTCATGTTTACCATATCTGGAGTAATTGAAATTTCTCATCGTTGAACTTCATATCGTTTTTCTGCACCCCTGAAAAGGATTGGTTGATGTCCGCCTGGGCTTTGCAGTGTCTGCAATGGAAGACACGGTAGCAGTTTCGGGTGTCATCTGCCAAAGGAAGCACGTTGCTGTGGCTGACATCCTTGTTATGTCGGATATTGAGGATATAGGAACAAGATGGGAAGCGAGGTACTGTGCTTGTGGAACAGAGTTTTCACCGTAGCTGCCTCGGACTTTACTCTGTTGACGGACTATCTCTGTGTTCTGTTTGTGAGGAAATTATAGATCCATCGGACGACTTTTTCCTTGTTATTCCTTTAGCACGCATTTTGTGCGCTATTACGACCATGGTCACACTTGTCGGAAGGCTTTTGCAAAGTCTGTATATTATTTACATCTGCATATTCTTTTTGTCTTCTAGTGCATTAGGACCTTGTCGTAGTGATCCAATAGTTGGACAGACAGAGCGACCTGTTTTCTAAACCCATGTTGCCCATGGGTTGTGTAATGATGGGGTTTCTAGATGGGTGGTGAATCTTGCTTCTTAGGACCCTTTCAAAGATTTTTATTGATATGGATGTTAGATGCTATGGTCTGTAGTTCTTTGCTGTTGCCTTTACTGCCCCCTTTGTGGAGTGGGGCTATGTCTGTTGTTTTTAGTAATGTGGGACGACCCCCGTGGCCATGCTCCCTCTCCATAGGATGGAAAAGGCTCGTGATAGTGCTTGTGCAATTCTTGATGAACACAGAGTTCCATGAGTTGGCCTGGGGGCAGAGTGCTTGGCATGTCATTTATCGCTGATTCGAAGTCATTTGGCATCAGGATAACATCGGATAGGTCTTGTGTTAATCAAATTTTGTGGCTCTCTCATAAAAAAATTCTTTTGATCTTCGACTCTCAGTCTGAGTTAGGGCTTGCTAAAAAACTGAGTCATATTGGGGGACTTGAGTAGTCACTCATTTCCTTTGCTGTCATCTGTGTAGGACCATCTTGTTTAAGTAGGGGCCCAATTACTGGACGTTGTTCTCGATTTTGATTTGGGCATAGGAGAAAGAAATACTTTTGAGTTTTCTTTCGATTTCATATATGGCTTTTAGTTTTCCTGCGATTCCTGACTCCTAAAGGATTCTTTAGTTAGTTCGATGCTTGCATATTTCTCTGGGGACCAGTGTCTCCCTTTGATTTCAGATATATTGACTATTTAGCCGCTCTGTTATTCTTTCCGTCGCCTGTAAAGGGAAAATCGCCTGTCTCTTTCTGTTTTATATCAACTCCTCCTTTTTCTTAGAGGAATAAGCCTTGTGCATAAATCGAGTGCCACCGAGTTAAATCTGTTCTTGGCATAAGTTGGGGTCTGTGTTGCTTAGTATATCTTCCAGCTTATATCGGTTAGGGACTTTGGTTTACTTGGTCCCAACTTTATGTTTTTGTTATTGAAGTTGATTGGTGAATGCTCCCTCGTGACTAATTCATTATGTCGGTCTGGGGCTCCGCGCATACATGTCTGAACTCAATTATGTTTGTGATCTGAGTATGTGGACCCCCGAATAAACGGATTACCGCCGATTGCGACCAATTTATGTAAGTGTATTTATGTAAGTGAGTTTGTACGTGTATGTTTGGGGAGTCTGTAATGACTATCTACTTCACTATATCCTTATGGGAAATAAATTCGGTCAGTACTGGCACCTGAACATATTATGGAGTGAAAAAATATCGTTAACGGGGGTCCACTGTATATTGTTTTTGATATTGGGCATTTCTTATCAGTTCATCATTGTTAGTGAAGATGAGGTCTAGTGTTTTCTCCAGTCTAGGTAGGCTCTATATTTGCTGGTTTAAAATTGAATTTGTTGCAGAGTTTTAAAAGCTCGCGTGAGTGTGAGTTTTCATCAGAGCTGCCTCCTGGTGTTATTACTGCAACAATTATTATTTGCTATATTCTCCATTTTAGGTGCCTTAAGTTGAAATCACCAGGAGCAGAGGTTGGGTGCAGGTGCTGGAGGTTTTCAGACAGTGGTCAATTTCTTAAAAGCTGTTCCTGGAATTGCTGGGATGTTGCATACGGAGGCTTGTAGGAATATCACAATGACTTAGGTTTTGGTTCTGACCTTTACTGCTAAAACTTCATCTAACATCATTGAGGCATTTAGCAGTTCTGTGAAACAAGTGACTTCTGCAATGTACAGGCCAACCCCCCCCCTTTTGCCTGTTCTCTTCTGTCACATATGATATGGTTGTAAACCTGGGATCATATTTAGTTTGTCTCCAAGTGTTCCTTTATGTTGGGTCTCAGTGAAAGCCTCGCGTATACATTGCCTTTGCCTCTGCAAGGCTGTCACGGTTGAAAGGTTTTTTGTTGTTTGTTGCTGGCTTTAGACATGTATATTTGCAAAGTAGATGGTTATGCGGTCTGGTGGTATTGTTGGTAATGGCGGGGGGATTTTTTTTCCGGGTTTAGTTCTGTATTGTTGGTTTGGAGTGGGGGCCATCGACTGTTTACATGGAGTTTACTGGAGAGAGTTTCGGGGCGTCTACGCCCCCGCGGCCCGGTGGTTCCACTCCAGGAATGACTGGATTTGGTGTACAATTTCTGCCATTTCTGCCTAGTTTTTTTTCCTTCTGGCACTATAAAAACCTCTCCCTCTTGAGGGGCGAGGCATATCACAGGCAAAGTGTCTCAGTTTTTTAGTGCCAAGGAAAGTGGAATAAAACTGGCATGGAAATGGTCGCGTCGTATCACAGGCGTCGTTCCTGCATATGCCGCGCGCGCACCATGTAGAGCCCAAGTTCTGCTATCCTTTTTGTCCCCATTTAGATGGTCAATGACCTGAGTGCATTATTTAAAGGATATTGATCTAAGTCTTTCCCTGAACGATCATGCCATCGAGGTCTACACACGTTCAGGCGCTGCATCTAAAAGCATTAAAGGATGGCGAGTTTGCATTTTCCTGTTGCTAATCCCAGGGGCATGGCATTTTCTGGCGTGTTCATAGTTGCAGTCCATCTGTTTTTCCAGATTCCATGCCAGCAGATACCGAGTGCAAGTATGTGCACAGGCTTGGGTTTCCGTTTGCCTGGGTTGTTTTCTGTGACTGTATTCCCTGTTGGTGCATGTTTCCCTGTCTTACTTCTATCTCCCTAGCACCAACATTGGAGCTTCCCACCAGTGGTTTTTGGTAATATACCTCACTATAGCTAGTGGAGTCCTATTGTTTGCTATTTCTGCGGTATTTTTTTTTCTAGTTAGCAATATTGGTTTTTTCTTATTCTTTGACTACATTGTTTTCCCTACTATGGCTCCTGTCCCCTAATGAGGTCATTTATATGTAGTCCTTCCTGCGTATATTCCCGACTACCTGGACAAAAATCTCCAGCGCCACCATTTCTGTCTCCACAGGACAGCACCTCAGCTTCACCAGTACTGTCTCCCGGACAGCACCTCCAGCTTCACCTTTATGTCTCACAGGACAGCACTATCAGCCCCCCATTTACTGATACCTGGACATCATCTCCAGCTTACAGTTCTGACACATGGCCAAGTATCAAGGGCAGTACCATTCAGCCCGACTTTTTATGTTCCCATCTGTTGTAGTAGAAAGCTTCCAGGTTTTCTATGGAAAGCAGCTTTGAGTTGACCTCTTTGTAATACCTTGTGATTTTAGTCCACAGATTTATCTCATTTGGGCATACCCAAAAACACTCCATGTTTTATACTGCTTTGTAGCTAGTTCTTGGGTTATTGCACAAAGGGGCGTGACACAAATTTCCACCAAATAGACAATTTTATGCATGTAGGAGGCCCGTTTGTTTGACTGACACACAGACTACACAGGCCTTATAATGATTTGAATGGTTGATTTACTTGCAATTTACTAGCAAACCTCTTGATTATTCTATTAATAAACCTGCCTAGGTAGTGCACAAACGAAACCGTTTGAACCAAGTCCAGGGTTGGACCAGTCAAGGGTTCGGAACAGTACTTTGATCTGGATCAGTGGGTCACTTATGTATTTAAACCATACTGCGTCGGTGATTTGAGCAACACATGAAGGATCTACTGGAAATTAATCTACCCGGTAATATGTGATTTGATTGGATACAAAAGTATAATCTTGAGTGTTTGAGAGCCGGTGACTGCTGGACTCTACATGATGAACGGTTCGACCTCCACCTTGTTTTCAATCGCTGTAATTAGCTTTCTATTTATTTTACTTTTCCGCTCCACCACAATAAATGCTATATTATTCACTATAGTTGACTGGTTGCAAATTTTGGAGGAAGGACGCTTTTTTCTGGTAGTAATTAATTGCTTTCAATTGTGTATATTGCAACCGTGGTAACTTACATTTATATGAAATTCACAGTATACGGTCTGGTATTTCAAGAAAAAAGAAAACTAATGGAATGTCACTCCACTCACTAAGTACCATTATATACTGGTTAGTTGTAGCTACTACAAACACTGTTATTTCTGCTATTCACTGGTATACGGATTATATGCGAGTACATAGCATGCCAGTGAAGATTATTAAAAACAGCTGGCCTGTGGGTAAGTTTCTGGCGGACTTCTGGACCTGCCTCTATAGGCTTATCACTTCATTTACAAATTCACCTGTTTTCAAATGACACTTTAGCCTTTATCATCAATATACTAGGGAGCCACTGTAGTATACACTATTACACTATACACTATGTATTCAATGTTTTCAGGGGGAGAGGACTTTCTCTTTCCTCTGACACAAAGTTCAATTATTATTATTTTTTTCACTAACTAGTGCCAGCGCATCTGAAACTCACTCATAATCTGGATTTTGGCTAGCAACCCAGAACAAAATATTGACCGAACGACAATTCGCAACTTGGAAAATTTGTAAATTGAGGCACTCTTAAGTCAAGGTACCACTGTAATATTGTCCCTGTGTTAATGTGCAGTTTCATAACTATAGTGTGAGCGTGCCTCTGCCAAGATAGTGATGGAGTGAATAACAAAAGTTTTATTTTTCCGGCCACCCGACCTAGGTGGGAGATGGCTGATGTGTTAATAAAAAAATAATAATATAGAAATATACCAAAGAATAAGGTGATAACGATACCAAAAAAAAAAATTAGGTGATGAAAGAGTGGATATCAGATTGGAGGGAGAGAGTACGAAGGAGGTGAATGTATTCAGAAATTTAGGGGTGAATGCGTCAGCAGAGGGGTCTATGAAAGCTGAGGTGAATCATATAACTGAAGAGGAGAAAAAGGTGAGTGGCACACTTAGACAAAGAACTTTGTTCATGGAAGCAAAGAGGGGAATGTATGAGAGTATAGTCATACCAATGCTCTTGCATGAGTGGTGAATGTTGCAACAAGGAAAAGGCTGGAGGCAGTGGAGATATCATGTCTAAGAGCAACATGTGGTGAGAATATAATGCAGAGAAGTTGAAGTTTGGAATTTAGGAAGAGGTGCAGGATTACCAAAACTATTATCTGGAGGGCTGAGGAGGGGTTGTTGAGATGGTTTTGGCATTTAGAGGAATGGGAACCAAAAACAGAATGACTTTTAGAGTGTATAGTCTGTATTGGAGATAGTGAGATGGAAAGGCAGGGTAGGGGTCAGCTAGGAGAGGGAAAAGAGGGAGGGGGTATTTTATTGGAGGTTTTGTGTACAGGGGCTTAGACTTTCAGCATGCATGTGTGAGCATGTTAGATAGGAGCGAATGCAGACAAATGGTTTTTAGGACTTGATGTACTGTTGGAGTGTAAGCAAGGTAACATTTATGAAGGGATTCAGGGAAACCAGCAGACCAGACTTGAGTCCTGGAGACGGGAAGTAGTTTGAACACTCTGAAGAAAGGGTGTTAATGTTCCAGTTTTATAACTGCAGTGTAAGCACACCTTGGCAAGACAGTGATGGAGTGAATCAGTCAATCAATAAATCAAGTTTATTCTCTACAAAGATTACAATGCGGGGTTTACAGATTATGGATATTGAGTGGTTTACATGTTATAAAACACTAATTACAGAGGGGGCCACTAGGACACCTAGCATGGCTAAGCATTTCAGGCAGATTAAGAATAATTTTTAATTCTAAATTAATACAGATTATGGAGTAAGTTGATATTAAGGCTAAGTGACTACATTATAGTTTGTGAGATTAGCAATGTAATTGCTTTTTGTTTTGGCACAATACACAGGTTCTATATTGTAGTATCACAGGCAAACTTATGACTAGTTAGGATTCATTATTTTACGATTAAGATTTGTATTTTCAATGTGATTATAGTCAAGTGGGGAGTGATGTGTAAGTGTGAACGGTGGTTTTCATGTTGTTAGTTGTTGGGGTGTATCTGGGGACATAAGATGTTGTCTAACGGATGTTTTGAAGGTGATGATGTGTCTGCAGATTCTAGAGCTTTTTTTTTTTTTTCTGTAGGGTTGTTCCAGATTTTAGGCCCTTTGACATACATAAGATTTTGAAAATGTTTAGTCGGGACACGGGGATTGTCACACAGAGATGTTTGTGTCTGGTGTGATGCCCCTGTGGGTTCTGTCACAACTATCAAGAATGCATTTTTTTAGGTCAAGTTTTAATGTTGGAAATTTAAGGTCTGTAGATGTAGATTGCCACAGTAGTAAGTGTGGATGCTCTGAACAGGGAGTAAAGTTTAGATTCTATATAGTGTGGGGGGGGGGTATTGCTAGGATGGGATTTAGTGATATTCTTATTGCAGCTTTTTGTTGGGTTATTATTGGCTTTAGGTGTGTTTGTGCAGTTGATCCCCAAGCAACAAATAGTTAGGTGTGTGTATGGATAAATGACGTGAATGGTATAGTGTGAGGAAAGGCAGTTTGCGGCGTGGCATATAGTATCGTATCTTGGAGATGAAAGTTTTTTTTTTTTTTGGGCCTCCCTGCCTTGGTGAGAGATGGCCAATGTGTTAATAAAAAAATAAACTTAATAATTTTTTATTAAATCATTAAATACCTCAAAAATAATAAAAACTATGCACAGTAGGCTCATACTTTATGGCGTTCCAATAATACAGACATTTTAAAATTATAAACCAAAACTCGCTCTTATGGCTCCCCCACCTGACTTTTAATTACGTCAATGCATCCCACAAGGTTTGTTTACATCTCAGTGAGCACTGCATTTCTCCACTGTGTCATGAAACTTTCCAAAATTTCAAGTGTTTTAAAGTTATTTCATGTTTTATATATACAGTGGACCCCGTTGTTAACGATATTTTTTCACTCCATATAAGTCATGTTCAGGTGCCAGTATACATGACCGAATTTATTTCCACATAAGGAATATGTGAAGTAGAATTAGTCCATTTCAGACCCCCATATATACACGTACAAAACGCACCTTTCATAAAATACACTTCATAATTGGTCGCATTCGGAGGTAAATCGTTATGCGGGGGTCCACTGTACAGTGGACCCCGCCTTAGATGCATAGCATTACGTTAAATCTGCTATATGAAGCATTTGAATGCAAAAATTTTACTTGCCTCACGATAAAAAACTCGCCCTTATTTGATTCGTCGGGACACGTCCCACCATGTGACCTCAGCGCCAGTGTTCTTACAAGATAGCTAAGTACGGTCGCATTACACATGCATTCGGTACATTTCCATTATCCAGTTTTTAGTGCTTGTAAACTGCCAATATAAGTCACCTATGGACCCCAAGAAAGCATCTAGTGCCATCCCTGTGGTAAAAAAGGACGAAAATTAGTAGGAATTGGAAAAAATAGATTAAAAGATGTGTGCACAAAGGGGTTGAACTGCCAAACTTTACAGATAAAAATCACCCTGACACAGCTACTTGAAAGCCATGTTGGCAACGTACAATGACAATGTTATGGCATTTTAGGAAAATTCTTAAAGGAACGGGAACGGTACAGAGCTCTATGGACAGATTTGTTGTGCGATCAGAGGGCCCAGTGACTCTCAAGAAACTAGTCCTAGTGGAATTAAAAGAAGAAGGGAAGTAACCCCAGGAAAAGGACTTGCTACCTCGTCCTCAATGGAGGGATCCCTTTCTAAACAATACTTCCAACTATCCCCTTCTCTATTCCATTATCATTCACCAGATCTTCAATAAGGTAAGTGTTATGTAATTCTATTCTTAGCAGAGTAGTAATTGTGCATGTCTTCTTCAGTTTGTGTGTATTAAAATTAATATTTCATGTGGTAAAAATTTTTTTTTCATACTTTGGGGTGTCAGGAATGGATTAATTTGATTTCCATTATTTCTTATGGGGAAAATTAATTCGGCTAACAATAATTTTGGCTTATGAGCTCTCAGAAACAGATTAATATCATAACATGGGAATCCACTGTACTCTGATAATTATACTTATGTGTGCCTGTACCTAAATACGTAATCTTACACACATTAAAATCACTAAGAGTATGTTATAAGTCTTGAGGATGCCATATTAACTCTTTCAGGGTCTATCTCGTAGATTTATGGCTTTGAAGCCAGGGTCCATGCCATAGATCTACGCTATAATTCTAGCAGCTTCAAATTTAGAGCGAGAAAGCTGGCAGGCCTACATCTACATCTACATGGTCAGTGTGTGCAGTAAACAAAAAAATTGGTGCACCCGCATTGCATTATGAGAGCAGCATCTCAGTACGCTTTGTTCGTCATGCCTGGCGGCAAGGAAGCTCTCACTCCCTGGTGAATTCTGACTCTCCTCTTCCCAAGAAATAGTTCTAACACTGATGGAAGTGGATCAGAAGAGGAATTCTATGGTTTTAAACCATATGGTACATTGTACCATATGGTTCAATGGTACCATATCATACAATAAACAATATAACTGTATTTGTGTACCTGAATAAACTTACAATGCCACAGGCATTTGGGTAAGTAAGTTTATTCAGGTATACACAAATACAGTTACATAGATTATCATGCATATCACCATAAGTGTGGGGAACCTAGGATAACCCAAAAAATTCAGAGTGACTTATTTCCAATGGAGTCCCTGTACATGTACCATATGGTACAATGTACCATATACAATTCCAAGGGGCAGAGTAAATCCTGAGGCCTTACACCTGGAATACACAGTGAAAATGATGATGATGCGGATACAATTGAGATGGATAGACCACATGCTTAAGTAGGTGATGGTGGTGCCACAAGCACACAGGCATGCAGCATGCAGCACCAGCCCAGACTGGGACCCAGGCTGCTTACTCAGCAGGTCTAGGACAAAGTGCATCTTCATCCACCAGTGCAAGGAGACAACTGGGACTGAAATATATATATTTTTTTTTTTTTGCAACAATAATGCTTATGCATCATGTCTACAAGCTTAACATAAAATCATACTGGTCCACAGACGAGTAAGACACCACTGTGCACGACACCTTGTTTCAAAGACTTTCACAGACTATAGTAGTTCTAGGAACATGTTCAGTGGCGTTACATATGTAAATATATAATAGAACATTACTAAGACCTACTAAGACATTAATAAGAACCTCAACCAACGGCTTTAATCCATTCCAGAGGAGCTAGCCTTTAGTGAAAAAAAAAATTAGCCGTTTTAGTCAATTAATTCTCCCAATATAGGGAAATAATGTAAATAGAATTAATCCGTTCCTGACACCCAAAAGTATTAAACACAATTTTATAAAATTTTTTTTTTACATGAAATATACATTTCCTAACACAGAACAATATGGTACATGCAAAATAAACAGTAATTAAATGCACTTACCTTCATTGTGGAGTTGTTGATGAGTGATGTGCAGGAGGCGTGGTAGATTCAGGTGTTCTATTGTTTGGAAGGGAAATACCCTTCCATAAAGATCTTCAGGTAACCAAGTCCTTTGCTGGAGTTACCTCACTTCTTGGTTTTTTAATGTCACTAGGACCAGCTTGAGAGTCGCTAGACAAGTTGCCACAAAAATATTGTCCAGAGAGCTCTGTTTCTCATGTGCCCTTAGGAATTTCCTTTAAAATGAGACAAAAGATGTGCTTATTGTACATGGTTGCCAATAAGGCTTGCAAACAGCTGTGACAGGATTGAAATTCATCTATAAATGCTTGCATCTTAGTAAACATTGTACGTACACATTTCCTTAATCCTTGATGAAGGCAATTTCCTCCGTCTCTCTTCCTCCTGCTCTGAAGCACAGTCCTGAGCTGTAATCGGTTGCTGTTGGCACTCAAGCTCTTGCAGCTACTGCAGGTGGTTAGTTCTCATCATTGTTCCTGCACCAATTCTTCCACATCCTCGCCACAAACCTCCAATCCCATGGACTTCCCCTATGACACAAGAAATTCCACAACTGGCATAGGCTCCTGAGGGTTAGCCCAAAACCCTTCAAAATCCAAGCAGAGTTCAAAGTCCTGCAGTCACTCCCTCCAGCCTTAACCTATAAGATTTATGCAACTGAGGATACTGAAGTGATCTTTTCAAAGTCTCTTAGGGTCAATTCTGTCTGAGATCACTTCAAAGCACTTTTGCTCTTGTAAAGTCGAGAGAATGAGCAGGGTGCACTGTCCATTTCAGGAGGCACTTGCAGTAACAATTTCTTTTCAGGAGGTAATTTTTCACAGTTGGGGCCATTTACACACCATAAAAACCAGTCCAGGAAATTTCCCTTGTGACCCATGACTTACTGTTTGCTCTCCACATCACACAATAACAAATTACCTTTGATATACTGTTTTTCCCTGAACACTTGGGAGTTTTCAGACGTGATACTACGAGTAAAGGCTTCACTTTGCAATCCCCATTAGCATTACTACACAATATTAGCATTAGCCTGTCTTTCATAGGCTTGTGTCCTGGGAGTGCCTTTTCCTCCTGAGTAATGTAGGTCCTGTTTGGCATTCTCTTCCAAAACAAGCCTGTTTCGTCACAATTAGACACTTGTTGGGGTTTTAAGTTTTCAGTGTCTATGTACTACAGTGGACCCCCGCATAGCGATATTAATCCGTGCAAGAGAGCTCATTGTTATGCGAAATTATCGTTATGCGAATGAATTTTCCCCATAAGAAATAATGGAAATCAAATTAATCCGTGCAAGACACCCCAAAGTATGAAAAAAAAAATTTTTTTACCACATGAAATATTAATTTTAATACACACAAACTGAAAAAGGCATGCCAAAATTACATGACACTTACTTTTATTGAGAATCTGGTGATGATTGATGGGAGGGGAGGAGGAGAGAGTGTTAGTGTTTAGAAGGGGAATCCCCTTCCATTAAGACTTGAGGTGTCAAGTCCTTTTCTGGGGTTACTTCCCTTCTTCTTTTAATGCCACTAGGACCAGCTTCAGAGTCACTGGAGTTTTGTCGCACAACATATCTGTCCATAGTGGCCTGTACCTCTCGTTCCTTTATGACTTCCCTAAAGTGTTTCACAACATTGTCAGTGTAATAGTCACCAGCACGGCTTGCAATAGCTGTGTGAGGGTGATTTTCATCCATGAAGGTTTGCACTTCAAGCCACTTTGCACAGATTTCCTTAATCTTTGTAGTAGGCAATTTCTTCAATTTCTCTCTCCCCTTCTTCGAACCAGTTTCCTCAGGTCTGGCCTCTTGCTGTTGAAGCTGATCTATCAGCTCATCAGTGGTTAGTTCTTCATTGTCCTCCTCCACCAACTCTTCCACATCATCCCCACTAACCTCCAACCCCAAGAACTTTCCCAATGCCATATTGGATTCCTCAACTGGCATAGGATTCTCAGGGTTAGCCTGAAACCCTTCAAAATCCCTTTGGTCTACACATTCTGGCTACAGTTTCTTCCAAGCAGAGTTCAAGGTCCTCTTAGTCACTCCCTCCCAAGCCTTACCTATAAGGTTTGCACAATTGAGGATATTAAAGTGATCTCTCCAAAACTCTCTTAGAGTCAGTTGAGTTTCTGAGGTCACTACAAAGCACCTTTCAAACAGAGCTTTTGTGTACAGTTTTTGAAGTTTGCAATAACCTGCTGGTCCATGGGCTGCAGGAGAGGAGTGGTATTAGGAGGCAAAAACTTCACCTTAATGAATTTCATGTCCCCATAAAGTCACTCTGCCATGTCTGTAGGATGACCAGGGGCATTGTCTAACACCAGGAGGCACTTAAGTTCTAATTTCTTTTCAGTTAGGTAATCTTTCACATTGGGGGCAAATGCATGGTGTAACCAGTCATAGAAAAAGTCCCTAGTGACCCATGCCTTACTGTTTGCCCTCCACAGCACACACAAATTTTCCTTGAGGACATTCTTTTGCCTGAAAGGTCTGGGAGTTTCAGAGTGATACACTAATAAAGGCTTCACTTTGCAATCACCAGTAGCATTGGAACACATCAACAGAGTAAGCCTGTCTTTCATAGGCTTATGTCCTGGGAGTGCCTTTTCCTCCTGAGTAATGTAGGTCCTGCTTGGCATTTTCTTCCAAAACAGGCCTGTTTCATCACAATTAAACACTTGTTCAGGTTTCAGTCCTTCAGTTTCTATGTACTCCTTGAATTCCTGCACATATTTTTCAGCTGCTTTGTGGTCCGAACTGGCAGCCTCACCATGCCTTATCACACTATGTATGCCACTACGCCTCTTAAATCTCTCAAACCAACCTTTGCTGGCCTTAAATTCGCTCACATCATCACTAGTTGCAGGCATTTTTTTAATTAAATCCTCATGCAACTTCCTAGCCTTTTCACTTATGATCACTTGAGAGATGCTATCTCCTGCTATCTGTTTCTCATTTATCCACACCAATAACAGTCTCTCAACATCTTCCATCACTTGCGATCTCTGTTTCGAAAACACAGTTAAACCTTTGGCAAGAACAGCTTCCTTGATTGCCTTTTTGTTGCCCACAATAGTAGCGATGGTTGATTGGGGTTTACTATACAACCTGGCCAGCTCGGAGACACCACACTCCACTTTCATACTTATCAATGATCTCTTTCTTCATCTCTATTGTAATTCTCACCCTTATTCCTGTAGGGTTGGCACTAGAAGCTTTCTTGGGGCCCATGGTCACTTATTTTCAGATAAAATCACCAGAAACACTGTAATAATACGAAATGTTCCGATTGTATGCTTGGATGTTACCGCGGAGGCTGGCTGGTAAACAATGCCACCGGCGGAACATGTGAGGCTGGCTAAGGCCGCACATTAGACGCGTCTCGGACGAACAGCGTTGAGCGGGTTTTTTAGCGGTATGCGAGGCAAAATCTTAGCGATAAAATGTATCGGTATGCGGATTTAACATTATGTAAGGCCATCGGTATGCAGGGGTCCACTGTATTTAACCATTTCAGGGTCGACAGACCCTCTCCTAGACTTGTTCTCAGGGTCGAGAATATTCAAAAAAAAAATTTTTTCTTATGAAAAGATAGTTTTTTTTCCTAAACTTTATAAGGTAAAAAAAATGTTTGCCATAAATACTTACCGAGATATGGAGGCATGAAGTTGACAGAAAGTGAACCTCATATGGCAACATCGCCGACTGCCAGTCACCCGGTAATCATTTCTTTTGTTTTTTCTACTCTTTTCTATTATTTTTTTAGTATTTTTTTCTTCTCAAGTAACTTTTATGGCCTGTGAGCTCAATATGAGCATTATTTTGTAAATTTTTACTATTTCTATACTACACAATAACTGCACAAACACTGCTATCATTATATTTTTACAAAACTTGTTTACACAAGCAAACAATATAAAATGTTTATTACTATTTTTCTATATTTTATATACACATATACAGTCACAGGACATGTTTCTAGAAGTTTTGTAGCCTGTGAAAGTCTTTGAAACATGGTGTCATGCACAGTGGTGTTTTACACTCCTCACATGTAAAACGAGTGTCTCTGCCTTGTTGTGGGAGTTTTTTGTTTTTGTATGTGCATAAACATAACACCCCTTCTGAGCCTTTTTCTTGAGAACAACAGCAGGCAGTTTTATTAGGAAGTGATCACCATACCTCAGACGAGAAGGTAGTTGTTGATAATTTAGTGGGCAGATTTCTAATGCAGGTGTTGTTCCTTGGTACTTGAATACTATTAGTCTGATGACAGACAAACAAAATTTGCTATATGATGGTTTGTTTCTGGTCCTCATCTTATACATATTACAGTTGTGATGAATCACAACTGTCAGACACTGCAGCATCATGGGATCTTTTTACAAAGAATTCTTCAAACATGTCCAACCTTTGGATGAAGACCTACTTTGACTAGTGGATGGTACCACTATGACCCCACCTCCTCCTGCTTCACCTCACCTCACTACAGTACAGTGGACCCTCAACCAGCGATATTAATCTGTTCCTGAGAGCTCATCGTTAGTCAGAATTATCGTTAGTCAAGTTAATTTTCCCCATAAGAAATAATGGAAATCAAATTAATCCGTGCAAGACACCCAAAAGTATTGAAGAAAAAATTTTTTTACCACATGAAATATTAATTTTAATACACACAAACTGAAGATTACATGCACAGTTACATGACACTTACCTTTATTGAAGATCTGGTGATGATTGATGGGATGGGAGGAGGGGAGAGGTGTTAGTGTTTAGAAGGGAAATCCCCTTCCATTAAGACTTGAGGCAGCAAGTCTTTTTCTGGGGTTACTTCCCTTGTTCTTTTAATGCCACTAGGACCAGCTTCAGAGTCACTGGACTTCTGTCGCACAACATATCTGTCCATAGAGGCCTGTACCTCTCGTTCCTTTATGACTTTCCTAAAGTGGTTCACAACATTGTCAGTGTAATAGCCACCAGCAAGGCTTGCAGTAGCTGTGTCAGGGTGATTTTCATCAAAAAAGGTTTGCACTTCAAGCCACTTTGCACACATTTCCTTTATCTTAGAAGTAGGCAACTTCTTCAATTTCTCTCTCCCCTCCTCCGAAGCAGTTTCCTCAGGTGTGCCCTCTTGCTGTTGAAGATGATCTAGCAGCTCATCAGTGGTTAGTTCTTCACTGTCCTCCACCACCAACTCTTCCACATCCTCCCACATAACCTCCAACCCCAAGGACTTCCCCAATGCCACAATGGATTCCTCAACGGCATAGGATTCTCAGGTTAGCCTCAAACCCTTCAAAATCCCTTTTGTCTACACATTCTGGCCACAGTTTTTTCCAAGCAGAGTTCAATTCCTCTTAGTCACATTCCTCCCAAGCCTTACCTATAATGTTTACACAACTGAGGATGGTAAAATGATCTTTCCAAAACCTCTTAGAGTCAGTTGAGTTTCTGAGGTCACTACAAAGCACCTTTCAAACATAGCTTTTGTGTACAGTTTCTTGAAGTTGGAAATAACCTGCTGGTCCATGGGCTGCAGGAGAGGAGTGGTATTGGGAGGAAAAAAACTACACCTTAATGAAGTATGCCCCTAAAAAAGTCGCTTGCCAATTTTAAAGGGGTGCCCAAGGAGCATTTTAAATACCAGGAGGCACTTAAGGCAAATTTCTTTTAAAATTGGGAAAAATTTTTCACATTGGGGGCAAATGCATGATGAAAACCAGTCTTTAGAAAAAGCCCCCTTGTGACTTTGCCTTACTTTTTTCCCCTCCCACCCACACCCAAATTACCCTTTGGGGGCATTTTTTTTCCTAAACCCACTCTGGGATTTTCAGAGGGGTTACACAAATAAAGGTTTCACTTTGCAATCCCCACTAGCATTGGCATACATCAACAGGTAACCCTGTTTTCATGGCTTTATGTCCTGGGAGTGGCCTTTTCCCCCCCTAGTTAATGTACGCCCTGCTTGGCATTTTTTCCAAAACAGGCCTGTTTCGTCACAATTAAACACTTGTTCAGATTTTCAGCCCTTAAAATTTCTAGGTACCCTTTTTTTCCCTGCACATATTTTTCGCCAATGTTTTTGGCCCGAATGGGGGCCCTCACCATGCCTTATCACACTATAAAATGCCCCCTAACTTTTTAAATTTCCCCCTAAAACCCAAAACCTTTGCTGGCCTTAAATTCATAATCACAGTTGCTGTCATTTTTCTAATTAAATGGGCATGTAACTTCCTGGGCCTTTTCAATATGATCGCTTGATTAAATGCTGTCTCCTGCTATGTTTTTTGTTTTCCCCCACCAAAAAAAGTCTTTACATCTTCTATCACTTGCGTTTCTCAGTTTCGAAAAAAATAGTTGCCCCCTTTGGGCAAAAACAGTTTCCTTGTTCCCGGGTTTTCTTGCCAAAATTTAGTAGCGTGGTTGATTGGGGTTTATTTTTCCCAACCTGACCAGCTCAGAGATACGTACTCCACTTTATTTTTAAATAAATGATCTCTTTTTCCCACTCCATAGAAATTTCTCCCCTTTTTGCTGTGGGGGGTTTGGGCCCATTTAAAAGCTTTTTTGGGGCCCCCCATGGTCCCCTTTTTTGCAGGGGGGCAATCACAAAAAGGTGTGTTAATATGAAATTTTCCCAATTGTTTTTTGGAGCGACCGCGGGGTGGCTGGCTTTTTAAACCCGGGCCACCCAAGGGAAAAGTGAGGCCGCTCGGGCCCAAAATTTGGACGTGTATGGAACGGGGAAGGGAAATGGGGGTTTTTTTTGCGTTTAAGTCGAGGCAAAATTTTTGCGTTAAAATGTATCGGTCGATTTATGGGTAATCGTCCCATCTTTGGTCAAAGGGTTTCCACTGTTAAAAGCCTTGTCTAGGGGCCCTATGCTGTACATCCTAAAAGATTGAGGGAAATGGAACCCCCCAAATCGACTCCAGGTGAGGGATGATTACCTCAAACTCCCCCCTCTCTTACCCCTTTTTTCTTTGTTTTGGGGATGTGAACCCCACTGTGGGGCAAAACGTTTCCTGAATAAAAGTTTCCCCTTTTTGTTGCTTTAAGGGGTCTCAATTTCTTGTTTCACTGAAACACCTGGTCTACACACCCCCAAACCTTTCAAAAGGGGCCTTGTTCATCGCTATCCTATTCTCCATCTTACTCTTAATTCTTTCAAAAAATTAACTCTACCATAAAAATTCCCGGTCACTCAACGGGACTTACCCCCTATTTTTTTTAGCACTCCCCTTTTGCCCCCTTTTTGCCTTTTTTACAAAGGAACTATGCATGCTTTCTCCCCAATCCCTAGGTCCCTTACCCTTTTCCTTACATTTAAATTAAAAATTAATAGCCCAAAACCACCCCCAAAAAACTATACCCTCACCTGTTTTTAACTTTTCTGTTTTTATCCCAGCAATCCAGCTGCCTTCCCCCCTTTCTTTTTACCTACTCCCTCACAAATTTCCCCCCCACACTCACAACTGGCTTTCCTCACCCCTAAAAGGGATGTTTTTTCCCCCCTTCCCGTATACCGAAATCACAGTTTCCCCTATTTCATCAAAATTAAAAAAAATTCCTAAAAATATTCCTTCCATTTTCCAATCCCTCAAACTTCCATTTAATAATTTCCCCCTTTCCTTTTTTTTAACTGACAAACCCATTTGTTCTCTGGCTGCCTTAACTTTTTAAAATTTAAAACCCAAAAAATTTTTTCCTTTTTTTAAACAAAATTTTTTTTTTTAACATTCCCCCACTCTCTCATTTCTCTTTTTTTACATTGCTTCCCCAACCTCTTTTAACCTCTTCTTTTTTCTCCATATATTTCCCCCTCCTTGAAATACTTTTTACTTTGTAAAAATTTCCCTCATATGCAAACCCTTTTTCTCCCTTATACTCTCTTTACATTTTTTCAACCAACCCGGTTTCCCTTTTTCCCTCCCGCCCCCCACTTTCCTGAAACCCAAACAAACTTCTCCCGGGAACACCCTAAAAACTACATTTTTAAAACCTACCCCATACCTCTTCGACCCCATCCCTTGGGTTTCTTTTACCCCTTTTTAACCCCCAAATGTTGTTTTTTTTCTTCCCTTTAAAATTTTGCTTCTTCTTTATTTTATAAACCTTCCTCTCTTTTCCCGATGTTTCTATTCCCTTGTTTTCCCAAAACCTTTTTAAATCTCAGTGTAGTACAAAAAAAAGGGTGATTGTTTATCTGGGGCCCCTTTAAAAACATGTACACCCTTTAATTTCTACTAACAGTCTTTCACTCCCAAATTTACAAAACCAACCAAACTACTTCTTTTCGCCTTTAATTTCGAAATCTTTTTATACTTATTATCCTCTTTTTTTTTAAAATGTATTACCTATAAAAAAACCCCTTTTTATACAAAGTTCTTTTAAAAGGGCCCCCCCCAAATTATCATTTACCCAGGCCCCCAAACTTACCCACACCCCCCTCTCAAAAAAGTTTCTCCTACTTTAGCTTGGGGCCCCCTACCACAATTACTCTCTACTGGCAAATTTTTTCCATAATTCATTTAACATCTCCCAAATTTCTTTCTCCTTAATTCCTTCTTTTGGGTGCTTGCACACTTATTATGACCCATTTTTTTCGCATCCAACCTTTTTTTTAAATTCCACAAAATTTCTTTGAATTTACACATTCATTTTCTCTTTTCTCCTTCCATAACTGATCCTTAAAACTTTAAATTGTCCCCCTTTCCCTTAGCTCTAACTCTCTCAGATACCCCAAGATTTAACCCCATTTATTTCTCCCCCCCGAAACTCCCCTACCCCCTTCAGCTTTGTTTCGTTTGGGCCAGGACATCCAAAAATTCTTTTCATTCATAACATCGGGAAAATCTGTTTTTTGTCCCCGCCTAATCTACCCCCATTCAAGCATCCCGTTTTTTTAAAGTTTTTCTTCTTCTCCCTTTTTTTGGGAAATGTTTTCAGGGGAGGGGGGTTTCTTGGGCCCCTTGCTCCCGGCATTTTGCCGTTCATACGACCAAAGCATGGCTTTAAAGGGGGAAAAATTCTTTTCCCCTTTCCCCCTGGGGCAAAAGAAGAAATAAAGAGGAACAAGAGCTATTAGAAAAGGGAAAAAAAACCTGATGTATGTTATATATATTGCATGTGCATGTCTGGGGGGAGGGGTGAGAAACTGTAAGTAGGATTTGCAAGATATCCCTCCATAATTTAGTGGGAATAGGGTAAATTTAAACCCCCGGGGATGTCTATTTTTGGTTTAAAATTTTGGCCAGTATTTTCTTCATATTTTTGGGAGGGGGTTTTTTGTATGACCACCAAGTAATCTCCGACAAATTGGGGAGTGTTTACTTTTTATTAAACACACTGGCCGACTCCCCCCAAGGCAGGGTGGCCCAAAAAAGAAAAAAATTTTACCTTTATTCCCCATCAGTCTTGCCCGAAGGGGGCTTCACACTATAGTTTTTAAACTGCCCAACCCTTAACACGCCTCCTTTTAGGTGCAGGCACTGTACTTCCCATCTCCAGGGCTAAAATCGGCCCGCGGTTTCCCCGGGGAAACCCTTCTTTTAAAAATTTTCTTGCTCACTTCCAACGCACCCTCAAGTTTTTTAAAAAACATTTGTTTTCAATTCACTCCCATCAAACATGCTAACGCATGGCCCGTGGAAGTCCAAGCCCCCCGCACACAAACCCCCTTGACGCCCCCCCTCCAAAACCCCCCCTAGGCCGGGCCCCTTCCCCAAACCCTTTTTTCCACTACAATGTACCCTTTGAAGTCATTCTGTTTTTCTCCATTCTCTCTGCATGTCCAAACCCCTCCCAAAAAACCCCTTTTTTCAGTAATTTTTTCAATTTTTTTACTTCCAGTATACACAAAAAATTCCAATAAAAAGAACATGAGCGTTACAAAGCCCAAAAAAACTTTATATCAAAGCACTTCCTTTGCTTGGTATAAAACTGCTTGAACAAAAAGTCTTTCTTTGAAAAGGGAATTTAAAGATTTATCAATAAAGCTTCCTGAAGGGGGTAAAAATACATATTGAATTTTGTTTCAGATACACAAACACATTCCTAATCTTATATTTAACCCGTTTATTTCTGGAAAAGGCATGGGTTTTTTTAGAAATGAAGCATTTCGTTTTAAAAGTGCACAAATCGATTCCCCTCAAATTAAAATTTTACTGAAACCTGGGGTTGCAAAAAGGTGGTTTGTTGACGTATGATTTGACACTGTGCTTATACACATGTGGCAAAGCTTTTTGTGCAAAAAAAATATACATCTCAGCCACGTTATCTCCTTCCCCCGGGGTAGACATGATTTTTTTGAAAGTACAAGGGGAACCTCTAAATTTCGAAAACGTTTTTCCACTGTGAGTTTTTTTCCCAAAAATGAGCAGTGATGGGTTGTTTTTTTTCTTCCATATGCGAAACAAAATTTCCCCAAGCTAGCAGACCCCAAGGCAGGTTCCTTGACACTGGGGAGGGGCTCTTTCTCTTTGATCTGGGAATTGTTTTCTCAAATTTTTTTGTTTGGGGGCTATTTATTTAAACTTTGGGGAAAGTATGAAAAGGAGGGGGAAATTTCTTTTAATGTACACCCCAAAAAAGAAAAGAAAAATCTAAAATAAATACTGGGTTACCCTTTTCAGCAATTAAACCATCCCTTTGTGATAATTTTTAAAGGTTTTTTATGGTTGTATTTCATTTTTTTGGTCTCATTTGATAAAAATGGAAGAAATATTTCAGAAATAGGGTTTGAAATTTGATTTCTTTCATGAAGAAAAAATGCCTTTAAACGAGCTAACCTAGGGGGGAAATGGGTTTCCCTTGCTTTGGGCTGTTTCAAAGGGAAAAAAAAAGACATCATGTACATTCCAATATGCAGTCTGGGTTTGGGGTTTAATTTTTTACACAATGATTGGGGAATAAAGGAATAACGGAAAAAATCTTAATTTTTTTTTTTTTTTTTGAAAAAAAAATTGAGATTATTTATATAATAATAATTTAAAAATTGTTCTAGGTAGTAGGTTGGGAGACAGGGAATGCCCAGGGAGGTACTACCCTCCTTTCCAAATGAGTGTAAAAAAAAAGCCCCGCAATTGTTTTTTCATGATGGTAGGATTTCTGGTGGGCCTTTTTTCTGTCCGTGAAAATGGGAAGATTTCGGTACGTCTTTCTATTCTACTTTCACTTAGGTCACACTACACATACAAANTGTACAAGCATACATACCCCTCTGGGTTTTTTTCTATTTTCTTTCTAGTTCTTGTTTATTTCCTCTTATCTCCATGGGGAAGTGGAACAGAATTCTTCCTCCGTAAGCCATGCGTGTTGTAAGAGGCGACTAAAATGCTGGGAGCAAGGGGCTAGTAACTCCTTCTCCAGTATATATTACTAAATTTGAAAGGAGAAACTTTCGTTTTTCCTTTTGGGCCACCCCACCTCAGTGGGATACGGCCGGTGTGTTGAAAGAAAGAATAATAATTGTGGAAAATACAGTATATTTTCTGAAAATACAGTGTGTTTTGAATGTAAATTGATTGAACATATTGTATTAATAAAAATTAATTTGTAAATAAATAAAGAACCAGCGAGAGTGGTGAGCGTCACTGGAGAAGGGGAGTGGCCATTGTTTCTGACCTGGGCAAGATAATGTAAAAATTAGAAGAATTTTCATCGCTCTAGAGGTTAAATTGTGTTTAAAACTTCTCAAATAGAAGCCAAAATTGTTGGATTTGTAATCCTGCAGAATGTGAGAATTAGGCGACTGGACAGGACTCCATAATTAGATGGGTATAGGGTAAATTAATCCAGGTGATGTCTATTTATGTTGAAATTCTGGCCAGTATTTTCTTCATATTTTAGGCAGGGGTTTGTGTATGACACACCAAGTAATCTCCAGACAAATTGGTGAATGTTATTATTATAAATTCTCCTTCAATGTATATGTAGTCATTTATTAAATTTAACATACAGTCCACATATTTATATTAATTTTGTACCAAAATTCCTGATGATATATATTTCATTCGAAATTAACATAGGTCCAGAGTGACTTGTGGAGATATGAGTGGAGTAGGTATCGAAGGAGGACATTTTTTGTGACCTAGGATGTCCTAAAATTACTACATGTCTCTGTAACCTTGATAAAGAATAATTATCTTTGTTACTTGTATAAAATTACCAGTATATATCTAATGAGATTCATCAAGGTAATTTTAATTTTCCATAATAATAACATGTATAATAATAATAATACACATAATAATACAGTGGACCCCCGCATAGCGATTTTAATCCGTGCAAGAGGGCTCATTGTTATGCAAAATGATCGGTATGCGAATGAATTTTCCCCATAAGAAATAATGGAAATCAAATTAACCCTTTCAGGGTCCGTCCCGTAGATCTACGGCTTTATGTTCAGGGTCCAAACCGTAGATCTACGCCATGAGCTCAGCTCACTCTGATAAACTGTGAGTGGTACATTTGGGCCTAGATATGAGAGAATACATCTATGTGGTATGTGTGCACCACATAAAAAAGATCCTGCGGCACACTGTGCATAATGAAAGAAAAAAAATGAAATCATGATTTTTCGATTAAAACAGCAACTTTGCAGTGTTTTTTCGTATGTTTTTTATAGTTGTATTTGCGATTTCTTGGTCTCATTTGATAGAATGGAAGACATATTACAGAAATAGAGATGAATTTTGATTGGTTTTAGCATTGGAAATGGCTTGAAAACTGAGCTCAAAGTAGCGGAAATGTTAAATTTTTTGCCGATATTCAAGAGTAAACAAACACCTCACACGTCTAATACACATCAGCTGGTGGGTCTATATACATTCACAAATATGGTGATGATATTTATACAATTATTACAGTATTGCATAACAGTAAATCTTCTATTTTTTGGTGTGAATAAAAATTCATTATGTGAATAAAAAATCAAATGGAATTTATTTGTAAAGCTCAAAACATAACTTAATGAACAGAGGAAATGTTAGTTTAGTGCAGGAATGCCTACATTGTTCATTCTGGACCCTATTTGAAATTGGAATATTTTGAACTTTGTGTTAAATTGGCCAAATTAACAATTTCTGGTCACTTTATTTTGTAGATGAAACAGTTGACTTGGCGATTTCTTGTGCTCAATCGATAGAATAGAGTAATACTAGTGAATAGCTAAGAATTTGGTTGATTGGAATAATGTAATTGGCCTAAATGGGAGTCAAAGTCGGCAAAATCGCCGATTCGTAATATCGCTGACACATCAAATTTCGCGAGGAGCATAATTTCGTCAATTTTCCACCATATTTCGTACTTTTTTGTTTTATTACCTTCACAAAAAGATTCTCTACGATTTCATAAGAAAAAATAACAAATTTTTTTTTTTAAATATCTTGGACACTGGTGCGTGACTCCAGATTTGGGCCTTGGACCTGAAAGGGTTAATGTGCAGACACCAAAAGTAGAAAAAAGAAAAATTTACACATGAACATGTTAATTTTAACCTTTAGGGTCCGTCCGTAGATCTGATCGGCTTTACGTTCAGGGTCCAAACGTAGGATTACGATGAGCTCAGCTCACTCTGTTATAAACTGGGTGGTACATTTGGCCTAGATATGGAGGGAATACATCTATGTGGTATGTGTGCACCACATAAAACAGATCCTGCAGCACATGTGTTAATGAGAAAAAAAATGAAATCATGATTTTCGATTAAACAGCAACTTTGTTCAGTGTTTTTCGTATGTTTTTATATTGTAATTGCGATTTCTTGGTTCATTGATAAGAATGGAAGACTTATGTACAGAAATAGTGTGTTTTGAGTTGGTTTTACACTGGAAATGGCTTGAAACTTGAGCTCAATTAGCAGAAATGTTAATTTTTGCCGATATTTAAGAGTAACAAACCTCACACATCTAATCACGCCAGCTGGTGGGTCTAAAACATTCACAAATTGGTGCTGATATCTTATACATTATTACAGTATTGCTACAGTAATCTTCTTTTTTTGGTGTGAAAAAAAATTTTTGTGAAAAAAAAATCAAATGGAATTTTTTTGTAAAACCTCAAAAAATAATAAAGAACAGAGGAAATGTTAGTTAGTGCCGGAATGCCTACATTGTTATTCTGGGGGCCCCATTTTTAATTTTGGAATATTTTGAATTTTGTTTTAATTGGCCAAAATTAACAATTTCCGATACTTATTTTTGTAGTTGAAACAGTTGCTTGGCGATTTTTGGCTAATCGAAATAGCAGTAATACTGTGAAAAAAGCTGAATTTGGTTGATTGGGAAAATGTTAAAAGGCTAAAATGGGAGTCAAAGTCGGGAAAAACGCGATTCGTAATATCGCGAAATCAAAATTTGCGGGGAGATAATTTGTCAATTTTTTACCAATTTGTACTTTTTTTTTTATTACCCTTCAAAAAGATTCTCTCGATTCATAGAAAAATAACAAATTTTTTTTTTGGGGAAAATTTTTGGACATGGTGGTGATCCAGATTTGGGGCCCTTGGGCCCCGAAAGGGTTAATACACCCAACTGAAAAAGGCATGCCAATTACATGACACTTACTTTTATTGAGATCTGGTGATGTTGAGGGATGGGAGGAGGGGGAGAGAATGTTGTGTTTAGAAGGGGGTCCCCCCTTCCCTAAGACTTGAGGTATCGAGTCCCTTTTGGGGTGTTTCTTCCCTTTTTTTTAATGCCTGGCCAGCTTCAGATCATGGGCTTCTTTCACACAAAATATCTGTCCATAGTGGCCCGTCCTCTCGTTCCTTTTGCTTCCCCGACTTCCTAAAATTTTCAAACATTGTCAGTGTCCGGTTGCCCCGGCTTTTCAATGCTGTGTGAGGGTGATTTTCATCCATAAAGGTTTGCACTTCAAGCCACTTTGCACAGATTTCCTTAATCTTTGTAGTAGGAAACTTCTTCAATTTCTCTCTCCCTCCTCTGAACCAGTTTCCTCAGGTCTGGCCTCTTGCTCTTGAAGTTGATCTATCAGCTATCAGTGGTTAGTTCTTCATTGTCCTCCTCCACCAACTCTTCCACATCCTCCCCACTAACCTCCAACCCCAAGGACTTTCCCAATGCCACAATGGATTCCTCAACTGGCATAATCCTCTCAGGGTTAGCCTCAAAACCTTCAAAATCCCTTTTGTCTACACATTCTGGCCACAGTTTCTTCCAAGCAGAGTTCAAGGTCTTCTTGTCACTCCCTCCCAAGCCTTACCTATAAGGTTTACACAATTGAGGATATTAAAGTGCTCTCTCCAAAACTCTCTTAGAGTCAGTTGAGTTTCTGAGGTCACTACAAACACCTTTTTTGAAGTTTGCAATAACCTGCTGGTCCATGGGCTGCAGGAGAGGAGTGGTATTAGGAGGCAAAACTTGATGTTAATGAATTTCATGTCCCCATAAAGTCGCTCTGCCACGTCTGTAGGATGACCAGGGGCATTGTCTAACACCAGGAGGCATTTAAGTTCTAAATTTTCTTTTCAGTTAGGTAATCTTTCACATTGGGGCAAATGCATGGTGTAACCAGTCATAGAAAAAGTCCCTAGTGACCATGCCTTACTGTTTGCCCTCCACAGCACACACAAATTCCCCTTTGAGGACATTTTTTTGCCTGAACGGTCTGGGAGTTTCAAACAAAGTAAGCCTATCTTTCATAGGCTTATGTCCTGGGAGTGCCTTTTCCTCCTGAGTAATGTAGGTCCTGCTTGGGGATTTTCTTCCAAAACAGGCCTGTTTCATCACAATTAAACACTTGTTCAGGTTTCAGTCCTTCACTGTCTATGTACTTCTTGAATTCCTGCACATATTTTTCAGCTGCTTTGTGGTCCGAACTGGCAGCCTCACCATGCCTTATCACACTAGTATGCCACTACGCTTCTTAAATCTCTCAAAACCAAACCCTTTTCTGGCCTTAAATTCACTCACATCAGCACTAGTTGCAGGCATTTTTTTAATTAAATCCTCATGCAACTTCCTAGCCTTTTCGCTTATGATCGCTTGAGAGACGCTATCTCTCTATCTGTTTTTCATTTATCCACACCAATAAGAGTCTCTCAACATCTTCCATCACTTGCGATCTTTGTTTCAAAAACACAGTTAAACCTTTGGCAAGAACAGCTTCCTTTTTTTGCCTTTCTGGTGCCCACAATAGTAGCGATGGTTGATTGGGGTTTCTTGTACAACCTGGCCAGGTCGGCGATACGCACTCCACTTTCATACTTATCAAAGATCTCTTTCTTCATCTCTATTGTAAATTTTAAACCCCTTTTTGCTGTAGGGTTGGCATAGAAGCTTTCTTGGGGCCCATGGTCACTTATTTTCCAGATAAAGCACCGAAAACAATGTAATATGTAATACGAAATGTTCCGATTGTATGCTTGGATGTTACCGCAGAGGCTGGCTGGTAAACAATGGCACGGGCGGCACATGTGAGGCTGGCTGAGGGCGCAAAATTGGACGCGTCTCGGACGAACAGCGGTGAGCGGGTTTTTAAGCGGTATGCGAGGCAAAATTTTTGTGATTAAAGCAAGCGGTATGAGGATTAATCGTTATGTGATGCCAATGGTATGCGGGGGTCCACTGTACTATAATAATACAATAATAATAATAATAATAATAATAATAATAATACACATAATAATAAATAACAAAAAAGGCACAATACCGTGACTGGAACGATACACAAATAACCCGCACATAAAAGAGAGAAGCTTACAACGACGTTTTGGTCCTACTTGGACCATTGACAAAGTCACACTAACCAGAGGTGGAGCAGGACGGCTATATATAGGCAGGAAGAGGTGGTGGTAGTAGTAGTAGTAGTAGTACAAGTCGGACCAAAACGTCGTCGTAAGCTTCTCTCTTTTATGTGCGGGTTATTTGTGTAACACATAATAATAGTAGTATAATAATATAATACATAATATTATATAATATTAAATTCTCACTACAGGCAGCACACTCCACCAATATTCAATACACTCAACCTACTCACCATACAAAACATCCATACTTATTACTGCACCTATTACATACATAGAACACTCAACTCTGATATTAACCCTCCCCTCAAACATCTCCTTGCCAACCTCAACAGAACACATGACCATAACACAAGGCACAGATCACTCTTTGATATTCCTCGTGTCCATCTCACGCTATGCAAAAACTCAATGCACATAAAAGGCCCTAAAATCTGGAATTCATTACCTGTAAATATAAAAGAAACACTACCTGTTTATAAATTCAAGTCTCTTCTCAAAGATCACTTACTCACCCAAAACCAAATAAATACTGAATAACTGAACCTTATAAATTGTATATCTTAAATGTTTCTCACAATTATATCACATAAATGTTAAACCTAAAACCCAATCTAACTTTATTATTTTTTAAATACACTACCTAACAGAATACTCCATTCTACTGAATTTACAACAATGCATACAACCATATGACCTGTCTTTGTAATACTCACTTGAGCTTTATAGTAATCAGTTTACATTAATGTTTTTCACTGATTTCATCATTGCTTAGTTAATCTTAAGTTAATTTTAAGCCAGCCCGTAATGCTATGCATAGTATAAGTGGCTTTGGCATGCTGCTCTTCTGTATTTTTTTGTACCTCTGTAAGTATGCTCAAATTATAAATAAATAAATAAATAAATAAATAAATTAATATAATAATAATACATATATAATGATAATGTACTGCATATAATAATTATAATAATACATGGTTTCAAAAGGCCATCACTAGATGGCAGTGTTTACCACAACAAAGAGGGAGCGGTTGTGGCCGCCTCCACCTGTTACGTAATGACATATTTTATAATAATAATAATAATAATAATAATATCTTTATTTACTACAAGTACATGTACAAGGTATACAGGCCTAGCTGACAACAATGACACTACTATACAGAAAGCCCCTTGTTATGCTGAGCATGTCGGGCAAATTAGGTCAGTGTCCCAGGATGCGACCCACACCAGTCCACTAACACCCATGTACCCATTTTACTGATGGGAACATAGACAACAGGTGGAAAGAAACACGCCCAATGTTTCTACTTTGGCTGGGAATCGAACCCAGACCCTCACCGTGTGAAGTGAGAGCGTTAGCCACCAGAGTATTTATCATATTTCTATGTTATTTATATTGTTTATTATGTCATATTAGATGAACTGTGATAGATAAATAAGCCATATAGATGACATTAGCGAAATTATTCATGAAGTATTTTGTCCGGTCTCCAGACAAACTCTCGTCCACCGCCGACACCGCCCATACCATTACATGAATAACATATTTTATTCATTCTAGAGTATATATCATGTTTCTATATTATTCATATTGTTTGTTATGTCATATTAGATGAACTGTGATAGATAGCATATGGCACACTACCAGAGCGCACATACCATCATATATACTGACGCTTCACTGGAGAATACTCTACTTCAATATCAATACTGGAACTGTTTTCAAGAGCTTGTACAGTAGAACCTCAAAAATCGAATGTATCACATATCGAACGTTTCGAAAATAGGACCATTTTTTCGGACAAACTGTGTCCCTATTATCGAACACGCCCCTATTTTCGGACCACCGGGTACAGGACCTGTCTGCCAGCCCGCTCTGTCCGCATCCCCACGCAGGCACCGTGAGCAGTCTAGCTCACTAACGTGCGCTCTCATTAACACATTTTACGATTATTTCGTTGTGCTTAGTGCTTGTGGGACTGTGAAATAAGCTGTCATGGGCCCAAAGAAACTTGCTAGTGGTACCCCTGTGGTAAAGAAAGTGAGAAACACCATAGATGTGAAGAAGGAAATAATACAGAAGTATGAGAGTGGTGTGAGACTTGTTGAGCTTGCCAGGATGTATGGGAAAAACAAGTCGACCATTGGTTCTATCCTGCCAAAGAAAGAACAAATCAAGGAAGCTGATGTTGTGAAAGGTGTTAATATGCTAACCAAAAAAAGACCACAAATAGTTGAAGAGGTTGAGAAGTTGTTGCTGGTGTGGTTCAAGGATAAAGAGATTTCAGGTGATAGTGTTTCAGAGACGATTATTTGTGAAAAGGCAAGGAAGTTGCATGCCGAATTGGTACAGAAAACTCCTGGAACCAGTGTTGATAGTGAATTTAAGGCCAGCAGAGACTGGTTTGACAGATTTAAGAAGCTTAGAGGCATACACAATGTTGTAAGACATGGTGAGGCAGCCAGTTCAGACAAACGGGTAGCTGAGAAGTTTGTACAGGAGTTTAAGGGGTACATAGACAGTGAAGAATTCAAACCTGAACAAGTGTTTAACTGTGACGAAACAGGCTTGTTTTCGAAGAAAATGCCAAAAAGGACCTTCATCACACAGGAGGAAAAGGCACTGCCAGGACACAAACCTATGAAAGACAGGCTTACTCTTTTATTCTGTGCTAATGCTAGTGGTGATTTTAAAGTGAAGCCTTTACTTGTGTATCATTCAGAAAATCCCAGAATGTTTAAGAAAAACAATGTCTTTAAGAACAAGTTATGTGTCTTGTGGAAAGCTAATCATAAGGCATGGGTCACAAGACAAATTTTCGAAGAGTGGGTCTATGAATTCTTTGGCCCCAGTGTGAAAAAATACCTCCAGGAAAAGAAATTGCCACTAAAGTGCCTCCTGTTAATGGACAATGCTCCTGCTCATCCTCCAAACTTATTAGACCTCTTGTCTAAGGACTTCAGTTTTATAAAAGTGAAGTTCTTGCCTCCTAACACCACTCCGCTCCTCCAGTCCATGGACCAGCAGGTCATTTCTAACTTCAAAAAACTCTACACAAAAGCAGTGTTTGAAAAGTGCTTTGAAGTGACCACAGACACTAAGTTGACCCTAAGAGAGTTCTGGAGGAATCACTTCAACATCTACAACTCCATAAGCCTTATAGGTAAGGCTTGGGAGGGAGCAACTTCCAGGACTTTGAACTCTGCTTGGAGACAATTGTGGCCAGATTGTGTCCAAAAGAGGGATTTTGAAGGGTTTGAGGCTGACCCTGACCCTGACCCAGCTCACCCTCTGCCTGTTGTGGACTCTATTGTGGCACTGGGGAACACCCTGGGGTTGGAGGTGAGTGGTGAGGATGTGGAAGAGTTGGTGGAGGACCACAGGGAAGAGCTAACCACTGAAGAGCTGCAAGAGCTTCATCTGGAGCAGTATCAGACCACAGCTGAGAACCTTGCTTCAGAGGAGGAGGAAGAGGGAGTGGATGAGGTGCCTTCTTCAAAGATTAACCCTTTACCAGGCCAAGTGGAACGATGTCCAAATGTTTGTGCAGAAGTACCCACCCTGAGCAAGCTGAAACAAGCCATCTTTGCAACAAGTTCAGTGACAGAACCATGTCCCAATTTAGGGGAATGTTAAAGAGGCACCAGAAACAGAGGACTGTGGACAGTTATTTTGTGAGACAGGGGTCCAGTGACTCTCAAGCTGGTCTTAGTGGCATTAAAAGACAGAGAAGGGAAGTAACCCCAGAGAGGGCTTTACCTGAAGTCCTCATGGAGGGGGATTCTCCTTCCAAACACTAACCCCAACTCCCTCTCTCCTCCTCCCTATCTTCCAGATGCCATCACCAATCTTCAATAAGGGTAAGTAAAAATGTTATTTTATATGTATTACTATACATAATTAAAAACTATAGTATTTGTTGTATGTAAAACTGTACTTAATCTCTATAAAATGTATTTTTTGAGTGAATATTTTTGGGTTTCTGGAATGGATTAATTGTATTTCCATTATTTCTTATGGGAAACATTGCTTCGAATTTCAGACTTTTCGAATTTAGAACTAGCTCCTGGAACGGATTAAGTTCGATTTTTGAAGTTCCACTGTAGTTCAAATTCACTATCACTATCATCACCATTGCTCACATCTGAGTCCTGGATATGGGAAAATATGTGTTTCCTCTTTCGTTCTGGTACAACTGAATGTGAACAAGACGGCTCAGCACCAGAGTTGACAGGTTGAGGGTCATCTGGATTTTCCTCACTATTACAGGTATTATGGTCATTAGTTTCGGTCACAACCTCATCAAAACCTTGAAACTCATCTTCACTGACACTTCCACATGTATTAGAACTGTCACTGGGGAACAAAAGTGTTCCAATTCGTCGAGGAGTGAGGAGTTTCTTACCATGAAGCATGGTGAAAATGGTGTATTAAAATGGTGTTCCCACAATACACCACTGGGTCCCCGAATCTTTTCCTACCACGCACACTGACCACGCAGACCCATTCTCTAACATCTAGGCCTACCAGCCTTATTCCACTTGATTTGAAGGCACTAGAATTTATGCATACTAGTATGTCAATAACCCTGGCGCGTAAGCCATACTAGTACGTCAGAAACACTGAAAGGGTTAAAGTCCTGCACATATTTTTCAGCTGCTTTTTGGTCTGAACTGGCAGCCTCACCATGCCTTATCACACTGTGTATGCCACTACGATTCTTAATTCTCTCAAACCAGCCTCTGCTGGCCTTAAATTCATCAGCAGCAGCACTATTTGGAGGCATTTTCTTAATGAGCTCATCATGCAACTGCCTAAGCTCTGGGAGTTAGCGTGGGCTGTTACCAAGCACCATGGCTTGTTGTAGTGTTTTAGAATCTCAGGTTAAAGTGTTGAAGAAGGAGGTTCTATTTCTTCAGGAAGAAAATAGGAGGCTGAAGCTTCACCTAGATGAGTTTGTGAGTGAGTGTGAGAAGGATTTGCCTGGTAAGGAGGGAATGGTCACTAGCAGAGATAGTGGCAGAAACTTTAAGTGGCAAGTGGTTCACAACCCAGGAAGAAGGAAGATAGGGAGGGTTAACAGAGAAGATGTGAAAGTAGGAAATCGATTCTCTGTTCTCCAGGATGAGTGCACTTCAATGGTTAGTGAGGTTGAAGGTACCACTGATTCCCCTGCTAATCAAGGTAAGAATATTTTAATAGTAGGAGATTCTCAGGTAAGATACATGGACCGTGCTTTTTGTAACAGAGACAGAAAGGTCAGACAGAGGGTGTGCCTTCCTGGAGCTGGTGTTGGTGACATAGTCAGCAGGTTGGATAATATTATGTCAGGTAATGGGAACAAGCCCATTATCTGTCTTAGTGCTGGGTGTAATGACATGGGAAGGGCAGGAGTCAGGAGCTGCTGGATAAGTACAGGTCAGCCATAGAAGTAGTTAGGTCTAAGGGAGGGATCCCAGTCATATGTAGCATCTTGCCTAGAAAGGGAGTGGGCAATGAATGGATGTCTAGGGCAATTGGTATAAAGTGCTGGCTAGACAGGTACTGCAAGGAACTTGCAATCCCATTCATTGATAACTGGGACCTATTCTTTGGCAAACGTGATAAGTATGCAAGGGATGGGGTTCATCTCTCTGGGGATGGAGTGGTTACATTAGCCAATTCGATTGAGAGGGTAATTGATGACTTGTCTAGGAATTTAAACTGATAGATTATAGAGGTATGAGCATTTGTGGGAAAAAATCAGGCTGCAGTATTTGGGTTAAAAACAGCAGTAATTACCAGGATACCTCAGGGATATGTTTAAAAAAGCAATATTCAAAATAAGGTTGCGAGTAATGGCAAATCAACTGATCAACAAACAGCGAGATAGCAGAGGGCAACGACTGACTAGCTCCCTTAAGGTTTACTATACAAATAGTAGGAGTCTAAGAAATAAGACAGATGAGCTAAGATTACTTGCAAGTGTAGGCAATATAGATATTATTGGTATAACAGAGAACAGGTTCAACCTGAAAGATAGAGAAATGCCTTCTGAATGCAACAAACAAGGTTATAAACCATTCCACACTAATAGGACCAACAGGATGGGTGGTGGAGTGGCGATGTCTGAAAAAATTTAAATTGTTGTCTTAGACATGATATAATATTAGAAACATTGAACACAGAATCTGTTTGGCTACAGTTTCTCGAGGGTCATCACAAATAAATTTTGGGTGTGATTTATAGGCCCCCAAACCTTGATAGGGAGTGCAGTAAGCTGTTATGGGACGAAATTCATAAGGCTTCTAGATATGAAAATGTTGTGATAATGGGAGATTTTAACTTTAGACAAACTGATTGGAACAATATGACAGGAAATCTTGATTCTAGTGACTTCCTTGATATGGTTCAGGATTGCTTTTTAGAACAGGTTGTGACAGAACTAACTAGAGGAAACAATCTGCTTGACTTGGTTCTTGCCAACAAAGAGCCACTAATTAATAATCTCGAGGTTAATGATGACCTTGGGGAAATGATCACAAATCACTTAGTTTCAATATATCACGGAATTATCCAGATAACTGAAATCAAATCTCTGTCCCAGATTTTCACTTGGCCGACTTCATGGGACTGAAAAATTACCTGGGTGGGTCAAATTGGGATGTCCTGACTATGGGTCAGGTAGGTGATCTTGGTTGCCAGTATGACGTTTTTCGGACCATAATTCTAGCTGCCCAGACAACTTTTGTTCTGAGTAGGGAAATTAGATATAACAAAAATGATCCCAAAGGATGAACAAGAGATTAAAACATCTCATTGGTCAAAAGAGAGGCATATATAGGCATATCAAAAGAGGGGATGGGCAGTTAAGAAATCAATATATTCAATTAAAGAGAGAAATAAAGAAAGGAATAAGAAAAGCAAAAAGGGATTATAAGGCTAAGGTCGCAAGGGATTCAAAGATTAACCCAAAAGGGTTCTTTCAGGTATACAGAAATAAGATTAGGGACAAGATTGGCCCACTTAAGAGTAACTCGGGTCAGATCACTGACACTGATAAGTTATATGTGTGAAATTCTCAATTCCTCCTTCCTCTCCGTTTTCTCCCAGGAAAATCCTAGCGATATTCCTGAAATAATAGATTATGTAGAACAGGATGACAATAAACTATGCACGATTGCGGTAACTAGTGACATGGTCCTCAGACAAATAGAGAAACTAAAACCTAACAAATCCCCAGGCCCTGATGAACTGTGTTAAAGGAACATAAAGAGGAACTTAGCATTAAACATGTTAAATTAAACTCACCGTCTTTCACTTCAATCAAGTCATGGTGTATCTTGCTCACTGAGTCATCACAAATGTGTATGTTGCTCACTGAGTCATCGCAAACATGTATCTTGCTCACTGAGTCATCACAAATGTGTATGTTGCTCACTGAGTCATCGCAAACATGTATCTTGCTCACTGAGTCATCAAAATGTCGTCTCTCTGAAAACAACAAAATCCATACAACAACGAAGTATACAGACAAACTTAATATTTGTCAGTGAAGAATTACTGACAGACGGCTATGTAGGTGAAGGTTTATTGGTGAAGATAAAATGTGAAGTCTTTAAATCCTTCCCTATATTATTATTATAATAAAAAAGAAGTGCTAAGCCACAAGGGCTATACAGCGATCCATTCCCTATAGAACTTAACCCTTTGACTGTCGCAACCCCCAATCTTGAGGTGTCTCCTGGTGTCGCAAAATTTAAAAAAAAAAAAAATTATTTTTTCTTATGAAATGATAGATAATCTTTTCCCGATTGTAATGACACCAAAAAACACGAAATTTGATGGAAAACTGACAGAATTATGCTCTCGCGAAGTTAGCGACCTCGCAATATTTACAAATCGGCGATTTCGCCCACTTTGAGCCCTATTTTTGGCTAATTCCATTCTTCCAGCCGACCAAACTCATAGCTATTTCTTTAGAACTCCATTTTTTCTATCGATTGAGTACAAGAAACTGCCCATTTACCGATTTCAACTACCCAATAACGTGGTCAGAAATTTGCAATTTGGCCAATTTAACGAAAAATAAAAAATATGACAATTTCAAAATAAGGTCTAGAATGAACAATGCAGGCATTTTTGGCTCTAAAATAACATTTTCTTTGTTCATCAGTCATGTCTCCAGGCCCCTCTGATATTACCCTTGCTTTCTATTTTGAATTTTTATTCAAACAAAAAACAGAAGATTTACTGTTATGCAGACTACATGTATTGCAATACTGTAATAATTGTATAAATAACATCAACCCAATCACGACTGCATATTAGAATGGCTAGATGGACATTTATTGGACAATGGCATCATTTATTTACTTTTGAACATCGGCAAAAATTTCCCCTTTGAGCTACATTTCCCCTACTTTGAGCTCCATTTCCAGGTTCTTTTTATGGTAAAATCAATCAAAATCACCTCTATTTCTATAATATGTTTTCCATTCTTTCAAATGAGACACGAAAACGAGAATACAACCATAAATACTGTATGAAAATAGACCACAAAGTCGGCATTTTAATTAAAAAAAATGGTTGGAGTTTTTTTCTCGTTATGCACTGCATGCTCCAGTATTTTTTTTAATATGGTGCACACTGACCACACAGTCCCATTCTCTCACATGTGGGCCTACCAGCTTTCTTCTGCTTGATTTGAAGCCGCTAGAATTTATGAGTATATATACGTCAAACACGGTACCTCGTAAGACGTATATATATGGCCACGACAGTCAAAGGGTTAATATAAATTATGAAGCCTTTAAAACCTTCCTCATAGAGCTTAATATAAATTATGAAGCCTTTAAATTCTTCCCTGTAGAGCTTAATATAACTATGAAGTCATTAAATCCTTCCCTAGAGAGCTTAATATAAACTATGAAGTCTTTAAATCCTTCCCTATAGGGATTAATATAAACTATGAAGTCTTTAAATCCTTCCCTAGAGAGCTCAATATAAATTATGAAGTCTTTAAATCCTTCCCTAAAGAGCTCTATATAAATTATGAAGTCTTTAAATCCTTCCCAATAGAGCTTAATATAAATTATGAAGTACAGTAGGGCCCCACTTATACGGCGGTTAGGTTCCAGGCTGTCGCCGGAAAGCAGACATCGCCGGAAGGCAGAACGCCCTTTTTTTCCATTTATAAATGCATATAAATACCAGACAACAAGTTTACATAAATTATATTAAGTTAGTAATAGAACCAGGCATTAAAAACACACTAAGAAAATATATTCACAGAAAATTCATTACTTATCTTAAAGTATTTGTAATCTTAATGTAGGGAGAGAGGTGAGTAGTACTTATTTGTAGGAAGTCAGGTGCAGGTAGCCCAGGTGTTGGTAGCCCTGGCGCCCCGTCTCATACTTATTATACGATATTTAAAACATCCCAGAGAGGTAAAATACACATACAGTACACTCATTATTTACCTTAAAATATGTGTAGTCTTAATATAGGAAGAGAGGTGAGTAGTATTTATTTGTAGGAAGTCAGTGTAGGTAGCCGGTAGGTGTAGCCCGCCTGGGCTACACCTACCGGCTACCTACACTGTGGCCCAGAGCCATATTATTAACATTGACGTGCCTTGTTCACTGAATTTAATCATTTCTAACAACTACCTTTAGATGCCATCATAAGTGAAGGTAGAAGTAATGAATAATTCATGCCGAAAATTATAAACAAAAGCGGAGTGAGGGAGTGGCTGGGCCAAACGCGGATTCATACATGTTTTCTCTGATGGCTGAGCAGAGAAAAGGTAATGTCCCTCCACCCGGCTACCACACAGGTCCACAAGTATTATCAGAGCACACATAAAATATGCAATAAATGCCAGACAACAAGTTTACACAAACTTATATTAAGTTAGCAATTGAAATAGGAATTAAAAACACAATAAAAGGTAAGATATACACAGAGTACACTTATTACTTACCATAAAATATTAATATTAATGTGTGAGAGGTGAGTGGCAGGGTGTTTATTGAATAAAATCAGAATGGCACACCATCATCCTCTAACTTGGCACTAACTTGTGCGGGTTATTTGTGTATCGTTCCAGTCACGGTATTGAGCCTTTTTGTTATTTAAAGCAAGAGGTTTACGACTTCTCTTTTTATCACAGCTAACCTTAGACGCCATCGTCAATGAGAGCCAACTAGTTAACGAAAGAGTAAACGAGAGAGAGAACGAGATACAGAGTTGAGACAATGTAAGAACACAAACTGAACAGGTAGTGGACGATCACTTCGTCAGGCGAAATAAATGTGTATTAATATGTGTCTACTTTTAGCTCATTCACGTCCATTTGTAAGAGTTTGTAAAACATTTACCTCAATAATTTTTTACTATAATAATAATTACCTCACAATACAAATATTCTTACATTGTGTACAAGTAAGTTCAGAATAAACAAACAGCAACACACCATTTTTAGAGTTAATGAAGATAATATTAATAATAATAATACAGGTCCCCTCAACATTCACGTTTTCAACTTTCACGGGCTTCACACATTCGCGAATTCCCAACCGCCAAATTCCCAGCCACCAAATTCCCAGCCGCCAAATCATATTTAAGTTTCCCGCCACCTGCGAGTCCCTACTACCCTCCCTCCAACCCCCGCAACTGGCAGCCAGCCCTCCCACCACTCAGTGTGGTGAGTGTTTTGTTTGTTCATTATTTGCTATTAAACTACAGTATAAATAATATATTTAATAACATACATGTATTTAGTAATATGTACTATTATTATTTATAACATGTTATTAAATACATACATGTTAATAATAATACATGTTATTAATAATAACAATAATAATAATAACAACTGGCAGCCAGCCCTCCCACCCGCCACTCACTCACTCAGTCTCCAGCCACTGTGCGAGTCGGTCATTGCTGTTTGTGTGGTGGTGAAAGTATGTCTCATGCCATGCAGTTACACTCCATATAATCATCTCCATTCAACTGTCATCAGTAACTGCATGTAATATCAATAGAGAAATAAAGAATTATAATTTAAATTTTTTTAATCATCATAAGTCATCAGAGTTCGTCTGCCTTACGAGTGGTGAGTGTTTTGTTTGTTTCATTATTTATTAAACTACAGTATAAATAATGTCAACTCATTCATGACTGCTAATAATAATAATAATAATAATAATAATAATAATAATAATAATAATAATAATAATAATAATAATAATAATAATAAATACGAGGGTTGAAGCAGTGGGTGGTAGAGGCATCGTCAGTCAGTATGGCTTTGTTTATGCTGGAGTGAGTATTATCCTCTGCGCTCTTCCAAACATTTCACAATAATTCATTGTGTTTGGTGCTTGTTGATTGACTGTGACTGCTACATAATTAACCATGGGCCCAAATAAATTTGGTAAGAAACTGAGAAGCACGAAAGAATTGAAGAAAGAAATTATATAAAAATACGAGGCAGTGGTGGAGGCAGTACAATATTTTACGATGTTCTCAGGTACGTATTTTAGATTGTTCATGAGAAACATAAGAAAGGAAGGAACACTTGCAGTAGTAGACCTGTTGGCCCATACTATTCGGTCCTTCACTCAAATCCAGCCCATAACAGAATAAATGCTACCCAAGCAATAAGCTACCTTGAACATTTTATTTTTACTCGCATGGCAAGAACCATTTCAAATTAAACCACCTCTCACTTGTGTATTTATCCAACCTAAATGTGGAAAGCTACCCAGGGTTTAGCTTTTGATAGGGACCTTGGGTAAGCTTTAATAAGAGATTGGAGCAAAATATATGAGTGGGAGGAGAATGTACGTATATACATGTATATACATAGATTATTTCCATTTTATTATATTTATTATATTTCCCTGCAATATATTGGGGCACAAACATTCGCGATTTTTCAACATTCACGGGGCTCTTGATCCCCTAACCCCCGCGAATGTTGAGGGAGACCTGTATAATAATATTATTCATAATTATAATAATAATATAAGTAATATCATTATTTTTCTTAATTATTTTATTATAAAAAGCAATAAACCACAATGGTCTGTGAATTGCTATATATAGAGTAAAGGCATACGAAAAGAATATTTTTCTACAGTTACCCCCCAATGTTTGACTAGAGAAAACGTAATTCTACCAACACTACCTACACTGTGCTTTGTAAACAAATCCATATTTACATCAATTTTTATTTCTGTTGAGTGTTATATATCATGTCTTATATATGTATTGTAATGGGTTTCATATGCAAATTTTGAGGAAAAATATCATAGATGGATTAATGGAAATTGCCTATATTGATGTTAAAATAATGACATTTAGTGTGCCAAGAGTGATTATTAGTACGTTAGTATGGCGTCATGTGTTGGAGTGAGACGTAGCGATTTTTTTGTTGTACCTGCACACCTGCTCAGTTGGTGGAAGTATATTTTGGTACTGGTACTCTTTCGTTGATTTTTCAGAGTTCAGGTATAGGCGTTTGCCTTTTTGAGGGGGGAAGGTAGGGTGGGTTTGAAGGACCGTGTGTGGAGTGTTGTGTTTGGTGGTATGGGGGTTGAAGGATAGGGGGCAGAGTTGGGGGGGGTAGGGGGGGGGGGGGGTGTGTAGGGGGGAGGAGGGGGGGGAATAGGGGTAGGATGGATAGAGGGTGGATGGGAAAGATGGCTAGTAGATGTCGGTAGGGAGTGATCGAGTATGCAGTATGGAAGTGGATAGCGCTAAACCGATGTACAAAGAGCGCTCCCATCAGGGTATAGGGGTGAACGTAGTGGATTTCTGGAGGAGGTTTGAACCGTTTTCTTCGCTATTTATTTTCTTCAAATGCTTGTTGTCTCTTTTACTCGCTTCTTCATTGTACTTTCGTTTTTAAACCCCACAGCAGCAGCCCAGGCGAATCTAAATACTGCTTGTAATTAGACATGCTGCGGGGCCCCTCCTGTTAGCAGCAGCAGCCCCCCCAGAGGAAACCCCCCCCCCTAACCTGCTGTATAAGTGGGGGCCCTCCTGTACAGCAGCAAGCCCCAGAACTAACTGCTGTATAAGTGGGGGCCCCTCCTGTACGCAGCGCCAGAACCTAACCTGCTGTATAAGTGGGGCCCCTCCTGTACAGCAGTAGCCCAGAACCTAACCTGCTGTATAAGTGGGGGCCCCTCCTGTACAGCAGCAGCCCAGAACCTAACCTGCTGTATAAGTGGGGGCCCCTCCTGTACAGCAGTAGCCCAGAACCTAACCTGCTGTATAAGTGGAGGCCCTCCTGTACAGCAGTAACCCAGAACCTAACCTGCGCAGGGTCCTCCTGTACAACAGTAGTCCAGAACCTAAACCTGCGCAGTGGTCTTCCTTCTGTACAGCAATAGCCCAGAACCTAACCTGTGCAGGGTCCTCCTGTACAGCAGTAGCTCAGAACCTAACCTGTGCAGGGTCCTCCTGTACAGCAGTAGCTCAGAACCTAACCTGTGCAGGGTCCTCCTGTACAGCAGTAGCTCAGAACATAACCTGGCGGGTCCTCCTGTACAGCAGTAGCACTCCAGAACTAACCTGAGGTGCAGGGTCCATCCTGTACAGCAGGTAGCTCAGGAACCTAACCTGTGCAGGGTCCTTCCTGTACAGCCAGTGGCTCAGGAAACCTACCTAACACAGGGTCTCCTCCTGTACAGCAGTAGCCCAGAACCTAAACCCCCATGCACAGGATCCTCCTGTACAGCAGATAGCTCAGTAACCCTAACCTACACAGGGTCCTCCTGTACAGCAGTAGCTCAGAACCTAACCTGCACAGGGTCCTCCTGTACAGCAGTAGCTCAGAACCTAACCTGCACAGGGTCCTCCTGTACAGCAGTAGCTCAGAACCTAACCTACACAGGGTCCTCCTGTACAGCAGTAGCTCAGAACCTAACCTACACAGGGTCCTCCTGTACAGCAGTAGCTCAGAACCTAACCTGCACAGGGTCCTCCTGTACAGCAGTAGCTCAGAACCTAACCTGCGCAGGGTCCTCCTGTACAGCAGTAGCCCAGAACCTAACCTGCACAGGGTCCTCCTGTTCTCAGGTAGGGAAAGATTGAAGAGACAATCACTCAAAAGAGCATAATTCAAATGTGAGAGACCTGGGAGTGATTATGTCACCTACAAGGAACATAACAGTGCCCTGAGGCCTGGTTGGCAATGATCTTGCCTCACGCACTGAGTGTCCAGGGTTTGATCCCCTGCATGGGTGGAAACACAGAGTGTTTCCTTACACCTGCTGTTCGATGTTTACCTAGCAGTAACTAGGTACCTGGCAGTTAGTTGACTGGTGTGAGCAGCATCCTGGGAAACAAGATTGAAGGACCCCAATGTAACAGACAGACGTCCTCTACGACACTCTGAATTTCTTGGGTTATCCAATGTGGCTAACCCACTGGGGATAAAAATCCAAACAAAACAGTGTCACTATCACAGCCACAAGAAAAATAATTGATAAGATAAATAGAATGTTAAAAAAGTAATCAGATGCCAAGCTGATGATGATACTCAAGTCACTTGTACTCTGCAGGCTAGAGTACTCCTGTACTCTTCTGGCTAGAGTACTGCTATACTCTTCAGGCTAGAGTACTGCTGTACTCTCCAGGCTAGAGTACTGCTGTACTCTCCAGGCTAGAGTACTGCTGTACTCTCCAGGCTAGAGTACTGCTGTACTCTCCAGGCTAAAGTACTGCTGTACTCTCCAGGCTAGAGTACTGCTGTACTCTCCAGGCTAGAGTACTGCTGTACTCTCCAGGCTAGAGTATTGCTGTACTCTCCAGGCTAGAGTACTGCTGTACTCTCCAGGCTAGAGTACTGCTGTACTCTCCAGGCTAGAGTACTGTTTTACTCTACAGGCTTGTGTACTGCTGTACTCAACAGGCTTGTGTACTGCTGTACTCTCCAGGCTAGAGTACTGCTGTTCTATCCAGGCTAGAGTACTGTTTTACTCTACAGGCTTGTGTACTGCTGTACTCTACAGGCTTGTGTACTGCTGTACTCTCCAGGCTAGAGTACTGCTGTTCTATCCAGGCTAGAGTAATACTGTTCCATCCAGGCTAGAGTACTGCTGTACTCTCCAGGCTAGAGTACTGCTGTACTCTCCAGGCTAGAGTACTGCTGTACTCTACAGGCTTGTGTATTGATGTACTCTCCATGCTAGGGTACTGCTGTACTCTACAGGCTAGAGTACTGCTGTTCTCTCTAGGCTAGAGTACTGCTGTACTCTACAGGCTAGAGTGCTGCTGTTCTATCCAGGCTAGAGTACTGCTGTTCCGTCCAGGCTAGAGTACTGCTGTACTCTCCAGGCTAGAGTACTGCTGTACTTTCCAGGCTAGAGTATTGCTGTACTCTCCAGGCTAGGGTACTGCTGTACTCTACAGGCTAGAGTACTGCTGTACTCTCCAGGCTAGAGTACTGCTGTTCTGTCTAGGCTAGAGTACTGCTGTACTCTCCAGGCTAGAGTACTGCTGTTCTATCCAGGCTAGAGTATTGCTATTCTCTCCAGGCCAGAGTACTGCTGTACTCTACAGGCTTGTGTACTGATGTACTCTCCAGGCTAGAGTACTGCTGTACTCTCCAGGCTAGGGTACTGCTGTACTCTACAGGCTAGAGTACTGCTGTACTCTACAGGCTAGAGTACTGCTGTTCTATCCAGGCTAGAGTAATACTGTTCCATCCAGGCTAGAGTACTGCTGTACTCTCCAGGCTAGAGTACTGCTGTACTCTCCAGGCTAGAGTACTGCTGTACTCTACAGGCTTGTGTACTGATGTACTCTCCATGCTAGGGTACTGCTGTACTCTACAGGCTAGAGTACTGCTGTTCTCTCTAGGCTAGAGTACTGCTGTACTCTACAGGCTAGAGTGCTGCTGTTCTATCCAGGCTAGAGTACTGCTGTTCCGTCCAGGCTAGAGTACTGTTGTACTCTCCAGGCTAGAGTACTGCTGTACTTTCCAGGCTAGAGTATTGCTGTACTCTCCAGGCTAGGGTACTGCTGTACTCTACAGGCTAGAGTTCTGCTGTACTCTACAGGCTAGAGTACTGCTGTTCTCTCTAGGCTAGAGTACTGCTGTACTCTCCAGGCTAGAGTACTGCTGTTCTATCCAGGCTAGAGTATTGCTGTTCTCTCCAGGCCAGAGTACTGCTGTACTCTACAGGCTTGTGTACTGATGTACTCTCCAGGCTAGAGTACTGCTGTACTCTCCAGGCTAGGGTACTGCTGTACTCTACAGGCTAGAGTACTGCTGTACTCTACAGGCTAGAGTATTGCTGTACTCTCCAGGCTAGAGTACTGCTGTTCTATTCAGGCTAGAGTACTGCTGTTCTCTCTAGGCAAGAGCACTGCTGTACTCTACAGGCTAGAGTACTGCTGTTCTATCCAGACTAGAGTACTGCTGTACTTTTCAGGCTTGAGTACTGCTGTACTCTCCAGGCTAGAGTACTGCTGTACTCTCCAGGCTAGAGTACTGCTGTACTCTCCAGGCTAGAGTACTGCTGTTCTATCCAGGCTAGAGTACTGCTGTACTCTCCAGGCTAGAGTACTGCTGTACTCTCCAGGCTAGAGTACTTCTGTACTCTCCAGGCTACAGTACTACTGTACTCTCCAGGCTAGAGTACTGGTGTACTCTAACACCACTATTCAAGGCAGGAGAAATTGCAAACTGAAGAATGTGCAAAGAACCTTCACTGCTCACACAGATTCAGTCAAGAACCTAAATTACCACAAATATCTGAAGTTCCTTGATTTGTACTCCTTGCAACATAGGCAACAAAGATATATTATAATCTACACCTGAAAAATTTTAGAACAATTAGCGCTAAATCTGCATTTTGACCCATGAGGGTAAGAGCCTTTGCAGACGGTACAAAAAAACCTCAACGGGATGTGAATCACAGAGTACACTAAGAAGTAACACTGTGAGGGGACCAAGACTGTTCAACAGCTTCCCTGCACACATAAGGGGTATTACCAACAGACCTCTGACTAGGATGGGCTTTGAGTGGCTGGCACTAACAGCCTGGTCGATCAAGTCATACACCAGGAGGCTTGGTTCGGGACCAAGCAGCAATGATATTGACTAACCCACCCACAGGTACTGACTAACCCACCAACAGGTACTGACTAACCCACCAACAGGTACTGACTAACCCACCCACAGGTACTGACTAACCCACCCACAGGTACTGACTAACCCACCCACAGGTACTGACTAACCCACCAGTAATGAGTCACCCATCACCCACCAGTAATGAGTCACCCATCACCCACCAGTAATGACTCACCCATCACCCACCAGTAATGACTCACCCATCACCCACCAGTAATGACTCACCCATCACCTACTAGTACTGACTCACCCATCACCTACCAGTAATTATTCACCCATCACCCACCAGTAATGACTCACCCATCACCCACCAGTATTGACTCACCCATCACCTACCAGTAATGACTCACCCATCACCCACCAGTATTGACTCACCCATCACCCACCAGTATTGACTCACCCATCACCTACCAGTAATGACTCACCCATCACCCACAAGTAATGACTCACCAATCACCCACCAGTATTGGCTCACCCATTACCTACCAGTAATGACTCACCCATCACCCACCAGTAATGACTCACACATCACCCACCAGTAATGACACACCCATCACGCACCAGTAATGCCTCAACCATCACCCACCAGTAATGGCTCACCCATCACCCATCAGTATTGACTCACCCATTACCTACCAGTAATGACTCACCCATCACCCACCAGTAATGAACTCACCCATCACGCACCAGTAATGCCTCAACCATCACCCACCCGTAATGGGCTCACCCATCACCCATCGTATTGACTACACCCCTTACCTACCAGTAATGACTCACCCATCACCCACCAGTTAAAGAACTCCCCCATCACGTCCAGTATGCCTCAACCATCACCCACCAGTAATGGTTCACCCATCACCCATCAGTATTGACTCACCCATTACCTACCAGTAATGACTCACCCATCACCCACCAGTAATGAACTCACCCATCACGCACCAGTAATGCCTCAACCATCACCCACCAGTAATGGCTCACCCATCACCCACCAGTAATGACTCACCCATCACCCACCAGTAATGACTCACCCCATCACCCACCAGTAATGACTCGCCCATCACCACCAGTAATGAACTCACCCATCACACACCAGTAATGCCTCAACCATCACCCACCAGTAATGGCTCACCCATCACCCATCAGTATTGACTCACCCATCACCCACCAGTAATGACTCACCCCATCACCCACCAGTAATGACTCACCCAATCACCCACCAGTAATGACTCGCCCATCACCCACCAGTATTGACTTACCCATCACCCACCAGTATTGACTTACCCATCACCCACCAATAATAACTCACCCATCACTCACGGGTGAGTCAGTAAGCAACTGGAAGGGAAGTTGAATCTCTGGTCCAGATACTAGAGTATTTTTCTCCAGTTTTATGGTCGTCTTGCACATTTAATCCCATAAAAAACATAATCCCCCTATACTTACTTACCTTCTTTATCTGTTATCTCAGTAATGTCTTCCAAACTGTTTACTTGGTCGCGTTATTTCCAGAAAACTCAATATTACTCTACTGTTTTGTGATTCCTGTGTTCTGTGTTGGTGGTTTATAGGGCAAGTGAGTCTTACACCGTATGAACCCGCTGTGTGGGTGTGAGGAATGGTGACCAGTGATGCACCGTATTGAACCCGCTGTGTGGGTGTGAGGAATGGTGACCAGTGATGCACCGTATTGAACCCGCTGTGTGGGTGTGAGGAATGGTGACCAGTGATGCACCGTATTGAACCCGCTGTGTGGGTGTGAGGAATGGTGACCAGTGATGCACCGTATTGAACCCCCTGTGTGGGTTTGAGGAAATGGGGACCAGTGATGCACCGTATTGAACCCCCTTTTGTGGGTGTGAGGAATGGTGACCAGTGATGCACCCTATTGAAACCCGCTGTATAGGTGTGAGGAATGGTGACCAGTGATGCACCCTATTGAACCCGCTGTATAGGTTGGGGGAATGGTGACCAGTGATGGGACCGTATTGAAACCGCTGTGTGGGTGTGAGGAATGGTGACCAGTGATGCACCGTATTGAACCCGCTGTGTGGGTGTGAGGAATGGTGACCAGTGATGCACCGTATTGAACCCGCTGTGTAGGGTGTGAGGAATGGTGACCAGTGATGCACCGTATTGAACCCGCTGTGTGGGTGTGAGGAATGGGACCAGTGATGCACCGTATTGAACCGCTGTGTGGGGGTGAGGAATGGTGACCATGATGCACCGTATTGAACCCGCTGTGTGGGTGTGAGGAATGGTGACCAGTGATGCACCGTATTGAACCCCTGTGTGGGGGTGAGGAATGGTGACCAGTGATGCACCCTAAATTGAACCCGCTGTATAGGTGTGAGGAATGGTGACCAGTTTATTTCACCGTATTGAACCCGCTGTATAGGTGTGAGGAATGGTGACCAGTGATGCACCGTATTGAACCCGCTGTGTGGGTGTGAGGAATGGTGACCAGTGATGCACCGTATTGAACCCGCTGTGTGGGGGGTGGGGGAATGGTGACCAGTGATGCACCGTATTGGAACCCGCTGTGTGGGTGTGAGGGAATGGTGACCAGTGATGCACCGTATTGAACCCGCTGTGTGGGTGTGAGGAATGGTGAACAGTGATGCACCGTATTGAACCAGCTGTATAGGTGTGAGGAATACCTGGAGTTTACCTGGAGAGAGTTCCGGGGGTCAACGCCCCCGCGGCCCGGTCTGAGACCAGGCCTCCTGGTGGATCAGAGCCTGATCAACCAGGCTGTTGCTGCTGGCTGCACGCAAACCAACATACGAGCCACAGCCCGGCTGATCCGGAACTGACTTTAGGTGCTTGTCCAGTGCCAGCTTGAAGACTGCCAGGGGTCTGTTGGTAATCCCCCTTATGTGTGCTGGGAGGCAGTTGAACAGTCTCGGGCCCCTGACACTTATTGTATGGTCTCTTAACGTGCTAGTGACACCCCTGCTTTTCATTGGGGGATGGTGCATCGTCTGCCAAGTCTTTTGCTTTCGTAGTGGGTGATTTTCGTGTGCAAGTTCGGTACTAGTCCCTCTAGGATTTTCCAGGTGTATATAATCATGTATCTCTCCCTCCTGCGTTCCAGGGAATACAGGTTTAGGAAACCTCAAGCGCTCCCAATAATTGAGGTGTTTTATCTCCGTTATGCGCGCCGTGAAAGTTCTCTCTGTACATTTTTCTAGGTCGGCAATTTCACCTGCCTTGAAAGGTGCTGTTAGTGTGCAGCAATATTCCAGCCTATGATAGAACAAGTGACCTGAAGAGTGTCATCATGGGCTTGGCCTCCCTAGTTTTGAAGGTTCTCATTATCCATCCTGTCATTTTTCTAGCAGATGCGATTGATACAATGTTATGGTCCTTGAAGGTGAGATCCTCCGACATGATCACTCCCAGGTCTTTGACGTTGGTGTTTCGCTCTATTTTTGTGGCCAGAATTTGTTTTGTACTCTGATGAAGATTTAATTTCCTCATGTTTACCATATCTGAGTAATTGAAATTTCTCATCGTTGAACTTCATATTGTTTTCTGCAGCCCACTGAAAGATTTGGTTGATGTCTGCCTGGAGCTTTGCAGTGTCTGCAATGGAAGACACTGTCATGCAGATTCGGGTGTCATCTGCAAAGGAAGACACGGTGCTGTGGCTGACATCCTTGTCTATGTCGGATATAAGGATGAGGAACAAGATGGGAGCGAGTACTGTGCCTTGTGGAACAGAGCTTTTCACCGTAGCTGCCTCGGACTTTACTCTGTTGACGACTACTCTCTGTGTTCTGTTAGTGAGGAAATTATAGATCCATCGACCGACTTTTCCTGTTATTCCTTTAGCACGCATTTTGTGCGCTATTACGCCATGGTCACACTTGTCGAAGGCTTTTGCAAAGTCTGTATATATTACATCTGCATTCTTTTTGTCTTCTAGTGCATTTAGGACCTTGTCGTAGTGGTCCAATAGTTGAGACAGACAGGAGCGACCTGTTCTAAACCCATGTTGCCCTGGGTTGTGTAACTGATGGGTTTCTAGATGCGTGGTGATCTTGCTTCTTAGGACCCTTTCAAAGATTTTTATGATATGGGATGTTAGTGCTATTGGTCTGTAGTTCTTTGCTGTTGCTTTACTGCCCCCTTTGTGGAGTGGGGCTATGTCTGTTGTTTTTAGTAACTGTGGGACGACCCCCGTGTCCATGCTCCCTCTCCATAGGATGGAAAAGGCTCGTGATAGGGGCTTCTTGCAGTTTTTGATGAACACAGAGTTCCATGAGTCTGGCCCTGGGGCAGAGTGCATGGGCATGTCATTTATCGCCTGTTCGAAGTCATTTGGCGTCAGGATAACATCGGATAGGCTTGTGTTAATCAAATTTTGTGGCTCTCTCATAAAAAATTCATTTTGATCTTCGACTCTCAGTCTGGAATGGTGACCAGTGATGCACCGTATTGAACCCGCTGTGTGGGTGTGAGGAATGGTGACCAGTGATGCACCGTATTGAACCCGCTGTATAGGTGTCAGGATTGGTGACCAGTGATGCACCGTATTGAACCCGCTGTGTGGGTGTGAGGAATGGTGACCAGTGATGCACCGTATTAAACCCCGCTGTGTGGGTGTGAGGAATGGTGACCAGTGATGCACCGTATTGAACCCGCTGTGTGGGTGTGAGGAATGGTGACCAGTGATGCACCGTATTGAACCCGCTGTGTGGGTGTGAGGAATGGTGACCAGTGATGCACCGTATTGAACCCGCTGTGTGGGTGTGAGGAATGGTGACCAGTGATGCACCGTATTGAACCCGCTGTGTGGTTGTGAGGAATGGTGAACAGTGATGCACCGTATTGAACCCGCTGTGTGAGTGTGAGGAATGGTGAACAGTGATGCACCATAATGAACCCGTTGTGTGGGTGTGAGGAATGGTGACCAGTGATGCACCGTATTGAACCCGCTGTGTGGGTGTGAAGAATGGTGACCAGTGATGCACCGTCTTGAACCCGCTGTGTGGGTGTGAGGAATGGTGACCAGTGATGCACCGTATTGAACCTGCTGTGTGGGTGTGAGGAATGGTGACCAGTGATGCACCGTAATGAACCCACTGTGTAGTTGTGAGGAATGATTACCAGTGATGCACCGTAACGAACCCACTGTATCGGTGTGAGGAATGGTGACCAGTGCTGGAGGGGACCTAAAGAATGGTGACCAGTGATTAAGATAAGATTTCGTTTGGGTTTTTAACCCCGAACGGTTAGCAGTCTAGGATAACCCCAGAAATTCAGTGCATCATCGAGGACTGTCAGTCTTATTACCATTGTGGTCCTCAATCTTGTCCCCCAGGATGCCACCCACACCAGTCCAATAACACCCAGGTACCTATTTGCTACTAGGTGAACATGACAACAGTTGTAAGGAAACACGTCAAAATGTTTTCAGCCTGTCGGGAATCGAACCCTGGCCCTCCGTGTGTGAGGCGAGAGCTTTAGCCACCAGGCCTTCACGCCATTACTGGGTATTACTGCATAGATATTCATTATAGTATCATCCATGGGTACCTTCAACTACAGTCATCAGCACACACAGCTGCCAATGTTTATATGGATTATATCTGCCTCATTAAACACAACTGAAAAAAAAAATCCATATATTTCCCAGACTCAGGAAGTGATAACAATTGTTGCCCTTCAGTCTTGTCCCTCAGGATGCCACCCACACCAGATAACTAACACCCAGGTACCTACTTACTGTAGGTAAACAGGGCCTCAGGATGCCACCCACACCAGATAACTAACACCCAGGTACCTACTTACTGTAGGTAAACAGGGCCTCAGGATGCCACCTACACCAGATAACTAACACCCAGGTACCTACTTACTGTAGGTAAACAGGGCATCAGGATGCCACCCACACCAGATAACTAACACCCAGGTACCTACTTACTGTAGGTAAACAGGGCATCAGGATGTCACCCACACCAGATAACTAACACCCAGGTACCTACTTACTGTAGGTAAACAGGGCATCAGGATGCCACCCACACCAGATAACTAACACCCAGGTACCTACTTACTGTAGGTAAACAGGGCCTCAGGATGCCACCCACACCAGATAACTAACACACAGGTACCTACTTACTGTAGGTAAACAGGGCCTCAGGATGCCACCCACACAGATAACTAACTCCCAGGTACCTACTTACTGTAGGTAAACAGGGCCTCAGGATGCCACCCACACCAGATAACTAACACACAGGTACCTACTTACTGTAGGTAAACAGGGCCTCAGGATGCCACCCACACCAGATAACTAACTCCCAGGTACCTACTTACTGTAGGTAAACAGGGCCTCAGGATGCCACCCACACCAGATAACTAACACCCAGGTACCTACTTACTGTAGGTAAACAGGGCCTCAGGATGCCACCCACACCAGATAACTAACACCCAGGTACCTACTTACTGTAGGTAAACAGGGCCTCAGGATGCCACCCACACCAGATAACTAACACCCAGGTACCTACTTACTGTAGGTAAACAGGGCCTCAGGATGCCACCCACACCAGATAACTAACTCCCAGGTACCTACTTACTGTAGGTAAACAGGGCCTCAGGATGCCACCCACACCAGATAACTAACACCCAGGTACCTACTTACTGTAGGTAAACAGGGCCTCAGGATGCCACCCACACCAGATAACTAACACCCAGGTACCTACTTACTGTAGGTAAACAGGGCCTCAGGATGCCACCCACACCAGATAAACTAACTCCCAGGTACCTACTTACTGTAGGTAAACAGGGCCTCAGGATGCCACCCACACCAGATAACTAACTCCCAGGTACCTACTTACTGTAGGTAAACAGGGCCTCAGGATGCCACCCACACCAGATAACTAACTCCCAGGTACCTACTTACTGTAGGTAAACAGGGCCTCAGGATGCCACCCACACCAGATAACTAACTCCCAGGTACCTACTTACTGTAGGCAAAAAGGGCCTCAGGATGCCCCAACACCAGATAACTAACTCCCAGGTACCTACTTACTGTAGGTAAACAGGGCCTCAGGATGCCACCCACACCAGATAACTAACTCCCAGGTACCTACTTACTGTAGGTAAACAGGGCATCATGATGCCACCCACACCAGATAACTAACACCCAGGTACCCACTTACTGTAGGTAAACAGGGCCTCAGGATGCCACCCACACCAGATAACTAACCTTCAGGTACCTACTTACTGTAGGTAAACAGGGCCTCAGGATGCCACCCACACCAGATAACTAACTCCCAGGTACCTACTTACTGTAGGTAAACAGGGCCTCAGGATGCCTCCTACACCAGATAACTAACACCCAGGTACCTACTTACTGTAGGTAAACAGGGCATCATGATGCCACCCACACCAGATAACTAACACCCAGGTACCCACTTACTGTAGGTAAACAGGGCCTCAGGATGCCACCCACACCAGATAACTAACTCCCAGGTACCTACTTACTGTAGGTAAACAGGGCCTCAGGATGCCACCCACACCAGATAACTAACACCAGGTACCTACTTACTGTAGGTAAACAGGGCCTCAGGATGCCACCCACACCAGATAACTAACTCCCAGGTACCTACTTACTGTAGGTAAACAGGGCCTCAGGATGCCACCCACACCAGATAACTAACTCCCAGGTACCTACTTACTGTAGGTAAACAGGGCCTCAGGATGCCACCTACACCAGATAACTAACACCCAGGTACCTACTTACTGTAGGTAAACAGGGCCTCAGGATGCCACCCACACCAGATAAACTAACCCCCAGGTACCTACTTACTGTAGGTAAACAGGGCCTCAGGATGCCACCCACACCAGATAACTAACTCCCAGGTACCTACTTACTGTAGGTAAACAGGGCCTCAGGATGCCACCCACACCAGATAACTAACTCCCAGGTACCTACTTACTGTAGGTAAACAGGGCCTCAGGATGCCACCCACACCAGATAACTAACTCCCAGGTACCTACTTACTGTAGGTAAACAGGGCCTCAGGATGCCACCCACACCAGATAACTAACTCCCAGGTACCTACTTACTGTAGGTAAACAGGGCCTCAGGATGCCACTACACCAGATAAACTAACACCAGGTACCTACTTACTGTAGGTAAACAGGGCCTCAGGATGCCACCCACACCAGATAACTAACACCCAGGTACCTACTTACTGTAGGTAAACAGGGCCTCAGGATGCCACCCCACACAGAATAACTAACTCCCAGGTACCTACTTACTGTAGGTAAACAGGGCCTCAGGATGCCACCCACACCAGATAACTAACTCCCAGGTACCTACTTACTGTAGGTAAAAAAGGGCCTCAGGATGCCACCTACACCAGAAAAACTAACACCCAGGTACCTACTTACTGTAGGTAAACAGGGCCTCAGGATGCCACCCACACCAGATAACTAACACCCAGGTACCTACTTACTGTAGGTAAACAGGGCCTCAGGATGCCACCCACACCAGATAACTAACTCCCAGGTACCTACTTACTGTAGGTAAACAGGGCCTCAGGATGCCACCCACACCAGATAACTAACTCCAGGTACCTACTTACTGTAGGTAAACAGGGCCTCAGGATGCCACCTACACCAGATAACTAACACCCAGGTACCTACTTACTGTAGGAAAAACAGGGCCTAGGATGCCACCCACACCAGATAACTAACACCCAGGTACCTACTTACTGTAGGTAAACAGGGCCTCAGGATGCCACCCACACCAGATAACTAACACCCAGGTACCTACTTACTGTAGGTAAACAGGGCCTCAGGATGCCAACCACACCAGATAACTAACACCCAGGTACCTACTTACTGTAGGTAAACAGGGCCTCAGGATGCCAACCACACCAGATAACTAACACCCAGGTACCTACTTACTGTAGGTAAACAGGGCCTCAGAATGCCAACCACACCAGATAACTAACACCCAGGTACCTACTTACTTACTTACTACCTTCAAAACTACCATTAGAAAACATCTTATCTTCCTGATACACCCCGTCAACTAACTACACAAATACCACCTGGTGGTTCACACTTAGGGAGCATTCCGGTTCACGCGCGCGGATGCAAAAAAAAATCGAAAAAATATGAAAAATGGAGTTATTGTTACCAAAAAATAGCTGAACTTTCTGGCTACACTCTGGTATAATTATTATCCTTGTACGATGTTTCTAAAAGGAATTACAGCCATTTATAACAGGCATGGTGACAGAGCTGACGCGACATGTTGCGCAAGAAGCGGTGACTCGGCTTTGTTGACGTTTTTGTTACGTTTTTCCCCGTGTTATTTTTATCGTTTTCTTATATCTTTATGTCTAATATAATACAAATTCACCATCTGAGATGATGCCAGAGTGGGTGGAGGTAATATGATCAAGTAACAATCAAGGTACCCTGGGTATATTGCATAAAATGGCCGACACCTCCAGCCAACAAAATATTCCATACCCACGCTAATATCAATTATAAGGCTTATTTATCTATCACAATTGATCTATTATGACATAATGCAATATAATAATAGCATATAAACATAAAAAGTACACCTTAAAAAAAATATTTAGCATAATATGACGCCCCAAGGAATAAATTTCTATCGATATTTCCCCTGAAGGTGAAGAGAGGGTCCGTTCTCTCTCATCAGTGATGAGAGAAAACGGATTTACAATGGTTAACTGTAATAAACACTCGTAGGTCACGGAAAAAGTGTAAAATAAAGCGAATTTTTCGGGGAAAAAAATTATTTCCCGGGCAGCGGGGGTGCCGCGCGCTTCGGCCTATATCTCGAAAGTAACTTATTTACCTATTTAGGGTGAATGCATCCTTATTTATGAATGAATTGACTTGATTTTCACAACAAACATAGGAGAATGATTGATTTACACGAACAGGGGTACCTTTCTGAACTATCCCAAATATTTTTAGATTTATGTGGGCAACAAGACCGACATCTTCCAATATGACAAAAAAGTTATGAAACTTATTTTTTTTTTAGCATGAAGATAAGGTTTATTTTAGAAAAGGTACGTACTTCATGATGGAATTAGAGGTGTTCTATCAGCAGCAAGTGTCAAAACCACTTTTCCAAGTACCACTGAGAACGACTCACCTGCCAAATGCAATTTTTCGTAAATTTTGCATATTTCATTTACTTTTTGGCCGATATGATTGAAACTTCAGCACAGGATGTTTTATATAAGCTTCTAATAGTACACCAAAAATGAACGTAATCGGTTGAAAAATAAAAAAGTCGATATTTACACCGGAATGCTCCCTTACACTCACTCACTCATCTGACCATAAACAGAAATATTAATCTCAGTCTTAAAATAATGAATCCTGTGATACTCCAATACTGAAACTATATACTGTGCCAAAACAAAAGCATTCACATTGCTAAACTCACAAACTAGTATTTAGTCACTTAGCCATAATACCAACTTACCTCATAATTTGTAATATTTTACAATTAAGAATAAAACTAAGTATGCCCGAAATACCTAGCCATGCTAAGCGTTCTAGTGGGACACTCTGTAATCACTATTTTACTACATGTAAACCAAACAATAACCAAATTTCTGTAAACTCAGCATTGTAATCCTTATAGAGAATAAACTTTGAATTTGAATTGAATTTGAATACTTACTGTAGGTAAACAGGGCCTCAGGATGCCACCTACACCAGATAACTAACACCCAGATACCTACTTACTGTAGGTAAACAGGGACAGCAGGTAACACAGTTTATACCTGCATTTCGTCGAATAACTCATGAAAAAGTCTGACAAAGTGACTTATTTTCATTACTTATTCCCAGCAGAGGCTAGTTTACCTGGAGTTTACCTGGAGTTTACCTGGAGTTTACCTGGAGTTTACAGGGAGTTTACCTGGAGTTTACCTGGAGTTTACAGGGAGTTTACCTGGAGTTTACCTGGAGTTTACAGGGAGTTTACCTGGAGTTTACCTGGAGTTTACAGGGAGTTTACCTGGGGAGAGCTCCGGGGATCAACGTCCCCGCGACCCGGTCTGTGACCAGGCCTCCTGGTGGATCAGAGCCTGATCAACCAGGCTGTTGCTGCTGGCTGCACGCAAACCAACGTACGAGCCACAGCCCGGCTGGTCAGGAACCGACTTTAGGTGCTTGTCCAGCTTGAAGACTGCCAGGGGTCTGTTGGTAATCCCCCTTATGTATGCTGGGAGGCAGTTGAACAGTCTCGGGCCCCTGACACTTATTGTATGGTCTCTTAACGTGCTAGTGACACCCCTGCTTTTCATTGGGGGGATGTTGCATCTTCTGCCAAGTCTTTTGCTTTCGTAGTGAGTGATTTTCGTGTGCAAGTTCGGTACTAGTCCCTCTAGGATTTTCCAGGTGTATTTAATCATGTATCTCTCCCTCCTGCGTTCCAGGGAATACAGGTTTAGGAACCTCAAGCGCTCCCAGTAATTTAAGTGTTTTATCTCCGTTATGCGGCCGTGAAGGTTCTCTGTATATTTTCTAGGTCAGCAATTTCACCTGCCTTGAAAGGTGCTGTTAGTGTGCAGCAATATTCCAGCCTAGATAGAACAAGTGACCTGAAGAGTGTCATCATGGGCTTGGCATCCCTAATATTGAAGGTTCCCATTATCCATCCTGTCATTTTTCTAGCAAATGCGATTGATACAATGTTATTGTCCTTAAAGGTGAGATCCTCCGACATGATCACTCCCGGGTCTTTAACATTGGTTTCTCGCTCTATTTTGTGGCCAGAATTTGTTTTGTACTCTGATGAAGTTTTAATTTCCTCATGTTTACCATATCGGAGTAATTGAAATTTCTCGTCGTTGAGCTTCACATTGTTTTCTGCAGCCCACTGAAAGATTTGGTTGATGTCTGCCTGGAGCTTTGCAGTGTCTGCAATGGAAGACACTGTCATGCAGATTCGGGTGTCATCTGCAAAGGAAGACACGGTGCTGTGGCTGACATCCTTGTCTATGTCGGATATAAGGACGAGGAACAAGATGGGAGCGAGTACTGTGCCTTGTGGAACAGAGCTTTTCACCGTAGCTGCCTCGGACTTTACTCTGTTGACGACTACTCTCTGTGTTCTGTTAGTGAGGAAATTATAGATCCATCGACCGACTTTTCCTGTTATTCCTTTAGCACGCATTTTGTGCGCTATTACGCCATGGTCACACTTGTCGAAGGCTTTTGCAAAGTCTGTATATATTACATCTGCATTCTTTTTGTCTTCTAGTGCATTTAGGACCTTGTCGTAGTGGTCCAATAGTTGAGACAGACAGGAGCGACCTGTTCTAAACCCATGTTGCCCTGGGTTGTGTAACTGATGGGTTTCTAGATGCGTGGTGATCTTGCTTCTTAAGACCCTTTCAAAGATTTTTATGATATGGGATGTTAGTGCTATTGGTCTGTAGTTCTTTGCTGTTGCTTTACTGCCCCCTTTGTGGAGTGGGGCTATGTCTGTTGTTTTTAGTAACTGTGGGACGACCCCCGTGTCCATGCTCCCTCTCCATAGGATGGAAAAGGCTCGTGATAGGGGCTTCTTGCAGTTCTTGATGAACACAGAGTTCCATGAGTCTGGCCCTGGGGCAGAGTGCATGGGCATGTCATTTATCGCCTGTTCGAAGTCATTTGGCGTCAGGATAACATCGGATAGGCTTGTGTTAATCAAATTTTGTGGCTCTCTCATAAAAAATTCATTTTGATCTTCGACTCTCAGTCTGGTTAGCGGCTTGCTAAAAACTGAGTCATATTGGGACTTGAGTAGCTCACTCATTTCCTTGCTGTCATGTGTGTAGGACCCATCTTGTTTAAGTAGGGGCCCAATACTGGACGTTGTTCTCGATTTTGATTTGGCATAGGAGAAGAAATACTTTGGGTTTCTTTCGATTTCATTTATGGCTTTTAGTTCTTCCCGCGATTCCTGACTCCTAAAGGATTCTTTTAGCTTAAGTTCGATGCTTGCTATTTCTCTGACCAGTGTCTCTCTACGCATTTCAGATATATTGACCTCTTTTAGCCGCTCTGTTATTCTTTTCCGTCGCCTGTAAAGGGAGCGCCTGTCTCTTTCTGTTTTACATCTACTCCTCCTTTTTCTTAGAGGAATAAGACTTGTGCATACATCGAGTGCCACCGAGTTAATCTGTTCTAGGCATAAGTTGGGGTCTGTGTTGCTTAGTATATCTTCCCAGCTTATATCGGTGAGGACTTGGTTTACTTGGTCCCACTTTATGTTTTTGTTATTGAAGTTGAATTTGGTGAATGCTCCCTCGTGACTAATCTCATTATGTCGGTCTGGGGCTCCGCGCATACATGACTGAACCTCAATTATGTTGTGATCTGAGTATATTGTTTTTGATATGGTGATATTTCTTATCAGATCATCATTGTTAGTGAAGATGAGGTCTAGTGTATTCTCCAGTCTAGTAGGCTCTATTATTTGCTGGTTTAAATTGAATTTTGTGCAGAGATTTAAAAGCTCGCGTGAGTGTGAGTTTTCATCAGAGCTGCCTCCTGGTGTTATTACTGCAACAACATTATTTGCTATATTCCTCCATTTTAGGTGCCTTAAGTTGAAATCCCCCAGGAGCAAGATGTTGGGTGCAGGAGCTGGAAGGTTTTCCAGACAGTGGTCAATTTTTAACAGCTGTTCCTGGAATTGCTGGGATGTTGCATCCGGAGGCTTGTAGACTATCACAATGACTAGGTTTTGGTTCTCGACCTTTACTGCTAAAACTTCCACTACATCATTTGAGGCATTTAGCAGTTCTGTGCAAACAAGTGACTCTGCAATGTACAGGCCAACCCCCCCTTTTGCCTGTTCACTCTGTCACATCTGTATAGGTTGTAACCTGGGATCCATATTTCGTTGTCCAAGTGATCCTTTATGTGGGTCTCAGTGAAAGCCGCGAACATTGCCTTTGCCTCTGCAAGCAGTCCACGGATGAAAGGTATTTTGTTGTTTGTTGCTGGCTTTAGACCCTGTATATTTGCAAAGAAGAATGTTATCGGACTGGTGGTATTGTTGGTACTGGGGGGGGGGGATTTTTTTTCCGGCATTAGTATCTGTATCTGTTGGTTTGGAGTGGAGGCCATCGACTGTGGTTCCACTCCAGGAATGACTGGATTTGGTGTACGATTTCTGCCATTTCCTGCCAGTTTTTTTTCCTTCCTGGCACTAAAAAACCTCTCCCTCTTGAGTGGCTGTGGCTACCCAGGTTTTCCCATGGCCTGGATGTTTTGTATCTTTTTTGTCCCCTTTAGATGGTATGCCTGGCAATTTAAGTTATAGCACAGTCTTTCCTGTACTGAAGAGGTACACAGTTCAGGGTGAAAAAGCTTACAGGAAGGGAGTTTGCATTTTCCTGTTGTCATATGGGCATGGCATTTCCTAGGGTGGTCATAGTTGCACGTCCCATCTGTTTTTCCAGATTTCCCATGCCAGCAGATACCGAGTGCATAGTATGTGCACAGGCTTGGTTTCCGTTTGCCTTGGGTTTCTGTGACTGTATTCCCTGTTGGTGCATGTTTCCCTGTCTTACTTCTATCCTCCCTAGCACCAACAATGGAGCTCCCACCATTTGTTTTTGGTAATATATCCTCACTATTGCTAGTGGAGTCCTCTTGTTTGCTATTTCCTGCGGTATTTCTAGTTTGCAATATTGGTTTTATCTTATCTTTGACTACACTTGTTTCCCTACTATGGCTCCTGTCCCCTATGGGGTCATTTATATGTATTCCTTCCTGCGTATAATTCCCGACTACCTGGACAAAATCTCCAGCTTCACCATTACTGTCTCCCAGGACAGCATCTCCAGCTTCCCCATTACTGTCTCCCAGGACAGCATCTCCAGCTTCACCATTACTGTCTCCCAGGACAGCACCTCCAGCTTCACCATTACTGTCTCCCAGGACAGCACCTCCAGCTTCCCCATTACTGTCTCCAGGACAGCACTATCAGCCCCCATTTACTGACTACCAGGACATCATCTCCAGCCTTACAGTTTCTGACTACATGGCCAGTATCAAGGGCAGTACCATTCAGCCCAGACTTTTTATGTTCCCATCTGTTGTAGAAAGCTTCCAGGTTTTCTATGAAAGCAGCTTTGATGTTGACCTCTTTTAATACCCTTGTGATTTTAGTCCACAGATTTATCTCATTTGGGCATACCCAAAAACACTTTCCTGTTTTAATACTGCTTGTAGCTAGTTCTTGGATATCTGCACAAGGGGCGTGACACCAATTTCCACAGAAATGACAATTTATGCATGTGGAAGCCCGTTTGTTTGACTGACCACAGACTACACACAGCTTCATAATGATTTGAATGGTTGATTTACTGCAATTCTACTAGCAACCTCTTGAATATTCTATTAATAACCTGCTAGGTGGTGCACAACGAAACCGTTTGAAACCAGTCCAGGGTTCGGACCAGTCAAGGGTTCAGACCAGTCCCGGGTTCGGACCAGTCAAGGGTTCGGACCAGTCAAGGGTCCGGACCAGTCGATCTGCTCTGATCAGTGGGTCACTTATTTAAAACATACTGGTCGGTGATTTGAGCTAACACATGAAGGATCTACTGGAAATTATCTACCCGAGTAATATGTGATTTGACTGATACAAAAGTATAACTTGCGTGTTGAAGAGCCGGTGATTACTGGCAGCTCCTACAATGACGAACGGTCACCTCCTTGTTTATCAATCGCTGTATCTGGCTTTTCTATTTTTTTTTTTTCTCCGTCTCCACCACAATAAATGCTATATTATCACTATAGTTGACTGGTGCAAATTTTGGAGGAAGGACGCTTTTTCTGTAGTAATACTTGCTTCTCGTTGTGTATATTGCGACCGCTGGTAACTACAGGTTATATGAAATTCACAGTAACGTCTCGTATTTCAAGAAAAGAAACTAATGAAAGTCACTCCACTCCACTAAGTACCATTATAATACTGGTTAGTTGCTACTACAACACTGTATTCTGCTATTCACTGGTATCACTAAATTATATGCGAGTACACTAGCAGGCCAGGAAGATTATTAAAAACAGCTGACCTGTGGTAAGTTTCTGGCGACTTCTGGCACCTGCCTCTATAGGCTTATCACTTCATTTACAAATTTACCTGATTTCAAATGACACTTTAGCCTTTATCATCAATATACTAGGGAGCCACTGTAGTATACACTATACACTATGTATACTCAATGTTATCAGGGAGACTTTCTTTCCTCTGACATGAAAAGTTCAATTATTATTATTTTTTTTTCACACGGGACACAGGCCTGCTTCCCCTCTGGCAGTAAACTCTGCTAGGAAGTGCACACTAATTCTCCTTTTTTGACTCAGTATATATTGTTTTCCGCCCAAGATTGGTTCCAGGCGCTAGAGGGATGTATCGTATAGGATTGATGACACAAAATAAAGTTCTAGCATGTAAGAGCGACCGTGAAAACACGAGAAAAACCGGGAGCACAACGAGATTGAGGTAGAAAGTGCTGAAGGTATCATCAGAGTTTGTGGAGGAAGTCAGTTGTTGTCAAAAAGTCAATGAGAGAGTCCGGATGAAAGGTGGGTCCATCAGCGAGAAGGGAAGGTAAAGAGAGAGTAGTAGAGCGGAGACAACGTTGGAGGTAAATTCTACGTGCTCGTTGATAAAGTGGGCAGTCTAACAGAATGTGACTGACCGATAATGGAGCCTGACAATTCTCACAGAGAGAGGAGCATGGCGCCTCTCCATGAGATATCCATGAGTAAGATGAGTAAGGCCAATGCGAAGGCAGGAGATGGTAGTCTCCCAACCTCGACACTGGTGACAAAAAGACGGCCAGTAGCCTATACTCGGTTTAATAGAACAAAGTTTGTTATTGAGCAGAGCAGACCAATGGGAGCAAAGGTGGGTAGCTATTACAGCAAAATAGTCCGGAAATGGAACACCTCTATATGAAATTGGTAGGTCATGTATGCACTGCTGACCGCGCAGCAGTGTCTGCCTGTTCATTGCCCTGTACGTCAACATGACCAGGGACCCAACAAAAAAACAATATCTTTATGCTTGGTAGAGATACGGCGTAGCCAAAGTTGGATACGGAGAACTAGGGGGTGAGGTGTATTAAATTTCCGTATAGCCTGTAGAGCACTTAGGGAGTCTGAGACAACCACAAATGATGACACAGGCATAGATGTGACACGAATAAGTGCTGCAAGAATGGCATACAATCCAGCAGTAAAAGTGCTTGCTGAAGATAGTAAATGCCCTCGCACAATGCTGCTTGGAAACACTGTTGCGAATCCAATGCCGTCAGAAGATTTAGACCCATTTGTGTACACGGCAATGGCATGAGAATGAGAGTGGAAGTGGCTAAGAAAAAGAGAGTGATAAGCCACCTTAGGCAGTTGGGCTTTCGAGAAAGGGAGTGAGAAAGAACAGACCCGAACTGCTGGAACTTCCCAGGGAGGTAGGGAAAAGTGAGATGCTACATGAATATATAAAGGTAGTAACTGAAGGGAAGACAAGAGCGAATGTAGGCAAAGAGAGAAGGGACGGAGCAAACAGGGGCGGCGAACAAATAAAGAATGTCTACTTATATCAGTGACCATTCTATAAATGGAAGGATTGCGGAGATCGTGAGAGCGCACATAGTAGCGAAGGCAATGGGCATCATGGCGATCAGACAAGGATGGAACATTCGCTTCTGCATAGAGCCTCTCGACAGGGAAAGAGCAAAAAGCACCAAGGTATAAACGTAATCTTTGGTGATGGATGGGGTTAAGGCTAGAGAGAGTAGCAGGAGAGGCCACTGAATAGATCTGGTCACCATAATCGAGTTTCGATAAAATGAGGGCTGAATGTAGGCGAAGGAGAGTTCGACGAACAGCTCCCCATGAAAGATGAGCAAGGGTTTTAAGAAGGTTCAGCCGGCTGTGACAAGGTGCTTTTAGAGAGGCAATGTGGGGTTTCCAGGATAACCTACGGTCAAAGAGAAGGCCTAGAAACCTGACTGTATCACGTTCAGGGATACGGGAGCCCTAGAGGTACAAAGGATGATCGGAGATGACAGAGCGTCTAGTGAAAACAATTTGGTAAGTTTTGGTACTGGAAAATTTAAACCCATGCGTGGTGGCCCAATTGGAAACACGGTTGACCGCATGTTGGAGAGAAACTGTAATGAGGTGACAGTCAGCTCCTGCACATGCAATAGCGAAGTCATCTACATAGAGTGATGACCAAATATTGGAGGGAAGAACAGAGGCCAAATCTTTTATAGAAAGGAGAAAAAGTGTTGGGTTTCAGAACACATCCTGAGAGACCCTTGGCTTGGACAAAGCCCGGGGGGAGCAATTTTTGACTCGAACACGGAAATGTCTGTCATTTTGAAAAGTTTTTAAAGGAAAAAGATGGTAGATTCCCTCGGGGGGCTAAGGAGGGGGTTTGGGCCAAAATATTTCCTCCAAGTTGTGTAATATGCCTCCTCAAGGCAAAAAAATTGGAATGCTGAGTGGGTATTCACAAAGGCTTCAAAACTATTACCCAAAAATAGAAAGGGGGGCTAGGGTTTTAGAAGGGCCTTTCGAAAAACCTATTGATGTGTGGGAGACTTTTGTGCTCTAAAACCACGCTAAACGTCATTTACCAGACGTTCCGTCACTTTTCAAAAACTTTCCCTGGGAAAAGCGTGGGACGAAGGGGAGGGGTTTACAATCCGTAGTACCTGGTCCCCCTTTTTTGGGGGTGGGGTGTCTGTGTTTTTATAACTGTGGGCGACCCCCGTGCCATGCTCCCCCCCATAGGAGGGTTTTTAAACCGTGATAGGGGGTTCTTGAAAATTTTTGATGAAAAACAGCGTTCCTGGGCTGGCCCCGGGGGCCCGTGAATGGGCATGTCATTCATCGCCTGTTCGAAGTCTTTTTGGGGTCAGGATGACTCAGATAAGTAAGTAAAATTTTTCAGGTATACACAAAAACAGTTACATGAATTTTTAATAGCGAAAAATGTGTAGAGTTTTGGCTTGTGTTTACCAATTTGTGGCTCTGGTGGTGGTGGGGTGGGGGTTAAGCTCCCACTTCACACCGGAGGGCCGGGTTCGATTCCCGGCGGGTGGAAACATTTCGACACGTTTCCTTACACCTGTTGTCCTGTTCACCTAGCAGCAAATAGGTACCTGGGTGTTAGTCGACTGGTGTGGGTCGCATCCTGGGGGACAAGATTAAGGACCCCAATGGAAATAAGTTAGACAGTCCTCGACGACGCACTGACTCTCTTGGGTTATCCTGGGTGGCTAACCCTCCGGGGTTAAAAACCCGAACGAAATCTTATCTTATCTCTCTCATAAAAAAATTTACTTTGATCTTCGACTCTCAGTCTGGTTAGCGGCTTGCTGAAAACTGAGACATATTGGGACTTGAGTAGCTCACTCATTTCCTTGCTGTCATCTGTGTAGGACCCATCTTGTTTAAGTAGGGGCCCAATACTGGATGTTGTTCTCGACTTTGATTTGGCATTAGAAAAGAAATACTTTGGGTTTCTTTCGATTTCATTTATGGCTTTTAGTTCTTCCCACGATTCCTGACTCCTATAAGATTCCTTTAGCCTAAGTTCGATGTTTGCTATTTCTCTGACCAGCGACTCACTATGCATTTCAGATATATTATATATAATGGCCTCTTTTAGCCGCTCTGTTATTCTTTTTCATCTGTAAAGGGAGCGCCTGTCTCTTTTTATTTTACTTTTACTCCTCCTTTTTCTTAAAGGAATAAGCCTTGAGCATACATCAAGTGCCACCGAGTTAATCTGTTCTAGGCATAAGTTGAGGTCTGTGTTGCTTAGTCTAACTTCCCAGCTTATATCGTTTAGGACTTGGTTTACTTGGTCCAACTTTATGTTCTTGTTATTGAAGTTGAATTTGGTGAGGGCTCCCTCGTGACTAATCTCATTATGTCGGTCTGGTGCTCCACGCATACATGTCTGACCCTGGATTATGTTGTAATCTGAGTATATATATTGTTTTTGATATTGTGACATATCGTATCAGATTATCGTTGTTAGTGAAGATGAGGTCTGGTGTATTCTCCAGTCTAGTAGGCTCTATTATTTGCTGGTTTAAGCTGAATTTTGTGCAGATATTTAAAAGTTCATGTGTGTGTGTGAGTTCTCGTTAGCGCTGCCTCCTGGCGTTATCACTGCAACAACATTATTTGCTATATTCCTCCATTTTAGGTGCCTAAAAATTGAAACCTCCCAAGAGCAAGATGTTGGGTGCAGGAGCTCGAAGATTTTCCAGACAGTGGTCAATTTTTAACAGCTGTTCCTGGAATTGCTGGGACGTCGCATCCAGAGGCTTGTAGACTACCACAATGACTAGGTTTTGATTCTCGATCTTTACTGCTAAAATTTCCACTACATCATTTGAGGCATTAAGCAGTTCTGTGCAAACAAGTGACTCTGCAATGTACAGGCCAACCCCCCCCCCTTTTTTTTGTCTGTTCACTCTGTCACATCTGTATAGGTTGTAACCTGGGATCCGTATTTTGTTGTCCAAGTGATCCTTTATGTGGGTCTCTGTGAAAGCCACGAACATTGCGTTTGCCTCTGCAAGCAGTCCTCGGATGAAAGGTATTTTGTTGTTCGTTGCTGGCTTTAGACCCTGTATATTTGCATAGAAGAATGTCTTCAAACTGGTGGTATTGGTGGTACTGGGGGGAGTACTTTTATTCAGGCACTAGTATCTGTATCTGTTGGTTTGGAGTGGAGGCCATCGACTGTGGTTCCACTCCAGAAATGACTGGATTTGGCGTACGATTTCCGTCATTTCCTGCCAGTTTTTTTCCTTCCTGGCACTAAAAAAAAACTCTCAATCTTGAGTGGCTGTGGCTACCCAGGTTTTCCCATGGCCTGGATGTTTTGTATCTTTTTGTCCCCTTTAGATGGTGTGCCTGGCAATTCAAGTTATAGGAAAGTCTTTCTTGTACTGAAGAGGAACACATTTTAGGGTGAAAAAGCTTACAGGAAGGGAGTTTGCATTTTCCTTTTGTCATATGGGCATGACATTTTCTAGGGTGGTCATAGTTGCACGTCCCGTCTGTTTTTCCAGATTTCCCATGTCTGCAGATACCAAGTGCATAATATGCGCACAGGCTTTGTTTCCATTTGCCTTGGGTTTCTGTGACTTTATTACCTGTTGGTGCATGTTTACCTGTCTCATTCCTATCATCTACTAGTACTAACAATGGAGCTCTCACTAGTTGTTTCTGGTAATATATCCTTACCTTTGTAAATTGTGAGTTCATTACCTTTGTAAATTGTGAGTTCATTACCTCTGTAACTTGCTCAGCTATCAAAACTTTGGAGTCCAGTCCCTGGACCAATTATGTACCTCTGTAATCTTTTGACTACCGCCCACAAGATGGGTATGGGGTGCATAATAAACATATTAAACTAACTAAACTATTGCTAGTGGAGTCCCCTTGTTTGCTATCTCCTGTGGTATTACTAGTTTGTAACATTGGTTTTATCTTGTCATTGACTACTCTTGTTTCCCCACTACAGCTCCTGTCTCCCTCGAGGTCATTTATATGCATTCCCTCATGCATACATTTACTGACTACCTTGACAGCACCTCCATCCTAAAGTCAGTTCCGGATCAGCCGGGCTGTGGCTCGTACGTTGGTTTGCGTGCAGCCAGCAGCAACAGCCTGGTTGATCAGGCTCTGATCCACCAGGAGGCCTGGTCACAGACCGGGCCGCGGGGGTGTTGACCCCCAGAACTCTCTCCAGGTAAACTCCAGGTAATTACTGTCTCCCAGAACAGTACCTCCATCCTCACCATTACTGTCTCCCAGGACAACACCTCGAGCTTCACCATTACTGTCTCCTAGGACAGCACCTCCAGCTTCACCATTACTGTCTACCGGGGCAGCACCTTCAGCCTTACAGTTTCTGAGTACATGGCCAGCACCAAAGGCGATACCATCCAGCCCAGACTTTTTATTTTCCCATCGGTTATAGAATGCTTCCAGGTTTTCTATGAAGGCTGCTTTGATGTTATTCTCTTTTAATACCAATGTGATTTTAATCCACAGGTTTATCTCATTTCGACATTCCCAAAAACACTTCCCTGATTTAATACTGCTTGTAGATAGTTCTTGGATATCTGCACAAGGGGCATGACACCAATTTTCACAAAAAATGACAAGTAATCCATGTGGAAGCCCGTTTGTTTGATTGACTGCAGACTACACAGACCTTCATAGTGTGATTTGAATGGTTGATTTACTATAGTTCTATAGTAACCCCTTGAATATTTACTAATAACCTCCTTAAAGTGAAGCTCTAGCTATTTGTATTTCTATTTCTAACTGTACTTGTATATTAGGACAGCTTACCGGTGTACGTTCCTGTTTTGTATTTATTGTTTGTGTTTGATAAGGGCGCCTAAAACCCTGTCTGTTTACAGTCTGTTTTATTGTCCAATGAATCCGTTTGAAATCGGTCAAGGGCTCGGATCAGCCAAGGGTTCGGTACCAGTCGGATCTGATCAGTGGGTCACTTATTTAAAACATATCTGGTCGGTGATTTGGGCTAACACACGAAGGAACTACTGGAAATTATTTAATCGAGGAATATGTGATTAGGTTGATACAAAAGTTATAACTAGCATGTTGAAGAACCGGTGATTGCTGGCAGCTCCTACAATGACGAATGGTCGAGACCTTTATTTACGGCCTGAAGGATTATCGATCACTGTATGTAGCTTTTCTAGGTTTTTTCGTCTCCACCACAACAAATGCTATATTATCACTATAGTTGATTGGTGAAATTATTGGAGGAAAGACGCTTTTTCTGGAGTAATATTTGCTTTTCGTTGTGTATATTGTGACTGCTGGTAACTACAGGTTATATGCATTTCACTGTATACTTCTGGTATTTAAAAAATGGAGAAAAAGCTAATGAAAGTCACTCCACTCAACTAAGTACCATTATATTACTGGTTAGTTGCTACTAGGCTGGAATATTGCTGCACACTAACAGCACCTTTCAAGGCAGGTGAATTGCTGACTAGAAATGTACAGAGAACCTTCACGGCACGCATAACAGAGATAAAACACCTTAATTACTGGGAGCGCTTGAGGTTCCTAAACCTGTATTCCCTGGAACGCAGGCGGGAGAGATACATGATTATATTACACCTGGAAAATCCTAGAGGGATAGTACTGAACTTGCACACGAAAATCACTCACTACGAAGCAAAAGATTGGCAGACGATGCAACATCCCCCAATGAAAAGCGGGGTGTCACTAGCACGTTAAGAGACCATACAATAAGTGTCAGGGGCCCGAGACTGTTCAACTGCCTCCCAGCACACATAAGGGGGATTACCAACAGACCCTGGCAGTCTTCAAGCTGGCAACTGGACAAGCACCTAAAGTCGGTTCCTGACCAGCCGGGCTGTGGCTCGTACGTTGGTTTGCGTGCAGCCAGCAGTAACAGCCTGGTTGATCAGGCTCTGATCACCAGGAGGCCTGGTCACAGACCGGGCCGCGGGGGCGTTGACCCCGGAACTCTTCAGGTAAACTCCAGGTAATTCAACGGCCAGGTGTTTCTTGATCATATCATAGCACAGGTAGAAGGATGGTCCTTGGCACACACTGCACACCACTGTGACTTACCTGGGCATTTCCAAGTAATGTGACCCCAGAGCTGACACTTGTAGCATCTACAGTGAGGTGGTTTGTACCAGGCTATTTTGTAACTTGTGTTAAGCGCTGTACGAGAGTAGATATATGATGGTGGAGTCCCTTGGTCAATCCACTCAGCCAATATCAGGTCATTTGTAAGTCGACGAGGGTTTGCAACTCGAGTTGACAATATCAATTTAGGATCCAGGTATTTATTGACATTGCTAAATAGTATTTAAACCAAAGAAAATCCATTTTCTTTCAAAATTTCCTCATTTTATGGCACACTATAGTAATTAATACTTCCCACTTTATAATAATAATACAATCTTTATTTACTGCAAATACATGTACAAAGCATTCAGATCATAGCTGACATCATTGACATATACTATATAGAATGTCGCTTGTTATTCACAGCATTTCCATCAAATTAGGTCAATTTTGTTCCAGGATGTGACCCACACTAGTCCACTAACACCGAGGATGTGACCCACACCAGTCCACTAACACCGAGGATGCCACCCACACAACTCCACTAACACCCAGGATGTGACCCACACCAGTCCACTGACACCGAGGATGCCACCCACACAACTCCACTAACACCCAGGATGTGACCCACACCAGTCCACTAACACCGAGGATGCCACCCACACAACTCCACTAACACCCAGGATGTGACCCACACTAGTCCACTAACACCGAGGATGCCACCCACACAACTCCACTAACACCCAGGATGTGACCCACACCAGTCCACTAACACCGAGGATGCCACCCACACAACTCCACTAACACCCAGGATGTGACCCACAAAAGTCCACTAACACACAGAATGTGACACACACCAGTCCACTAGCACCCAGGATGCCACCCACACTAGTCCACTAACACCCAGGATGCCATCCACACCAGTCCACTAACACCCAGGATGTGACACACACCAGTCCGCTAGCACCCAGGATGTGACACACACCAGTTCATTAACACCTAGGAAGCGACCCACACCAGTACACTAACACCCAGGATGCGACCAACATATGTCCACTAACACCCAGGATGCGACCAACACCAGTCTACTAACACCCAGGATGTGACCCACAACAGTCTACTAACACCCAGGATGCGACCAACACATGTCCACTAACACCCAGGATGCGACCCACACCAGTCTACTAACACCAATGTACCCATTTTACTGGTGGGTGATCATAGACAACAGATGTAAAGAAACACGCCCAATGTTTCTACCTGACTGGGAATCGAACCCAGGCCCTCGCTGTGTGAAGCGAGAGTTTTATTCACCAGGTTAAAGAGGTACTTGTACCTTCTGCCATGGTAGACATAGGTCTCAAACACTACCATGACAGACATAGGTCTCAGACACTACCATGACAGACATAGGTCTCAGACACTACCATGACAGACATAGGTCTCAGACACTACTATGACAGACATAGGTCTCAGACACTACGATGACAGACATAGGTCTCAGACACTACTATGACAGACATAGGTCTCAGACACTACCATGACAGACATAGGTCTCAAACACTACCATGACAGACATAGGTCTTAGACACTACTATGACAGACATAGGTCTCAGACACTACCATGACAGACATGGGTCTCAGACACTACTATGACAGACATAGGTCTCAGACACTACCATGACAGACATAGGTCTCAGACACTACCATGACAGACATAGGTCTCAGACACTACTATGACAGACATAGGTCTCAGACACTACCATGACAGACATAGGTCTCAGACACTACTATGACAGACATAGGTCTCAGACACTACCATGACAGACATAGGTCTCAGACACTAGTATGACAGACATAGGTCTCAGACACTACCAACCCAGCATACATAAGGAGGATTACCAACAGACCCCTGGCAGTCTTCAAGCTGGCACTGGACAAGCACCTAAAGTCGGTTCCTGATCAGCTGGGCTGTGGCTCGTACATTGGTTTGCGTGCAGCCAGCAGTAACAGCCTGGTTGATCAGGCTCTGATCCACCAGGAGGCCTGGTCACAGACCGGGCCGCGGGGGCGTTGACCCCCGGAACTCTCTCCAGGTAAACTCCAGGTAAACACTTCCTATTATGAAGTGAGGCCTATATTAATCCTTAGGCCGCCGTGAACGCCAATTTCCTGGTCCCATGCTTTCCCAGCCTCTTAACTCCATTCAAAACTCTCCCGCTACCTCATGCACCGTCTCGGCCTCTCCCTGCCCATCAGCGCAGGCGCTGAGCTTCCCTGTTGGTTCTAGTCCATTTTCAAATATATTTCTTGACCCACAACAACACATTAAATACCTATTAGGCACTATAGCTTCGGAAAATTAAAATATTTTCCACAACCGGGTCACCATCTGGAAAACACCAGGACCGGGACAATACCGGGTCACCATCTGGAAAACACCAGGACTGGGACAATACCGGGTCACCATCTGGAAAACACCAGGACCGGGACAATACCGGGTCACCATCTGGAAAACACCAGGACCAGGACAATACCGGGTCACCATCTGGAAAACACCAGGACCGGGACAATACCGGGTCACCATCTGGAAAACACCAGGACCGGGACAATACCGGGTCACCATCTGGGAAAAACCAGGACCGGGACAATACCGGGTCACCATCTGGAAAACACCAGGACCGGGACAATACCGGGTCACCATCTGGAAAACACCAGGACCGGGACAATACCGGGTCACCATCTGGAAAAACACCAGGACCGGGACAATACCGGGTCACCATCTGGAAAACACCAGGACCAGGACAATACCGGGTCACCATCTGGAAAACACCAGGACCAGGACAATACCGGGTCACCATCTGGAAAACACCAGGACCAGGACAATACCGGGTCACCATCTGGAAAACACCAGGACCGGGGACAATACCGGGTCACCATCTGGAAAACACCAGGACCAGGACAATACCGGGTCACCATCTGGAAAACACCAGGACCAGGACAATACCGGGTCACCATCTGGAAAACACCAGGACCGGGACAATACCGGGTCACCATCTGGAAAACACCAGGACCGGGACAATACCGAGTCACCATCTGGAAAACACCAGGACCGGGACAATACCGGGTCACCATCTGGAAAACACCAGGACCAGGACAATACCGGGTCACCATCTGGAAAACACCAGGACCAGGACAATACCGGGTCACCATCTGGAAAACACCAGGACCGGGACAATACCGGGTCACCATCTGGAAAACACCAGGACCAGGACAATACCGGGTCACCATCTGGAAAACACCAGGACCGGGACAATACCGGGTCACCATCTGGAAAACACCAGGACCAGGACAATACGGGTCACCATCTGGAAAACACCAGACCAGGACAATACCGGGTCACCATCTGGAAAACACCAGGACCAGGACAATACCGGGTCACCATCTGGAAAACACCAGGACCAGGACAATACCGGGTCACCATCTGGAAAACACCAGGACCGGGACAATACCGGGTCACCATCTGGAAAACACCAGGACTGGGACAAATACCGGGTCACCATCTGGAAAACACCAGGACCGGGACAATACCGGGTCACCATCTGGAAAACACCAGGACCAGGACAATACCGGGTCACCATCTGGAAAACACCAGGACCGGGACAATACCGGGTCACCATCTGGAAAACACCAGGACCGGGACAATACCGGGTCACCATCTGGAAAACACCAGGACCGGGACAATACCGGGTCACCATCTGGAAAACACCAGGACCGGGACAATACCGGGTCACCATCTGGAAAACACCAGGACCGGGACAATACCGGGTCACCATCTGGAAAACACCAGGACCGGACAATACCGGGTCACCATCTGGAAAACACCAGGACCAGGACAATACCGGGTCACCATCTGGAAAACACCAGGACCAGGACAATACCGGGTCACCATCTGGAAAACACCAGGACCAGGACAATACCGGGTCACCATCTGGAAAACACCAGGACCGGGACAATACCGGGTCACCATCTGGAAAACACCAGGACCAGGACAATACCGGGTCACCATCTGGAAAACACCAGGACCAGGACAATACCGGGTCACCATCTGGAAAACACCAGGACCGGGACAATACCGGGTCACCATCTGGAAAACACCAGGACCGGGACAATACCGAGTCACCATCTGGAAAACACCAGGACCGGGACAATACCGGGTCACCATCTGGAAAACACCAGGACCAGGACAATACCGGGTCACCATCTGGAAAACACCAGGACCAGGACAATAACCGGGTCACCATCTGGAAAACACCAGGACCGGGACAATACCGGGTCACCATCTGGAAAACACCAGGACCAGGACAATACCGGGTCACCATCTGGAAAACACCAGGACCGGGACAATACCGGGTCACCATCTGGAAAACACCAGGACCAGGACAATACGGGTCACCATCTGGAAAACAACAGGACCAGGACAATACCGGGTCACCATCTGGAAAACACCAGGACCAGGACAATACCGGGTCACCATCTGGAAAACACCAGGACCAGGACAATACCGGGTCACCATCTGGAAAACACCAGGACCGGGACAATACCGGGTCACCATCTGGAAAACACCAGGACCGGGACAATACCGGGTCACCATCTGGAAAACACCAGGACCGGGACAATACCGGGTCACCATCTGGAAAACACCAGGACCGGGACAATACCGGGTCACCATCTGGAAAACACCAGGACCGGGACAATACCGGGTCACCATCTGGAAAACACCAGGACCAGGACAATACCGGGTCACCATCTGGAAAACACCAGGACCAGGACAATACCGGGTCACCATCTGGAAAACACCAGGACCAGGACAATACCGGGTCACCATCTGGAAAACACCAGGACCAGGACAATACCGGGTCACCATCTGGAAAACACCAGGACCGGGACAATACCGGGTCACCATCTGGAAAACACCAGGACCAGGACAATACCGGGTCACCATCTGGAAAACACCAGGACCGGGACAATACCGGGTCACCATCTGGAAAACACCAGGACCAGGACAATACCGGTCACCATCTGGAAAACACCAGGACCAGGACAATACCGGGTCACCATCTGGAAAACACCAGGACCAGGACAATACCGGGTCACCATCTGGAAAACACCAGGACCAGGACAATACCGGGTCACCATCTGGAAAACACCAGGACCGGGACAATACCGGGTCACCATCTGGAAAACACCAGGACCGGGACAATACCGGGTCACCATCTGGAAAACACCAGGACCGGGACAATACCGGGTCACCATCTGGAAAACACCAGGACCGGGACAATACCGGGTCACCATCTGGAAAACACCAGGACCGGGACAATACCGGGTCACCATCTGGAAAACACCAGGACCAGGACAATACCGGGTCACCATCTGGAAAACACCAGGACCAGGACAATACCGGGTCACCATCTGGAAAACACCAGGACCAGGACAATACCGGGTCACCATCTGGAAAACACCAGGACCAGGACAATACCGGGTCACCATCTGGAAAACACCAGGACCGGGACAATACCGGGTCACCATCTGGAAAACACCAGGACCGGGACAATACCGGGTCACCATCTGGAAAACACCAGGACCAGGACAATACCGGGTCACCATCTGGAAAACACCAGGACCGGGACAATACCGGGTCACCATCTGGAAAACACCAGGACCGGGACAATACCGGGTCACCATCTGGAAAACACCAGGACCAGGACAATACCGGGTCACCATCTGGAAAACACCAGGACCGGGACAATACCGGGTCACCATCTGGAAAACACACAGGACCGGGACAATACCGGGTCACCATCTGGAAAACACCAGGACCGGGACAATACCGGGTCACCATCTGGAAAACACCAGGACCAGGACAATACCGGGTCACCATCTGGAAAACACCAGGACCAGGACAATACCGGGTCACCATCTGGAAAACACCAGGACCGGGACAATACCGGGTCACCATCTGGAAAACACCAGGACCAGGACAATACCGGGTCACCATCTGGAAAACACCAGGACCGGGACAATACCGGGTCACCATCTGGAAAACACCAGGACCAGGACAATACCGGTCACCATCTGGAAAACACCAGGACCAGGACAATACCGGGTCACCATCTGGAAAACACCAGGACCAGGACAATACCGGGTCACCATCTGGAAAACACCAGGACCAGGACAATACCGGGTCACCATCTGGAAAACACCAGGACCGGACAATACCGGGTCACCATCTGGAAAACACCAGGACCGGGACAATACCGGGTCACCATCTGGAAAACACCAGGACCGGGACAATACCGGGTCACCATCTGGAAAACACCAGGACCGGGACAATACCGGGTCACCATCTGGAAAACACCAGGACCGGGACAATACCGGGTCACCATCTGGAAAACACCAGGACCAGGACAATACCGGGTCACCATCTGGAAAACACCAGGACCAGGACAATACCGGGTCACCATCTGGAAAACACCAGGACCAGGACAATACCGGGTCACCATCTGGAAAACACCAGGACCAGGACAATACCGGGTCACCATCTGGAAAACACCAGGACCGGGACAATACCGGGTCACCATCTGGAAAACACCAGGACCGGGACAATACCGGGTCACCATCTGGAAAACACCAGGACCAGGACAATACCGGGTCACCATCTGGAAAACACCAGGACCGGGACAATACCGGGTCACCATCTGGAAAACACCAGGACCGGGACAATACCGGGTCACCATCTGGAAAACACCAGGACCAGGACAATACCGGGTCACCATCTGGAAAACACCAGGACCGGGACAATACCGGGTCACCATCTGGAAAAACACCAGGACCGGGACAATACCGGGTCACCATCTGGAAAACACCAGGACCGGGACAATACCGGGTCACCATCTGGAAAACACCAGGACCAGGACAATACCGGGTCACCATCTGGAAAACACCAGGACCAGGACAATACCGGGTCACCATCTGGAAAACACCAGGACCGGGACAATACCGGGTCACCATCTGGAAAACACCAGGACCGGGACAATACCTGGTCACCATCTGGAAAACACCAGGACCGGGACAATACCGGGTCACCATCTGGAAAACACCAGGACCAGGACAATACCGGGTCACCATCTGGAAAACACCAGGACCAGGACAATACCGGGTCACCATCTGGAAAACACCAGGACCAGGACAATACCGGGTCACCATCTGGAAAACACCAGGACCAGGACAATACCGGGTCACCATCTGGAAAACACCAGGACCAGGACAATACCAGGTCAACAAGAAGGTATTTAATAGTAGTAGTATATTATGTTTATTATGCACCCCGGGCAGCGGGGGCGTTGACCCCCAGAACTCTCTCCAGGTAAACTCCAGGTAAACTCCATACCCATCCTGTGGGCGATAGTCACCTCATACCCATCCTGTGGGCGGTAGTCACTTCATACCCATCCTGTGGGCGGTAGTCACCTCATACCCATCCTGTGGGCGGTAGTCACCCCATACCCATCCTGTGGGCGGTAGTCACCTCATACCCATCCTGTGGGCGGTAGTCACCTCATACCCATCCTGTGGGCGGTAGTCACTTCATACCCATCCTGTGGGCGGTAGTCACTTCATACCCATCCTGTGGGCGGTAGTCACCTCATACCCATCCTGTGGGCGGTAGTCACCTCATACCCATCCTGTGGGCGGTAGTCACCCCATACCCATCCTGTGGGCGGTAGTCACCTCATACCCATCCTGTGGGCGGTAGTCACTTCATACCCATCCTGTGGGCGGTAGTCACCCCATACCCATCCTGTGGGCGGTAGTCACCTCATACCCATCCTGTGGGCGGTAGTCACCTCATACCCATCCTGTGGGCGGTAGTCACCTCATACCCATCCTGTGGGCGGTAGTCACCTCATACCCATCATGTGGGTGGTAGTCACCACATACCCATCCTGTGGGCGGTAGTCACCTCATACCCATCCTGTGGGCGGTAGTCACCTCATACCCATCCTGTGGGCGGTAGTCACCCCATACCCATCCTGTGGGCGGTAGTCACCTCATACCCATCATGTGGGTGGTAGTCACCACATACCCATCCTGTGGGCGGTAGTCACCTCATACCCATCCTGTGGGCGGTAGTCACCTCATACCCATCCTGTGGGCGGTAGTCAAAAGATTACAGAGGTACATAATTGGTCCAGGGACTGGACTCCAAAGTTTTGATAGCTGAGCAAGTTACAGAGGTAATGAACTCACAATTTACAAAGGTAATGAACTCACAATTTACAAAGGTAATGAACTCACAATTTACAAAGGTAATGAACTCACAATTTACAAAGGTAATGAACTCACAATTTACAAAGGTAATGAACTCACAATTTACAAAGGTAATGAGCTCACAATTTACAAAGGTAATGAACTCACAATTTACAAAGGTAATGAACTCACAATTTACAAAGGTAATGAACTCACAATTTACAAAGGTAAGATAAGATAAGATAAGATTTCGTTCGGATTTTTAACCCCGGAGGGTTAGCCACCCAGGATAACCCAAGAGAGTCAGTGCGTCATCGAGGACTGTCTAACTTATTTCCATTGGGGTCCTTAATCTTGTCCCCCAGGATGCGACCCACACCAGTCGACTAACACCCAGGTACCTATTTGCTGCTAGGTGAACAGGACAACAGGTGTAAGGAAACGTGTCGAAATGTTTCCACCCGCCGGGAATCGAACCCGGGCCTTCCGTGTGTGAAGCGGGAGCTTTAGCCACCAGGCCACCGGGCCACCGAGTAGTGAACTCACAATTTACAAAGGTAATGAACTCACAATTTACAAAGGTAATTAACTCACAATTTACAAAGGTAATGAACTCCAGGTAGGTCTGGTCACAATCATGACAAGTTACAAAGGTATTTACAGATTACAGAGGTACGTAATGGGTCCAGGGACCGGGCTCCAAAGTTTTGATGGCTGAACTAGGTACAAAGGTAATGAACTCACAAGTTACAAAGGTAATGAACTCACAAGTTACAAAGGTAATCAATCCTGTAAGAATGGTTACTTACGTTTATACATGGCTACAATCATGAACAAATTATTTAATAGAGACAATAAAATACAAGGCAGTACTAAAATTTATTTTAATGGGGGACAACAATATTTTTTTGTGAATTCTAGATATGGGTATAAATATTTTTACAACATTACCAGAAACGTTATAAAAGTCTATAAACATAAACAAAAATTTTAAAATAATTGCAATACTTTAAAAATAGTAATAATACTTTAAAGAAAATAAAGTATTTATATAATATACTACTATTTGTTAAAATAAAAAATAAAATTATTATAATAAAATATGCTTTCAGAGATTTGCATTATTTTACGTTTTTTGTACTTATTTTTGGAAACCTAATAGGTTGTATTATTATTATTTTTTTCCACGTGGTGGCCCGGTCTTGGCTCCCTCTCTAGGGAGTGTCTGAGACCTAAGTCTCCCAGTTGTACTATAGCTCATTCTAGCTCAATACATAGTCAATACCAAATTCATTATATTAGACCATAGTGCAATTACTAGTGAGAGACTGGTGCTATTTAATATAATAATAGAACTTTTCTTTGTCACAGGAAAGACAAGTCTCCCTGATAACATTGTGTATATATAGTGTTTACCTGGAGTTTACCTGATCACTACGGTATAAGAGGCCATGCGCTTGTTTATTTCAAATCTTACATTACTAATAGGTATCAGTACGTCACCATTAAAGACACAGCATCAGCAACACGGCCACTTGATACTGGAGTTCCGCAGGCAAGTGTCCTTGGTCCCCTGCTCTTCCTCATATACATCAATGACCTTCCAAACGTATCCCAACACCTGAAACCCATTCTCTTTGCTGATGACACGACTTATGTCATCTCTCACCCTAATCTTGCCACCCTCAACACCATTGTGAATGAGGAGCTGATTAAAATATCGACTTGGATGACAGCCAATAAACTTACGCTTAACACTGACAAAACTTACTATATTATGTTTGGTAGCAGAGCAGGAGATGCACAAATAAACATTAAGATTGACAACACTCTAATTACCAGAAAATAATGGGGAAAATTCCTAGGCTTATACCTTGACAACAACCTGAATTTCAGCACCCATATCCAGCATATAGCCAAAAAAGTATCCAAAACGATTGGGATCCTCTCCAAGATACGATACTACGTGCCACAAAATGCCCTTCTCACACTATACCACTCACTTATTTATCCATACCTCACCTATGCTATTTGTGCTTGGGGATCAACTGCAGCAACACACCTAAAACCAATAATAACCCAACAAAAAGCTGCAGTAAGAATAATCACTAAATCCCATCCCTGGCAACACACCCCCCCACTCTTCATAGATCTAAAAATACTCCCAGTTCAGTACATCCACACTTACTACTGTGCAATCTACATCTACAGGGCCTTAAACTCTAATATCAACCTTGACCTAAAACGCTTTCTTGATAGTTGTGACAGAACCCACAGGCATAACACAGGCATAAACATCTCTACGACATTCCCCGTGTCCGACTAAACCTTTACAAAAATTCAATGTATGTCAAAGGCCCTAAAATCTGGAATACCCTACCTGAGAACTCTAGAACTACAGACACATTCATCACCTTCAAAACTACCATTAGAAAACATCTTATCTCCCTGATACACCCCGTCAACTAACTACACGAACACCACCTGGTGGTTCACACTTTCACTCACTCATTTGACCATGAACAGAAATATTAATCTCAGTCTTAAAATAATGAATCCTGTTGTCGTAACTGTTCCTGGTGGAGAGTGAGGGAACGTGATTTACGGGACCACGGTAATAAAGTGGAAAAAGGAGTGAATAAGGGTAGGACCGGGTGACTGGCGCGTCACTATGGACTGTGTCCTGGGAAAAATTACCCTTGGTTTGATCATCACTCATCGGTCTCAGATCTTAATGGAGTGATCTCTAATGTGTATAATAATTATGAGAGGTTAAATCGTCTTGTGAATAGTAATGTAATTAGTGATAATAACATTGAGTTAAGAGAATGCGTGAAGTGAAATAAGTCGTTTTGCTCCGAGTGAACACGTTAGACCTCGTTGTTCCCGAGACGAGGAAAGTGAAGCTCCTTGAGTCACGACTTTTAAAGCGGGACAAACCAACGGATACCTCGTCCTGCTGGAATGAGAACCGTGTCGGTGTAGCAGGACATCGAAATGAGATGGTGAATGGAGGAAATAAGGAGTATCAATCACCCACAGTTAAGTAACCCTTCTAGTTATAACAAACTTATGCTGGCCAGTTGTGTTAAGTTGTAATTAGATAGGTTACGAGTGATCCAGCTACATCAAGTGACCACCAGAGAACATCTGGTAAGTGGTGGGATTATGTACAAATGTTTTCCTTGATGGATGTATCCAGGTGTATCCCCCCCCCCTTCATTCAGCTAAACTAATATAATCTATACAGTCCACAATTAATTAGTAGCACCGTACTTGTGGGTGCTATCCAATCCATACTGGTCTCGGATAGATATGGATAAGATTGTGAGGTCGAGGGGACCACTTGCCGCGACCAGGGGTGGTTAAGTTTTCTCACATGTCCCACCAGGGGTTCCACAGCGGGCAGATATGGAAAATTTTCTAGGATGCTTACCTGTATGTACCTCAACATTATATACATACCAGTAATCTCATTGGGAGACAATCATATTGTTTACCGTAGTCACTCCGTGTAGACATGTGAGAAAACTTAACCACCCCTGGTCGCGGCACGTGGTCCCCTCGACCTCACAATCTTATCCATATCTATCCGAGACCAGTATGGATTGGATAGCACCCACAAGTACGGTGCTACTAATTAATTGTGGACTGTATAGATTATATTAGTTTAGCTGAATGAAGGGGGGGGTAGGATACACCTGGATACATCCATCAAGGAAAACATTTGTACATAATCCCACCACTTACCAGATGTTCTCTGGTGGTCACTTGATGTAGCTGGATCACTCGTAACCTATCTAATTACAACATAACACAACTGGCCAGCATAAGTTTGTTATAACTAGAAGGGTTACTTAACTGTGGGTGATTGATACTCCTTATTTCCTCCATTCACCGTCTCATTTTCGATGTCCTGCTACACCGACACGGTTCTCATTCCAGCAGGACGAGGTATCCGTTGGTTTGTCCCGCTTTAAAAGTCGTGACTCAAGGAGCTTCACTTTCCTCGTCTCGGGAACAACGAGGTCTAACGTGTTCACTCGGAGCAAAACGACTTATTTCACTTCACGCATTCTCTTAACTCAATGTTATTATCACTAATTACATTACTATTCACAAGACGATTTAACCTCTCATAATTATTATACACATTAGAGATCACTCCATTAAGATCTGAGACCGATGAGTGATGATCAAACCAAGGGTAATTTTTCCCAGGACACAGTCCATAGTGACGCGCCAGTCACCCGGTCCTACCCTTATTCACTCCTTTTTCCACTTTATTACGGTGGTCCCGTAAATCACGTTCCCTCACTCTCCACCAGCAACAGTTACGACACTTCCTATTATGAAATGAGGCCTATATTAATCTTTAGGCCGCCGTGAATGCCAATTTCGTGGTTCCATGCTTTCCAGCCTCCTCACCACATTCAAAACAAACCCGCCAGCCTCTCCCCCGCACATCCGCGCATGCGCAAAGGGAACTCTTGGTTCTACTCTATTTTCAAATACATTTTTGACCCATATAGACACATTAAACACCTATTAGGCACTATAGTTTCGGAAAATCAAAAATTTTCCACACCTGTGATACTCCAATACTGAAACTATGTACTGTGCCAAAACAAAAGCATTCACATTGCTAAACTCACAAACTAGTATTTAGTCACTTAGCCATAATACCAACTTACCTCATAATTTGTAATGTATTTTACAATTAAGAATAAAACTAAGTATGCCCGAAATGCCTAGCCATGCTAAGCGTTCTAGTGGTACACTCTGTAATCACAATTTTACTACATGTAAACCAAACAATAACCAATTTTCTGTAAACTCAGCATTGTAATCCTTATAGAGAATAAACTTTGAATTTGAATTTGAATTAGTATATAGATAATAAAGGCTAAAGTGTCATTTGAAAACAGGTGAATTTGTAAATGAAGTGATAAGCCTATAGAGGCAGGTGCCAGAAGTCGCCAGAATCTTACCACAGTGGTCAGCTGTTTTATTAATCTTCCTGGCCTGCTAGTGTACCTCACATATAATCTTCCTGGCCTGCTAGTGTACTCGCATATAATCTTCCTGGCCTGCTAGTGTACTCACATATAATCTTCCTGGCCTGCTAGTGTACCTCACATATAATCTTCCTGGCCTGCTAGTGTACTCACATATAATCTTCCTGGCCTGCTAGTGTACCTCACATATAATCTTCCTGGCCTGCTAGTGTACTTGCATATAATCTTCCTGGCCTGCTAGTGTACCTCACATCTTCCTATCTGCTAGTGTACCTCACATATAATCTTCCTGGTCTGCTAGTGTACTCGCATATAATCTTCCTGGCCTGCTAGTGTACTCGCATATAATCTTCCTGGTCTGCTAATGTACTCGCATATAATCTTCCTGGCCTGCTAGTGTACTCGCATATAATCTTCCTGGCCTGCTAGTGTACTCGCATATAATCTTCCTGGCCTGCTAGTGTACTCGCATATAATCTTCCTGGCCTGCTAGTGTACTCGCATATAATCTTCCTGGCCTGCTAGTGTACTCGCATATAATCTTCCTGGCCTGCTAGTGTACTCGCATATAATCTTCCTGGCCTGCTAGTGTACTCGCATATAATCTTCCTGGCCTGCTAGTGTACTCGCATATAATCTAGTGATACCAGTGAATAGCAGAATACAGTGTTGTAGTAGCAACTAACCAGTATTATAATGGTACTTAGTGGAGTGGAGTGACTTTCATTAGTTTCTTTTTTCTTGAAATACCAGACGTATACTGTGAATTTCATATAACCTGTAGTTACCAGCGGTCGCAATATACACAACGAGAAGCAATTATTTTTTTTTTATATTTTATTTAAAAAACTTTACAGCTTAATATTAAATAAAGATATAAAATGGGTACAGTAGGATCCTCAATCCTACACAACATACACTAACAATCCTACACAACATACACTAACAATCCTACACAACATACACTAACAATCCTACACAACATACACTAACAATCCTACACAACATACACTAACAATCCTACACAACATACACTAACAATCCTACACAACATTCACTAACAATCCTACACAACATACACTAACAATCCTACACAACATACACTAACAATCCTACACAACATACACTAACAATCCTACACAACATACACTAACAATCCTACACAACATACACTAACAATCCTACACAACATACACTAACAATCCTACACAACATACACTAACAAGTTTTAACAACACATTGTAATTGACATAAAAGAGGTTACTCATATACATTCACAAAATTTTCCATATAACATACTACTATAATATAAACAATATAAACTATAACTATATAAACTATATAAAATATAAATTATATAAACCTTTCAGATTTGTATAGTTAACATACTGTGACTGACTTATGACAAAGGTTCACAACCTTCACAGTATATAATCAGAGTAATGACCTACATCACAATCTCAGTTAAAAACAAGTACATGCTCTTCCCAAAATTTACCCCTATACAATAAGAATTGTTTATTTTATTGAAAACTCAGGTACAAAAAAAAAAAAAAAAAAAAAAAAAAAAAAAAAAATTATGGGTGCATAAAATAAATATGTCAACGAGATACCAGGCACTAACTAGATTCTTATATAAATAAATAATAAAGTCAAAACACGGGAAAATAAACACTATACAAATAAACAATGTGACAAAAACAAGCACACACAATTACACACATACACAAGCAATCACGTATTATACAACGTGATACTTCATCTGGCATATTACTAGGCGTGGCTTCCGCCTGCCAACACACAACGTGTCCAAGACTTAATCTAAGAACTCAGGTGCCTTAAAGTGCACAACAATACGTTAATTTGGGCGACTACCACGGGGTTATTATCATGGACTAAGAATAGGCATTACAGTTCAAAGGTGGATCAGGATGAAGCCACCATTTACTACAATGAAAATATCTAATATAACAAAACGAAAATACACTGTGATATTTGACATCTCAATAAAACACAAATGCCAGCAGCTATAAGTGAACTTATACACTGACAAGATGCACACATTGAAAAATACTACCTCCACATATAGTTCAAGCTCCATCACAGCTTACAGGAAAACGAAAACTTGCATATATACATATATTATTGAAAAGCACAAGGACACGGCATAAAGTATAAACGGAAATAAGAAAAACGTTTCAACTGTGCTAGGAAGCACACCATATACAAAAAGTACACCAATGACTTGTAAATGAGGCATAAAAGACGAGAAACATTCCTAAAAGTTGTATATACAAAGCACGTAAGATATTTCGTCATCACCGTTACATAGGAGACGCACATAAACTCTGAGAACACAAAACATTCACGCACTTGACAAACACAATTAGACACAGCAGACCAGCCCGTTAGATTACCCACTGAACACTCACAACTATCTCAAATCTCGTAACTCCAAGGCTTTATATTCAGGCGGGAAGTCTCTCTCCCATCTCCCCTCATATACCAACCTATTTCGACATTTTGTCCTATAAATCGTCCCTGCTAACACCCTAATTCTACTGTTACCATCAACGTGCCTCATAGCCCATGACACGAAAATATAATCGGCCACAACATACGACACCGCACGCTGTACACGCAAGTCAACCCCACCTACATCAAAACTCAACGCCCGGAGTACTGACAAACCTCCCCCCCCTACCAAACGCAAAACCCTACTGAACCACTCTCGTACCATACCTAAAGTCTCACAGAAATACACAACATGAAAAGCAGATTCCTCCATCCCGCACATCGGACAACCCCAGTCTTCCTCCAAACGCCTATTATACAACACCACCCCAGACGGCAAGATTCCATGTAAAAATTTAAAAACCACTTCCCGTACTTGAGCAGGCAGACGCAGCTGTTGAACTCGCCTCCATATATCACCCCACGCATACATGGGATACATTCCTTCAACTCGCACCACGACTACCTCCCTACCCGCCCTTTCTAAGGTACATAATTTTACACAGCGCACGTCCCTCATGTTCAATAATACGCGAAGCATCGCGTCGCACCAAATTAAATTCCTCCCTCTCCACCACCTGCGCAGGTCGTGATACAATTCGCTTAACCCGCCATGCATCCCACCCAGTCGGAGAAAACGACGCTTCACGTAACATGCCATGACACGAGCCTCTAGAGGAATGAGACCCAACCCTCCCTGATGCAGTGGTGTCTCCACCACCGCTCTTGTGAGCCAATCGCATCCAGAACCCCACAAAAATCGATAAATTCTATGCAAAAGACGTTTGACGTCCCCCTGCAACAGAGGATACAGTGCAGCAACGTGCCATACTTTGCTATAAAGCAGGACATTAATGACCACCGCCCTCTGATGCAGGGTTAAATGTCGCGGCCGTAGACTATTTAAGCGCCCCAAGACACTATGTACAACCCTCCCCGAATTGCACGCCCTCATCTGATCGACCTCCCGCATATAATGAATACCACATATAGTGATACGATCAACCACAGTCCACCCCTCTGCATCCACCCCATCCCCCACCCACTCCCCCAACTCCATAATTTTCGATTTTTCTCTATTAACACACATCCCCGTAGCCTTGCCAAATATGTCAACAAGTCTCCCAACAAAACCCAATTGCTCCCGTGAACGTAATAACACAGTAGTATCATCAACATAACCCACAAGGGTTGGTCGACCACTACTCTGACCCAACGATGTCTCTATTGCCCTCCCACAAACAGCCCAGTAAAAAGGGTCCTGCATACATGCAAAAAACATTTGAGACATGGGGCATCCCTGACGAATGCCCCTGCTCATGTGTACAAAAACACCTAACTTGCCATTAATTTGTACTTTAAAACCCACTCCATTGTACAACGAACGGGCCCACATGATGACCTCATTTCCAAAACCCTGCCATCTCATAAATTTCCACAGAACCTCTCTTTCCACACTATCAAAAGTGGCTCGCCAGTCTAAAGCCAAAACACCACCCCCACCCCTCACCCCGCATTCCTCAACAAACTCCCTGATATTCCCATGACCATCATACATTGACCTACCTGGCACACCAAACTGACTCTTATGGATTACCTTATCAAACACTTTCTTAATTCTATTCATCAATATTTTCGCATATAGTTTATAGTCACTACACATCAACGATATGGGACGGTAGTCCTTAATTGCTAACGGCACATCACATTTCCTAACTAAGACCAACACCGCCGTACGCTGAGACAGACCTAACACCCCCCCCCCTCCTTCATCGCATTGAGTAAACGAACCATAAAAGTCCGTATTACCTCCCAATGTTTGATATAAAATTCACAAGGGATGCCATCAATGCCTGGAGCCTTCCCCTTACTCATTCCTTGTAGTGCCTCCCACTCCTCTGCCTCAGATATAGGCCCACCCATGAGAAGGCGATCATAATCATTTAACTCGCATCGTATGCCTCTCCCCAAATCCTGTATCGCATGCTCACTCACGTCTTTACTTTGCATCTGGATCTTACTCCAAGTATCGACATAAAAACTTATCCCTTCAGTTGTTGTTAAGACCTGTCCCTCACTATACCCGTCAACTTCATCCTGCACCACTAAACTCACAATTTCAGTCGCTTTTCGCCTTTGTGTCTGACTTTGTAAGACGCAAGCAGACGGCTTGTCACCCCACAAAGCCTCCTCCACCCCACTCGAAATGCGCGCCCCATCGAAAACCTTATTTTTCATTACTTGGATTTGTTCTTTAATAGCATCGATCTCATCCACTGGGTAAACCCCAGATGCTCTCCCTGTGCATAACATTGTCGTAGATGACCCTCCAGGTACCTCTGAAAACCATACTCCATGCGAGTGGCCTCCTTACACCGATTCACATAAAAATCCTTAATTCGAGGCTTCACAACCTCATCCCACTGTCGTACTAAATCCCATCCCTCCCAGGAGTCTACTCCCATAGACGCCCAGAAGTCCTCGAATAGTTCCCTATCATCCGCACTTTGTAGCATCCGCGTATTCAGTTTCCAGTATCCCTTAAAACGATGCGGGAGACCTCCCCAGTCGAGCTCCACAAAAACTCCCCGGTGGTCGGAGAAAAAGACGTTCAATACACGCACATTGATTACGACCACCCGCCGAGACACATACACCCTATCTAAACATGCTGCATAGCCCCTACGCACAAAAGTATGCTCAATCCCAAAGTCACGTCCTCCGCGTACATCTACCAACCCCAAACCAGACAACAAGTCACCCAAAACAAGCGAACAGAACCCCGCCCCCCTCGGTTCAACATCTTTACGGTGCACTACACAGTTCCAGTCACCACCTACCACTGTAATTTCTGGCAGGGACCTCAAATAATATACCAAGACATCTCTAACAAAAGTATTTTTAATGTTAACATCATGTTCAGCCGGCCCATATACCCCTACAAAACCAACTCTTCTACTACCCCAATCCCCCACGACTCGCACCACGCGACCCTCCCCCCTTCCTCCCAATGTCTCAGCACAAACGGGCTGGTCGCTTTTATCAACACAGCCACTCCACCTTTCAGACGTCTGGAATGAGTCACATAAATGTCATAACCATCCATCTCAAACAAACTTCCTACTTTATGGTTATGTTCTTGCAAAAAACACACATCCACTGCAAAACGATTCAACCACTCACGCACCTGCACACACTTTCTGACAGATTTCAAACCATTAACATTAATAGTTACACACCTAACTGTGTTAAAGGTGGCTTTCCTCTAGGGGCTACCACTCCCTTTTTCTCTTTGCGCCGGCAAGCACCCAAGGCACTTCCCGCACCTTTGGCAATCCCCGTGATATTACCTGCTGTCCTGGACTCGCGCGACCTCCCCGCACCCGCGATTTCCGACCACGTCTTCTTCCCTGAACTTTGTCCAGGGGTCAAGACATCATCGGAGTCGGACGGGGTAGCCGCACGCTTCCTAGAAACAGCATCTTCAGACATGTCAGTACTTGGGGTGTTCTCCTTGTGAATTTCTGCCTCAACAGTGTGAAAACTCGAACTCTTCAAATCTCTCACTTTAGCTATCTGATCAGCATCATCTGCACGTAATTTCCCCTCATCAGAACACAACACAGAATCAGACTCATGCGACGCTAATAGGTCACTTAACACAGATACAATGTCGGCTTCCATCTCACCTGCCTCTCTTGCTATAGGGATTTCACTGTTCACGTGTTCCACCTCGTCAAGGGAGGCAGTCCCAGGTAGAGTCACACAAGATGACTCTAGTAGCATGGCCCTATCAACCTCAGCACTCCATGATGTCATACGCGGCGATGTCTCGACAACCTCCTCTTCCAGAGCCTGACGGGGTACCTCACCGTCAGGTCGACGACCACGCCCCGATGGCGGCTGGCGCTGGACACACTGAGCCGCTATGTGATCCAGAGCGCCGCAGAGGCGGCAAGTTCTTCTCTGTCCAGGGTATGTAACATACACCTGGGAACGAAACTCCTCCAGTTGAATGTACGAAGGAATCGGCTGACGCAGGGACATTTTCAACGTAAATGACCCCTCCTGAAGGCCATTATAGTGGCCGTCAGACCACCTACCCATGGTGACCAGGTGGATCTTCCCATAACGTTCAAAAACGTCACGTATATCAACTTCATTGGCCTCAAAAGGCACGTTTCGCACACGTACCCACGTATAGTATCGTGAAACGTCATGCAACTGGACAGAAACTGCTGGGGTGACTTGCTTACTTATATCCTGGTACTGGGTCACAATCTTCTCGTACATCTGAGTGTCACAAAACTTGACGAAGATCCGTGTAGTTCCATTCAAGGCGACGCCACACAAGGATTCACGTTGAATGCCATAAGTATCACGAATGATTGCTGGCAGTAACACATTTACTGATTCGCCGGTGATAGATCCCTGCGTTAGTTGAATACAAACAGTATTAACGTGGTGGCGAAACGCAGTCGCCATTGTTGTTGATGTTGTAAACACTCCTCCACCAGGTGTCGGGACTGAGGAGCAACAGCTGACAACCGCTCAGCACAACGTCTGAGCAGAGAGTGAAGCAATTATTACTACAGAAATAGCGTCCTTCCTCCAAAATTTCCACCAGTCAACTATAGTGATAATATAGCATTTATTGTGGTGGAGACGAAAAAAAAAAACTAGAAAAGCTAGATACAGCGATTGATAAACAAAGGTTGAGGCTCGTCCGTTCGTCATTGTAGGAGCTGCCAGCAATCACCGGCTCTTCAACACGCAAGTTATACTTTTGTATCAATCAAATCACATATCCTCTGGTAGATAATTTCCAGTAGATCCTTCATGTGTTAGCCAAAATCACCGACTAGTATGTTTTAAATAAGTGACCCACTGATCAGATCAGATCGACTGGTCCAAACCCTCGACTGGTCCGAATCCTTGATGGTCCAAACCCTTGACAGGTTACAAACAGATTCGTTGGACAATAAAGCAGACTGTAAATGGATGGGGTTGTAGGCACCCTTATCAAACACAAACAATAAATATAAATCAGGAACGTACACAGTAAGCTGTCCAATATACAAGTACAGTTAGAAATAGAAATACGAATAGCTAGAGCTTCATTTAAGGAGGTTATTAATAGAGTATTCAAGAAGTTGCTAGTAGAATTACAGTAAATCAACCATTCAAATCATTATGAAGCTCTGTGTAGTCTGCAGTCAATCAAACAAACGGGCTTCCACATGGATAAATTGTCATTTTTGTGGAATTTGGTGTCACGCCCCTTGTGCTACAAGCAGTATTAAAACAGGGAAGTGTTTTTGGGTATGCCCAAATGAGATAAATCTGTGGACTAAAATCACAAGGGTATTAAAAGAGGATAACATCAAAGCTGCTTTCATAGACAACCTGGAAGCTTTCAACAACAGACTACTGGCCATGTAATCAGAAACTGTAAGGCTGGAGGTGATGTCCTGGTAGTCAGTAAATGTGGGGCTGATAGTGCTGTCCTGGGAGACAGTAATGGTGAAGCTGGAGGTGCTGTCCTGGGAGACAGTAATGGTGAAGCTGGAGGTGCTGTCCTGGTAGACAGTAATGATGAAGCTGGAGGTGCTGTCCTGGGAGACAGTAATGGTGAAGCTGGAGGTGCTGTCCTGGGAGACAGTAATGGTGAAGCTGGAGATTTGTCCAGGTAGTCGGGAATTATACGCAGGAAGGAATACATATAAATGACCTCATAGGGGACAGGAGCCGTAGTGGGGAAACAAGTGTAGTTCAAAGATAAGATAAAAACCAATATTGCAAACTAGAAATTTCCGCAGGAAATAGCAACAAAGGACTCCACTAGCAATAGTGAGGATATAATACCAAAAACAACTGGTGGGAGCTCCATTGTTGGTGCTAGGGAGGATAGGAATAAGACAGGGAAACATGCACCAACAGGGAATACAGTCACAGAAACCCAAGGCAAACGGAAACCAAGCCTGTGCACATACTATGCACTTGGTATCTGCAGACATGGGAAATCTGGAAAAACAGACGGGACTGTGCAACTATGACCACCCTAGAAAATGCCATGCCCATATGACAACAGGAAAATGCAAACTCCCTTCCTGTAAGCTTTTTCACCCTGAAATGTGTACCTCTTCAGTACAGGAAGACTGTGCTGTAACTTAAATTGCCAGGCACACCATCTAAAGGGGACAAAAGATACAAAACATCCAGGTCATGGGAAAACCTGGGTAGCCACAGCCACTCAAGAGGGAGAGGTTTTTTAGTGCCAAAGGGAAAGGGAAAAAAAAATGGCAGGAAATGGCAGAAATCGTACACCAAATCCAGTCATTCCTTGGCGACGATGCACCATCCCCCCAATGAAAAGCAGGGGTGTCACTAGAACGTTAAGAGACCATACAATAAGTGTCAGGGGCCCGAGACTGTTCAACTGCCTCCCAGCATACATAAGGGGGATTACCAACAGACCCCTGGCAGTCTTCAAGCTGGCACTGGACAAGCACCTAAAGTCGGTTCCTGACCAGCCGGGCTGTGGCTCGTATGTTGGTTTGTGTGCGGCCAGCAGCAACAGCCTGGTTGATCAGGCTCTGATCCACCAGGAGGCCTGGTCACAGACTGGGCCGGGTGGGGCGCTGACCCCCGGAACTCTCTCCAGGTAAACTCCAGGTTGTATTATTAGATTAAACCTAGTTGTACTATAGCTCATTCTAGCTCAAAACATAGACTCCACAAAAGTCATTATTAGACCTTAGTGCAATTACAAGTGAGAGTCTTGTTCTATTTTTAATTTGTATTTTTATATTTCTAGTTTATACCTAGTTGTACTTTAGTTATTGCAGCACAACACACAGACAACATCAACTTCAATATGTGTAGTAGTGACTATACCCTACATGACCAAAATATTCTAGCTATATACTTGTCCAAACTTCCTACCACTACAGATATCAGTACTAGAACTCAACACACAACTCAGGATATAAATAACCATAATTTAAAACCCAGAAGATGATTGATCACGTTGACCCTGATCTAAACCTCCCTAATTTACACACAATC
>NC_069480.1:17238355-17262810 GCF_026875155.1 Cherax quadricarinatus
TATTTTCAAATACATTTTGACCCATATAGACACATTAAACACCTATTAGGCACTAATAGTTTCGGAAAATTAAAATATTTCCACAACCAAAGGCGATACCACCCAGCCCAGACTTTTTTTTTTCCCCATCGGTTATAGATGCTTCCAGGTTTTCTATGAAGGCTGCTTTGATGTTATTCTCTTTTAATACCAATGTGATTTTAATCCACAGGTTTATCTCATTTCGACATTCCCAAAAACACTTCCCTGATTTAATACTGCTTGTAGATAGTTCTTGGATATCTGCACAAGGGGCATGACACCAATTTTCACAAAAAATGACAAGTAATCCATGTGGAAGCCCGTTTGTTTGATTGACTGCAGACTACACAGACCTTCATAGTGTGATTTGAATGGTTGATTTACTATAGTTCTACTAGTAACCCCTTGAATATTCTACTAATAACCTCCTTAAAGTGAAGCTCTAGCTATTTGTATTTCTATTTCTAACTGTACTTGTATATTAGGACAGCTTACCGGTGTACGTTCCTGTTTTGTATTTATTGTTTGTGTTTGATAAGGGCGCCTAAAACCCTGTCTGTTTACAGTCTGTTTTATTGTCCAATGAATCCGTTTGAAACCGGTCAAGGGCTCGGATCAGCCAAGGGTTCGGTACCAGTCGGATCTGATCAGTGGGTCACTTATTTAAAACATATCTGGTCGGTGATTTGGGCTAACACACGAAGGAACTACTGGAAATTATTTAATCGAGGAATATGTGATTAGGTTGATACAAAAGTATAACTAGCATGTTGAAGAACCGGTGATTGCTGGCAGCTCCTACAATGACGAATGGTCGAGACCTTTATTTACGGCCTGAAGGATTATCGATCACTGTATGTAGCTTTTCTAGGTTTTTTCGTCTCCACCACAACAAATGCTATATTATCACTATAGTTGAATGGTGAAATTATTGGAGGAAAGACGCTTTTTCTGGAGTAATATTTGCTTTTCGTTGTGTATATTGTGACTGCTGGTAACTACAGGTTATATGCATTTCACTGTATACTTCTGGTATTTCAAAAATGGAGAAAAAGCTAATGAAAATCACTCCACTCAACTAAGTACCATTATATTACTGGTTAGTTGCTACTAGGCTGGAATATTGCTGCACACTAACAGCCACCTTTCAAGGCAGGTGAAATTGCTGACCTAGAAAATGTACAGAGAACCTTCACGGCACGCATAACAGAGATAAAACACCTTAATTACTGGAGCGCTTGAGGTTCCTAAACCTGTATTCCTGGAACGCAGGCGGGGGAGATACATGATTATATACACCTGGAAAATCCTAGAGGGACTAGTACTGAACTTGCACACGAAAATCACTCACTACGAAAGCAAAAGACTTGCAGACGATGCAACATCCCCCCAATGAAAAGCAGGGTGTCACTAGCACGTTAAGAGACCATACAATAAGTGTCAGGGGCCCGAGACTGTTCAACTGCCTCCCAGCACACATAAGGGGATTACCAACAGACCCCTGGCAGTCTTCAAGCTGGCACTGAAAAGCACCTAAAGTCGGTTCCTGACCAGCCGGGCTGTGCTCGCACGTTGGTTTGCGTGCAGCCAGCAGTAACAGCCTGGTTGATCAGGCTCTGATCCACCAGGAGGCCTGGTCACAGACCGGCCGCGGGGGCGTTGACCCCCGGAACTCTCTCCAGGTAAACTCCAGGTAATTCAACGGCCAGGTGTTTCTTGATCATATCATAGCACAGGTAAGAAGGATGGTCCTTGGCACACACTGCACACCACTGTGACTTACCTGGGCATTTCCAAGTAATGTGACCCCAGAGCTGACACTTGTAGCATCTACAGTGAGGTGGTTTGTACCAGGCTATTTTGTAACTTGTGTTAAGCGCTGTACGAGAGTAGATATATGATGGTGGAGTCCCTTGGTCAATCCACTCAGCCAATATCAGGTCATTTGTAAGTCGACGAGGGTTTGCAACTCGAGTTGACAATATCAATTTAGGATCCAGGTACTTATTGACATTGCTAAATAGTATTTAAAAACCAAAGAAAATCCATTTTCTTTCAAAATTTCCTCATTTTATGGCACACTATAGTAATTTAATACTTCCCACTTTATAATAATAATACAATCTTTATTTACTGCAAATACATGTACAAAGTATTCAGATCATAGCTGACATCATTGACATATACTATATAGAATGTCGCTTGTTATTCACAGCATTTCCATCAAATTAGGTTAATTTTGTTCCAGATGTGACCCACACTAGTCCACTAACAACCCAGGATGTGACCCACACCTGTCCACTAACACCGAGGATGCCACCAACACAACTCCACAACACCCAGGATGTGACCCACACTAGTCCACTAACACCGAGGATGCCACCCACACAACTCCACTAACACCCAGGATGTGACCCACACCAGTCCACTAACACCGAGGATGCCACCCACACAACTCCACTAACACCCAGGATGTGACCCACACCAGTCCACTAACACCGAGGATGCCACCCACACAACTCCACTAACACCCAGGATGTGACCCACACCAGTCACTAACACCGAGATGCCACCCACACAACTCCACTAACACCCAGGATGTGACCCACACCAGTCCACTAACACCCAGGATGCCACCCACACTATCCACTAACACCCAGGATCCACCCACACCAGTCCACTAACACCCAGGATGTGACACACACCAGTCCGCTAGCACCCAGGATGTGACACACACCAGTTATTAACACCTAGGATGCGACCCACACCAGTACACTAACACCCAGGATGCGACCAACATATGTCCACTAACACCCAGGATGCGACCAACACCAGTCTACTAACACCCAGGATGTGACCCACAACAGTCTACTAACACCCAGGATGCGACCAACACATGTCCACTAACACCCAGGATGCGACCGACACCAGTCTACTAACACCAATGTACCCATTTTACTGGTGGGTGATCATAGACAACAGATGTAAGAAACACGCCCAATGTTTCTACCTGACTGGAATCGAACCCAGGCCCTCGCTGTGTGAAGCGAGAGCTTTATTCACCAGGTTAAAGAGGTACTTGTACCTTCTGCCATGGTAGACATAGGTCTCAGACACTACCATGACAGACATAGGTCTCAGACACTACCATGACAGACATAGGTCTCAGACACACCATGACAACATAGGTCTCAGACACTACCATGACAGACATAGGTCTCAGACACTACCATGACAGACATAGGTCTCAGACACTACCATGACAGACATAGGTCTCAGACACTACCATGACAGACATAGGTCTCAAACACTACCATGACAGACATAGGTCTTAGACACTACTATGACAGACATAGGTCTCAGACACTACCATGACAGACATGGGTCTCAGACACTACTATGACAGACATAGGTCCTCGACACTACCATGACAGACATAGGTCTCAGACACTACCATGACAGACATAGGTCTCAGACACTACCATGACAGACATAGGTCTCAGACACTACTATGACAGACATAGGTCTCAGACACTACCATGACAGACATAGGTCTCAGACACTCCATGACAGACATAGGTCTCAAACACTACATGACAGACATAGGTCTTAGACACTACTATGACAGACATAGGTCTCAGACACTACCATGACAGACATGGGTCTCAGACACTACTATGACAGACATAGGTCTCAGACACTACCATGACAGACATAGGTCTCAGACACTACTATGACAGACATAGGTCTCAGACACTACCATGACAGACATAGGTCTCAGACACTACTATGACAGACATAGGTCTCAGACACTACCATGACAGACATAGGTCTCAGACACTACTATGACAGACATAGGTCTCAGACACTACTATGACAGACATAGGTCTCAGACACTACCATGACAGACATAGGTCTCAGACACTACTATGACAGACATAGGTCTCAGACACTACCATCCCAGCATACATAAGGGGGATTACCAACAGACCCCAGGCAGTCTTCAAGCTGGCACTGGACAAGCACCTAAAGTCGGTTCCTGATCAGCCGGGATGTGGCTCGTACATTGGTTTGTGTGCAGCCAGCAGTAACAGCCTGGTTGATCAGGCTCTGATCCACCAGGAGGCCTGGTCACAGACCGGGCCGCGGGGGCGTTGACCCCCGGAACTCTCTCCAGGTAAACTCCAGGTAACTCCAGGTCACCATCTGGAAAACACCAGGACTGGGACAATACTGGGTCACCATCTGGAAAACACCAGGATCGGGACAATACTGGGTCACCATTTGGAAAACACGAGGACTGGGACAATACCGGTATAGAAAATTTATGAGGGGATTCCTGTATGTACCTCAACATTACATTCATACAAGTAATCTCATTGGAAGACAACAGCCATATTCTTTACAGTAGTCACCCTGTGTAGACATGTGAGAAAACTTAGCCACCCCTGGTCACTGCAGGTGGCTCCTTCGACCTCACAATTTTACCCATATCTATCCGAGATCAGTATGGAGTGGATAGCACCCACAAGTACGGCGAAACTAATTAATTGTGGACTGTATAGATTATATTAGTTTAACAGAATGAAGGGGGAGGGGAGTAGGTTACACATGTATTGTGGAAATTTATTTGGTCCCTAAAGTTCCACAGGACCGATCCGACATGGCCGTATTGGAACGGCTGAGCTGGGTGGCCCTTAAACCCTCCCAAACAAACAGCATTCTCTCTAGTTGGCATGGATTGTTGGTAGGCATTTATATAATTTATAGATTTACTCTTCAGGGAAGGAGTAGGTAGTTTTACTGTTAGTATATTAATATTAGGTTTACTAAGGCAACTGTAGATAATAATAATGTAGACCTAAGACCTTAACATAGGTAGTAATAGGCCGATAATGTAGGCAAACACTAGGATAAGTTAGCTAGGGAGAACTGGCAGCCCTAGTTTGAACGAAGAGACGAGGGTCTGGAAGAGAGACCAGCTCGTTCTTCTTAAGACAGACACCAACTGGACAAGACGTGCCGTGATCAGCAGACGGCGCCCCCACGTGTCTTCACATTTGAGACCTGGGAGATCTGGTAGAGGCACCTCGATGTACCGTAGATGACCTCCGTCAGGCCATACAGTAAGACAAGACCTCCACTTTATCTCGTAGATTTCTGGCCAGTGTCTGGGGAGATTGTGAGTGAGTTTGATCTGTGGGCCTGTGTTGCAGCTGGCAGAGCATGCCCAGTAAGTACCAGTGTCTCAAGGCAGTCTGGAAGCTAGTGTCCATGTCTGCATAGTTATACTAGGGGATACATACCCTCTTGGATATAGGAATTTCTAAGATGCAGGCAGGACACTAATAATGATTGAATATTGCAGGAATTAAGGCTCCCGGTTGCACATGGTTTCTGAGGGAAAGTCCAGAGGGGCTAAGGCTAAGCTTAGGGAAGTTGAAGATCAGGATATATGCTGCAACACCAAGTAAGTTAGTCCTTTATACGTGCATGCAGGTGAGTTTCTTGCAACATCAATCATTTGTGAAAATCTGTCCTGTAAGCCACTTGTGAGGCTGAGGTACCCACCTCAGAGCTCGGTGTCAACAGAGTTTGCCAGGGTAGGCGACTCACTTGGAGGCAGTCCACACAAATTTTCACATGTATATATCAAGGGAAAACAATAGTATACTGTAATACCAACACTTATCAGATTTTCTCTGGTGGTCACTTGATGTAGCTGGATCACCAACAATCTATCCAATTACAACGTACCTAACTGGCCAGTATCAGTCTGCTATAACTAGAAGGTTTACTTAACTCTGGGTGATTGATGCTCCTTATTTCCACCATTCACCATCTCATTTCGATGTCCTGCTACACCGACACGGTTCTTATTCCAGTAGGACGAGGTATCCGTTGGTTTGTCCCAGTTTAGAAGTCGTGACTCCATAAAAACTTCACTATCCTCGAGACAGGAACAACGAGGTAAACATGTGCACACACACTCTGGGAATGGCAGCTCATATCGCTTCAACGATTCCTTAACTTAGTGTTATTATCACTGATTATTTCACAGCCCACCATATGGTTTAACGTCTCATAACTAGTATACACATTAGAGATTGCTCTATTAAGATCTGAGACCGATGAGTGATGATTAAATCACGGGTATTTTCCCCTGAACACACTCCATGGCGTCGCACAAGTCACCACCGTCCTACCATTATTCACACATTTTACCACTTATTACAGCGGTCCCATAAATCATGTTCCCTCACTCTTCACCAGGAACAGTTACGACACTTCCTATTATGAAGTGAGGCCTATATTAATCCTTAGGCCGCCGTGAATGCCAATTTCCTGGTCCCATGCTTTCCCAGCCTCTTAACTCCATTCAAAACTCTCCCGCTACCTTATGCCCCGTCTCGGCCTCTCCCTGCCCATCAGCGCAGGCGCTGAGCTTCCCTGTTGGTTCTAGTCCATTTTCAAATATATTTCTTGACCCACAACAACACATTAAATACCTATTAGGCACTATAGCTCGGAAAATTAAAATATTTTCCACAACCGGGTCACCATCTGGAAAACACCAGGACCAGGACAATACCGGGACACCATCTGGAAAACACCAGGACCGGGACAATACTGGGTCACCATCTGGAAAACACCAGGACCGGGACAATACCGGGTCACCATCTGGAAAACACCAGGACCGGGACAATACCGGGCCAACAAGAAGGTATTTAATAGTAGTAGTATAATATGTTTATTATGCACCCCGGGCCGCGGGGGCGTTGACCCCCAGAACTCTCTCCAGGTAAACTCCATACCCATCCTGTGGGCGGTAGTCACCTCATACCCATCCTGTGGGCGGTAGTCACCTCATACCCATCCTGTGGGCGGTAGTCACTTCATACCCATCCTGTGGGCGGTAGTCACCTCATACCCATCCTGTGGGCGGTAGTCACTTCATACCCATCCTGTGGGCGGTAGTCACTTCATACCCATCCTGTGGGCGGTAGTCACCCCATACCCATCCTGTGGGCGGTAGTCACCTCATATCCATCCTGTGGGCGGTAGTCACCCCATACCCATCCTGTGGGTGGTAGTCACCTCATACCCATCCTGTGGGCGGTAGTCACCTCATATCCATCCTGTGGGTGGTAGTCACCTCATACCCATCCTGTGGGCGGTAGTCACCTCATACCCATCCTGTGGGCGGTAGTCAAAAGATTACAGAGGTACATAATTGGTCCAGGGACTGGACTCCAAAGTTTTGATAGCTGAGCAAGTTACAGAGGTAATGAACTCACAATTTACAAAGGTAATGAACTCACAATTTACAAAGGTAATGAACTCACAATTTACAAAGGTAATGAACTCACAATTTACAAAGGTTGTGAACTCACAATTTACAAAGGTAATGAACTCACAAATTACAAAGGTAATGAACTCCAGGTAGGTCTGGTCACAATCATGACAAGTAACAAAGGTAATATTTACAGATTACAGAGGACGTAATGGGTCCAGGGCCCGGGCCCAGAGTTTTGAAGCTAACTAGGACAAAGGTAATGAACTCACAAGTTACAAAGGTAATGAACTCACAAGTTACAAAGGTAATGAACTCACAAGTTACAAAGGTAATGAACTCACAAGTTACAAAGGTAATGAACTCATAAGTTACAAAGGTAATGAACTCACAAGTTACAAAGGTAATGAACTCACAAGTTACAAAGGTAATGAACTCACAAGTTACAAAGGTAATGAACTCACAAGTTACAAAGGTAATGAACTCACAAGTTACAAAGGTAATGAACTCACAAGTTACAAAGGTAATGAACTCACAATTTTACAAAGGTAATGAACTCACAAGTTACAAAGGTAATGAACTCATAAGTTACAAAGGTAATGAACTCACAAGTTACAAAGGTAATGAACTCACAAGTTACAAGGTAATGAACTCACAAGTTACAAAGGTAATGAACTCACAAGTTACAAAGGTAATGAACTCACAAGTTACAAAGGTAATGAGCTCACAAGTTACAAAGGTAATGAACTCACAAGTTACAAAGGTAATGAACTCACAATTTTACAAAGGTAATGAACTCACAAGTTACAAAGGTAATGAGCTCACAAGTTACAAAGGTAATGAACTCACAAGTTACAAAGGTAATGAACTCACAAGTTACAAAGGTAATGAACTCACAAGTTACAAAGGTAATGAACTCACAAGTTACAAAGGTAATGAACTCACAAGTTACAAAGGTAATGAACTCACAAGTTACAAAGGTAATGAACTCACAAGTTACAAAGGTAATGAACTCACAAGTTACAAAGGTAATGAACTCACAAGTTACAAAGGTAATGAACTCACAAGTTACAAAGGTAATGAACTCACAAGTTAAAAAGGGTAATGAACTCACAAGTTACAAAGGTAATGAACTCACAAGTTACAAAGGTAATGAACTCACAAGTTACAAAGGTAATGAACTCACAAGTTACAAAGGTAATGAACTCACAAGTTACAAAGGTAATGAGCTCACAAGTTACAAAGGTAATGAGCTCACAAGTTACAAAGGTAATGAACTCACAAGTTACAAAGGTAATGAACTCACAAGTTACAAAGGTAATGAACTCACAAGTTACAAAGGTAATGAACTCACAAGTTACAAAGGTAATGAACTCACAAGTTACAAAGGTAATGAACTCACAAGTTACAAAGGTAATGAACTCACAAGTTACAAAGGTAATGAACTCACAAGTTACAAAGGTAATGAACTCACAAGTTACAAAGGTAATGAACTCACAAGTTACAAAGGTAATGAACTCACAAGTTACAAAGGTAATGAACTCACAAGTTACAAAGGTAATGAACTCACAAGTTACAAAGGTAATGAACTCACAAGTTACAAAGGTAATGAACTCACAAGTTACAAAGGTAATGAACTCACAAGTTACAAAGGTAATGAACTCACAAGTTACAAAGGTAATTTGAACTCACAAGTTACAAAGGTAATGAACTCACAAGTTACAAAGGTAATGAACTCACAAGTTACAAAGGTAATGAACTCACAAGTTACAAAGGTAATGAACTCACAAGTTACAAAGGTAATGAACTCACAAGTTACAAAGGTAATGAACTCACAAGTTACAAAGGTAATGAACTCACAAGTTACAAAGGTAATGAACTCACAAGTTACAAAGGTAATGAGCTCACAAGTTACAAAGGTAATGAACTCACAAGTTACAAAGGTAATGAGCTCACAAGTTACAAAGGTAATGAACTCACAAGTTACAAAGGTAATGAACTCACAAGTTACAAAGGTAATGAACTCACAAGTTACAAAGGTAATGAACTCACAAGTTACAAAGGTAATGAACTCACAAGTTACAAAGGTAATGAACTCACAAGTTACAAAGGTAATGAACTCACAAGTTACAAAGGTAATGAACTCACAAGTTACAAAGGTAATGAACTCACAAGTTACAAAGGTAATGAACTCACAAGTTACAAAGGTAATGAACTCACAAGTTACAAAGGTAATGAACTCACAAGTTACAAAGGTAATGAACTCACAAGTTACAAAGGTAATGAGCTCACAAGTTACAAAGGTAATGAACTCACAAGTTACAAAGGTAATGAACTCACAAGTTACAAAGGTAATGAACTCACAAGTTACAAAGGTAATGAGCTCACAAGTTACAAAGGTAATGAACTCACAAGTTACAAAGGTAATGAACTCACAAGTTACAAAGGTAATGAACTCACAAGTTACAAAGGTAATGAACTCACAAGTTACAAAGGTAATGAACTCACAAGTTACAAAGGTAATGAACTCACAAGTTACAAAGGTAATGAACTCACAAGTTACAAAGGTAATGAACTCACAAGGTTACAAAGGTAATGAACTCACAAGTTACAAAGGTAATGAACTCACAAGTTACAAAGGTAATGAAAACTCACAAGTTACAAAGGTAATGAACTCACAAGTTACAAAGGTAATGAACTCACAAGTTACAAAGGTAATGAACTCACAAGTTACAAAGGTAATGAACTCACAAGTTACAAAGGTAATGAACTCACAAGTTACAAAGGTAATCAATCCTGTAAGAATGGTTACTTACGTTTATACATGGCTACAATCATGAACAAATTATTTAATAGAGACAATAAAATACAAGGCAGTACTAAAATTTATTTTAATGGGGGACAACAATATTTTTTTGTGAATTCTAGATATGGGTATAAATATTTTTACAACATTACCAGAAACGTTATAAAAGTCAACAAACATAAACAAAAGTTTTAAAATAATTGCAATACTTTAAAAATAGTAATAATACTTTAAAGAAAATAAAGTATTTGTATAATATACTACTATTTGTTAAAATAGAAAATAAAATTATTATAATAAAATATGCTTTCAGAGATTTTCATTATTTTACGTTTTTTATACTTATTTTTGGAAACCTAATAGGTTGTATTATTATTATTTTTTTCCAAGTGGTGGCCCGGCCTTGGCTCCCTCTCTAGGGAGTGTCTGAGACCTAAGTCTCCCAGTTGTACTATAGCTCATTCTAACTCAATACATAGTCAATACCAAATTCATTATATTAGACCATAGTGCAATTACTAGTGAGAGACTGGTGCTATTTAATAATAATAGAACTTTTCTTTGTCAGAGGAAAGACAAGTCTCCCTGATAACATTGTGTATATATAGTGTATACTACAGTGGCTCCCTAGTATATAGATAATAAAGGCTAAAGTCTCATTTGAAAACAGGTGAATTTGTAAATGAAGTGATAAGCCTATAGAGGCAGGTGCCAGAATCTTACCACAGTGGTCAGCTGTTTTATTAATCTTCCTGGCCTGCTAGTGTACCTCACATATAATCTTCCTGGCCTGCTAGTGTACTCGCATATAATCTTCCTGGTCTGCTAGTGTACTCGCATATAATCTTCCTGGCCTGCTAGTGTACCTCACATCTTCCTATCTGCTAGTGTACCTCACATATAATCTTCCTGGCCTGCTAGTGTACCTCACATCTTCCTATCTGCTAGTGTACCTCACATATAATCTTCCTGGTCTGCTAATGTACCTCGCATATAATCTTCCTGGTCTGCTAATGTACCTCGCATATAATCTTCCTGGTCTGCTAATGTACCTCGCATATAATCTAGTGATACCAGTGAATAGCAGAATACAGTGTTGTAGTAGCAACTAACCAGTATTATAATGGTACTTAGTGAAGTGGAGTGACTTTCATTAGTTTCTTTTTCTTGAAATACGAGACGTTACTGTGAATTTCATATAACGTGTAGTTACCAGCGGTCGCAATATACACAACGAGAAGCAATTATTACTACAGAAAAAGCGTCCTTCCTCCAAAATTTCCACCAGTCAACTATAGTGATAATATAGCATTTATTGTGGTGGAGACGAAAAAAAAAAACTAGAAAAGCTAGATACAGCGATTGATAAACAAGGGTGGAGGCTCGACCGTTCGTCATTGTAGGAGCTGCCAGATATCACCGGCTCTTCAACACGCAAGTTATACTTTTGTATCAATCAAATCACATATCCTCTGGTAGATAATTTCCAGTAGACCTTCATGTGTTAGCCAAAATCACCGACTAGTATGTTTTAAATAAGTGACCCACTGATCAGATCAGATCGACTGGTCCAAACCCTCGACTGGTCCGAATCCTTGATGGTCCAAACCTTGACTGGTTACAACGGATTCGTTGGACAATAAAGCAGACTGTAAACGGATGGGGTTGTAGGCACCCTTATCAAACACAAACAATAAATATAAATCAGGAACGTACACGGTAAGCTGTCCAATATAAAAGTACAGTTAGAAATAGAAATACGAATAGCTAGAGCTTCATTTAAGGAGGTTATTAATAGAGTATTCAAGAAGTTGCTAGTAGAATTACAGTAAATCAACCATTCAAATCATCATGAAGCTGTGTGTAGTCTGCAGTCAATCAAACAAACAGGCTTCCACATGGATAAATTTTCATTTTTGTGGAATTTGGTGTCACGCCCCTTGTGCAGATATCCAAGAACTAGCTACAAGCAGTATTAAAACAGGGAAGTGTTTTTGGGTATGCCCAAATGAGATAAAATCTGTGGACTAAAATCACAAGGGTATTAAAAGAGGATAACATCAAAGCTGCTTTCATAGACAACCTGGAACCTTTCAACAACAGACTACTGGCCATGTAATCAGAAAGTGTAAGGCTGGAGGTGATGTCCTGGTAGTCAGTAAATGTGGGGCTGATAGTGCTGTCCTGGGAGACAGTAATGGTGAAGCTGGAGGTGCTGTCCTGGGAGACAGTAATGGTGAAGCTGGAGGTGCTGTCCTGGTAGACAGTAATGGTGAAGCTGGAGGTGCTGTCCTGGGAGACAGTAATGGTGAAGCTGGAGGTGCTGTCCTGGGAGACAGTAATGGTGAAGCTGGAGATTTTGTCCAGGTAGTCGGGAATTATACGCAGGAAGGAATACATATAAATGACCTCATAGGGGACAGGAGCCGTAGTGGGGAAACAAGTGTAGTCAAAGATAAGATAAAACCAATATTGCAAACTAGAAATACCACAGGAAATAGCAAACAAGAGGACTCCACTAGCAATAGTGAGGATATATTACCAAAAACAACTGGTGGAGCTCCATTGTTGGTGCTAGGGAGGATAGGAATAAGACATGGAAACATGCACCAACAGGGAATACAGTCACCAGAAACCCAAGGCAAACGGAAACCAAGCCTGTGCACATACTATGCACTTGGTATCTGCAGACATGGGAAATCTGGAAAAACAGACGGGACTTGCAACTATGACCACCCTAGAAAATGCCATGCCCATATGACAACAGGAAAATGCAAACTCCCTTCCTGTAAGCTTTTTCACCCTGAAATGTGTACCTCTTCAGTACAGGAAAGACTGTGCTGTAACTTAAATTGCCAGGCACACCATCTAAAGGGACAAAAAGATACAAAACATCCAGGCCATGGGAAAACCTGGGTAGCCACAGCCACTCAAGAGGGAGAGGTTTTTAGTGCCAGGAAGGAAAAAAAAACTGGCAGGAAATGGCAGAAATCGTACACCAAATCCAGTCATTCCTTGGCAGACGATGCACCATCCCCCCAATGAAAAGCAGGGGTGTCACTAGAACGTTAAGAGACCATACAATAAGTGTCAGGGGCCCGAGACTGTTCAACTGCCTCCCAGCATACATAAGGGGGATTACCAACAGACCCCTGGCAGTCTTCAAGCTGGCACTGGACAAGCACCTAAAGTCGGTTCCTGATCAGCCGGGCTGTGGCTCGTACGTTGGTTTGTGTGCGGCCAGCAGCAACAGCCTGGTTGATCAGGCTCTGATCCACCAGGAGGCCTGGTCACAGACTGGGCCGGGGGGGCGCTGACCCCCGGAACTCTCTCCAGGTAAACTCCAGGTTGTATTATTAGATTAAACCTAGTTGTACTATAGCTCATTCTAGCTCAAAACATAGACTCCACAAAAGTCATTATATTAGATCTTAGTGCAATTACAAGTGAGAGTCTTGTTCTATTTTTAATTTGTATTTTTATATTACCAGTTTATACCTAGTTGTACTTTAGTTCATTCCAGCACAACACATAGACAACATCAATTTTCATTATGTGTAGTAGTGACTATACTCTATATACCAAAATACTCTAGCTATAACTTGTCCAAACTTCCTACCATTACAGATATCAGAAACTAGAACTCAACACAAAACTCAGGATATAAATAACCATAATTTAAACCTAGAAAGATGATTGACACGTTGACCCTGATCTAAACCTCCATAATCTGACACCCAATCAAACCTATTGGAAAGTAACTGCCTTATTACACAGCATCACAAGCCACCACTATCCTAAACAATGCTAAAAGTCTATCAGTACTTAACTACAACATCAGGTCCTTAAGCAAACACATGAAAACCTCCTGGCATTCCTTGAATCACTAAAGACACCCTTCTCCTGCATTTTTTCTTACTGAGACCTGGCTTAAGCGGACACAACAGATATCTACCCTCTACCAGGATACCTCCCAATTAAACAACTGCAGACCATACCAAGTTGGGGGGGTTATTGAAAATCTTACTCTAACCAATTATCTTGTATAGCACCACTTGCTTTAGTGATGAATTGGGGGAATACATTTTTGCTAATTTTACTGTAAAAAACCTTAAGACCCCGGTGGCCTGGTGGCTAAAGCTCCCGCTTCACACACGAAGGGCCCGTTTCGATTCCCGGCGGGGGGAAACATTTCGACACGTTTCCTTACACCTTTTTGTCCTGTTCACCTAGCAGAAAAATAGGTACCGGGGGTGTTAGTCGACTGGTGTGGGTCGCATCCGGGGGGACAAGATTAAGGCCCCCAATGGAAATAAGTTAGACAGTCCTCGATGACGCACTGATTTTCTTGGGTTATCCTGGGTGGCTAACCTCCGGGGTTAAAAATCCCGAACGAAATCTTATCTTACTTAACAATCGGTGCCATTTCCCGGGATACCTCACACAAACATCCCAAATTTCAGTGAGAAATTAAAGTCACTATAACAAACAGACAAATGAATAAGCACCACCTTCTCTTAGCTGGAGACTTCACATAAACCCTTTGGCATACTAGTTTATCAGCCTGTAACTGATTTCATCAACAATATAAACAAACAACTTCTCATACCAACAATAACTAAACCAACCAGGCTCACTGAACAAGTGCAACCATAATAGACCACAATGGACCAATATACTAGCCCCCCTTAAATCAGGGATAACACAGATAGCACTACAGACCACTACCTACCTTCCTCCTGACAAACTTTAGTAAACCACCACTTGAATACAACAAAGTCTCTTTTAGACTCCATGAGGGGCCTCGATAAGGGAAATTCACAGCTGACCTAGAGACTGTGACTGGCCTACATAATTCTCCATGGCCAATGGTATTGATGACTGGACAGACATTTTTCTTAACAAATTACTTAGACATACAACAAACATTGTCCTATAAAAACGAAAAAAGATCACAAAAAATGGGTTGGTTGCCCATGGCTAACCAGCACCATTCTGAAATCCATTGACAAGAAACACCAGTATGAAAAACAATATAGACAGAGCTTAATACACAAAGATTTTTCTTAAACACTATTCATCAGTTCTCACCAAAGTAAAAAAAGAAAGCCAAACAACTATACTACTCCATGATTCACAGACACTAGAGGAGATATTTAAAAAAGACCTGGAAAACACTCTCTCAGATTCTAGGGGCCCACAAACTGAAAAAAAAACAAGAAAATTGTCCTAACTAAACCTAATGAAACACCACTACATCCCACTGACACAGCTAAAAAAGATAAACGACTTCTTTCAACCATAGGATCTAATCTCACCAATAAAATCCCACATACCAAAGCCCTGCAGGGGACTACCCAGATGGGAATTTCCCAAATTCCTTCTATCTTGCACCAACTGAGCCCATGGAAGTCACTGAGATTATAAAGTCCTAAAAATAACTCAGGGAATCTGTCTCATGTCCTACCATTACTGTACAAGCGAGTGGCCCATGTCCCCTTTTGCATGCTATTTCATTACTTTTTAACAAGTCACTAGAAAAAGCACCTTCCCGAAACTAAATCAAGATGGCAAGGGTTACACCAATACAGACTTAAACAACTATAGGCAAATATCAAACTTACCCTTGCTATCCAAAATCTTTGAGAAACTCGTGCCAGGAGACTATATTCATTTATAACGGGACAAAACATACTCAACCCCTGCCAAATTTGGATTCAGGAAAAATAAAAGCACTAATGATGCAATCATAAAAATGCTAGATCTGCTTTACACATCATTGGAAAAAAAAGGAATATCCACTAGGGAAATTTTTTGTTGACCTAAGAAAAAGCTTTTGACACAGTAGACCACGACATCCTACTCCACAAACTTGACCATTACGGTATAAAGGCCATGCCCTTGCTTATTTCAAATCTTACCTTACTAATAAAGGTATCAGTATGTCATCATTAAAGATGCAGCATCAACAAAAAATGCCACTTGATACTGGAAATTCTGCAGGGGAAATGTCCTTGGTCCCCTGCTCTTTTCCCCATATACATCAATGACCTTCCAAACGTACCCAACACCTGAAACCCATTCTCTTTGCTGACGACACGACTTATGTCATCTCTCACCCTAATCTTGCCACCCTCAACACCATTGTTAACGAGGAGGGTGATCAAAATACGACTTGGATGACAGCCAATAAACTTAAGCTTAACACTGAAAAACTACTATATTATGTTTGGTAGCAGAGCAGGGGATGCACAAATTAACATTAAGATCGACAACACTCTAATTACCAGACATAATGAGGGGAAATTCCTAGCCTATACCTTGACAACAATCTGAAATTTTTAGCACCCATATCCAACACATAACCAAAAAGTACCAAAACGGTTGGGGTCCTCTCCAAGATCGATGCACAGCCACAAAATGCCCTTTTCCCCACTATACCCCTCCTTATTTATCCATACCTCACCTATGTTTTTTTGTGCTTGGGGGTCAACTGCAGCAACCCCCAAAACCAAAAAAACCCAACAAAAAGCTGCAGAAAGAAAAATCACTAAACCCCACCCGGGCAAAAAAAACACCCCCCCACTTTTCTAATCAATTTTCCCCCTGTTCTACACCCACTTACTACGTGCAATCTATATCTACAGGCCCTTTAAAACTCCATATCAACCTTGACCAAAAAAAACTTTCTTGATAGTTGTGACAGAACCCACGGGCATAAACCAACCAAACTTTCATGACATTCCCCGTGTCCGACAAAACCTTTTAAAAAAATTTAAATTATGTCAAAGGCCCTAAAATCGGAACACTCTACCAAAAATTCAAAAACAGCAGACCTTCATCCCCTTTAAAAACTACCTTTAAAAACCATCTTATCCCCTGAAACACCCTTTTAAACAAAACTACACGAATACCCTGGTGTTCACACTTACACTCACCACCCATTTGACCTAAACAGAAATATTAATTAATCTAAAAAAAATAATGAATCCTGTGATACTCCAAACGAAACATGTACTTTGCCAAAAAAAAGCATTCACTTTGCTAAACTCAAAAACAAAATTTTTAGTCACTAATCCAACTGTCCTCAAATTTGTAATACCCAAACCTTTGGCCTGAACTATGTATGTGCCAAAAAAAAAACATTCACATTGCTAAACTCAAAAACAATATTTAGTCACTTAGCCATAATAAAAACTTACCTCAAAAATTTGTAATTTTTTTAAAATTAAGAATTAAACTAATCGCCCGAAATGCCCCCCGCCTGCTAGGGTTCATGATACACTCGTAATCAAATTTTTTTTACTACATGTAAACCACACAACAACCAAAATTTTTAAAAATCAGCATTGAAACCTTTTAAAAGGGAAAAACTTTGAATTGAATTTAAAGGGGGGAGGCCAAAATACCCCCCTCACTTTGGGACCAATTTCCCCGGCCTAGCCAATTCCCTGCCCTTGATGGGTCGTAGGGGGAAGCAGGCCTTCTGGGCTTTATCCCAGCCCCAAGAGGGTAAATAAATAAGATAAGATTTCGTTTGGATTTTTAACCCCGAGGGTTTTTCCACCGGGCCCCGGCCCCAGCCCCCGGGGGCCCGGGAAAAACAGTATTGTGAGCTGGAACTCGGCTCAGGGGACCTACCTTGCCCCAGAAGGGGTGGGGATGGGTCGATTGATAGGTTTTTAATCTTATATCTATAAAAATCCTTTTTTTTTTTTTTTTCAATCAGAATCTATTTTTTTTTTATTTTTTTTTCATATTTTATTTAAAACAGGACATTACAGAAATAATAATTAAAAAATCATGAAATAACGTATAAAGTGACACTACCATGCTATGTGAACAGAAAACACCACACCACAAATATTGTCCCCTTTGCTTTCGGGCCGAAGGGTCACTGCGCAGACGCCCTCAGTTCCTGTCTGCGGTGGTGTGAGTGGGGCTGTTTGCCTCTGCTGCAAAACCCGGGGAACTACCCTTAGCATTCCGTCAAGACCAGGTCAACACGTTTGGGATGAGCTTTTCCCGGGGCAATATCGCCCGTTTCAGTGCAATTTTTACTACCCAAGATCATTAGAGAGACATATGGCATTCAGGATGGAGAGTTATATGGGGTAGATTTAAATGGAGCTCACAGAATTTTTGTGAAATTGCTCACAACAACAGTCTATGAATTGTTGGTCAATCGTTTTCAGACGTAAATCTGATGCCTTACGCCAGCTGTTTGTGTGAGGATGGTTGACTTATCCAGGCATTACACAAGGATCAAGCTTTGTAATGTTCCCTTCAAGGCAGATGAGGCAGATATTAGAAGAGTTTTTGAGAAATATGGGACAGTTCATTTGGCTCAGCACGGTACGTAGGTGACGGGAGCCTATGCGGGTCTACCGGAAGGTGCTTTTAACCTAAAAATGACAATGCGACACCCCATATCGTCCTACGTGTACCTACAGGAATTCAGGACAGAGGTCCATGGTTTCATACACCGGGCAAAGACATACATGCTGCTTATGTGGGGAATATGATCACATAGCAGTGGCGTGTGGGAAGTGGCAACGGGCGCCTGGCCCAGAGGTGGAGGTATCTGCTCCTGTAACGGAAGAAGCAGGTGGAGAACAAGGACGTGAGTGAGGGCGTGGTTGTCTATGGAGCGAGATAGTGGATGAGGTGCATATGACTGGGGGAGAGGGTGAGGCCCTCGACCAGTTAACTGGCCCAGAGACTCTTCCAGTGGCATGTGATAAGCAGAAAGTACAGGAGGAAGTGTTGGAAATTGAGGAGGAATTGGCTGAGGTGTTGAAGTCTTTGTCACCGCCTGAGGAGGCGGTTGCACCTGAGCGGGTAGTAGATGACGAGTTGATGGATGCGGTACATCAATGACAGGAGAACCACACGCACAAAGGGATTGATAGCGAGGCAGAGGTATCACCGGGATCAATGAACCAAAGTACAGTGGCAGTAGAGGTCCATTATGAGGCATTCCCAGACCAAGCTATAGAGGATGTGGTCATCACGAGGAAGAGGGCTGCGGCATCAGATTCAGATGATGTCCTAACACCAGCGCAGCGGCCTAGGAAGCAGATTTGGGCGGAAGGTGAAGGTAGTGGTGGCCACGACAGGAGAAACTGAAAGAAGGAGGGAGAGAGGGAAGTGTGAAGGTGACAAGTGGAACTACAAGCTCTGGTGCCCCTGGGAAGAGTGGAGAGAGGAGGCAGGGGTAGAAACTTTAAAAGGCCTAAGGTGTATGACAGTAAACATTAACGGTTTGTGCAATCGTGTAAAGAGAGAATGATTTAGAACGTTTCTGAATAAATCTAGAGTGGGTGTTGTGTTCCTTCAGGGGCATAATTTTAAGTAGGGTAGGGTGTTGGAGGTGGCAGGGCTTCAGGTTGTAACCATGCCATCTGCCCATTTAAAAGGAGGTGTGGATTTATTAATTAGGGACGTGAACCCGTTTGTTTTGCAGAGAAGTGAGGGGGAAGAGGGGAGGGTGCTGTGCATGGATGGTTGCGGATGAGCAAGCGTGTGTCCTTTGTAAGCCTGTATTTGCCTGCAGAGAATAACATACAGGTGAAACAGGAGTTTGTGTGTGAAGACCTTGTGTTTTTCTTACATGCATTATCGGAGGTGGCACTAGTAGGAGGAGACTGGAATTGTGTTATTAGGAGGGCCGATGTGGAACCGAAAGGGGCAGGTAATGTGTCTGTGACCCTAAGAGATTTAATGAGGGATATTCGATTATGGGACACGTTTGAGGGGGTGTGGGAGACAGAGCATACGTTTGTTATGAGAGGGTATGCAGCGAGGTTAGACAGAGTGTATCTTTCTCAAGGGGTTGTAGTACAATCTTTCAAAACTGTTGAGGTAGCATTGTTGGATCATAGAGCAGTGGTGGTGGAGGTAGGGTGGGAGGCGCTTGCGGAAGTATACAGCAGTTACTGGAAATTGAACATAAGTGTGTTGAGTGATGAGGAGGGGTTAGAGGGATTTTCAGTCCTATGAAAGGAGCTTAGTGAGGACACACAGGGGGTAGAAAATGCCGTGAAATGGTGGGATTGTGTCGCTAAGGAAAGGATTAGGAAATATTACGTGAGGGAGGGTAAACGTATAAATAACTTAAAATTTGGACATTCAAACTATTTAGAGTACAGATTAAGGGGTTGTTATGGGCAGGGGGCTGTAAGTGGCAACTATCCTATTGACGAAATTGTCTAAGTTAAGGGGAGACTGAGGGAGTTACAACATGAGAGGTTTCAAGCAGTAAGGGTGCAGGCAGGGGTAGAGGAGGTGCTATGGGGTGACAAGCCATTGGTGTGTGTGTGTTGCGACATCAAAAGCAAAGGCAGCAGGTTACAGCTATCCCAAGGTTAGAGGTACACGAGTCAGTGGGGGGTTATAGGGTAGGTCAGGAGATAAGGGCTACGATAGGAATGTGTGCATAAGCGAATAAATGGTTTGAAGGGTATTGAAAAAGTGGAGGGGTGAGGGATGTGGCTTTAGAGAAGGTATGTGAATTTGTGATGTGCAATTTAGGGAACAGTGATAGGAAGGCATTAGGAGGGGCAATTATGGTAGAGGAAATAGAGATGACATTAAGGTGAATGAGCAAGGGCAAAGCACCGGGAATGGATGGTCTCCCAGCTGAATTTCATCTACAACATTGGAGTTTGATAAGGGGTTGCATGGTCAGGGTATTAAATCAGATGAAGGAGAAGGGTGAGATGGGAAAGAAGCAAGCAACAGCAGCTGTAGTGTTGGTCCCCAAGGGTAAGGGGCAGCACACCCTCAAGGAGTACTGTGCCATATTGCTACTATGTGCAGATTATAAGGTGTTTGCTAAAGTCTTGGTTTAAATGTGTTGTAGGGAGAGTGGTTTCGGAAATGCAGTTTGGGTTGCCTGGAAGGTCAATGATTGAAGGTCAAGGGATACTGAGAAATTTTGTGAAGTCAAAAGGGGGGAGAGGTGGGACGGTGTTGTTGGCTTTAGACTGGCAGGGGGCCTATGACAGAGTGGAAAGGGGAACATTGGGGGCTATACTCAGGAGGCAGGGTTATGGGGAAGAAATAGTTAATTGGGTAAACACATTGTACAAAGGAGCTAAGATGCGGGTACAGATAAATGGATGCTTGGGGGAGGAGATTGCAATGGGTAGGGGACTTACGCAGAGGTGTCCCATGTCACAAAAATTGTTTGTGTGCATTCGGGACCCCATCCATAGAATGGTTGAATGTAGTGTATGCAATATGAGTGGGGGGGGTGGAGGTAGGGAAAGTATGGCCTGGATTAATAGGATATGTAGATGATACAACCATCCTGGTTTGGGAAGGGATGTCGCTGGGGGTTTCGAACGATGTGCAATTGTTTGGATGTGCAACAGGAATGCAGGTAAATAATGAGAAGTCAATGGTCATGGGGTTGAGAGATTGGGTAGGGGGGAGGGAGATGTAACATTGTGAGGAAACAGGCAGTGTCTGTTTCCTCACAACGTGAGGCACATGAGGAAAACTCGAATCGGTTGTTGGAAAGGATCCTGGGGCGTCTGGGTGCATTGAGACCTCATCATCTGACCCTCGTGCAAAGAGTGGTTGTCATAAATGAATTATTGTATAGGAAGGTGCAGCATGTAGTGGCCGTGTTCCCAATAACAGGGATGGTGATTGTGAGGATTCTGAGACAGGTGTTTAAATTCTTGTTGGGTTCAAGTTGCAATTGGTTAAGGAAAGAGGTTGTAATGTTACCTGTGCGTCTGGGTGGTTTGGGGTTGATGGACTTGAGAAGAAGGGCTAAGTGTGTGTTTATTTAATTGGAGGTTTTGCCCAAGGGAGTTAGGGGGCGGCAGCTGAAAAAAGTACATGATAGGTTGGGAAAGTTGTATGGTGGAGTGGAGTTGAGAGAATTTGAAATCGTCTTGTGGGCTTTGATGCTGGTTAGAGAACCGAGGAAAATTCGAGTAGGGGTTTTGTGTAGGTTCCTTGCAGGAAGGATCGTTGCCCCAGTAGAGGGGTTGTTCCCCATGTACACATGGGGGAGTATTTGGTATAGGTTTAGCAAGCTGAAGGTAAATCGTAGGGTGCATGAGCTAACGTATCGTTTTCTGCATGGCATCCTACCATCGGAAGAGGTACTAAGAACCAGAAGGGTAGTAGTGGGCGGGAGATGTGGAATCTGTGGTGTGGATGAGATGGCATTCCATGTAGTATATTTTTGTGAGGGGTTGGAGGGTGTCAGGTGTTGGTTAAGTAGGGTGGTACAGAGGGTGGGAGGCCGTTGGGAGTCGGTTCTGCGTGCATTAAGCCTAGATGTGGGAGGGTTAGACGTGGGTGTCATAAGAGCTTTTGATTATATCATGGTGGATTATATTTATATATCGTGGGGGATGAGGGCTGAGAGAGGTTTGTGAGGTACGGCGGCGGGTACTTGTGGTAATGTTTTATTATATGATGTGTTGTAACAAGGAACTGTATGGGAGGAGGTGGGCACAGGATTTTTCGGAAGGATTTAGAACGCTAACGTTAGGGATTCTCGTGAATCTGTGAACTGGGAAGAGTGAGTAAAGGGAACGGGTTTTGGGGATTACATATGTAGAGAGGGAAGTCAGGGGGTCACAGCGAGGTCGCCTCCTGGGGGGTGTGTGAGTGACGTGAATGTGTGTATAGGTGTAGCGGTGTATCATAGGTGCATGTAGCATCAACCTTGTGTTGTCATGCCACGTGGAGGTTGAGGGCTTGTCATGGCCATCTTAATATACCAAGTGTGATTGGTGTTATGAATGTAGGTGTAAGACCTTGCAGGAGTATTTGGGTTTATGTCCACTGTGCATATACAGCCTTGTGGACATGTTTCATGTGCAATATATTTATCATGCTTTGAGATGTTAATTTGTTGTTATTTATGAAGTGAGTTATGGCAGTTTATGTTAGGATATACTTCTATATTTATCTGACAAAGAGAGTTTGTATTAATTGTACTGCATTTTATTTTTGCATTATATAATGTGCTCATCCTGAAGATGGGTGAGGAATGCTTATGACTTTTATTATTTTGTAATGACTAGTTAGGGTTTGTAGTGAGGCACATATGTATGTCTTAGAGAATTTCCTGTATCAGGGGTTGGTTGGGGTAGAGTATGTACTTGTTTTAATGATTAGGATGTGGGTCATTTCGTTTACTGACTAATGTGAAGGTTGTGATTAATTGATATATATTTTATCGTGAATATTCTTTCTATTGAATTGAACCTTCGTCATATGTCACAGTAATATTATGTAAACTACATGTACCTGAAAGGCTTGGATTCAATTGATGTTTATATAATTCATTATTTGACCCTGTTACAGAGGTCACCTGTAAGTTATGTCCTTGTTAGGTTTCATGTAAATAGGGTTCAGATTACCCATTCTTCTTAATGTTACGTCTGTGTGTATATGTGCGAGTGTATATGTGCAACCTCTTTGTGTCAGTTAATTTTGTGTCTTTTTTATTTTGTCAGTGTACGTTCTGCAGGATTGAGATCCACAATGTATTCATTTTAAATTTTATTTAAGAAGTTTCACGTTAAGCTGTATTGTTTTTTAAATAAAATACAAAAAAAACCCTAACGTAAGTTCTCAGTATACCACTGGAAAATCCCTTTCCCACCTCCACCCATAAATATCCCTGTTTCAACACCTTTTATAAAATGTAACTGCTAATACCCGCCGCTACACCTCGCTAACCCCTTTCCCCACATTTCTCACGATATGTATATATAATCTATATAATCTACCATAATGTACCCCACAGCCCTAATGATACTCTCATCCATACCCCCCACGTCAAGACTTAATGCCTGCAGAATAGAAATGCCTTTACCCCCTATCCTATGCAGCACCCAGCTCAACCAACCCCTAACGCTCCCCATCCCCTCACAAAAATACACCACGTGGAATGCCGAATCCTCCCCTCCACATATTCCACAGACCCCCCTCAACCACTCTATCCCATAAAACCACACCTAAGGGTAAAATCCCAAGCAAAAAACGATACATCACTTCACGCCCATGGGGTTGTAATCTCAACCTACTGAACCTACCCCATGTACTTCCCCAGTCATGCATGGGAAAAAATCCCTTCCACTGGTGCCACTACCCTCCCCACTAACATCTTACACAGCCTACCTATTTTCACCTTCCCCAGATCCCGAACCAACACTAGAGACCTCAAAACAGTTTCACACTCACACAACTCTACCCCTGTATACATATGCTTCAATCTACTGTGTATCTTGACCAAACTCCCACCCACACCTTCACCTCACCACCTCCCTCTTAATGAAGATATTTTTTTACCCTCGC
>NC_069480.1:17263310-17296925 GCF_026875155.1 Cherax quadricarinatus
ATCGGATTCACGTGGTGTATTTTGTGAGGGGATGGGGAGCGTTAGGGGTTGGTTGAGCTGGGTGCTGCATAGGATAGGGGGTAAAGGCATTTCTATTCTGCAGGCATTAAGTCTTGACGTGGGGGGTATGGATGAAGTATCATTAGGGCTGTGGGGTACATTATGGTAGATTATATAGATTATATATAACATATCGTGAGAAAATGTGGGGAAAGGGGTTAGCGAGGTTGTAGCGGCGGGTATTAGCAGTTACATTTTATAAAAGGTTTTTGAAAAAAGGGATATTTATGGGTGGAGGTGGGAAAGGGATTTTCCAGTGGTATACTGAGAACTTACGTTAGGGTTTTTTTTATATTTTATTTAAAAAACAATACAGCTTAACGTGAAACTTCTTAAATAAAATTTAAAATGAATACATTGTGGATCTCAATCCTGCAGAACGTACACTGACAAAATAAAAAAGACACAAAATTAACTGACACAAAGAGGTTGCACATATACACTCGCAAATATTGCTATATAACGGACGTAACATTAAGAAGAATGGGTAATCTGAACCCTATTTACATGAAACCTAACAAGGACATAACTTACAGGTGACCTCTGTAACAGGGTCAAATAATGAATTATATAAACATCAATTGAATCCAAGCCTTTCAGGTACATGTAGTTTACATAATATTACTGTGACATATGACGAAGGTTCAATTCAATAGAAAGAATATTCACGATAAAATATATATCAATTAATCACAACCTTCACATTAGTCAGTAAACGAAATGACCCACATCCTAATCATTAAAACAAGTACATACTCTACCCCAACCAACCCCTGATACAGGAAATTCTCTGAGACATACATATGTGCCTCACTACAAACCCTAACTAGTCATTACAAAATAATAAAAGTCATAAGCATTCCTCACCCATCTTCAGGATGAGCACATTATATAATGCAAAAATAAATGCAGTACAATTAATACAAACTCTGTTTGTCAGATAAATATAGGAGTATATCCTAACATAAACTGCCATAACTCACTTCATAAATAACAACAAATTAACATCTCAAAGCATGATAAATATATTGCACATGAAACATGTCCACAAGGCTGTATATGCACAGTGGACATAAACCAAATACTCCTGCAAGGTCTTACACCTACATTCATAACACCAATCACACTTGGTATATTAAGATGACCATGACAAGCCCTCAACCTCCACGTGGCATGACAACCACAAGGTTGATGCTACATGCACCTATGATACACCGCTACACCTATACACACATTCACGTCACTCACACACCCCCCAGGAGGCGACCTCGCTGTGACCCCCTGACTTCCCTCTCTACATATGTAATCCCCAAAACCCGTTCCCTTTACTCACTCTTCCCAGTTCACAGATTCACGAGAATCCCTAACGTTAGCGTTCTAAATCCTTCCGAAAAATCCTGTGCCCACCTCCTCCCATACAGTTCCTTGTTACAACACATCATATAATAAAACATTACCACAAGTACCCGCCGCCGTACCTCACAAACCTCTCTCAGCCCTCATCCCCACGATATATAAATATAATCCACCATGATATAATCAAAAGCTCTTATGACACCCACGTCTAACCTCCCACATCTAGGCTTAATGCACGCAGAACCGACTCCCAACGGCCTCCACCCTCTGTACCACCCTACTTAACCAACACCTGACACCCTCCAACCCCTCACAAAAATATACTACATGGAATGCCATCTCATCCACACCACAGATTCCACACCTCCCGCCCACTACTACCCTTCTGGTTCTTAGTACCTCTTCCGATGGTAGGATGCCATGCAGAAAACGATACGTTAGCTCATGCACCCTACGATTTACCTTCAGCTTGCTAAACCTATACCAAATACTCCCCCATGTGTACATGGGGAACAACCCCTCTACTGGGGCAACGATCCTTCCTGCAAGGGAACCTACACAAAACCCCTACTCGAATTTTCCTCGGTTCTCTAACCAGCATCAAAGCCCACAAGACGATTTCAAATTCTCTCAACTCCACTCCACCATACAACTTTCCCAACCTATCATGTACTTTTTTCAGCTGCCGCCCCCTAACTCCCTTGGGCAAAACCTCCAATTAAATAAACACACACTTAGCCCTTCTTCTCAAGTCCATCAACCCCAAACCACCCAGACGCACAGGTAACATTACAACCTCTTTCCTTAACCAATTGCAACTTGAACCCAACAAGAATTTAAACACCTGTCTCAGAATCCTCACAATCACCATCCCTGTTATTGGGAACATGGCCACTACATGCTGCACCTTCCTATACAATAAACATTTATGACAACCACTCTTTGCACGAGGGTCAGATGATGAGGTCTCAATGCACCCAGACGCCCCAGGATCCTTTCCAACAACCGATTCGAGTTTTCCTCATGTGCCTCACGTTGTGAGGAAACAGACACTGCCTGTTTCCTCACAATGTTACATCTCCCTCCCCCCTACCCAATCTCTCAACCCCATGACCATTGACTTCTATTATTTACCTGCATTCCTGTTGCACATCCAAACAATTGCACATCATTCGAAACCCCCAGCGACATCCCTTCCCAAACCAGGATGGTTGTATCATCTACATATCCTATTAATCCAGGCCATACTTTCCCTACCTCCACCCCACCCCCACTCATATTGCATACACTACATTCAACCATTCTATGGATGGGGTCCCGAATGCACACAAACAATTTTTGTGACATGGGACACCCCCTGCGTAAGTCCCCTACCCATTGCAATCTCCTCCCCAAGCATCCATTTATCTGTACCCGCATCTTAGCTCCTTTGTACAATGTGTTTACCCAATTAACTATTTCTTCCCCATAACCCTGCCTCCTGAGTATAGCCCCCAATGTTCCCTTTCCACTCTGTCATAGGCCCCCTGCCAGTCTAAAGCCAACAACACCGTCCCACCTCTCCCCCCTTTTGACTTCACAAAATTTTCAGTATCCCTTGACCTTCAATCATGACCTTCCAGGCAACCCAAACTGCATTTCCGAAACCACTCTCCCTACAACACATTTAAACCAAGACTTTAGCAAACACCTTATAATCTGCACATAGTAGCAATATGGCACAGTACTTCCTTGAGGGTGTGCTGCCCCTTACCCTTGGGGACCAACACTACAGCTGCTGTTGCTTGCTTCTTTCCCATCTCACCCTTCTCCTTCATCTGATTTAATACCCTGACCATGCAACCCCTTATCAACTCCCAATGTTGTAGATGAAATTCAGCTGGGAGACCATCCATTCCCGGTGCTTTGCCCTTGCTCATTCACCTTAATGTCATCTCTATTTCCTCTACCATAATTGCCCCTCCTAATGCCTTCCTATCACTGTTCCCTAAATTGCACATCACAAATTCACATACCTTCTCTAAAGCCACATCCCTCACCCCTCCACTTTTTCAATACCCTTCAAACCATTTATTCGCTTAGGCACACATTCCTATCGTAGCCCTTATCTCCTGACCTACCCTATAACCCCCCACGACTCGTGTACCTCTAACCTTGGGATAGCTGTAACCTGCTGCCTTTGCTTTTGATGTCGCAACACACACACACACCAATGGCTTGTCACCCCATAGCACCTCCTCTACCCCTGCCTGCACCCTTACTGCTTGAAACCTCTCATGTTGTAACTCCTCAGTCTCCCCTTAACTTAGACAATTTCGTCAATAGGATAGTTGCCACTTACAGCCCCCTGCCCATAACAACCCCTTAATCTGTACTCTAAATAGTTTGAATGTCCAAATTTTAAGTTATTTATACGTTTACCCTCCCTCACGTAATATTTCCTAATCCTTTCCTTAGCGACACAATCCCACCATTTCACGGCATTTTCTACCCCCTGTGTGGCCCCTCACTAAGCTCCTTTTTTGGGCCCTGAAAACCCCTTAACCCTCCTCAAAAATCAACCACACTTAGGTTCAATTTTCCAGAAAATGCGGGTTTTACTTCCGCAAGCCCCTTTCCCCCCCTACCTCCCACCACTTCTCTAGGGACCCAAACAATGCAAACCTCAACAGTTTTGAAGAATTTACTAAACCCTTGGAAAAGTTTAACATTTCTTTTAAAACCTCGCGGGCCATCCCCTCTCATAAAAAAAACGTTGCTCGGGTCCCCACACCCCTCAAACGGGCCCCAATAATCGAAAACCCCTCATTAAATCTCTTAGGGTCAAAAGACACTTTTACCTGCCCCTTTGGGTTCCCCACATCGGCCCCCCTTTAAATAACAAAATTTCCCAGTCCCCCTCCTCCCTTTTGCCACCTCCGATTCTGTAAGAAAAAAAAAAGGTCTTCACAACAAACCCCTGTTTCACCTGTATTTTATTCTCTGCGGGCCCCAAAAAGGCTTACAAAGGACACACGCTTGCTCTTTCCCCCAAACCCACCCAAATGCACAGAAACCCTCCCCTTTTCCCCCCTCACTTCTCTGCAAAAAAAAACGGGTTCACGTCCCAATTAATTAAAAACCCCACCTCCTTTTAAATGGGCAGATGGGCCTTTGGTTTCAACCTGAAGCCCGGCCCCTCAACACCCCACCCTACTTAAAAAATTTTTGCTCCTGAAGGGAAAACAACATCCACTCTAGATTTATTCAGAAAAAGTTCTTTAAATTTATTCCTCTTTTCAAAGATTGCACAAAAAACCCTTAATGGTTTTCTGTATACACCTTAGGCCCTTTTTAAAGGGGGCTACCCCGCCTCCCCTCTTCCCCCTCTTCCAGGGGCACCGAGCTTGTAGTTCCACTTGCACCCTTTTCCCCTTCCCTCTCTCCCTCCCCTTTTTTAGTTTTTCCTTTTCCCTGGCCACCATAACCCTTTACCCCCCCCGCCCAAATTGTTCCTAGGCCGTGCGCTGGTGTTGGACCTCATCTGGGAATCTGATGCCGCAAACCCCCTTTCCCCGTGATGAAACCAAAAACCCCTTTTGGGCCTTTTGGGCCCGGGAATGCCTCATAAAAGGGGCCTTACTGCCCCTGGGACTTTTGGGTTTTTGATCCCCGGTTTATACCCCTGCTCGCCCATCAATTTTTTGGCGTGGGGTTCTCCTGTCATGATTTTCCGCAAACCATCAACCGTCATCTACTACCCCTCAGGTGCAACCCCCCCTAGGGGTGACAAAGGGCTTTAAAAACCTCAGCCCCCTTTCCCCCTCAATTTCCAAAAACTTCCTCCCGTACTTTCTTTCTTATCACCTGCCATGGAAGTCCTTTTGGGCCGTTAACTGGTCGAGGGCCCCCCCCCTCCCCCCAGTCATATGCACCTCATCCCCTATCTCGCTCCAAGACAACCACGCCCTCCCCTTTTACGTCCTTGTTCTCCCCCTGCTTTCTTCCGTTACAAAGGCCCCCCCGAAAACCTCCACCTCTGGGCCAAAGGGGCCCGTTGCCCCTTCCCCCACGCCATGGTAGGGATCATATTCCCCACATAAGAGCATGTAGGTTTTTTGCCCCGGTTTTATGAAACCATGACCCCTGTCCTGAATTCCTGTAGGTCACGTAGGACGATATGGGGTGTCGCATTGTCATTTTTAGGTTAAAAGCACCTTCCGGTAGACCCGCATAGGCTCCGTCACCTACGTACCGTGCTGGGGCCAAATGAACTGTCCCATATTTCTCAAAAACTCTTCTAAATCTGCCTCATCTGCCTTGAAGGGAACATTACAAAGCTTGACCCTTGTGTAATGCCTGGATAAGTAAAAACCATCCTCACACAAACAGCTGGCGTAGCATCAAGATTTACGTTCTGAAAACGATTGACCAACAATTCATAGACTGTTGTTGTGAGCAATTTCACAAAAATTCTGTGAGCTCCATTTAAATCTACCCCATATAACTCTCCATCCTGAATGCCATATGTCTCTCTAATGATCTTGGGTAGTAATAATTGCACGAAACAGGCGATATTGCCCCTCGGAGAAGCTCAATGCCAACAGTGTTGATCCTGCGTCTATGACTGAATGCTAATGGTAGTTCTCCTGGTTTGACAGCAGAGGCGCAACAGCACCATCTCACACCACCGCAGACAGGCAACTGAGGAGCGTCTGCGCAGTAGATCCTCTCGGCCCGAAAGCAAAGAGGACAATAGTTGTGAGTGTGGTGTGTTCTGCTTCACAATAGCATGGTAGTGTCACTATTATACGTTATTTCATGAGTTTTTAATTATTATTTCATGTAATGTCCTGTTTTAAATAAAATATGAAAGAAAAATAAAATAAAATAGATTCTGATAGAAATTAAAAAAAAAAAGGATTTTTATAAGATATAAGATTACAACCTATCACATCGACCCCATGCCCAGCCCTTCTAGGGCAAGGTAGGTGCCTGAGCCAGAGCTTCCAGCTCACAATACTGTCATTTCCAGGCCCGGTGGCCTGGTGGCCCGGTGGCCCGGTGGCTAACCCTCCGGGGTTAAAAATCCGAACGAAATCTTATCTTATCTTATCTTACCCCTCTTGGGGCTGGGATGACAGACCAGAGAGGCCTAGCTTCTCCCTACGAGCCCATCAAGGGCAGGGAATGTGGCTAGGCCTGGGGACAATTGGTCCCAAAGATGAGGGGGGGTACTTGGCCTCCTCCCATTCAATTCAATTCAAAGTTTATTCTCTATAAGGATTACAATGCTGAGTTTACAGAATTTGGTTGTTGTGTGGTTTACATGTAGTAAAATAATGATTACAGAGTGTATCACTAGAACACCTAGCATGGCTAGGCATTTCGGGCAGACTTAGTTTAATTCTTAATTTTAAAATATTACAAATTATGAGGTAAGTTGGTATTATGGCTAAGTGACTAAATATTAGTTTGTGAGTTTAGCAATGTGAATGTTTTTGTTTTGGCACAGTACATAGTTTCAGGTCAAGGTTGGAATATTACAAATTATGAGGACAGTTGGTATTATGTGACTAAATATTAGTTTGTGAGTTTAGCAATGTGAATGCTTTTGTTTTGGCACAGTACATAGTTTCAGTATTGGAGTATCACAGGATTCATTATTTTAAGATTGAGATTAATATTTCTGTTTATGGTCAAATGGGTGAGTGAGTGTAAGTGTGAACCACCAGGTGGTATTCGTGTAGTTAGTTGAAAGGGTGTATCAGGGAGATAAGATGTTTTCTAATGGTAGTTTTGAAGGTGATGAATGTGTCTGCTGTTTTAGAATTTTCAGGTAGAGTGTTCCAGATTTTAGGGCCTTTGACATACATTGAATTTTTGTAAAGGTTTAGTCGGACACGGGGAATGTCATAGAAATGTTTGTGTCTGGTGTTATGCCTGTGGGTTCTGTCACAACTATCAAGAAAGTGTTTTAGGTCAAGGTTGATATTGGAGTTTAAGGTCCTGTAGATATAGATTGCACAGTAGTAAGTGTGGATGTACTGAACAGGGAGTAAGTTTAGATCTATGAAGAGTGGGGGGGTGTGTTGCCAGGGATGGGATTTAGTGATTATTCTTACTGCAGCTTTTTGTTGGGTTATTATTGGCTTTAGGTGTGTTGCTGCAGTTGATCCCCAAGCACAAATAACATAGGTGAGGTATGGATAAATAAGTGAGTGGTATAGTGTGAGAAGGGCATTTTGTGGCTCGTAGCATCGTATCTTGGAGAGGATCCCAACCGTTTTGGATACTTTTTTGGTTATGTGTTGGATATGGGTGCTGAAATTCAGATTGTTGTCAAGGTATAGGCCTAGGAATTTGCCCTCATTATGTCTGGTAATTAGAGTGTTGTCGATCTTAATGTTAATTTGTGCATCTCCTGCTCTGCTACCAAACATAATATAGTAGTTTTGTCAGTGTTAAGCTTAAGTTTATTGGCTGTCATCCAAGTCGATATTTTGATCAGCTCCTCGTTAACAATGGTGTTGAGGGTGGCAAGATTAGGGTGAGAGATGACATAAGTCGTGTCGTCAGCAAAGAGAATGGGTTTCAGGTGTTGGGATACGTTTGGAAGGTCATTGATGTATATGAGGAAGAGCAGGGGACCAAGGACACTTCCCTGCAGAACTCCAGTATCAAGTGGCATTGTTGTTGATGCTGCATCTTTAATGATGACATACTGATACCTATTAGTAAGGTAAGATTTGAAATAAGCAAGGGCATGGCCTCTTATACCGTAATGGTCAAGTTTGTGGAGTAGGATGTCGTGGTCTACTGTGTCAAAAGCTTTTCTTAGGTCAACAAAAAATTCCTAGTGGATATTCCTTATTTTCCAATGATGTGTAAAGCAGATCTAGCATTTTTATGATTGCATCATTAGTGCTTTTATTTTTCCTGAATCCAAATTGGCAGGGGTTGAGTATGTTTTGTGCCGTTATAAATGAATATAGTCTCCTGTGCACGAGTTTCTCAAAGATTTTGGATAGCAATGGTAAGTTTGATATTTGCCTATAGTTGTTTAAGTCTGTATTGGTGTAACCCTTGCCATCTTGAGTAGTTTCGGGAAGGTGCTAGTTTCTAGTGACTTGTTAAAAAGTAATGAAATAGCATGCGAAAGGACATGGGCCACTCGCTTGTACAGTAATGGTAGGACATGAGACAGATTCCCTGAGTTATTTTTAAGTGACTTTATAATCTCAGTGACTTCCATGGGCTCAGTTGGTGCAAGATAGAAGGAATTTGGGAAATTCCCATCTAGGTAGTCCCCTGCATGGGCATTGGTATGTGGGATTTTATTGGTGAGATTAGATCCTATGGTTGAGAAGAAGTCGTTTATCTTGTTAGCTGTGTCAGTGGGATGTAGTGGTGTTTCATTAGGTTTAGTTAGGACAATATTCTTGTTTTTTTTTCAGTTTGTGGGTCCCTAGAATCTGAGAGAGTGTTTTCCAGGTCTTTTTTATATCTCCTCTAGTGTCTGTGAATCTACTGGAGTAGTATAGTTGTTTGGCTTTCTTTATTACTTTGGTGAGAACTGATGAATAGTGTTTAAGAATATCTTTGTGTATTAAGCTCTGTCTATATTGCTTTTCATACTGGTGTTTCTTGTCAATGGATTTCAGAATGGTGCTGGTTAGCCATGGGCAACCAAGCCATTTGTTTGTGATCTGTTTCGTTTTTATAGGACAATGTTTGTTGTATAGTCTAAGTAATTTGTTAAGAAAAATGTCTGTCCAGTCATCAATACCATTGGCCATGGAGAATTATGTAGGCCAGTCAACAGTCTCTAGGTCAGCTGTGAACTTCCTTATCGAGGCCTCATCATGGAGTCTAAATGAGACTTTGTTGTATTCAAGTGGTGGTTTACTAATGTTTGTCAGGAGGAAGGTATGGTAGTGGTCTGTAGTGCTATCTGTGATTATCCCTGATTTAAGGGGGGCTAGTATATTGGTCCATATGTGGTCTATTATGGTTGCACTTGTCTCAGTGAGCCTGGTTGGTTTAGTTATTGTTGGTATGAGAAGTGTGTTGTTTATATTGTTGATGAAATCAGTTACAGGCTGATCATCTAGTATGCCAAGGTTGATGTTGAAGTCTCCAGCTAAGAGAAGGTGGTGCTTATTCATTTGTCTGTTTGTTATTAGTGACTTTAATTTCTCACTGAAATTTGGGATGTTTGTGTGAGGTATCCGGTAAATGGCACCGATTGTTAAGATAAGATAAGATTTCGTTCGGATTTTTAACCCCGGAGGGTTAGCCACCCAGGATAACCCAAGAAAGTCAGTGCGTCATCGAGGACTGTCTAACTTATTTCCATTGGGGTCCTTAATCTTGTCCCCCAGGATGCGACCCACACCAGTCGACTAACACCCAGGTACCTATTTGCTGCTAGGTGAACAGGACAACAGGTGTAAGGAAACGTGTCGAAATGTTTCCACCCGCCGGGAATCGAACCCGGGCCCTTCGTGTGTGAAGCGGGAGCTTTAGCCACCAGGCCACCGGTGTCTTAAGGTTTTTTACAGTAAAATTAGCAAAAATGTATTCCCCATATTCATCACTAAAGCAAGTGGTGCTAATACAAGATAATTGGTTAGAGTAATAGATTGCAATACCACCCCCAACTTGGTATGGTCTGCAGTTGTGAATTGCAGTGTATCCTGGTAGAGGGTAGATATCTGTTGTGTCCTGCTTAAGCCAGGTCTCAGTAAGAATAATGCAGGAGAAGGGTGTCTTTAGTGATTCAAGGAATGCCAGGAGGTAATCATAGTGTTTGCTTAAGGACCTGATGTTGTAGTTAAGTACTGATAGACTTTTAGCATTGTTTAGGATAGTGGTGGCTTGTGATGCTGTGTAATAAAGGCAGTTACTTTCCAATAGGTTTTGATTGGGTGTCAGATTATGGAGGTTTAGATCAGGGTCAACGTGATCAATCATCTTCTAGGTTTAAATTATGGTTATTTATATCCTGAGTTGTGTGTTGAGTTCTAGTACTGATATCTGTAATGGTAGGAAGTTTGGACAAGTATATAGCTAGAGTATTTTGGTCATATAGAGTATAGTCACTACTACACATAATGAAGTTGATGTTGTCTATGTGTTGTGCTGGAATGAACTAAAGTACAACTAGGTATAAACTGGTAATATAAAAATACAAATTAAAAATAGAACAAGACTCTCACTTATAATTGCACTAAGATCTAATATAATGACTTTTGTGGAGTCTATGTTTTGAGCTAGAATGAGCTATAGTACAACTAGGTTTAATCTAATAATACAACCTGGAGTTTACCTGGAGAGAGTTCCGGGGGTCAGCGCCCCCCCGGCCCAGTCTGTGACCAGGCCTCCTGGTGGATCAGAGCCTGATCAACCAGGCTGTTGCTGCTGGCTGCACGCAAACCAACGTACGAGCCACAGCCCGGCTGATCAGGAACCGACTTTAGGTGCTTGTCCAGTGCCAGCTTGAAGACTGCCAGGGGTCTGTTGGTAATCCCCCTTATGTATTGCTGGGAGGCAGTTGAACAGTCTCGGGCCCCTGACACTTATTGTATGGTCTCTTAACGTTCTAGTGACACCCCTGCTTTTCATTGGGGGGATGGTGCATCGTCTGCCAAGGAATGACTGGATTTGGTGTACGATTTCTGCCATTTCCTGCCAGTTTTTTTTTCCTTCCTGGCACTAAAAAACCTCTCCCTCTTGAGTGGCTGTGGCTACCCAGGTTTTCCCATGGCCTGGATGTTTTGTATCTTTTTGTCCCCTTTAGATGGTGTGCCTGGCAATTTAAGTTACAGCACAGTCTTTCCTGTACTGAAGAGGTACACATTTCAGGGTGAAAAAGCTTACAGGAAGGGAGTTTGCATTTTCCTGTTGTCATATGGGCATGGCATTTTCTAGGGTGGTCATAGTTGCAAGTCCCGTCTGTTTTTCCAGATTTCCCATGTCTGCAGATACCAAGTGCATAGTATGTGCACAGGCTTGGTTTCCGTTTTGCCTTGGGTTTTCTGTGACTGTAAATTTCCCTGTTGGTGCATGTTTCCATGTCTTATTCCTATCCTCCCCAGCACCAACAATGGAGCTCCCACCAGTTGTTTTTGGTAATATATCCTCACTATTGCTAGTGGAGTCCTCTTGTTTGCTATTTCCTGTGGTATTTCTAGTTTGCAATATTGGTTTTATCTTATCTTTGACTACACTTGTTTCCCCACTACGGCTCCTGTCCCCTATGAGGTCATTTATATGTATTCCTTCCTGCGTATAATTCCCGACTACCTGGACAAAATCTCCAGCTTCACCATTACTGTCTCCCAGGACAGCACCTCCAGCTCACCATTACTGTCTCCCAGGACAGCACTCCAGCTTCACCATTACTGTCTACCAGGACAGCACCTCCAGCTTCACCATTACTGTCTCCCAGGACAGCACCTCCAGCTTCACCATTACTGTCTCCCAGGACAGCACTATCAGCCCCCCCATTTACTGACTACCAGGACATCACCTCCAGCCTTACACTTTCTGATTACATGGCCAGTAGTCTGTTGTTGAAAGGTTCCAGGTTGTCTATGAAAGCAGCTTTGATGTTATCCTCTTTTAATACCTTGTGATTTTAGTCCACAGATTTTATCTCATTTGGGCATACCCAAAAACACTTCCCTGTTTTAATACTGCTTGTAGCTAGTTCTTGGATATTGCACAAGGGGCGTGACCCCAAAATTCCACAAAAATAAAATTTATCCATGTGGAAGCCTGTTTGTTTGATTGACTGCAGACTACACACAGCTTCATGATGATTTGAATGGTTGATTTACTGTAATTCTACTAGCAACTTCTTGAATACTCTATTAATAACCTCCTTAAATGAAGCTCTAGCTATTCGTATTTCTATTTCTAACTGTACTTTTATATTGGACAGCTTACCGTGTACGTTCCTGATTTATATTTATTGTTTGTGTTTGATAAGGGTGCCTACAACCCCATCCGTTTACAGTCTGCTTTATTGTCCAACGAATCCGTTTGTAACCAGTCAAGGGTTTGGACCATCAAGGATTCGGACCAGTCGAGGGTTTGGACCAGTCGATCTGATCTGATCAGTGGGTCACTTATTTAAAACATACTAGTCGGTGATTTTGGCTAACACATGAAGGATCTACTGGAAATTATCTACCAGAGGATATGTGATTTGATTGATACAAAAGTATAACTTGCGTGTTGAAGAGCCGGTGATATCTGGCAGCTCCTACAATGACGAACGGTCGAGCCTCCACCCTTGTTTATCAATCGCTGTATCTAGCTTTTCTAGTTTTTTTTTTTTTTTTTTTTTTCGTCTCCACCACAATAAATGCTATATTATCACTATAGTTGACTGGTGGAAATTTTGGAGGAAGGACGCTTTTTCTGTAGTAATAATTGCTTCTCGTTGTGTATATTGCGACCGCTGGTAACTACACGTTATATGAAATTCACAGTAACGTCTCGTATTTCAAGAAAAAGAAACTAATGAAAGTCACTCACTTCACTAAGTACCATTATAATACTGGTTAGTTGCTACTACAACACTGTATTTGCTATTCACTGGTATCACTAGATATATGCGAGGTACATTAGCAGACCAGGAAGATTATATGCGAGGTACATTAGCAGACCAGGAAGATTATATGCGAGGTACATTAGCAGACCAGGAAGATTATATGTGAGGTACACTAGCAGATAGGAAGATGTGAGGTACACTAGCAGGCCAGGAGATTATATGTGAGGTTACACTAGCAGATAGGAAGATGTGAGGTACACTAGCAGGCCAGGAAGATTATATGCGAGTACACTAGCAGACCAGGAAGATTATATGCGAGTACACTAGCAGGCCAGGAAGATTATATGTGAGGTACACTAGCAGGCCAGGAAGATTAATAAAACAGCTGACCACTGTGGTAAGATTCTGGCACCTGCCTCTATAGGCTTATCACTTCATTTACAAATTCACCTGTTTTCAAATGAGACTTTAGCCTTTATTATCTATATACTAGGGAGCCACTGTAGTATACACTATATATACACAATGTTATCAGGGAGACTTGTCTTTCCTCTGACAAAGAAAAGTTCTATTATTATTAAATAGCACCAGTCTCTCACTAGTAATTGCACTATGGTCTAATATAATGAATTTGGTATTGACTATGTATTGAGTTAGAATGAGCTATAGTACAACTGGGAGACTTAGGTCTCAGACACTCCCTAGAGAGGGAGCCAAGGCCGGGCCACCACTTGGAAAAAAATAATAATAATACAACCTATTAGGTTTCCAAAAATAAGTTTTAAAAAACGTAAAATAATGAAAATCTCTGAAAGCATATTTTATTATAATAATTTTATTTTCTATTTTAACAAATAGTAGTATATTATACAAATACTTTATTTTCTTTAAAGTATTATTACTATTTTTAAAGTATTGCAATTATTTTAAAACTTTTGTTTATGTTTGTTGACTTTTATACGTTTCTGGTAATGTTGTAAAAAATATTTATACCCATATCTAGAATTCACAAAAAAAAATATTGTTGTCCCCCATTAAAATAAATTTTAGTACTGCCTTGTATTTATTGTCTCTATTAAATAATTTGTTCATGATTGTAGCCATGTATAAACGTAAGTAAACCATTCTTACAGGATTGATTACCTTTGTAACTTGTGAGTTCATTACCTTTGTAACTTGTGAGTTCATTACCTTTGTAACTTGTGAGTTCATTACTTTGTAACTTGTGAGTTCATTACCTTTGTAACTTGTGAGGTTCATTACCTTTGTAACTTGTGAGTTCATTACCTTTGTAACTTGTGAGTTCATTACCTTTGTAACTGTGAGTTCATTACCTTTGTAACTTGTGAGTTCATTACCTTTGTAACTTGTGAGTTCATTACTTTGTAACTTGTGAGTTCATTACCTTTGTAACTTGTGAGTTCATTACCTTTGTAACTTGTGAGTTCATTACCTTTGTAACTTGTGAGTTCATTACCTTTGTAACTTGTGAGTTCATTACCTTTGTAACTTGTGAGTTCATTACCTTTGTAACTTGTGAGCTCATTACCTTTGTAACTTGTGAGTTCATTACTTTGTAACTTGTGAGTTCATTACCTTTGTAACTTGTGAGTTCATTACCTTTGTAACTTGTGAGCTCATTACCTTTGTAACTTGTGAGTTCATTACCTTTGTAACTTGTGAGTTCATTACCTTTGTAACTTGTGAGTTCATTACCTTTGTAACTTGTGAGTTCATTACCTTTGTAACTTGTGAGTTCATTACCTTTGTAACTTGTGAGTTCATTACCTTTGTAACTTGTGAGTTCATTACTTTGTAACTTGTGAGTTCATTACCTTTGTAACTTGTGAGTTCATTTACCTTTGTAACTTGTGAGTTCATTACCTTTGTAACTTGTGAGTTCATTACCTTTGTAACTTGTGAGTTCATTACCTTTGTAAACTTGTGAGTTCATTACCTTTGTAACTTGTGAGTTCATTACCTCTGTAACTTGTGAGTTCATTACCTTTGTAACTTGTGAGCTCATTACCTCTGTAACTTGTGAGTTCATTACCTTTGTAACTTGTGAGTTCATTACCTTTGTAACTTGTGAGTTCATTACCTTTGTAACTTGTGAGTTCATTACCTTTGTAACTTGTGAGTTCATTACCTTTGTAACTTGTGAGTTCATTACCTTTGTAACTTGTGAGTTCATTACCTTTGTAACTTGTGAGTTCATTACCTTTGTAACTTGTGAGTTCATTACCTTTGTAACTTGTGAGTTCATTACCTTTGTAACTTGTGAGTTCATTACCTTTGTAACTTGTGAGTTCATTACCTTTGTAACTTGTGAGTTCATTACCTTTGTAACTTGTGAGCTCATTACCTTTGTAACTTGTGAGTTCATTACCTTTGTAACTTGTGAGTTCATTACCTTTGTAAATTGTGAGTTCATTACCTTTGTAACTTGTGAGTTCATTACCTTTGTAACTTGTGAGTTCATTACCTTTGTAACTTATGAGTTCATTACCTTTGTAACTTGTGAGTTCATTACCTTTGTAACTTGTGAGTTCAAATTTCCTTTGTAACTTGTGAGTTCATTACCCTTTTTAACTTGTGAGTTCATTACCTTTGTAACTGTGAGTTCATTACCTTTGTAACTTGTGAGTTCATTACCTTTGTAAATTGTGAGTTCATTACCTTTGTAACTTGTGAGTTCATTACCTTTGTAACTTATGGTTCATTACCTTTTGTAACTTGTGGTTCATTACCTTTGTAACTTGTGAGTTCATTACCTTTGTAACTTGTGAGTTCATTACCTTTGTAACTTGTGAGTTCATTACCTTTGTACCTAGTTCAGCTATCAAAACTCTGGGGCCCGGTCCCTGGACCCATTACGTACCTCTGTAATCTGTAAATATGTACCTTTGTTACTTGTCATGATTGTGACCAGACCTACCTGGAGTTCATTACCTTTGTAATTTGTGAGTTCATTACCTTTGTAAATTGTGAGTTCACAACCTTTGTAAATTGTGAGTTCATTACCTTTGTAAATTGTGAGTTCATTACCTTTGTAAATTGTGAGTTCATTACCCTTTTTAAATTGTGAGTTTTATTACCTTGTAAATTGCTCAGCTATCAAAACTTTGGAGTCCAGTCCCTGGACCAATTATGTACTCGTAATCTTTTGACTACCGCCCACAGGATGGGTATGAGGTGACTACCGCCCACAGGATGGGTATGAGGTGATACCACCCACAGGAATGGATATGAGGTGACTACCGCCCCAGGAAAGGGTATGAGGGACTACCCCCCCACAGATGGGTATGGGGTGATACCGCCCCCAGGAGGATTTGAGGTGACTACCGCCCCCAGGATGGGTTGGGGTGACTACCGCCCACAGGATGGGTATGAAGTGACTACGCCCACAGGAGGGTATGAAGTGATACCGCCCCCAGGATGGGTATGAGGTGGGCTACCGCCCACAGGATGGGTATGAAGTGACTACCGCCCACAGGATGGGTATGAGGTGACTACCGCCCACAGGATGGGTATGAGGTGACTACCGCCCACAGGATGGGTATGGAGTTTACCTGGAGAGAGTTCTGGGGGTCAACGCCCCCGCGGCCCGGGGTGCATAATAAACCCTATTATACTACTTCTATTAAATACCTTCTTGTTGGCCCGGTATTGTCCCGGTCCTGGTGTTTTCCAGATGGTGACCGGTATTGTCCCGGTCCTGGTGTTTTCCAGATGGTGACCCAGTATTGTCCCGGTCCTGGTGTTTTCCAGATGGTGTCCGGTATTGTCCTGGTCCTGGTGTTTTCCAGATGGTGACCCGGTTGTGGAAAATATTTTAATTTTCCGAGCTATAGTGCCTAATAGGTATTTAATGTGTTGTTGTGGGTCAAGAAATATATTTGAAAATGGACTAGAACCAACAGGGAAGCTCAGCGCCTGCGCTGATGGGCAGGGAGAGGCCGAGACGGGGCATAAGGTAGCGGGAGAGTTTTGAATGGAGTTAGAGGCGGGGAAAGCATGGGACCAGGAAATTGGCATTCACGGCGGCCTAAGGATTAATATAGGCCTCACTTCATAATAGGAAGTGTCGTAACTGTTCCTGGTGAAGAGTGAGGGAACGTGATTTATGGGACCGCTGTAATAAGTGGTAAAATGTGTGAATAATGGTAGGACCGGTGGTGACTTGTGCGACGCCATGGAGTGTGTTCAGGGGAAAATACCCGTGATTTAATCATCACTCATCGGTCTCAAATCTTAATAGAGCGACCTCTAACGTGTATACTAGTTATGAGACGTTAAACCATATGGTGGGCTGTGAAATAATCAGTGATAATAACACTAAGTTAAGGAATCGTTGAAGCGATATGAGCTGCCATTCCCAGAGTGTGTGTGCACATGTTTTTCCTCGTTGTTCCTGTCCCGAGGATAGTGAAGTTTTTATGGAGTCACGACTTCTAAACCGGGACAAACCAACGGATACCTCGTCCTGCTGGAATAAGAACCGTGTCGGTGTAGCAGGACATCGAAATGAGATGGTGAATGGAGGAAATAAGGAGCATCAATCACCCAGAGTTAAGTAAACCTTCTAGTTATAGCAGACTGATACTGGCCAGTTAGGTACGTTGTAATTGGATAGATTGTTGGTGATCCAGCTACATCAAGTGACCACCAGAGAAAATCTGATAAGTGTTGGTATTACAGTATACTATTGTTTTCCCTTGATATATACATGTGAAAATTTGTGTGGACTGCCTCCAAGTGAGTCGCCTACCCTGGCAAACTCTGTTGACACCGAGCTCTGAGGTGGGTACCTCAGCCTCACAAGTGGCTTACAGGACAGATTTTCACAAATGATTGATGTTGCAAGAAACTCACCTGCATGCACGTATAAAGGACTAACTTACTTGGTGTTGCAGCATATATCCTGATCTTCAACTTCCCTAAGCTTAGCCTTAGCCCCTCTGGACTTTCCCTCAGAAACCATGTGCAACCGGGAGCCTTAATTCCTGCAATATTCAATCATTATTAGTGTCCTGCCTGCATCTTAGAAATTCCTATATCCAAGAGGGTATGTATCCCCTAGTATAACTATGCAGACATGGACACTAGCTTCCAGACTGCCTTGAGACACTGGTACTTACTGGGCATGCTCTGCCAGCTGCAACACAGGCCCACAGATCGAACTCACTCACAATCTCCCCAGACACTGGCCAGAAATCTACGAGATAAAGTGGAGGTCTTGTCTTACTGTATGGGCCTGACGGAGGTCATCTACGGTACATCGAGGTGCCTCTACCAGATCTCCCCAGGTCTCAAATGTGAAGACACGTGGGGGGGCGCCGTCTGCTGATCACGGCACGTTTTGTCCAGTTGGTGTCTGTCTTAAGAAGAACGAGCTGGTCTCTCTTCCAGACCCTCGTCTCTTCGTTCAAACTAGGGCTGCCAGTTCTCCCTAGCTAACTTATCCTAGTGTTTGCCTACATTATCGGCCTATTACTACCTATGTTAAGGTCTTAGGTCTACATTATTATTATCTACAGTTGCCTTAGTAAACCTAATATTAATATACTAACAGTAAAACTACCTACTCCTTCCCTGAAGAGTAAATCTATAAATTATATAAATGCCTACCAACAATCCATGCCAACTAGAGAGAATGCTGTTTGTTTGGGAGGGTTTAAGGGCCACCCAGCTCAGCCGTTCCAATACGGCCATGTCGGATCGGTCCTGTGGAACTTTAGGGACCAAATAAATTTCCACAATACATGTGTAACCTACTCCCCTCCCCCTTCATTCTGTTAAACTAATATAATCTATACAGTCCACAATTAATTAGTTTCGCCGTACTTGTGGGTGCTATCCACTCCATACTGATCTCGGATAGATATGGGTAAAATTGTGAGGTCGAAGGAGCCACCTGCCAGTGACCAGGGGTGGCTAAGTTTTCTCACATGTCTACACAGGGTGACTACTGTAAAGAATATGGCTGTTGTCTTCCAATGAGATTACTTGTATGAATGTAATGTTGAGGTACATACAGGAATCCCCTCATAAATTTTCTATACCGGTATTGTCCCAGTCCTCGTGTTTTCCAAAATGGTGACCCAGTATTGTCCCGATCCTGGTGTTTTCCAGATGGTGACCAGTATTGTCCCAGTCTGGTGTTTTCCAGATGGTGACCTGGAGTTACCTGGAGTTTACCTGGAGAGAGTTCCGGGGGTCAACGCCCCCGCGGCCCGGTCTGTGACCAGGCCTCCTGGTGGATCAGGCCTGATCAACCAGGCTGTTACTGCTGGCTGCACACAAACCAATGTACGAGCCACATCCCGGCTGATCAGGAACCGACTTTAGGTGCTTGTCCAGTGCCAGCTTGAAGACTGCCTGGGGTCTGTTGGTAATCCCCCTTATGTATGCTGGGATGGTAGTGTCTGAGACCTATGTCTGTCATAGTAGTGTCTGAGACCTATGTCTGTCATGGTAGTGTCTGAGACTATGTCTGTCATAGTAGTGTCTGAGACCTATGTCTGTCATAGTAGTGTCTGAGACCTATGTCTGTCATGGTAGTGTCTGAGACCTATTGTCTGTCTAGTAGTGTCTGAGACCTATGTCTGTCATGGTGTGTCTGAGACTATGTCTGTCATAGTAGTGTCTGAGACCTATGTCTGTCATGGTAGTGTCTGAGACCTATGTCTGTCATAGTAGTGTCTGAGACCCATGTCTGTCATGGTAGTGTCTGAGACCTATGTCTGTCATAGTAGTGTCTAAGACCTATGTCTGTCATGGTAGTGTTTGAGACCTATGTCTGTCATGGTAGTGTCTGAGACCTATGTCTGTCATGGTAGTGTCTGAGACTATGTCTGTCATAGTAGTGTCTGAGACCTATGTCTGTCATGGTAGTGTCTGAGACCTATGTCTGTCATGGTAGTGTCTGAGACCTATGTCTGTCATGGTAGTGTCTGAGACCTATGTCTGTCATAGTAGTGTCTGAGACCCATGTCTGTCATGGTAGTGTCTGAGACCTATGTCTGTCATAGTAGTGTCTAAGACCTATGTCTGTCATGGTAGTGTTTGAGACCTATGTCTGTCATGGTAGTGTCTGAGACTATGTCTGTCATGGTAGTGTCTGAGACCTATGTCTGTCATGGTAGTGTCTGAGACCTATGTCTGTCATGGTAGTGTCTGAGACCTATGTCTGTCATGGTAGTGTCTGAGACCTATGTCTGTCATGGTAGTGTCTGAGACCTATGTCTGTCATGGTAGTGTCTGAGACCTATGTCTACCATGGCAGAAGGTACAAGTACCTCTTTAACCTGGTGAATAAAGCTCTCGCTTCACACAGCGAGGGCCTGGGTTCGATTCCCAGTCAGGTAGAAACATTGGGCGTGTTTCTTTACATCTGTTGTCTATGATCACCCACCAGTAAAATGGGTACATTGGTGTTAGTAGACTGGTGTCGGTCGCATCCTGGGTGTTAGTGGACATGTGTTGGTCGCATCCTGGGTGTTAGTAGACTGTTGTGGGTCACATCCTGGGTGTTAGTAGACTGGTGTTGGTCGCATCCTGGGTGTTAGTGGACATATGTTGGTCGCATCCTGGGTGTTAGTGTACTGGTGTGGGTCGCATCCTAGGTGTTAATAACTGGTGTGTGTCACATCCTGGGTGCTAGCGGACTGGTGTGTGTCACATCCTGGGTGTTAGTGGACTGGTGTGGGTGGCATCCTGGGTGTTAGTGGACTAGTGTGGGTGGCATCCTGGGTGTTAGTGGACTGGTGTGGGTCACATCCTGGGTGTTAGTGGAGTTGTGTGGGTGGCATCCTCGGTGTTAGTGGACTGGTGTGGGTCACATCCTGGGTGTTAGTGGAGTTGTGTGGGTGGCATCCTCGGTGTTAGTGGACTGGTGTGGGTCACATCCTGGGTGTTAGTGGAGTTGTGTGGGTGGCATCCTCGGTGTTAGTGGACTGGTTGTGGGTCACATCCTGGGTGTTAGTGGAGTTGTGTGGGTGGCATCCTCGGTGTTAGTGGACTAGTGTGGGTCACATCCTGGGTGTTAGTGGAGTTGTGTTGGTGGCATCCTCGGTGTTAGTGGACAGGTGTGGGTCACATCCTGGGTGTTAGTGGACTAGTGTGGGTCACATCCTGGAACAAAATTAACCTAATTTGATGGAAATGCTGTGAATAACAAGCGACATTCTATATAGTATATGTCAATGATGTCAGCTATGATCTGAATACTTTGTACATGTATTTGCAGTAAATAAAGATTGTATTATTATTATAAAGTGGGAAGTATTAATTACTATAGTGTGCCATAAAATGAGGAAATTTTGAAAGAAAATGGATTTTCTTTGGTTTAAATACTATTTAGCAATGTCAATAAGTACCTGGATCCTAAATTGATATTGTCAACTCGAGTTGCAAACCCTCGTCGACTTACAAATGACCTGATATTGGCTGAGTGGATTGACCAAGGGACTCCACCATCATATATCTACTCTCGTACAGCGCTTAACACAAGTTACAAAATAGCCTGGTACAAACCACCTCACTGTAGATGCTACAAGTGTCAGCTCTGGGGTCACATTACTTGGAAATGCCCAGGTAAGTCACAGTGGTGTGCAGTGTGTGCCAAGGACCATCCTTCTTACCTGTGCTATGATATGATCAAGAAACACCTGGCCGTTGAATTACCTGGAGTTTACCTGGAGAGAGTTCCGGGGGTCAACGCCCCCGCGGCCCGGTCTGTGACCAGGCCTCCTGGTGGATCAGAGCCTGATCAACCAGGCTGTTACTGCTGGCTGCACGCAAACCAACGTGCGAGCCACAGCCCGGCTGGTCAGGAACCGACTTTAGGTGCTTTTCCAGTGCCAGCTTGAAGACTGCCAGGGGTCTGTTGGTAATCCCCCTTATGTGTGCTGGGAGGCAGTTGAACAGTCTCGGGCCCCTGACACTTATTGTATGGTCTCTTAACGTGCTAGTGACACCCCTGCTTTTCATTGGGGGGATGTTGCATCGTCTGCCAAGTCTTTTGCTTTCGTAGTGAGTGATTTTCGTGTGCAAGTTCAGTACTAGTCCCTCTAGGATTTTCCAGGTGTATATAATCATGTATCTCTCCCGCCTGCGTTCCAGGGAATACAGGTTTAGGAACCTCAAGCGCTCCCAGTAATTAAGGTGTTTTATCTCTGTTATGCGTGCCGTGAAGGTTCTCTGTACATTTTCTAGGTCAGCAATTTCACCTGCCTTGAAAGGTGCTGTTAGTGTGCAGCAATATTCCAGCCTAGTAGCAACTAACCAGTAATATAATGGTACTTAGTTGAGTGGAGTGATTTTCATTAGCTTTTTCTCCATTTTTGAAATACCAGAAGTATACAGTGAAATGCATATAACCTGTAGTTACCAGCAGTCACAATATACACAACGAAAAGCAAATATTACTCCAGAAAAAGCGTCTTTCCTCCAATAATTTCACCATTCAACTATAGTGATAATATAGCATTTGTTGTGGTGGAGACGAAAAAACTAGAAAAGCTACATACAGTGATCGATAATCCTTCAGGCCGTAAATAAGGTCTCGACCATTCGTCATTGTAGGAGCTGCCAGCAATCACGGTTCTTCAACATGCTTAGTTATACTTTTGTATCAACCTAATCACATATCTCGATTAATAATTTCCAGTAGTTCCTTCGTTTTAGCCCAAATCACCGACCAGATATGTTTTAAATAAGTGACCCACTGATCAGATCCGACTGGTACCGAACCTTGGCTGATCCGAGCCCTTGACCGGTTTTTAAACGGATTCATTGGACAATAAAACAGACTGTAAACAGACAGGGTTTTAGGCGCCCTTATCAAACACAAACAATAAATACAAAACAGGAACGTAAACCGGTAAGCTGTCCTAATATACAAGTACAGTTAGAAATGAAATACAAATAGCTAGAGCTTCACTTTAAGGAGGTTATTAGTAGAATATTCAAGGGGTTACTAGTAGAACTATAGTAAATCAACCATTCAAATCACACTATGAAGGTCTGTGTAGTCTGCAGTCAATCAAACAAACGGGCTTCCACATGGATTACTTGTCATTTTTTGTGAAAATTGGTGTCATGCCCCTTGTGCAGATATCCAAGAACTATCTACAAGCAGTATTAAATCAGGGAAGTGTTTTTGGGAATGTCGAAATGAGATAAACCTGTGGATTAAAATCACATTGGTATTAAAAGAGAATAACATCAAAGCAGCCTTCATAGAAAACCTGGAAGCATTCTATAACCGATGGGAAAATAAAAAGTCTGGGCTGGATGGTATCGCCTTTGGTTGTGGAAAATATTTTAATTTTCCGAAACTATAGTGCCTAATAGGTGTTTAATGTGTCTATATGGGTCAAAAATGTATTTGAAAATAGAGTAGAACCAAGAGTTCCCTTTGCGCATGCGCGGATGTGCGGGGGGGGGGAGAGGCGCGGATTGTTTTGAATGTGGGGAGGACGCTGGGAAAGCATGGAACCACGAAATTGGCATTCACGGCGGCCTAAGGATTAATATAGGCCTCATTTCATAATAAGAAGTGTCGTAACTGTTCTGGTGGAGAGTGAGGGAACGTGATTTACGGGACCACGGTAATAGAGTGGTAAAATGTGTGATAAGAGTAGGACGGGGTGACTGACGCGTCACTATGGACTGTGTCCTGGGGAAAATTACCCTTGGTTTAATCATCACTCATCGGTCTCAGATCTTAATGGAGTGGTCTCTAATGTGTATAATAGTTATGAGACGTTAAATCGTCTTGTGAATGGTAATGTAATCAGTGATAATAACATTGAGTTAAGAGAATGCGGGATGTGAAATAGAGCGCCTTGCTCCGAGTGAACGTGTGACTCTCGTACCGGGGATAATGGAGATTTATGGAATCACGACTTCTAACCGGGACAAACCGACGGATACCTCGTCCTGCCGGAATGAGAACCGTGTCGGTGTAGCAGGACATCGAAACTGAGATGGTGAATGGAAGAAATAAGGAGTATCAATCACCCACAGTTAAGTAACCCTTCTAGTTATAACAAACTTATGCTGGCCAGTTGTGTTATGTTGTAATTAGATAGGTTATGAGTGATCCAGCTACCTCAAGTGATCACCAGAGAACAGCTGGTAAGTGGTGGGATTATGTACAAATGGTTTTCCTTGATGGATGTATCCAGGTGTATCCTACCCCCCCCCTTCATTCAGCTAAACTACTATAATCTATACAGTCCACAATTAACTAGTAGCACCGTACTTGTGTGTGCTACCCAATCCATACTGGTCTCGGATAGATATGGATAAGATTGTGAGGTCGAAGGGGCCACCTGTAGTGACCAGAGGTGGTTAAGTTTTCTCACATGTCTACACGGGGTGACTACGGTAAACAATATGGTTGTCTCCCAATGAGATTACTTGTATGTATATAATGTTGAGGTACATACAGATAAACACCCTAGAAAATTTTCCATATCTGCCCGTTGGTCCTTCGAGAACCGGATGCAATCAGTGAAAAAATTAATTGAATTAATTACTTAATAATTAAGTGACTGATTGAAGGAAGTGGGTGTAGGGTGCACAAGTTTAATCGATCGTCTGATGGATGACAATTAGCCCAATTAATTGCTAGCACATGTGTGGCTAGGATTTATACAAGAGTAAAGTGCAAGAATTACTCTTATAAGGCGCCTACTTAAGTGGTATAATCAGTGATTAATAATTCTCTAACCATGACTGGATCTAATGGAGTTAATGTGGCTGACAAGTCCGTGAATTTTAGAGTAATGAAAGCATCATTACAGGCTATTAAAAGCCATGTGACGAAGGCATTTGATTTAGTGAATCAAAGAACCGTGAACCCTAATGAATTAAAGTTATATTTAGATGCTTTAGAGAGTAGATTTGATTGGTACAAATTGTGGTTTAAAGACTGTGAAAGAGATCTGCTAGAGAATTGTGCAGATGGAATGGAAATGAATGGTTTAATTAATCAACATTACGAATTGGAAGAAAAACTGTCTTGTAAATTAAAGGGTGTAAGCCAGGCAGTTGATCAACCTATTAATGCAAAGGGTGGGTTTGCCAAAACCTCCAGAGTACGGTCTGGAGGAAATCAGACTAGGTCGGCAGGAATTAATTGTTCAATTGCAGACCAGTCAGCCAAACAGTTCTAAGGATATAACACATAATGACTCTGAAGTATCTGTCAAGTCTCAAAAGGGAAAAATAATCCCAGTGGTAATAATCATAGTTAAGAGTTAAATAGGCACATATCAAGTCAGGAATCAGTAATAGTGGTTCCTCACATCAAGGTAAGAGGAATAAGTACCTCAGTAAGTGTAACCCAGTTAATAAGAGTTCAGGCAAGGAAAAGAGAGACTGCCTCTTCTGCCAGGGTACTCATTTCACTAAAAATTGTAATGCCTGTAATTCATGGGATATTAAAGTGGAAAGAATGAAAGAACTTGACAGATTTATCAGATGTCTAGACAATCATAATGTAAAGGATTGTCATACCAATTGAACATTGCTATCAATGCAAACAAGGGAAAGCCCATACAGTTATGTGCAGGGTTGTATGTGATTCTTATAATAATGGTGACAATAATGATAATGTTAATAACCCTGACACTACAGTGATGATGTTAAAGGTTGCAGCTAATGGCAATAATGATGGCCTAGCTGAGGTAGCCTTGCGGTGTTGGATGTAAAAATTCAGGATAAAGGGCATAAATCCAAAACCATACGGCGTCACTCTCCTCAACACTGGTACGGGCCATGTAATATATGGCAGACTACCGCCTAGTAATAATGACTAGAGGAAGTAGTGAATACGGTCACGGTGTCTTACTCATGAAAGGTCAACCCAGTACAAGTATTCTTCTATCGAGAATGATGTTGAACCAGTCTAATTTGTGGGAGCTGGACAGCATAGGGATTAATGTAAATGAGGAAAGTCCAAATGATTCCTTTACTCAGGAACAATACCTGAAGGATGTTAAATGTGAATCTGGACATTACTGGGTGCGACTTCCGTGGAAGCTTGACCGTCCAGAATTACCTACTAATTATAGGAGGCGTATGGACAGTTAAAGGGCCCATCTCTGCGAACTGAGCAAGACACCAAAATTGTTGACTGCTTATAATGATATAATTAATAAGCAGTTAAATAATAAATTGTTCTTCAGGCGACGATAAATGCACACCTTAAGTACACAGGTGGTCCACTGAGCGAAGTAATTGGGTAAATAATCTTATGTGGACAATTTCCGGGTGTGACGTCAACTGAAGAGGAACTAATGAGGATATGTGAAGGGGTTAATGAAATAATGAAGAAATGTGCTGGGGCTGACTTGGGATACTGAGAGACTTGTTATTGTTAAAGTCTCAAAATTCCAGTATGCCCAATAAATTAATCCAGGGAGCATAGGCTTATGCCCCCTGAGAGAATGGAACACTAATTAGTCCATTTTGAGGGTTCAATAAATATGGGTGGCCAGTGAAGATGGGAAAATTGTACTCCACATTATGTAAGTCGTCTAGCAACGACCTCCGCCCGGCCGCAGTGTGGAAAATATTTTAATTTTCCGAAACTATAGTGCCTAATAGGTGTTTAATGTGTCTATATGGGTCAAAAATGTATTTGAAAATAGAGTAGAACCAAGAGTTCCCTTTGCGCATGCGCGGATGTGCGGGGGGGAGAGGCGCGGATTGTTTTGAATGTGGGGAGGAAGCTGGGAAAGCATGGAACCACGAAATTGGCATTCACGGCGGCCTAAGGATTAATATAGGCCTCATTTCATAATAAGAAGTGTCGTAACTGTTCCTGGTGGAGAGTGAGGGAACGTGATTTACGGGACCACGGTAATAGAGTGGTAAAATGTGTGATAAGAGTAGGACCGGGTGACTGACACGTCACTGTGGACTGTGTCCTGGGGAAAATTACCCTTGGTTTAATCATCACTCATCGGTCTCAGATCTTAATGGAGTGGTCTCTAATGTGTATAATAGTTATGAGACGTTAAATCGTCTTGTGAATGGTAATGTAATCAGTGATAATAACATTGAGTTAAGAGAATGCGGGATGTGAAATAGAGCGCCTTGCTCCGAGTGAACGTGTGACTCTCGTACCGGGGATAATGGAGATTTATGGAATCACGACTTCTAACCGGGACAAACCGACGGATACCTCGTCCTGCCGGAATGAGAACCGTGTCGGTGTAGCAGGACATCGAAACTGAGATGGTGAATGGAAGAAATAAGGAGTATCAATCACCCACAGTTAAGTAACCCTTCTAGTTATAACAAACTTATGCTGGCCAGTTGTGTTATGTTGTAATTAGATAGGTTATGAGTGATCCAGCTACCTCAAGTGATCACCAGAGAACAGCTGGTAAGTGGTGGGATTATGTACAAATGGTTTTCCTTGATGGATGTATCCAGGTGTATCCTACCCCCCCCTTCATTCAGCTAAACTAATATAATCTATACAGTCCACAATTAACTAGTAGCACCGTACTTGTGTGTGCTACCCAATCCATACTGGTCTCGGATACATATGGATAAGATTGTGAGGTCGAGGGGGCCACCTGTAGTGACCAGAGGTGGTTAAGTTTTCTCACATGTCTACACGGGGTGACTACGGTAAACAATATGGTTGTCTCCCAATGAGATTACTTGTATGTATATAATGTTGAGGTACATACAGATAAACACCCTAGAAAATTTTCCATATTGGTGCTGGCCATGTACTCAGAAACTGTAAGGCTGAAGGTGCTGCCCCTGTAGACAGTAATGGTGAAGCTGGAGGTGCTGTCCTAGGAGACAGTAATGGTGAAGCTCGAGGTGTTGTCCTGGGAGAAAGTAATGGTGAAGCTGGAGGTGTTGTCCTGGGAGACAGTAATGGTGAGGATGGAGGTACTGTTCTGGGAGACAGTAATTACCTGGAGTTTACCTGGAGAGAGTTCTGGGGGTCAACGCCCCCGCGGCCCGGTCGGTGACCAGGCCTCCTGGTGGATCAGAGCCTGATCAACCAGGCTGTTGCTGCTGGCTGCACGCAAACCAACGTACGAGCCACAGCCCGGCTGATCAGGAACTGACTTTAGGATGGAGGTGCTGTCAAGGTAGTCAGTAAATGTATGCATGAGGGAATGCATATAAATGACCTCGAGGGAGACAGGAGCTGTAGTGGGGAAACAAGAGTAGTCAATGACAAGATAAAACCAATGTTACAAACTAGTAATACCACAGGAGATAGCAAACAAGGGGACTCCACTAGCAATAGTGAGGATATATTACCAGAAACAACTAGTGAGAGCTCCATTGTTAGTACTAGTAGATGATAGGAATGAGACAGGTAAACATGCACCAACAGGTAATAAAGTCACAGAAACCCAAGGCAAATGGAAACAAAGCCTGTGCGCATACTATGCACTTGGTATCTGCAGACATGGGAAATCTGGAAAAACAGACTGGACGTGCAACTATGACCACCCTTGAAAATGTCATGCCCATGTGACAAAAGGAAAATGCAAACTCCCTTCCTGTAAGCTTTTTCACCCTAAAATGTGTTCCTCTTCAGTACAAGAAAGACTTTCCTATAACTTGAATTGCCAGGCACACCATCTAAAGGGGACAAAAAGATACAAAACATCCAGGCCATGGGAAAACCTGGGTAGCCACAGCCACTCAAGATTGAGAGTTTTTTTTTAGAGCCAGGAAGGAAAAAAACTGGCAGGAAATGACGGAAATCGTACGCCAAATCCAGTCATTTCTGGAGTGGAACCACAGTCGATGGCCTCCACTCCAAACCAACAGATACAGATACTAGTGCCTGAATAAAAGTACTCCCCCCAGTACCACCAATACCACCAGTTTGAAGACATTCTTCTATGCAAATATACAGGGTCTAAAGCCAGCAACGAACAACAAAATACCTTTCATCCGAGGACTGCTTGCAGAGGCAAACGCAATGTTCGTGGCTTTCACAGAGACCCACATAAAGGATCACTTGGACAACAAAATACGGATCCCAGGTTACAACCTATACAGATGTGACAGAGTGAACAGACAAAAAAAAGGGGGGGGGGGTTGGCCTGTACATTGCAGAGTCATTGTTTGCACAGAAACTGCTTAATGCCTCAAATGATGTAGTGGAAATTTTAGCAGTAAAGATCGAGAATCAAAACCTAGTCATTGTGGTAGTCTGAACATTAAAATGGTATAAAATACCGACAGATTGTTAGGTAAGACACATATGCAACAGTTAGGTATCTTTATTTCGAAACGTTTCGCCTACACAGTAGGCTTCTTCAGTCGAGTACAGAAAAGTTGATAGAAGCAGAAGATACTTGAAGACGATGTAATCAGTCCATCACCCTTAAAGTTTTGAGGTGGTCAGTCCCTCAGTCTGGAGAAGAGCATTGTTCCGTTGTCTGAAACAATATGAAGTTGAAGTGACAGGATGGAGCCTTTATATAGTGCCAGGAGGTGAGACGTAGGTTGCTTTGGGAGGGCAGGTCCCTCTCAAACCCAGCCGTTCTCACTAGTAGAGGTCGAAGTTGATGGTCTGTACCAAGATACCCTTGTGTTGCAGTGTCTGACAGAATGAACATTAAAATGGTATAAAATACCGACAGATTGTTAAGGGTGATGGACTGATTACATCGTCTTCAAGTATCTTCTGCTTCTATCAACTTTTCTGTACTCGACTGAAGAAGCCTACTGTGTAGGCGAAAACTTTCGAAATAAAGATACCTAACTGTTGCATATGTGTCTTACCTAACAATCTGTCGGTATTTTATACCATTTTAATGTTCATTCTGTCAGACACTGCAACACAAGGGTATCTTGGTACAGACCATCAACTTCGACCTCTACTAGTGAGAACGGCTGGGTTTGAGAGGGACCTGCCCTCCCAAAGCAACCTACGTCTCACCTCCTGGCACTATATAAAGGCTCCATCCTGTCACTTCAACTTCATATTGTTTCAGGACAACGGAACAATGCTCTTCTCCAGACTGAGGGACTGACCGCCTCAAAACTTTAAGGGTGATGGACTGATTACATCGTCTTCAAGTATCTTCTGCTTCTATCAACTTTTCTGTACTCGACTGAAGAAGCCTACTGTGTAGGCGAAACGTTTCGAAATAAAGATACCTAAACTGTTGCATATGTGTCTTACCTAACAATCTGTCGGTATTTTATACATTTTAATGTTCATTTCTGTCAGACACTGCAAACACAAGGGTATCTTGGTACAGACCATCAACTTCGACCTCTACTAGTGAGAACGGCTGGGTTTGAGAGGGACCTGCCCTCCCAAAGCAACTACGTCTCACCTCCTGGCACTATATATAAGGCTCCATCCTGTCACTTCAAACTTCATATTGTTTCAGACAACGGAACAATGCTCTTCTCCAGACTGAGGGACTGACCACCTCAAAACTTTAAGGGTGATGGACTGATTACATCGTCTTCAAGTATCTTCTGCTTCTATCAACTTTTCTGTACTCGACTGAAGAAGCCTACTGTGTAGGCGAAACGTTTCGAAATAAAGATACCTAACTGTTGCATATGTGTCTTACCTAACAACATTGTGGTAGTCTACAAGCCTCTGGATGCGACGTCCCAGCAATTCCAGGAACAGCTGTTAAAAATTGACCACTGTCTGGAAAATCTTCGAGCTCCTGCACCCAACATCTTGCTCTTGGGAGGTTTCAATTTTTAGGCACCTAAAATGGAGGAATATAGCAAATAATGTTGTTGCAGTGATAACGCCAGGAGGCAGCGCTAACGAGAACTCACACACACACATGAACTCTTAAATATCTGCACAAAATTCAGCTTAAACCAGCAAATAATAGAGTCCTACTAGACTGGGGGAATCCCACCAGACCTCTTTCTTCACTAACAACGATAATCTGTTTACGATATGTCACAATATCAAAAACAATATATATACTCAGATTAAACAACATAATCCAGGGTCAGACATGTATGCGTGGAGCCCAGACCGACATAATGAGATTAGTCACGGGGGAAAGCCCTCACCAAATTCAACTTCAATAACAGAACATTAAAGTTGGACCAAGTAAACCAAGTCCTAAACGATATAAGTGGGAAGTTAGACTAAGCAACACAGACCTCAACTTATCCCTAGAACAGATTAACTCGGTGGCACTTGATGTATGCTCAAGGCTTTTTTCCCTTTAAGAAAAAGGAGGAGTAAAGTAAAATAAAAAGAGACAGGTGCTCCCTTTACAGATGAAAAAGAATAACAGAGCGGCTAAAAGAGGCCATTATATATAATATATCGGAAATGCATAGTGAGTCGTGGTCAGAGAAATAGAAAACATCGAATTAGGCTTAAAGGAATCCTTATAGGGGAGTCAGGAATCGTGGGAAGAACTAAAAGCCATAAATGAAATCGAAAGAAACCAAAGTATTTTTTTCTAATGCCAAATCAAAAGTCGAGAACAACATCCAGTATTGGGCCCCCTACTTAAACAAGATGGGTCCCACACAGATGACAGCAAGGAAATGAGTGAGCTACTCAAGTCCCAATATGTCTCAGTTTTCAGCAAGCCGCTAACCAGACTGAGAGTCGAAGATCAAAGTAAATTTTTTTATGAGAGAGATAAGATAAGATTTCGTTCGGGTTTTTAACCCCGGAGGGTTAGCCACCCAGGATAACCCAAGAGAGTCAGTGCGTCGTCGAGGACTGTCTAACTTATTTCCATTGGGGTCCTTAATCTTGTCCCCCAGGATGCGACCCACACCAGTCGACTAACACCCAGGTACCTATTTACTGCTAGGTGAACAGGACAACAGGTGTAAGGAAACGTGTCGAAATGTTTCCACCCGCCGGGAATCGAACCCGGGCCCTCCGTGTGTGAAGTGGGAGCTTTAACCACCAGCCACCAGGCCACCAGAGCCACAGAATTTGGTAAACACAAGCCTATCTCTACACATATGCTGCTATGTATGATAATTCTATGTAACTGTATTTGTGTATACCTGAATAAACTTACTTACTTATCTGATGTCATCCTGACGCCAAATGACTTCGAACAGGCGATGAATGACATGCCCATTCACTGTGCCCCAGGGCCAGACTCATGGAACGCTGTGTTCATCAAGAATTGCAAGAAGCCCCTATCACGAGCTTTTACCCTCCTATGGAGAGGGAGCATGGACACGGGGGTCGTCCCACAGTTACTAAAAACATCAGACAGCCCCACTCCACAAAGGGGACCAGGTACTACGGGATGTGAAACCTCCCACTATCGTCCCATCGCTCTTACCAGTGCAGCTTGCAAAGTGACGGAACGTCTGGTAAATAGACGTTTAGCGTGGTATTTAGAGACACACAAGTCTCTCCACACATCAATATGGCTTTCGTAAGGGCCGTTCTACCATAGACCCCTTACTATTTTTGGATAAGTATGTTCGTAATGCCTTTGTGAATACCCACTCAGTCATTTCCATATTTTTTGACCTTGAGGAGGCATATTACACAACTTGGAGGTATAATATTTTGGCCCAAGCCCACTCCTTAGGCCTCCGAGGCAATCTACCATCTTTCCTTAAGAACTTTTCAACTGACAGACATTTCCTTGTTCGAGTCAATAATGTGCTCTCCCCGGACTTTGTCCAAGCTCAAGGTGTCTCTCAGGGATGTGTTCTGAACACAACACTTTTTCTCCTTGCTATAAATGATTTGGCCTCTGTTCTTCCATCCAATATTTGGTCATCACTCTATGTAGATGACTTCGCTATTGCATGTGCAGGAGCTGACTGTCACCTCATTACAGTTTCTCTCCAACATGCGGTCAACCGTGTTTCCAATTGGGCCACCACGCATGGGTTTAAATTTTCCAGTACCAAAACTTACCAAATTGTTTTCACTAGACGCTCTGTCATCTCCGATCATCCTTTGTACCTCTAGGGCTCCCGTATCCCTGAACGTGATACAGTCAGGTTTCTAGGCCTTCTCTTTGACCGTAGGTTATCCTGGAAACCCCACATTGCCTCTCTAAAAGCACCTTGTCACAGCCGGCTGAACCTTCTTAAAACCCTTGCTCATCTTTCATGGGGAGCTGTTCGTCGAACTCTCCTTCGCCTACATTCAGCCCTCATTTTATCGAAACTCGATTATGGTGACCAGATCTATTCAGTGGCCTCTCCTGCTACTCTCTCTAGCCTTAACCCCATCCATCACCAAAGATTACGTTTATACCTTGGTGCTTTTTGCTCTTTCCCTGTCGAGAGGCTCTATGCAGAAGCGAATGTTCCATCCTTGTCTGATCGCCATGATGCCCATTGCCTTCGCTACTATGTGCACTCTCACGATCTCCGCAATCCTTCCATTTATAGAATGGTCACTGATATAAGTAGACATTCTTTATTTGTTCGCCGCCCTGTTTGCTCCGTCCCTTCTCTCTTTGCCTACATTCGCTCTTGTCTTCCCTTCAGTTACTACCTTTATATATTCATGTAGCATCTCACTTTTCCCTACCTCCTGGGAAGTTCCAGCAGTTCGGGTCTGTTCTTTCTCACTCCCTTGCTCGAAAGCCCAATGCCTAAGGTGGCTTATCACCCCTTTTTTTTAGCCCCCTTCCCCTCTATTTCCCCCATTTCCT
>NC_069480.1:17297425-17307425 GCF_026875155.1 Cherax quadricarinatus
ATTTTATATTATATATATATATATATACTATTCATATATATATATATATATATATATATATATATATATATTTTATATTATATATATTATATATATATATTTTCCCTTTCTAATGTTTTGAGCCTATGGAAAATTTTCTAGGGTGTTATCTGTATGTACCTCAACATTTTATACATACAAGTAATCTCATTGGGAGACAACCAAAATTGTTTACGTAGTCACCCCGTGTAGAATGTGAGAAAACTTAACCACCTCTGGTCACTACAGGTGGCCCCTTCGACCTCACAATTTATCCATATCTATCCGAGACCAGTATGGATTGGGTAGCACACACAAGTACGGTGCTACTAGTTAAATTGTGGACTGTATAGATTATAGTAGTTTCGCTGAATGAAGGGGAGGGGGGTAGGTTTACCCCTGGATCATCCATAAAGGAAAACATTTGTACATAATCCCCCCACTTACCAGATGTTCTCTGGTGGTCATTGATGCAGCTGGATCACTCATAACCTATCTAATTATAACATAACACTACTGGCCAGCATAAGTTTGCTATAACTAGAAGGGTTACTTAACTGTGGGTGATTGATACTCCTTATTTCTTCCATTCACCATCCCCAGTTTCGATGTCCTGCTACACCGCACGGTTCTCATTCCGGCAGGACGAGGTATCCGTCGGTTTGTCCCGGTTAGAAGTCGTGATTCCAAAAATCTCCATTACCCCCGGTACGAGTCACATTCACTCGGGCAAGGCGCTCTATTTAAACATCCCGCATTCTCTTAACTCAATGTGATTATCACTGATTACATTACCATTCACAGACGTTTTTAACGTTCATAACTATTACAAAAATTTAGAGGTCACTCCATTAGGATCTGAGGCCGTTTGAGCGAGGATTAACACACGGGTATGTCCCCTGGACACACCCTGGCCGTGCACCTGACACCCGGTCCTACTCTTATCACACTTTTTACCACTCTATTACCGTGGTCCCGTAAATCACGTTCCCCCACCTCTCCACCAGGAACAGTTACGACACTTCTTATTATGAATGAGGCCTATATTAATCCTTAGGCCGACGTGAATGTCAATTTCGTGGTTCCATGCTTTCTCAGCTTCTTCACCACATTCAAAACAATCCGCGCCTTCCTCCCCGCACATCCGCGCATGCGCCAAGGGAACTCTTGGTTCTACTCCATTTTCAAATACATTTTGACTCATATCGGGACATAAAACACCTATTTGCGCTATTTCGGAATTAAAATTTTCCACACTCGGCGGGCGAGTCGTTGTTAGACGCTTATTGCGTCTTCCTCGGGACGTTCCGCCCTCTCTAGATTGCGCTGCTGTTTTCTATGGGTTTTCTACATTTTTCTTGATTACCGGTCAGTGTCTTAAAATTCACTCGGTCACTTTCCTTAAGTTTCCATTCACTGGATTTAACACCATTTAATTTAAGGGAATTAATTATTAAGGCAAACTTCCTGACCACGACACAAAACTTGAGTTTCTGACAACCCTTTGTGCGTCTGGATAATGTATTCCTTGCCAGAGGCACAGTGTTCGATGTTGTTCAGTTTCAATTAACACAATGTACCTGGTTGAATGTTCTGTCGGTTACTGCCTCTGGGGCACCATAAAGTGTCACGTAGTGTAAGAAGATATTCCCTTTTCGCCACACATCAGACCAATTTATTAATTACCTTATTTAACATTTTGAATTGTCACTCACACAGTCACGTTATTAATTCCATCACTTCCTCGGTTTTTCTCTTATGATAGGCGCCCAGCTTCTAACCTTTGTCCACATAAAATTGTCTACCCATTACTCCCCTCAGTGGCCACCCGTAGCTTAAAGGGGTGATTTATCTTTCCTGGAGTAGGACGGCTGGGGGTAGCACCCCAAAAATACACTCCTGAAACGAAAAGTCTTCAGGGGACTAATGGGTCACCCGGTTCTGGGCCAAAAACCTGTGCAATCCCCGTCAGCCCCCCGCAGCCCCCCTCTCAGGAAAACTTTACTTATGTCTGCCGTAAAGGCATAATTTTACCCCGAAGTTTAAAAGTTGCTCCCCGTTTTTCCCTCAAGACGGGCCTGTCATCAAAAAAGTCTTCAAAAATAGGGACACTTTTATTACTCCGGACACAATTAAACACAATCCTCAGGGAGTGGTCTGAATCCTTCTTCATCCCTGGTGTGGCAAAAAAGTGACCATAAATCGGGTTTGCTCGGGGGGACCTCCCCTATGAAATTTTTATTTAACCCATTAATTAATTTATCTCGTCAACTTCTTGTCTTTCTCAATTTGGGAGCTAGCCTTTTTGTCCAACCCATCCCCTTAAAATTTTGGTAGGTCTGGATGGTTCGTTCCACGGACCCCCCAAAAGTCCGTTCAAATTTAAATCCTTGGTATTTTTCTTTAGTAAAGGAAACTTTTGGGCCCTTTTTTCTTTAATTTACCTATGCTTCCAATTCCCATAAATTTTTACACAGGTTCAACTTATCCTCATTGAAGTATATTTACACTGGGGGGTACTTCATGAGTAAGACACACCCTAACTGTTTTATGGATTTCCCCCCATCATTCATTATCGGTAACGGGAAGCCTCCCATAAAATCACGTGACCTCCGGGGGGCCTTAGAAGGGTGACTCCGCATTTCTTTGTCATACCCTTTTACAAAGGGGGCCCTAATGGTCACTACCTTTTCAAAATATCTTTTGGGCCCCCCCGAATCATTATTTATCCAGAGGTCCCCAAAATTACCTTACTCGAAACCCTTTCAGTAGCATTCCCAAAAGCCCAAATTGGTAGAATTTTTTTCTGGGAGCCTATCCACAATTACAGATTAATACTTTTTTCTCTCATTCCCCAGCCGGACATTTACATAAACAGTGTCGTATGACTGGGCCTTCTTATTCGAGAGAAACCCCGTAGCTTGAGTATACCCAAGGATCTCCCTTTTGTCCCTTCCCCCCTTTAAGGCAGTTACTTTTTTATGAGGTACGTTGTGATCCCTTTTCCGAAATGCGGGACGTTTTGGATTTCCCCGTTTTCTTTAAATTTCACCCACACCCAAAACGCAGGAAAAGCTACTCAGCTAGGCCATCTTTACCGCCCGTTAGCTAAAATTTTTCGGGGGCTACTGTTGTTTTGGGGTTTTATTTTTCATACAGTATTTGTTACCATCATTACGATTAGATCTGCCCTTAACTAATTAAAGGGGTGTTTTCCCCTTGTTACACTGATAACAATAGTGCAAGTTAGCACGGCAAAACCCCTTTCATTATGATTTCCTGACCCTGAACATCCCAGCAAAACTCTTCCAATCTTTCCACCTTTTAAAAATCCCAGAATTAAGGCATTACAGTTTTTAGGAAATGAGTACCATTGCAGAAGATTTCAATTTTTCTTTCCTTTTTTTGCCTGACCCCTTATCAAAATGGGTACCCTTTTTGTGGTACTTCCTCCTCTTGTTGGGGGGTGGAGAACCATATAACTGGCACCTGTCACTTGGGTACGGGGCCCAGTAAACCCCCTGTAGTAGGGGCTTAGGATTATTGATATTAGGATAAGGGTTTTCCCCTTTTTGGAAAATTGGCAGGTGCACTGGGGGCTGTTGACGGGGGGTTTTCCTAGAGGTTTAAAGGGTTGGCTGATTTTGCAGTTGGACAATTGCTCTTGCAGTCCCCCTCTTTTTCTTCCAACCCCGAATAAAACCCCTTTTGATATCGGTTTTGATAACCTTTTATGGTTTGTGGTTCAATTTTTTCTGAATCAAGGGGACTCAAAACCCCTCTGCTCCCCAGATCATATTTATTACTCCAAAGGGCTTGGGGGCTTTTAGTTTGATTTCCCAAATTTCTGTTTAAATGTTGGGTTGTGATTGGAGTCTTCAAAAATTTGCCAAAAATTTGCCACTAGGGCCAAACCTACTTTGTCAAGTTACCCTAAGTGACCTCCCAAAAAGTCAAATGCCTCACTATAGGAGTCATCTACATTTGGGGAAAGCTTGTATGAGAAAAATGGCATCTCCCCTTACTTTTTCCCTTTTAAAAAGCTAAAATTTTGGTTTAAAATTTCAAAATCCTCCTATCTGTACGACGGCCCTTTTTTGATAGACCAAAACTCCTCCAGTGTTTCCCCGGGTTTAAAAAAGGCATACATAATTCTGGGGTTTTGGTAGATGTCTCTGGGGTTTTCCTTTTAAGGGGGGGGTTTTCCAAAATAAAATTGTTTCACCCTTTACCCCTTTTCCAAAGCCTTATTTTGCGGACACTTTTTGTTTTTTCCTTTTCCCCTTCATAAAGTTGATCAGCAGTCGCCCCCCTTTCGCAAACATTGCCCCAAATTTTCTAGCAGCTCTTTTTATTTGTCTTTTAAAACCCCAACCTATATGACTCATGTTTATTTCCTAAGGGATTTTGGTGTAGTTTTAAATTATCAGGGTTTACCGTTTTTGTTTCATTTAAATCCCTACCCCTTTTGTATATTTAAATAACTGACCCTTCCGAGCTGTAGTGACGCTTTCTTTGCTTTGGCACCATGGACTTGCCAGTCGCAAACTTCCTCAGACCCAGCCATGGTTAGGGAATTAATAATCACCCATTATACTACTTAAGTAGACGCCTTATAAGAGTAATTCTGCACTTTACTCTTGTATAAATCCTAGCACCCATGTGCTAGCAATTTATTGGGCTAATTTATCCAATCACACGATCGATTAAACTTGTGCACCCTACACCGACTTCCCTTTAATCAGTCACTTAATTATTAAGTAATTTAATTCAATTAATTTTTTCACTGATTGCATCCGGTTCACGAAGGACCAGCGGGCAGATATGGAAAATTTTCTAGGGTGTTTATCTGTATGTACCTCAACATTATATACATACAAGTAAAACTCATTGGGAGACAACCATATGTTTTACCGTAGTCACCCCGTGTAGACATTGAGAAAACTTAACCACCTCTGTCACTGCAGGGGGCCCCCTTCGACCTCACAATCTTACCCATATCTATCCGAGACCAGTATGGATTGGGTAGCACACACAAGTCGGTGCTACTATTTAAATTGTGGACTGTATAGATTATAGTAGTTTAGCTGAATGAAGGGGGGGGGGTAGGTACACCTGGATACATCCATCAAGGAAAAACATTTGTACATAATCCCCCCATTACCAGATGTTCTCTGGTGGTCACTTGATGCAGCTGGATCACTCATAACCTATCAAATTTTATAACATAACACTACTGGCCAGCATAAGTTTGCTATAACTAGAAGGGTTACTTAACTGTGGGTGATTGATTACTCCTTATTTCTTCCATTCACCATCTCAGTTTCGATGTCCTGCTACACCGACACGGTTCTCATTCCGGCAGGACGAGGTATCCGTCGGTTTGTCCCGGTTAGAAGTCGTGATTCCATAAATCTCCATTATCCCCGGTACGGAGTCACACGTTCACTCGGAGCAAGGCGCTTTTATTTCACATCCGCATTCTCTTAACTCAATGTGATTATCACTGATTACATACCATTCACAAGACGATTTAACGTCTCATAAATTTACAAAAATTTAGAGGTCACCCCATTAGGATCTGAGGCCAATGAGCGAGGATTAACACACGGGTATGTCCCCCTGGACACACCCTGGCCGTGCACCGGGACACCCGGTCCTACCTTATCACACTTTTTACACTCTATTACCGTGGCCCCGTAAATCACTTTTCCCTCACTCTCCACCAGGAAACAGTTACGACACTTCTTATTATGAAATGAGGCCTATATTAATCCTTAGGCCCGTGAATGGTCAATTTCGTGGTTCCATGCTTTCTCAGCTTCTTCACCACATTCAAAACAATCCGCCCCTTCCTCCCCCGCACACCCGCGCATGCGCCAAGGGAACTCTTGGTTCTACTCCTTTTTTCAAATACATTTTGACTCATATCGGCACATAAAACACCTATTAGGCGCTATAGTTTCGGAAAATTAAAAATTTTCCACAGAGCCTTTGTCATGGGTCAGACGTTATGTAATACTTTATATATGTATGATTCGATTCTTTTTAAAAAGAATCGAATCATACATATATAAAGTATTACATAACGTCTGACCCATGACAAAGGCTCTGTGGAAAATTTTTAATTTTCCAAAACTATAGCGCCTAATAGGTGTTTTATGTGCCGATATGAGTCAAAATGTATTTGAAAATGGAGTAGAACCAAGAGTTCCCTTGGCGCATGCGCGGATGTGCGGGGGAGGAAGGCGCGGATTTTTTTGAATGTGGTGAAGAAGCTGAGAAAGCATGGAACCACGAAATTGACATTCACGGCGGCCTAAGGATTAATATAGGCCTCATTTCATAATAAGAAGTGTCGTAACTGTTCCTGGTGGAGAGTGAGGGAACGTGATTTACGGGACCACGGTAATAGAGGGGGTAAAAGTGTGATAAGAGTAGGACCGGGTGTCAGGTGCACGGCCAGGGTGTGTCCAGGGACATACCCGTGTGTTAATCCTCGCTCATTGGCCTCAGATCTAATGGAGTGCCCTCTAATTTGTGTAATAGTTAGGGAGAGTTAAATCGTCTTGTGAATGGAATGTAATCAGTGATAATCACATTGATTTAAAAGAGAAGCGGGATGTAAAAATAGAGCGCCTTGCTCCGAGTGAACGTGTGGACTCGTCCCGGGGATAATGGAGATTTATGGAATCACGACTTCTAACCGGGACAAACCGACGGATACCTCGTCCTGCCGGAATGAGAACCGTGTCGGTTTTAGCAGGACATCGAAATGGATGGTGAATGGAGAAATAAGGAGTATCAATCACCACAGTTAAGTAACCCTTCTAGTTATAGCAAACTTATGCTGGCCAGTATGTGTTATGTTATAATTAGATAGGTTATGAGTGATCCAGCTGCATCAAGTGACCACCAGAGAAACTCTGGTAAGTGGTGGGATTATGTACAAATGTTTTCCTTGATGGATGTATCCAGGTGTATCTACCCCCCCCCCCTTCATTCAGCTAAACTACTATAATCTATACAGTCCACAATTAACTAGTAGCACCGTACTTGTGTGTGCTACCCATCCATATGGTCTCGGATGATATGGATAAGATTGTGAGGTCGAAGGGGCCACCTGCAGTGACCAGAGGTGGTTAAGTTTTCTCACATGTCTACACGGGGTGACTACGGTAAACAATATGGTTGTCTCCCAATGAGATTACTTGTATGTATATAATGTTGAGGTACATACAGATAAACACCCTAGAAAATTTTCCATATCTGCCCGCTGGTCCTTCGTGAACCGGATGCAATCAGTGAAAAAATTAATTGAATTAATTACTTAATAATTAAGTGACTGATTGAAGGAAGTCGGTGTAGGGTGCACAAGTTTAATCGATCGTGTGATGGATGATAATTAGCCCAATAAATTGCTAGCACATGGGTGGCTAGGATTTATACAAGAGTAAAGTGCAAGAATTACTCTTATAAGGCGTCTACTTAAGTAGTATAATGGGTGATTATTAATTCCCTAACCATGGCTGGGTCTGAGGAAGTTAGTGCGACTGGCAAGTCCATGGATGCCAAAGCAAAGAAAGCGTCACTACAAGCTCGGAAGGGTCATGTTACTAAATCATACAAGAAGTGTATGGAGTTAATGAAACAAGAAACGGTAAACCCTGATGAATTAAAGCTACACCTAGATGCCTTAGGAAATAGACATGAGTCATATAGGTTGTGGTTTAAAGACTATGAAAAAGAGCTGCTAGAGAATTGTGCAGATGATGCTGAAAGGGAGCGACTGCTGGATCAACATTATGAAGTGGAGGACAACATTTGTGTCCTGCAAAACTAAGGCTTTGGAGAAGGTAAAGGGTGTAAACAATGTTGTTGGTCAACCTAGTAGGAAAGTCAGAGACATCTACCAAAAACTCCCAGAATTATGTATGCCTGTGTTTAATCCGGGAGAACACTGGGGGAGTTTTGGTCTATCTTTAAAGCAGTCGTACATGATAGGAGTGATCTTGCAAGTGTTACCAAATTATGCTATTTAAAGGGACAAGTAAGGGGAGATGCGCATGTTCTCATACAAGCATTCCCAAATGTAGATGACTCCTATAGTGAGGCAGTTGACTTGTTGGAGGTCACTTACGGTAACTTGGAGCAAAGTAGGCTGGACCTAGTGGCTAATTTGGCTAATTTGAAGACTCCAGATCACAACGCAACAGTTTACAGCAATTTAGGATCAAACTAGAAAGCACTCTTAAGACCTGAGTAATAAATATGATCTGGAGGGAGCAGAGTGGTTGTTGAGTGCCTTGATTCAGAATAAATTGAACCACAAGACCATAGAGTGGTTATCTAACAGATATCACAAGGGTTACTTCAGGTTGGAAGAAATAAGAGTGGGACTGCAAGAGCTAATTGTCCAACTGCAGATCAGCCAACCCATTATACTCTAGGAATACCACGTCTACAGACCCCAGTGCACCTGCCAAGTTCCACAAAGGGAAACCTTATCCTAATATCAATAATCCTAAGCCACCTACTACACGGGGTTACGTAGGCACGTATCAAGTGACAGGTGCCAGTTATAGTGGTTCTCCACCTCCAAGCAAGAGGAGGAAAGTACCACAATAAGGGTAGCCAGTTGATAAGAGGTCAGGCAAAGAAAGGAGAGATTGTATCTTCTGCAATGGTACTCATTTCTCTAAGAACTGTAATGCCTATAATTCATGGGATGTTAAAGTGGAAAGATTGGAAGAGCTTGCTAGATGTATCAGGTGTCTAGGAAATCATAATGTAAGGGATTGCCGTGCTAACTTGACACTATTGTTATCAGTGTAACAAGGGAAGACACCACTAGCTATGTGTAAGGGCGATCTAATCGTAATGATGGTAACAATAGTACTGATAGTGATATAACCCAGACAACAGTAGCCCACGTAAAAATTGCAGGTAACGTCGGTAATGATGGCCTAGCTGAGGTAGCTTTGCCTGGTTGGATTGATGGTGATTATGATAAACGGCTCGTAAATCCAAAACTGTGTAACAGCATTACTGGATCAGGGATCACAACGTACTTCATAAAAACGTAACTGCCTTAATGGGATGAAGGTACAAATGGGAGATCCTGCTATACTCAAGCTATCTGGCTTTCTCTCGAATAAGAAGGCCCAGTCATACGACACTGTTATGTAACTGTCCGGCTGGGCAATGAGAGAAAACGTATTAATGCTGTAATTGTGGATAGGCTCCCAGAGAAAATATCTACCATAGGGCTTGGTAATGCTACTGAAAGGCTTTCGAGTAAGGTAGATTTGGCACCTTCTGGTATAAATAATGATTCGGTGGGGCCAATAGATATTTTGATAGGTAGTGACCATTATGCCACCTTTGTAAAGGGTATGACAAGAAATGCGGAGTCACCCTTCTAAGGACCGCCGGAGGTCACGTGATGTATGGCAGGCTTCCTCGTACCGATAATGAATGACTGGAGGAATCCATAAATACAGTTACGGTGTGTCTTACTCATGAAGTATCACCCAGTGTAAATATACTTCAATAGAGGATGAAGTTGAACCTGTGTATAAATTATGGGAATTGGACGCATAGGGATCAATGTAAATGAAGAAAGTCCAGATGATTCCTTTACTCAAGAACAATACCAGAAGGATGTTAATTTGAATCTGGACAATACTGGGTGAGACTTCCGTGGAAGCTGAACCATCAGACCTACCAACTAATTACCGGATGGCGTATGGACAATTAAAGGCTCAGCTCCACGAATTGAGCAAGACACCAGAACTGTGATGCTTACGATGAATTAATTAATGAGCAGTTAAATAATAAATTCATAGAGGAGGTACCTCCCGAGCAAACCCAGATTTATGGTCACTATTTGCCACACCACGGAGTGAAGAAGGATTCTAAGACCACTCCTCTGAGGATTGTGTTTAATTGTAGTGCCAGGAGTAATAAAAGTGTACTAGTT
>NC_069480.1:17312425-17322325 GCF_026875155.1 Cherax quadricarinatus
CTGCCTGCATCCTTACAGCTTGAAACCTTTCATTTTGCAACACCCTCAACCTCCCCTTTATTTCAGCTATTTCATCCATAGGAAAATTATTCCCACCTACCCCCCTCCCATAGCAATCTCTTAACCTATCCTCTAAATAGTTAGCCAGTCCATATTTTAAATTATTAATACGTTTTCCCTCTCTCACATAAAACTTTCTAATCCTTTCCTTTGCGACACTATCCCACCATGTCACAATGTCATCCACTTCCTGTTCTTCCTCACTAACCTCCCTCCATAGGACTGAAAACCCCTCCAACCCCTCCTCATCACCTAACACACTTACATTTAATTTCCAATAACTTCTATATATGTCCGCGAGCGTCCCCCACCCAACCTCCACCACCACTGCCCTATGATCTGACATTGTAGCCTCAACAGTACTGAAAGATTTCACATCCACTCCCTGAGAAAGGTACACTCTATCTAGTCTCGCAGCATATCCACTCCTAACAAACGTATATTCAGTCTCCCACACCGCCCCAAAAAGTCATCACATAACCTAACATCCCTTAATAAATCCCTAAGAGCCACAGACATATATCCAGCCCCTCTTGGGTCCACATCAGCCACCCTGATTACACTATTCCAGTCCCCACCAATCGTGACCTCTGGCAGTGCACTTAAGAAAAACACAAGATCCTCACACACAAAATCATTCTTTACCTTTATGTTATTTTCAGCAGGCGCATACACACTCACAAAAGGCACACGCTTACCCATCCACCACCCATCCACACGCAACATCCTCCCTCCCCCTCCTCCCTCGCTTCTCTGCAAAACAAACGGGCTCGTCTCCCTTATTAAAATTCCCACACCACCTTTTAGACGGGGAGATGGCAGGGTAACTACTCGAAATCCTGCCACCTCCAACACCCTACCCTCTTTAAAATTGTGCTCCTGCAGGAACACAACGTCCACTCTAGATTTATTCAGAAAATTACGAAACCAATGGGTTTTCACGGTCGCTCTTACGTGCTAGAACTTTAATTTGTGTCATCAATCCTATACGATACATCCCTCTAGCGCCTGGAACCAATCTTGGGCGGAAAACATTATATACTGAGTCAAAAAAGGAGAATTAGTGTGCACTGCGTAGCAGAGTTTACTGCCAGACGGGAATCATAGGCCTGTTCCCGTGTGGAAAAAATAATAATAATTGAACTTTTCATGTCAGAGGAAAGAAAGTCTCCCTGATAACATTGAGTATACATAGTGTATAGTGTATACTACAGTGGCTCCCTAGTATATTGATGATAAAGGCTAAAGTGTCATTTGAAAACAGGTGAATTTGTAAATGAAGTGATAAGCCTATAGAGGAAGGTGCCAGAAGTCGCCAGAAACTTACCACAGGTCAGCTGTTTTTAATAATCTTACTGGCCTGCTAGTGTACTCGCATATAATCTAGTGATACCAGTGAATAGCAGAATACAGTGTTGTAGTAGCAACTAACCAGTATTATAATGGTACTTAGTGGAGTGGATTGACTTTCATTAGTTTCTTTTCTTGAAATACGAGACATTACTGTGAATTTCATATAACCTGTAGTTACCAGCGGTCGCAATATACACAACGAGAAGCAATTATTACTACAGAAAAAGCGTCCTTCCTCCAAAATTTGCACCAGTCAACTATAGTGATAATATAGCATTTATTGTGGTGGAGACGGAAAAAAAAAAAATAGAAAAGCCAGATACAGCGATTGATAAACAAGGAGGTGACCATTCGTCATTGTAGGAGCTGCCAGATATCACCGGCTCTTCAACACGCAAGTTATACTTTTGTATCAGTCAAATCACATATTACTCGGGTAGATAATTTCCAGTAGATCCTTCATGTGTTAGCTCAAATCACGACCAGTATGTTTTAAATAAGTGACCCACTGATCAGAGCAGATCGACTGGTCCGGACCCTTGACTGGTCCGAACCCTTGACTGGTCCGAACCCGGGACTGGTTTCAAACAGTTTCGTTGGACAATAAAGCAGACTGTAAACGGATGGGGTTGTAGGCGCCCTTATAAACACAAACATTAAAAATCAGGAACGTGACGGTAAGCTGTCCAATATACAAAAAGAGTTAGAAACAGAAATACAAATAGCTAGAGCTTCATTTAAGGTTATTAATATAATATTCAAGAGGTTGCTAGTAGAATTGCAGTAAATCAACCATTCAAATCATTATGAAGCTGTGTGTAGTCTGTGGTCAGTCAAACAAACGGGCTTCCACATGGATAAATTGTCATTTTTGTGGAAATTGGTGTCACGCCCCTTGTGCAGATATCCCAGAACTAGCTACAAGCAGTATTAAAACAGAGAAGTGTTTCTGGGTATGCCCAAATGAGGAAAATCTGTGGACTAAAATCACAAGGGTATTAAAAGAGGACAACATCAAAGCTGCTTTCATAGAAAACCTGGAAGCTTTCTACAACAGATGGGAACATAAAAAGTCTGGGCTGAATGGTACTGCCCTTGATACTGGCCATGTAGTCAGAAACTGTAAGGCTGGAGATGAAGTCCTGGTAGTCAGTAAATGTGGGGCTGATAGTGCTGTCCTGGGAGACAGTAATGGTGAAGCTGGAGGTGCTGTCCTGGGAGACAGAAATGGTGAAGCTGGAGATACTGTCCTGGGAGACAGTAATGGTGAAGCTGGAGATTTTGTCCAGGTAGTCGGGAATTATACGCAGGAAGGAATACATATAAATGACCTCATAGGGGACAGGAGCCATAGTAGGGAAACAAGTGTAGTCAAAGATAAGATAAAACCAATATTGCAAACTAGAAATACCGCAGGAAATAGCAAACAAGAGGACTCCAATAGCAATAGTGAGGATAAATTACCAAAAACAACTGGAGGGAGCTCCATTGTTGGTGCTAGGGAGGATAGAAGTAAGACAGGGAAACATGCACCAAACAGGGAATACAGTCACAGAAGCCCAAGGCAAGCAGAAACCAAGCTGTGCACATACTATGCACTTGGTATCTGCTGGCATGGGAAATCTGGAAAAAACAGATGGGGACGTGCAACTATGACCACCCTAGAAAATGCATGCCCATATGACACAGGAAAATGCAAACTCCTTCCTGTAAGCTTTTTCACCTGAAATGTGTACCTCTTCAGTACAGGAAAGACTGTGCTATAACTTAAATTGCCAGGCATACCATCTAAAGGGGACAAAAAGATACAAAACATCCAGGCCATGGGAAACCTGGGTAGCCACAGCCACTCAAGAGGGAGAGGTTTTTTAGTGCCAGGAAGGAAAAAAAAAACTGGCAGGAAATGGCAGAAATCGTACACCAAATCCAGTCATTCCTGGAGTGGAACCACAGTCGATGGCATCCACTCCAAACCAACAGATACAGATACTAATGCCGGAAAAAAAATCCCCCCAGTACAACAATACCACCAGTCTGATAACATTCTTCTTTGCAAATATACAGGGTCTAAAGCCAGCAACAAACAACAAAATACCTTTCATCCGTGGACTGCTTGCAGAGGCAAAGGCAATGTTCGCGGCTTTCACTGAGACCCACATAAAGGATCACTTGGACAATGAAATATGGATCCCAGGTTACAACCTATACAGATGTGACAGAGTGAACAGGCAAAAGGGGGGGGTTGGCCTGTACATTGCAGAGTCACTTGTTTGCACAGAACTGCTTAATGCCTCAAATGACGTAGTGGAAGTTTTAGCAGTAAAGGTCGAGAACCAAAACTGTCATTGTGGTAGTCTACAAGCCTCCGGATGCAACATCCCAGCAATTCCAGGAACAGCTGTTAAAATTGACCACTGTCTGGAAAATCTTCCAGCTCCCGCACCCAACATCTTGCTCCTGGGGGATTTCAACTTAAGGCACCTAAAATGGAGGAATATAGCAAATAATATTGTTGCAGTAATAACACCAGGAGGCAGCTCTGATGAAAACTCACACTCACACGAGTTTTTAAAAATCTCTGCACAAAATTCAATTATACCAGCAAATAATAGAGCCTACTAGACTGGAGAATACATAGACCTCATATTCACTAACAATGATGATCTGATAAGAAATGTCACCATATCAAAAACAATATACTCAGATCACAACATAATTGAGGTTCAGACATGTATGCGAGGAGCCCCAGACCGACAAAATGAGACTAGTCACGAGGGAGCATTCACCAAATTCAACTTCAATAACAAAAACATAAAGTGGGACCAAGTAAACAAGTCCTAACCGATATAAGCTGGGAAGATATACTAAGCAACACAGACCCAAACTTATGCCTAGAACAGATTAACTCGGTGGCACTCGATGTATGCACAAGGCTTATTCTCTAAGAAAAAGGAGGAGTAGATGTAAAACAGAAAGAGACAGACGCTCCTTTACAAGCGACGGAAAAATAACAGAGCGGCTAAAAGAGGTCAATATATCTGAAATGCGTAGGGAGACACTGGTCAGAGAAATAGCAAGCATCGAACTTAAGCTAAAAGAATCCTTTAGGAGTCAGGAATCGCGGGAAGAACTAAAAGCTATAAATGAAATCGAAAGAAACCCAAGTATTTCTTCTCCTATGCCAAATCAAAATCGAGAACAACGCCCAGTATTGGGCCCTACTTAAACAAGATGGGTCCTACACAGATGACAGCAAGGAAATGAGTGAGCTACTCAAGTCCCAATATGACTCAGTTTTTAGCAAGCCGCTAACCAGACTGAGAGTCGAAGATCAAAATGAATTTTTATGAGAGAGCCACAAAATTTGATTAACACAAGCCTATCCGATGTTATCCTGACGCCAAATGACTTCGAACAGGCAATAAATGACATGCCCATGCACTCTGCCCCAGGGCCAGACTCATGGAACTCTGTGTTCATCAAGAACTGCAAGAAGCCCCTATCACGAGCCTTTTCCATCCTATGGAGAGGGAGCATGGACACGGGGGTCGTCCCTCAGTTACTAAAAACAACAGACATAGCCCCACTCCACAAAGGGGGCAGTAAAGCAACAGCAAAGAACTACAGACCAATAGCACTAACATCCCATATCATAAAAATCTTTGAAAGGGTCCTAAGAAGCAAGATCACCACCCATCTAGAAACCATCAGTTACACAACCCAGGGCAACATGGGTTTAGAACAGGTTGCTCCTGTCTGTCTCAACTACTGGATCACTACGACAAGGTCCTAAATGCACTAGAAGACAAAAAGAATGCAGATGTAATATATACAGACTTTGCAAAAGCCTTCGACAAGTGTGACCATGGCGTAATAGCGCACAAAATGCGCGCTAAAGGAATAACAGGGAAAAGTCGGTCGATGGATCCATAATTTCCTCACTAACAGAACACAGAGAGTAGTCGTCAACAGAGAAAAGCCCGAGGCAGCTACGGTGAAAAGCTCTGTTCCACAAGGCACAGTACTAGCTCCCATCTTGTTCCTCATCCTCATATCCGACATAGACAAGGATGTCAGCCACAGCACCGTGTCTTCCTTTGCAGATGACACCCGAATCTGCATGACAGTGTCTTCCATTGCAGACACTGCAAGGCTCCAGGCGGACATCAACCAAATCTTTCAGTGGGCTGCAGAAAACAATATGAAGTTCAACGATGAGAAATTTCAATTACTCAGATATGGTAAACATGAGGAAATTAAATCTTCATCAGAGTACAAAACAAATTCTGGCCACAAAATAGAGCGAAACACCAACGTCAAAGACCTGGGAGTGATTATGTCGGAGGATCTCACCTTCAAGGACCATAACATTGTATCAATCGCATCTGCTAGAAAAATGACAGGATGGATAATGAGAACCTTCAAAACTAGGGAGGCCAAGCCCATGATGACACTCTTCAGGTCACTTGTTCTATCTAGGCTGGAATATTGCTGCACTCTAACAGCACCTTTCAAGGCAGGTGAAATTGCGACCTAGAAAATGTACAGAGAACTTTCACGGCGCGCATAACGGAGATAAAACACCTCAATTACTGGGAGCGCTTGAGGTTTCTAAACCTGTATTCCCTGGAATGCAGGAGGGAGAGATACATGATTATATACACCTGGAAAATCCTAGAGGGACTAGTACCGAACTTGCACACGAAAATCACTCACTACGAAAGCAAAAGACTTGGCAGACGATGCACCATCCCCCCAATGAAAAGCAAGGGTGTCACTAGCACGTTAAGAGACCATACAATAAGTGTCAGGGGCCCGAGACTGTTCAACTGCCTCCCAGCACACATAAGGGGGATTACCAACAGACCCCTGGCAGTCTTCAAGCTGGCACTGGACAAGCACCTAAAGTCAGTTCCTGATCAGCCGGGCTGTGGCTCGTACGTTGGTTTGCGTGCAGCCAGCAGCAACAGCCTGATCCACCAGGAGGCCTGGTCACAGACCGGGCTGCGGGGAACATTGACCCCCGAAACTCTCTCCAGGTAACTCCAGGTATCCCATTAACATTTACAGACATACACCTAAGGCCTATTAAAGTTTCCACCCCTGGTTCCTCTCATCACTCTTTACAACTCCAGAGCTTGAATTTAAGTTTGACACCTTCAGAGTGCTCTCTTTCCCTCCCCCCTTCTTCCGGTGCCTCTTATCATGGCTACCACTACCTACACCACTACCTTCACACTTCACCTCAGTCTGTTTCCCAGGCCTTTGTGCAGGCGTAAGGACGTCATCAGAATCTGATGTAGCCGCCCTCTTTCTCGTGACAGTCATGTTACACATGTCTTGGTCAGATGTTACCTCTCGATGAACTTCCACCTCCACCTGAGAATGGTTTAATGATTCAATTGACGACTCCAAACCACCATCACGTCCCAAATTATCATGTCTCAGACTTTCTGGAAGCGGCGATTCTCTGATGACACTACGCTCAGACGTAACGTCCCTCTCTGGCGGTGACAAAGTCTTCAACACCTCCACCAATTCCTCCTCAATCTCAAGAACCTTCTCCTGTAATTGCTGCTCCTCCTTATCCACAGGAGACGACACCTGATCAGGCAGCTTGGGGCAGGACTCCAACTCACTGCCAGTCCTGTGTGCCCGATCCACTATCTCGCTCCACAAAACACCACGCCCTCCATCCGATGTTTGTTCCTCACCTGCCACCTTTGAAGCAGGGGCTGCGACGTCCACCACAGGTCCAGGCACATGTCTTCGCTTGTCACAGGTCGCCGCTATGTGATCATACTCACCACATAGGCGGCACGTACCTCGTTGTCCTAGGTACATTACCTTTACCTGTGTCCTGAAATCTTGTAGATACACATAGGACGGTTTTGGGGTCCCTCAAAGGTCATTTTGAGGTTGAAAGAACCCTCGGGAAAACCAGCATAGGCTCCTGCGCCCACGTACCATGTTGAGCATATGCACCGTCCCATAATTCTCAAAAACTTTCCTTATATCCGCCTCGTCTGCCTCAAAGGGAACGTTGCGTAACTTGATCCATGAATAATGCCGTGAAACATCTATCAGTCTTACACTGACAGCTGGTGTGAGGTTAAGACTCACGTCCTGAAAACTGGTGACTAACGATTGATAAACCGTTGCTGATGCAGTTTGACAAAAATTCGTTGTCCTCCTTTCAATGCTAACCATACAAGTCACTGTCTTGTATGCCATTTGTCTCCCGGATGATCTTTGGCAATAAGACTTGCGCAGAACGGGGCTTTAAATCGTTCCTTTAAGTAGCTCAATGCTACAGTATTTATCCGTCGTCTCAGACTAACCGCCATCGGGACAATCACAGTGCACCTATGTTGTTACCCGAGGTGTGACAGCACCACTTCACACCACTGCAGCCAGGTAACTGACAAGGGAGGTCGTACAAACAGCAGAGGGGTGCAGAGACAACCGCACTCTACCGTGGTCAGGCAGGAATATGACCCAGCATTGGCTCCCCAAAAGTAGGGTTTTTTTTTTTATTAATATATTTTTTTAAAAACATTTCAGTACAGGGAATAATAATTAACAGAAAACAAACCATCAACAGGTATTTATAAAATACATAGGTAGGACATATACACACACACATCATCCACACATATAAAATTTTATATATACATATACATAAACATAAAAACATATATACATATACAAAACATACTTATGTATATACATATACATTTACATATACATACACACTTATACATTCATATTTATATATATAACTACATATACATACATATACATACAATTCATACTATCATTCAAAAAATACATATACATACACCAACACAAGAAATAATAAAATAACACTAAAACGATACGATAACTGATATCTATATAATACATGATAGGTCGGGGAAAACTTATCTAACTTTGACAATACGAATAAGAACAAACTAATACTCAGGAGCCCAGTAAAATTTAAAACTAAACTCATCTGCAATAACACATTATACATATATAGTGAACAACAACCATAATATAGGAAACAGTTTCCCAAATAAGTGGATTGACACGACAATGATAATACAATACAAAAATTTTCCCGCAACTCCATACAAGTGAAATATGTCCACTGTCAAGTGACTAGACAAATCAATCCACATTAATTAAAACATTAGGTATGATGTAATTATTGGCTCGGTAAGACAGTAGTTACAACCAATAAATAATAACTGACCTCTTATTTCACATCATATACATATGATGTTCATTTAAAAATTTTTTCCAAACTATACCGTGACCCGTAACCCCTATGGTTACAATACTATATAGCAATAGTACATTTTTGATGGAGATTTAAAAGTCACGGTCTGGCACATGAAAACTGTACTACAGGTCCAAGGATAATAAAAACAATCTAATAAACCCCTATTTTACCTTCCTTACACTTTCTCGTACCCAAACACAACCTTATTATTACTCTCACACCAAACACAACCTTACTTATACTCTCACACCAAACACAACCTTACTTATTACTCTCACACCAAACACACCTTATTTATTACTCTCACACCAAACACAACCTTACTTATTACTCTCACACCAAACACAACCTTACTTATTACTCTCACACCCAAAAACAACCTTACTTATTACTCTCACACCAAACACAACCCTTACTTATTACTCTCACACCAAACACAACCTTACTTATTACTCTCACACCAAACAAACCCTTACTTATTACTCTCACACCAAACCCCAACCTTACTTATTACTCTCACAAACCAAACACCAACCTTACTTATTACTCTCACACCAAACACAAACCTTACTTATTAACTCTCACACCCAACACAACCTTACTTATTACTCTCACACCAAACACAACCTTACTTATTACTCTCACAAACCCAAACCCCGCACTCAAAAACACATACGTAGAAACCAGTCCCTTTTCGTTTTTTTCGTCGTACAAATTCCATAAATTCGGAACACGGAACTACGGTAGGTATATGGAAAATACGCTCCCAACGATTCCCCAAACAACAGCTGTTCCTACACTTGGTTCGATACATGACTGCTATAATACCGTGTACCCTCTCAATTGTTCCAGCTGTCCGGAGCACCCAAGATGTATGAATAAAATCTGTACTAACACCCCCAATGCCCTTTCGACATCATCCGGGATTCCCCCCACGTCTAAACTAAGGACACGTAAGGGAGAAAACCCCCCACCCCCCCCACCTAATAAGTCTACCGAGCCAACAGCGCACGGCTTCCAACCGCTCGCAAAATAAATCGCATGAAAAACAGTTTCTTCTATCCCAAAATCGCTACGGAGGAAAAATATGTAAAACCTGGTACACAAAAAAGGACCCCGGGTGGCAGATGTTATGAAAAAATTTATATACCGTTTCAAGAAAAGGGTGCAATGGAAGATCCCCCAGACGGTTCCAAATTAGCCCCCAAACGTACAAC
>NC_069480.1:17322825-17403300 GCF_026875155.1 Cherax quadricarinatus
TTCGTGAAACTGTCCTCAACGGTATTAAATCGTTGTTAATCGCTTCCAGGACGTGAGTCTTGATGTTACACCTGCTGTACGTGTGAGAATGAGTGATGTATCCAGGCATTATACCTGGATAAAGTTATGTAATGTTCCCTTTGAGGTGGATGAAACTGATATCAGAAAAGTCTTCGAGAAATGTGGGACGTACTTTTTGCCCAGCATGGTATGGGGGTACAGGCGCCTACGCAGGTTTGCCAGAAGGTAATTTTAACCTTAAAATGACACTGAGACATCCCAAAACCATTTACTTTTTATCTTCAGGAATTCAGGACACAGGTCATGGTTTTGTATCCCGAACAAAGGCGTACGTGTCGCATATGTGGTGAGTATGACCACATAGCTGCAGCATGTGAGAAGAAAAGACGCATGTCTGAACCTGTGGTAGAAGACGCAGCCCTGTCTTATGGGTGGCAGGAGAGGATTAAATCCTTGAGGGAGGGAGTGGTCGTTTGTGGGTGAGATGGTGGATCAAGTTTTTAGGACTGGGGGTGAGTCCTCCCTCAGTTCCCTGCCCCTGAATCTCTCCATGACTTCTGCAGGGATGGTACCACGGGAGGAAGTGTTGGAAATAGGGAAATAGAGGAAAATTAGAGGAAGTTTTGAAGACCTTGTCACCGCCTAAAGAAGGACGTTACATCTGAGCAAAAAGTAGCTGGAGATTTTATCGCTTCCAGCTTGTTGACGATATGAGAATTTGGGGAATGATGATGTGACGGACGTCAGGGGGGATTAATAAATTATTATAAGGTGGATGTTGAGGTTCACCGTGAGGTTTCCCCAGACCAGGGTTATGGGGGACATGATTGTAACAAGGAACGGGAACGGGCAGCTACGTCAGACTCGGATGATGTTACTGATGCCAGCGCAGAGGTCTGGGAACCCAAAACTGGGATGGTAGGAGAGGGAAGAGGTGGTGATTGGGAGGTCATGATAAGAGACATCATAAGAAGGGAGGGGGAAAGAAGGTATTGTGAAGATAACATAGTGGTGAAAAGAGTGGGGAGAAGGGGCAGGGGTGGAAAATTAAAAGGCCTTCAGTGAATGACTGTCAATGTTAATGGCTTATGTAGCAGAACAAAAGAGAATGGTTGTGATGTTTCTTGATAAATATAGGAGGGAGTTTTTGCTCCTCCCAGGAACAAAATTTCAAGGAGGTAAGGTGTTAGAGGTAGCAGGTTATCAAGTAATGACCCTGCCAACTACCCATTTAAAGGTGGTGTGGGTATTTTAATAAAGAAGACAAGCCGTTTGTTTTGCAGAGAAGTGAGGGGGAGGGTGGAGGGGGGAGGGGGGAGGGGGAGGGTTGCATGTGGTTTGAGTCGTGGATGGGTAAGCGTGTATCTTTTGTAAGTGTGTCTGCGCCTGTGGAGAATAGCATGCAGGTAAGGAAGATTTTTTGTGCGAGGATCTTGTTTATTTTTCGTGCACTTCCAGAAGTAGCAATAGTGGTGGTGACTGGAACTGCATTATTAGGGCGGCTGGCGTAGAACCCAAAAGGGGTAAGACATATGTTCTGTAACTCTCAGGGATTTGATGAGGGATGTTAGGTTATGTGATGCATTTGGGGGGAAACAGAGCAAACTTTTGTTAGGAGGGGATACGCAGCGAGGTTAGATGAGTGTATCTTTCTCAAGGGTTGTTGTCAAATCTTTTAATACGTTTGAGGCGACTATGTCAGATCATAAGGCTGAAGTGGTGGGAAATAGGGGGGGAGGAGCTAGCAGAAATATATAGGACTTATTGGAAATTGAACATTAGTGTGTTGAGTGATGAAGAAGGTTTGGAGTGTTTTTCTATTCTATGGAAAGAGCTTTACGAGGAAGCTCAGGAGGTGGATGACATTGTTACATGGTGGGATTAGTGGCTAAAGAAAGGATAAGAAAATACTATGTGAGGGGGGTAAACATGTAAATAATTTAAAATATGGGCTTGCAAATTATTTAAGGATCGATTAAGAGGTTGTTTTGGGCAGGGGATGGTTGGTGGTGTTTTTCCCATGGACGAAACAGTAGACATAAAAGAGAGATTGCGAACTTTTCAAAATGATCGGTTTCAAGCAGTAAGGGTGCAAGCAGGGTTAGAAGAGTTTTTGGCGAGACAAGCCTCAGCGTGTGTTGCGACATCAAAAGCAAAGCAGGCGTGATGGCTATCCTGAGATTAGAGTAAATGAGACGATGGGGATCTATAGAATAGGGCAGGAGATAAGAAATATGAAGGGTATGAGTGCATATGCTGATGTGGTATAAAGGTATGGACAAGTGGGGGTGTGGATGATGTGGAGTTAGACAGGGTGTTTTACATATGCAATTTGCAATTTAGGTTTTAGTGATAGAACGACTTTAGGTGGGGTTATTACTGCAGAGGAAATAAGATTGCTTTACAGGGCATGAGGAAGGGAAAATCCCCGGTTATTGATGGTTACCTGTGGAATTTTATTTACAGCTTGGGGGGTTTGATGGGAAATTTCATGGTTAGGTTATTTATTGTAAAAGGGGAAAAGGGGTAATTTGGGAATAGCAGATACAGCAGTTGTGGTGTTGTCCCGAAAGGTAAGGGGAAAGGCCCACCCTTCGGGAGTTGGGCAATATCGTTGCTATGTGAGGACTATGAGGTTTATGCAAAATTTTAGGTAATGGGGTTTAAAATGTGTAGGGGGGAGGGTCGTTTCAAAATCGCAGGGGGGCTGCCGAAGGTCGATGTTTAAAGGACAGGGATTCTGAGGATTTTGGGAGTCAAAAGGAGGGGGCAGCTTTCTGGCTTTGGACGGCGGGCAGCCTATGATAGGGGGGAAAGGCGTCACTGCGGGTTTAATTTTGGAACATTTTAGGGGAAGAAATAGTTGTTGGGGAAATACGCTTATGGGGGAGAAAAAATAGGGAAAAAATAAATGGGTGTAGGGGGAGGGAATTTGCGAGGGTAGAGGTCTGGGCAGGGGTTTTGCCCCGCCCCCATCTTATTTGCGTTTTTTCAGGCCCCCTTTTTACAGAAGGGTTGATCATACTTCAGTACCGGGGGGAGGGTGGGGGGTTTAGGGGGACACTTTGGCCGGGGGGGTTAAAAGGTTATGTAAGATATGACTGTTCTGGTTTGTGAAGGTTTTCTATAAAGTATTGGACGATGTTGTGCAAGGTTTGAATGTGCCTGGGGATGAAGGTAAACAGTGAGAAGTCAATGATCAGGGGTTGGGCCTTGGGAAAAGGGGGGGTAGGTAGTTGTAATGTTGTAAAAAAGTTGCGGTGTTCTCAAATTTGTGGTATTAATACAAGGATGACTGGATGTGCGGGAGGGAAAAATCTGATGGGGGTTTTGAAAGGATCGGGGGACGTCTGGGTTTTTGGGCCCCAGCATCTCCTTGGCACAAAATGTGATTGCGTAAATGTTTTATTGTATAGTAAGGTTTGGCATTCAGCGTGTTCCCCATTACAGGGAGCGATTTCGGGAATTTTGAGAAGGGTGTTTAAATTTTTTTAGGGTCAGTGTGGTTTGGTTAAGAAGAGAGGTTGTTATGTTACCAGTGTGCCAGGGTGGGGTTTGGGTTTTATGGATCTAAGACGGGGGGCTAAATGTGTGTTTCTTAAATGGGAGATATTGCGTGTGGGCATGAGGGGGGGAATATAGAACAGATAGATTTGAGGTTGAAGAAGTGGTATGGAAGCATTGAATTGTGGGAATGTGAAATTGTTCTAGGACCTTGTTGTTGGTTAGGGAACGGAGAAACAATCGAATAGGGGTTTTGTGTAGGTTACTGGTAGGTAAGTGCATTGCTCCCTGTTGAGAGTTTATTCCCATGTACCCTGGAGAAACATTTTTGTAATAGATTTAGCAAGCTGAAATTATTGCCTAGGGTGCGTGACATTTGTTTCGTTTTTTACATGGTAATCTTGCCGTCAGGGGCCATACTAAGAACCAGGAGAGTAGTAGAGGGAGGGGGGGGTGGTTTTTGTGGAGGGACGACACGGCGTTCCATGTAGTTTATTTTTGTGAAGGGTTAAAAGACATCAGGGGTTGGTTAGGTAGGTTGGTTCAAAGGGTGGGAGGGAGTGGGTGGTGGTTCGCGTGCTTTAAGTCTTGACAGGGTGGTTTAGAAGAGGAAATCATAAGAGCTTTAGATACTTTATGGTGGATTATATCTACATATCGTGGGTGATGAGGGGGAAAGGGGTTAGTGAGGCCGAAGGCGCATTCTTGCGATAACGTTTTATCTATGTGTGTCGAAACCCCGGGAGTTTTTGGAAAGTGGGCTCAGTATTTTGGGGAAGGATTAGGGGCTAACTTAGAAATCCTCGTAAATTGTGAATGAATATGAATGTACGAAGGGTAAGGTTCTTTTTATTTAGGGGTTTTAAAATTTGGTTGAGTGCAAGTCAGTGGGCAAAGCGGGCTTGTCCCTGGGGGGGGGGGCATGACAGTGTGGTGAATGTTTGTAATGTGTTTCCTGGTTGTCGGGAGTGTGGTTTGGGCTTTGAGGCCCCATAATTTATTGTTACTTTTTGAAATAAATGAAAGTGAACCCGAAGGTTTGTCATGTATTAGGAGGTGTTTTTTGTCTTATAATGACCCGATTCTTGGTCATATGCTTTTAATGGTATATGTTTTGGGTTTATTTTTATTATGGGTTAGGGGTCAGATATGTGTTAGTTTTTGTAGTTAAAAATTTTTTTATGTACTGTTTTGTTTTGTGTACATGTTTGCATATGCAGTTTTTTTGTGAATCTTTTTTTTTCTTTTGTTCCCCCTTTTAAAATACGTTTTTGAGCCTTTTTAAATGTTAGGCTCTTTACATTCCAATAGGGAAAAGTTAATGTTTTTTTAAAGTTTATATATAGGTTAGTACTCTGTTCTGGTAGTTGTTTTGAGATGTTTTGTTGAAACTTTTTCTTTGTATTGTCAATTTTTTAGAGATGTTTCAGAACCAAAGGGTTTTGATAATTTTTTTTTTGTTACCTTTTTATGTATATTTATATTCTGAAAAATTTTGTACTGCTGGGGGGTTTTTTTTAAAAAAAATGTAAAAAAAAATTTAAAATTTTATAATTGTAAAATTTGTGGGACTGCCCCCAAGTGAGTCGCCCCCCTGGCAAACTTGTTGACACCGGCTTGAGTGGGACCCAGCCTCACAAGTGGCTTAAAGGGCGATTTTCACAAATGATGATGTTGCAAGAAAATCGCCTGCATCAGTATGCATGCATGCATACATCTGCGTAAGACTGGGGGGGGCGCCGTTGTATCAGGGCCGTTTTTGCCCAGTTGGTGTCTGTTTAAGAAGAAGGAGCTGGTTCTTTCCAACCCTCTCTCTTGTTCAAACTGGGCTCCCAGTTCCCCAGCAAAATCTATTTTGCTACTTTACGGCTATTACTACCTATGTTAGGGTTTAGGTCTACATTATTATTATTTTCGTTCCCTTTAAAAAAAAACCCTAATATTAATATATCAGAAAACTCCCTACTCCTTTTCCTGAAGGGTAAATTAAAAATTTAAAATAAGTTTCCCAAAAATCCCGCCCAATCAAGAGAATGCTTTTTTTTTGGGTGGGGTATAAAGGCCCCCCCACTCACCCCATTCCTTTATGGCCATGTTTGATCTGTCCTGTGGAATTTAGGGCCCAAATAAGTTTCCACATTTTCCCCCGGTGAAGGTGGCGCAAAGTCTAGACAACCTGCCTCCGCGGCCCCTCCCGTGGGCCCGGACTTGGCACCTTCAACGGGTCGCCCGGGCCGCCAGCTCTCGTTTGGTTAATTTCTCATGTCCCACCCCACCTGTGGACTCAAGGGGGAAAACCCTTTTGATGGGTTTATAGTCTCGGCACCATTCATTCCACCTCACCATTCTCAACCCGCCCAGCCTTGTCTGGGTGGGTCGACACTACCAGGGCCAAGAGGCCCGTATGCCCCGGGTGCCTCGGTTCTACTAGACAGGGCCCCTTCATTGCATTTCTTTTTTGCCCGGGGGCGGCACCATGAAATGATCCCCAGGGTTTTTCAAGTAATCCCGGCCCACCTGGTTCCATTTGTCCGGTGTTACCCCGTCTGTTGTGACTCCCGTGCAGTTCTTCTTTTATGGGGGCCATTGGCCCATAATAATCCAGCTCCTTGAAAACTGACTCAAAATTGCGGGGGAAAGGGAATCCCCCTTCAAAAAAAGCATGGATTGGGGGGAAGCTTCCTGCTGTCAATCCCATTTGCACGTAGGTCAGGGCTGTATTGCTCTTGCCTCTACTCAGTTTAAAACTGTCCTCATTTATCAATGCTCACTCTCCCCGCCATGCAAGACCTTCCAAATGCAACCCTTGACTGTGGCCACATGCGTTCATTAGAATCCCCTTGCCAAGGCGCCCTGGGAGCTATGAACCTCCACTCGCACTCTACTCTCTTCAGGTGTTCACGTACTTCTCCGTTGTCCTAGATTCCGGAAAACTTTATCGGCCGCCCTAAAAGCTTGTGCCATTGTCCAAGATAATCAATCACAGCAACGAGAACTTGCTGTAACCTCCTGAACAACGAAAGTCTCTGTTGACATATCTCTCTGCCAACTCCAAATGCACAGCTCGAGGGTAGTGGCACAGTAAACAGCAGACATATACTTTCCTGAGGGCCCCACCCTGTCGACTCTGGTTCTTCAATGTGATAGCCCAGTATAAGTCCTATTTCCTTCCCACAGTCTCAAAGGGCCCGTCACTATGTACCATGCTCCAAGGCAGCATTGGTGGACCTGGGTGTTGGGTGGGGGGGGTGGGGGGGGGGGGGGAGCCTCCCAACGAAGGGCGCCTCTGTTGGGCCGGGTCCTCCCGGATCCCGCATCTAACATGTGCTGCCCGTCGCCCCCCTCCTCTGGGGGTGCGGGACAAAATCAAGTTGCCTCCAGCTGTCGGACGTATGACCCACAGTACCCTACCGCGCAGTACTTCTGACGTAGGCAGGTGAAGGGTATCTCCAAACCCCCCATGTAAAGTCCTCTGATGGGCATCTTGTATCAATACTCTGACGCCCCTCCCTCCTTTCCAGTAGCACGGATGTTTTGGGCCCCAGTAGCTGAGCTCAGAGTTTTGTATTCGTCCCCTGCATCTTAATTAGCCCCACATGAACTAGGAACAATCCCATAGATGAACCAATTTACTGTTCCCTTAATTCGTCGTTGGACACACGTCCCGACGCCATAACCTGCTGCCTGGTTGCAAGTACTTCCAGCACTCACTGGAAACCTCTCCCTTTGGTACTGCCTTATCCAATAATTCTCTTGGACCCACGAGAGATACTGTCGACCTTGGCTTATACCCTTGTCGATGCAGCTTTCCTCACAAATCGAAATAAACCATTCCGTGACTCCTTATAAGTTTTCCTCCAAGAGGAGTAGTGCCTGGGGCAAATAGTTTCAGTGTCTTCGGGTTCCCCCGCAAGTGTACTATGCTGCTTGGTTGTCTCTCTGAATATCTGCTTCCGCCACATCCTTGCCGGTAACCAGTCTGGGCCTTTGAACAAATCATCGCTTTTACTCAGCTTTTTGCGTGTCACCCCTCGGCTTCTCAAGGGTTCGGCTGGGTTTTGAAATCTGTAGCACGTACAGAATTGTGACGTTGACCTGTAGCTCCTGTATCTCCTTTAACTCGATTCCTGACATAGGGGAGCTTAAGACCTGCGTTCTGGACCCACTGTAAGGCCATCCATCCGAGTCTGCCATACAAAGGTTGTGTGGTCACCTCAATTACTCAACACGCTCCTCTACGTACTTACCCAGTCTTGCTCCCAGCAACATCGCCGTGGAGCTCTAGAGTTTTGGATTGAGCAATCCTTCAGGGGTCACCCGCGCACGACTGGTGACCCGACTGACCTGTCCCCGCCACCAAATAGGCGCTAGAAACTGCCCATAGGCCCAGAGGAGGCATCGCACAGAAGACAAGCAAGACATAGTCCCTGCCGCGGGCACCCGAGGACTGGGAATGTGAACTCATGCAATTCTGCTAGATCTTTGCTAACCATGATCCCACTCGTGGCAGACTGTTTCTGGCAGTGGGGTCGTCCCAACCTAGGTTCAGCTCCCAGGTCTGTTGCACTAGCATCCTCCCTCCATGGTGATGGGTGTCAACAAACCCAAAGATCGAAGGCATCTGCAACTTTGCTCAAACAAGACCTCCCGGTCAGCTTCTCTTCCCCATCAGGTTCCTCTTTAGCCTACGTCTGTCTTCATTGATTTCCTACTCCAGTCCAACACCGATATTGCCTCAGGTATTGAGTAGCCAGCATAGTCCGTTCCACCACCGTGGCCCCGCAACGTTGGATTGTTTTGTTCAACCCATTCTCTCAATGGCTGTTAGCCGAGAGCTCTCCTGATTAGAACTCTATCGTAAATGTCCATCAACAGCCTTTCATCTGAGGTTGGTACCTTGCATGTTGTCCACTTAAAAATAGGGTCCTTCAGTATTCTTTAAGCGGGTTGTTACAGTTCCACAAGGTGGTAGTCTCATGTGGCCTGAACAGTGCACCAAACAACACTGCCCTGAATCTGTATGGTTATCAATATCCTTAGCTCGGGCACCCTCCTGGTCAGTCAACCACAAGAACCTTGTGTAGTCCCCAGTCTTGTGGCTGCAACCCAATACTAGAAGGCTTTGCTAATGTCTGCTGCATAGGCGTACTGTTTCTGTACTGAAATCTCAACAACACATCTTCTAATTTTCTGCGTCAGGGAGGCCCTGTAGCAGACAGTCATTCAACGATGGCTCTCGGGGACTCGCCCTGTGAGCTGCAGTTGAGAAGACTACTCTGATGGGAGTGGGTACTGAACTCCTTGGTGACTGCCAATGTTGTGGAAGATAATGGGTGTTTTTCTCCCCGGGCTGGCATTGGGACTTTCTCCAATGAACCCAAGGCCAGCTGGTTCCTTAATAATATCATCAATATTTCCCCACCAGAAACCCTTCTGGGTCAGGCTGTTTCACCAATGAATCAACTGACCCGTGCCTTCTTGAAATTAGTGGCAGCGTGGTGGGTCCGGTTTCCATGGGAGTCGCACCCAGTTCTGACTGTCCCGAACTGCACATGGTTTCAAGTAATCTCGATACGTCCTCTTCATGTTCGGGGGGGCGGCTGGTCACCCTTAATCCCTACTACATCCTGTCCCATAGTTTATGGACAGCTCGCGTCGGAATGCCAACTTGCGTCCTGACAGACCTTTGGCACCCCCATCCGCATCCACAGTACAGGCCTCAGTCGCTGTATACCGAGCCCTCCTGTCCTGGGGTCGCAGGGAAATGAGCTGGTATCCCTGCCTCCTACGATGTACCCCGTTGGAAGTCCAGTACAGGCCAACACCCTACTTATAACCTTCTCGTAGTACACAACTCGTCTATGAATCTCCTCCTACCAAGATTCCCACATTACTAACGTTGTATGTATACAGCAATGTCTTGTTCTCTAGCTTCACACCTAACTCCCTCATAATGTTTGACTGCTGTGGCCAGTCCCTTATGGTAATGATATTGGGCAGCTTCTTTCACTATCAAGACTGAAAATTCTCGTTGATGCCGCGGCTAACCTGACATCACATTGACTACTGGGTAAAGACCTGCGTGGGACTTTCCCCACCAAACCTTCCACCTTTCATGTCAACATTACCACCTGTATCTGCTTCAACCTAATTGCTAGACTCTCTGTTATAAAGGATCTCTGTGCCCCACTGTTGAAGAACAAACGGGTCTTTCAAGACTTCTCACTCCATTCGTAACCACCGCCATAATGGTGGCCAAGGCCATCCGAACGTTGAACTACTCCCCCAAGAATAAATTCCCCGGTGCCGCACTCACCACACTCATCAACTTGCTCCGACTCGTCTTGCCCCTCCGCCCTTTCTTGCGTTGTTGCTTTCCTTAGCTTTTGCTTAATCTGGTATCATTAAGGACACAGTGCACTGTGGTGCCTACCTTCCGGCAGCCGACACTCATTGAGTTGGGCGTTACAGTCCTGGCAAAATGTTTTCGTTCCCAACACTTGAAAACAAAGTACTCAAAACCCTTAGTCGCTGAACCCTTTTGTTATAGGTGTGAAGCTCGTACACCCTGAACTAGCGTGTTCTTCTTCACAAAACACCACCATCTCATACTGGCCACTTTAGTGGCTTCTCCCATGGCCCTGTGGTGGAGGACTCACCCTGGGCAATAATACGTGCTGACCCTAGTAGACGAGGTGGTTTAGGTCTATTCTCGAATGTCTGGGGAAGTTTGACCGACTTCTCCTTGGTAGGAGGTAATTTCCTCCACCCCTACCTAGGCTGGAATATTGCTGCACACTAACAGCACCTTTCAAGGCAGGTGAAATTGCCGACCTAAAAATGTACAGAGAACTTTCACGGCACGCATAGAACGCGATAAAAACACCTCAATTACTGGGAGCGCTTGAGGTTCCTTAAACCTGTATTCCCTGGAACGCAAGAGAGAGATACATGATTATATACACCTGAAAAATCCTAGAGGGACTAGTACCGAACTTGCACACAAAATCACTCACTACGAAAGCAAAAGACTTGGCAGAACGATGCACCATCCCCCCAATGAAAAGCAGGGGTGTCACTAGCACGTTGAGAGACCATACAATAAGTGTCAGGGCCCAAGACTGTTCAACTGCCTCCCAGCACACATCAGGGGGATTACCAACAGACCCCCGGCAGTCTTCAAGCTGGCACTGGACAAGCACCTAAAGTCAGTTCCTGATCAACCGGGCTGTGGCTCGTACGTTGGTTTGCGTGCAGCCAGCAGCAACAGCCTGGTTGATCAGGCTCTGATCCACCAGGAGGCCTGGTCACAGACCGGGCCGCGGGGCGTTGACCCCCGGAACTCTCTCCATGTAAACTCCAGGTATTGCAAGAAACCTCGCCTGCATGCACGTATAATGGACTAACTTGGTGTTGCAGCATATATCCTGATCTTCACCTCCCTAGGCTAGCCTTAGCCCCTTTGGACTCCCCCTCAGAAACCACGTGCAACCGGGAGCATTAATTCCTGCAATATTCAATCGTAATTAGTGTCCTGCCTGCACCTCAGAAATTCCTATATCTAAGAGGGTATGTATCCCCTAGTATAACTATGCAGACTCAGACACTAGCTTCAGACGGCTCTGAGACACTGGTACTTTGTTTTGTACTCTGATGAAGATTTAATTTCCCCACTTTACCATTCTGAGTAATTGAAATTTTATCGTTTAACTTCTATTTTTTTTTGCAGCCCACTGAAAGAATTGGGGTTTTATGTCTGCCTGGGTTTGGGAGTGCTGCAATGGGAAAACCCTGTCATGAGATTCGGGCATTCAAAAGGGAAAACACGGTCGTGGCTGACTCCTTGTCATGCGGATTTTAAGGTGAGGGAAAAAGATGGGGGCGAGCTGTCCTTTTGGGAAAAGGCTTTTACCGTAGCGCCTCGGGCTTTTCTCTGTTGACGACTACTCTCTGTGTTCTGTTTGTGAGGAAATTATAGATCCACGACCATTTTGTTATTCTTTAGAGCATTTTGTCGCTTTACGCCATGGTCACACTTTTCGAGGGTTTTGCAAAGTCGTATATATTACACTGCATTCTTTTTTTTTTTCTATGCATTTAGGACCTTGTTTAGTGGGCCAATGTTGAGACAAAAGGAGGACCTGTTCTAAACCCTGTTCCCCGGGTTGTGTTGATGGGTTTCTAGATGCGTGGTGATTTGCTTCTTTTGGGCCCTTTTAAAAATTTTTTTGATATGGGGTTTGTGCTATTGGTCTGTAGTTCTTTGCTGTTGCTTTACTGCCCCCTTTGTGGAGTGGGGCTATGTCTGTTGTTTTTAGTAACTGGGGGACGACCCCCGTGTCCATGCTCCCTCTCCATAGGATGGAAAAGGCTCGTGATAGGGCTTCTGCAGTTCTTGATGAACACAGAGTTCCATGAGTCTGGGCCCTGGGGCAGAAATGCATGGGCATGTCATTTATCGCCTGTTCGAAGTCATTTGGCGTCAGGATAACATCGGATAGGCTTGTGTTAATCAAATTTGTGGCTCTCTCATAAAAAATTCATTTTGATCTTCGACTCTCAGTCTGGTTAGCGGGTTGCTAAAAACTGATCTATTTGGGGTTGAGTTCACCTTTCCCTTTCTGTCATCTGTTAGGACCCATCTTGTTTAAGTAGGGGGCCCTTTTCGGGACGTTTTCTCGATTTTGATTTTGCAAGAGAAGAAATTTTTTGGGGTTTCTTTCGTTCATTTATGGCTTTTAGTTCTTCCCGCGATTCCTGACTCCAAAAGGTTTCTTTTAGCTTAAGTTCGATGCTTGCTATTCTCTGACCAGTGCCCTCCCTAGCATTTCAGATATTGACCCTTTTACCCGCTCTGTTATTCTTTTCCGTCGCCTTAAAGGGAGCGCCTGTCTTTTCTGTTTTACATCTACTCCTCCTTTTTTTTTAGGGGGAATAAGCCTGTGCATACATCGAGTGCCACCGAGTTAATCTGTTCTGGGATAAGTTGGGTCTGTGTTGCTTAGTAATATCTCCCAGCTTATATCGGTTGGACTTGGGTTTTACTTGGTCCACTTTATGTTTTTTTTTTATTGAATTGAATTTGGTAAAAGCTCCCTCGTGACTAATCTCATTATGTCGGGTCTGGGTTTCCGCGCATACATGACTGAACCTCAATTATGTTGTGATCTGAGTATATTGTTTTTGATATGGTGATATTTCTTATCAATCATCATTGTTAGTGAAGATGAGGTCTAGTGTATTCTCCAGTCTAGTAGGCTCTATTATTTGCTGGTTTAAATTAAATTTGTGCAGAGATTTAAAAGCTCGCGTGAGTGTGAGTTTTCCATCAGAGCTGCCTCCTGGTGTATTACTGCAACAATATTATTTGCTATATTCCTCCATTTTTGGTGCCTTAAGTTGAAATCCCCCAGGAGCAAGATGTTGGGTGCAGGGGCTGGAAGGTTTTTCCAGACAGTGGTCAATTTTAAAAGCTGTTCCTGGAATTGCTGGGATGTTGCATCCGGAGGCTTGTAGACTATCACAAATGACTAGGTTTGGGTTTTCGACCTTACTGCAAACTTCCACTACATCATTTGGAGGCATTTACAGTTCGTGCAAACAAGACTCTGCAATGTACAGGCCAACCCCCCCCCCCCCCCCCCCCCCCCCCCCCCCCCCCCGTTTTCCCTGTTCGCTCTGTCACATCTGTATAGGTTGTAACCGGGGGATCCATATTTCGTTGTCCAAGTGATCCTTTATGTGGGCCCTCAGTGAAAGCCCGAACATTGCCTTGCCTCTGCAAGCAGTCCACGGATGAAAGGTATTTTGTTGTTTGTTGCTGGCTTTAGACCCTGTATATTTGAAAAGAAAATGTTATGGGACGGGTGGTATTGTTGGTACGGGGGGGGGATTTTTTTTCCGGCATTAGTATCTGTATCTTTTGGGTTTTGGAGTGGGGCCATCGACTGTGGTTCCACTCCAGAATGACTGGATTTGGGTGTACGATTTCTGCCATTTCCTCCCAAAGTTTTTTTTTTTCCTTCCTGGCACTAAAAAACCTCTCCCTCTTGAGGTTTGTGGCTACCCAGGTTTCCCAGGGCCTGGATGTTTTGTATCTTTTTGTCCCCTTTAGATGGTATGCCTGGAAAATTTAAGGTTATAGCACAGTCCTTTCCTGTACTGAAGAGGTACACAGTTCAGGTGAAAAAGCTTACAGGAAGGGAGTTTGCTTTTTTCCTGTGTCATAGGGGCATGGCTTTTTCCTAGGGGTCATAGTTGCACGTCCCATCTGTTTTTCCAGATTTCCCATGCCAGCAGATACCGAGTGCATAGTATGTGCACAGGCTTGGTTTCTTTTTTGCCTTGGGTTTCTGTGACTGTATTCCCTGTTGGTGCATGTTTCCCTGTCTTACTTCTATCCTCCCTAGCCCAACAATGGAGCTCCCACCATTTGTTTTGGTAATATATCCTCACTATTGCTAGTGGAGTCCTCTTGTTTGCTATTTCCTGCGGTATTTCTAGTTTGCAATATTGGTTTTATCTTATCTTTGACTACACTTGTTTCCCTACTATGGCTCCTGTCCCCTATGGGTCATTTAATGTATTCCTTCCTGCGTATAATTCCGACTACCTGGACAAAATCCCAGCTTCACCATTACTGTCTCCCAGGACAGCATCTCCAGCTTCCCCATTACTGTCTCCCAGGACAGCATCTCCAGCTTCAACCATTACTGTCTCCCAGGACAGCACCTCCAGCTTCACCATTACTGTCACCCAGGACAGCACCTCCAGCTTCCCCATTACTGTCTCCCAGGACAGCACTATCAGCCCCCCATTTACTGACTACCAATACCAATCATTTGTGAAAATCTGTCCTATAAGCCACTTGTGAGGCTTAGTTAGTTTAATATGTTTATTATGCACCCCATACCCATCCTGTGGGCGGTAGTCAAAAGATTACAGAGGTACATAATTGGTCCAGGGACTGGACTCCAAAGTTTTGATAGCTGAGCAAGTTACAGAGGAATGAACTCACAATTTACAAAGGTAATGAACTCACAATATACAAAGGTAATGAACTCCAGGTAAGTCTGGTCACAATCATGACAAGTTACAAAGGTAATTACAGATAAAAGAGGTACGTAATGGGTCCAGGGACTGGGCCCCCAAAGTTTTGATAGCTGAACTAGGTATCAAAGGTAATGAGCTCACAATTACAAAGGTAAAGAATTCGTAGAATGGTTTACTTACTTTATACTTTGGGTACAATCATGAACAAAAATTTTAGAGTAATGACAATTCACACCCCTTTCCCCACCCGGGCACAACTGTAATGAGTTATTGGGGAAATATTGATTGTTGAGTCACACACACCACACACACACACACACACACACCACACACACACACACACACACAACACACACACACACACACACACACACACACACACACACACTCACACACACACACTTTAGTTTAATATCTTAATGCACCCATACCCATCCTGTGGGCGGTAGTCAAAAGATTACAAAGGTACATAATGGGTCCGTGACTGGACCCAAAGTTATGATTGCTGAACTAGTTTACAAAGGTAATGAAACTCCAGGTAGATCTGGTCACTTCATGGCAAGTACAGAGGTAATAATCATTCACCCCTTTAACATGGTTACGTCATGAACAAATTACAAAGAAAAGAACCACTGATAGTCCACACCGGGTCACAATTGAAATGATTTAAATACAAATATTAATGGATCATACACCCAACGCGCGCGCGCGCACATACCACCGAGGGGCATGCCGGACAGTGCACCAGCGCAAATATTTGCTACCCCAAGGACGAAACCCCCACACACACACACCCCACCCCCAAAACCCCAACACCCCACACACACACCCTCACCACCCCACACAACCACCCTCACACACACCCACCACACACCCCCCAACACACACACACACAAAACAAACCACACCCCCAACACCACCAACAACCCCACATGCACACCCCCAAACACACAACACACACCACCAACAAAACCCACCCTCCACACACCCGCACACCACCCTCAACCACCCACACACACGCACGAAACACAAACACACAACACACACACACACACACACACACACACACACACCACACACACAACAAACCCCCCAAAAACCCACACAAACACCCCACACCACACACCACACACACAAAACACACCCTCACACACCCCCCACACACACACACACACACACACACACCACCCACACCACACAACACACACACTCACACACCCCCACACCCCCAACACCCCCCCACACCACACACACACAAACACCACACAACACCCACCCCACACACACCCACCACACAACAAACACACACACCACACCACACAACCACACAACACACAACACACACAACACACACACATGCACACATGGGTAATGTTTTTATTTACAGCTACAAAGTCGGGGTTTTTCTCCAGAATGGTCTGCAATATACCACTGTGGAAAAAACTTAGCCATTTCTTGAACCTTCTGAGGAGTTGTTTCTAAATTCTTTAATTTTATCAACCCTACAAATGAGCAATGTGTGACAATTCCATCGGAAAAGTTTACATTTCGTTGGTCAACATCGGTGGTGGGATTAACCTGCCAAAGATACTTGTAACCCACCGGAGCCGGGCATAGTGACACCAAGAGTCTGCTTATTTTGCGGATCACCATAGACATGGGGCTCCTCCTGCATGATGGAATGAGAAAGGGACTGATTTGTTCAATACCCCCAACTTAAGTCAATAAAGTTCATTTGAAGTTCTTTTTCGTTTTATTTTCCAAACTGCAAATGAAACCCAAGATTGTAATCTACCCCCCTTTGAAAGAAAACGTTTAGCCAATTTTACTTCTATCTGCATCTGAAAACCAATGGAATGGAATCCACAGCATTCATTGACTCCACTGTCCACAATTTTACCATATCATGTCTGGTTTCGACAAAAGCATGCCCAATTTATACTTAATGGTTGAGAGCTTTTAGGATGACAGAAATCAGTTCTTTAAAGTGAAACCCTTTATTTTTACTTTGACACATTAGTGCAAAGTATGGCAAACATTCGTTTGAAGGTGAGGCCCATTATTGAGCGTGCCCAAATTTCTTTTTGAAGCCATCACTCTGGTGACAACACAGCACTACCGCTGCACCAGTGGACGGTAAACAGAACCATCGACGTAAATAATTGTGAAAGATTGTTCGGTGACTAAGTTATCAACACAGCTTAAGGCATCATGTTTGGCTTCAAGAAGAAGTTTTTGGTTTGTGATTTAAGAGAGTTTGGGGGAAAAATGGAGGAATGGTAGTTTGGAAGGGGGTAATACCCCAGGAGCAGGAAATGTCTCTGTTTTTCCAAACTTGATATAGATCATGTAGCGGGTTCATGCGAGGCCGGTTCCCAGTTTTTTGATCCACTGGAAGGTTTCACCAGTGCTGGAAAGTTTGGGGGGTTTCTGTGCAGGGGTTTGAATGGGCTTGCCTAAGCAATTTACCCCCCAAAAAGGATATTCTTTCAGTAACACATCTCTAAGCTTGGAATATTAATTCTTTCCCCAATTTAAAATTTTTGGCAGTACGAGGGGATCCTAGGGTGATCCTCTTGCTCGTTTTGGGAGTTTTTTTTTTTTCCCGCCCTCCAACTTCCAGTCAGACACGATGCAAGTAGTGGGGCTCATAATCAACCAATGATCTAATAAAGCAAAATACATCATTTTTACAAATTTTTAAAATTAGCACCATACCTGAAAAAAGGCGTTTTACTGACCCCAAAATAACGACAACTCTTTCCCTCTCAAACAGCTGAAATAAAAGTGACCTATGGAGTGAACGAAGTAAATGATGGGAAGGGGAATCGTACTTTTAGAAAATAAGGGGGCTTTGAAAAAAGAAAGAGGATTTCAAAGGAACTTGCTGCAAGAAACCAAAAGAGCAACAACAACCATTGCAGAACGGTTAGGGTTGATTTACCGCTAACACTGATTTGAGGGCAAATTTGAGGTTTTACGAAGCTTCATTTGACAACCCAGAAAAAAACCTTCGATTCGCTTTTGTCATGACAGATAATTACTTTTTGTTACTAACGACCCAACACATAAAAAAATCTTACTCATAAAAGCTAACATCCAACCCAAGCGGCCCCACCCAAAATCCCTAAAGTACTTATTGTTATCCACAATGTCAATAAGTACATGGGCCTAAATTCCTGTGTCAATTCAAATTCAAACCCCGTCGACTTTTCCAAATGATTTATATTGGCTTTTAGGGGAGGTACCCACCCAAGCCGGGTCAACAGAGTTTTCCAGGGGAGGCGACTCACTTGGGGGCAGTCCCACAAATTTTCCAAACCAAAAAATCCCCGCCAACTCAAGAGAAAAGCTTTTTTTTAGGGGGGTAAAAGGCCACCCAGGCAGCCGTTTCCATTACGGCCATGCTGGTGCCTGTGGAAAAGGGCCCAATAAGTTTCCCAATAAGTGGGCGGGAAATTTTTCTGTAACTGTTTTTGGGGCCCTATCATTTACATTTTTTTATATTTATCATTGCTTGTATTTCCAAAGTTTTAAATAAAATACAAAAAAAAAAAAAAAAATTGGGAAAAGACCCGGGCCTGATCCTACCGGCAAAATTTCCCCGCATAGAATAGAAATTTGGGTTTTTCCCTGGGGTATACAGGTTTTCCTGGGGTATACAGGATCCTGGGGTATACTAGGTTATCCTAAAGCTTATACTAGGTTATCCTGGGTTATACTAGGTTATTCTGGGCTATACTAGGTTATCCTGGGCTATACTAGGTTATACTGGGCTTATACTAGGTTTATCCTGGGTTTAAACTAGGTTATCCTGGTCTATACTAGTATCCTGGGCTATACTAGTAATTCTGGGCTAACTATGGTTTTATCCTGGGCTATACTAGGTTACCGGGCTATACTAGGTTACTGGGCTATTCTAGTTATCCTGGGCTATACTAGTTATCCTGGGTTATACTAGGTTATCCTGGCAATACTAGGTTATCCTGGCTATACTAGGTTATCCTGGGCTATACTAGGTTATCCTGGCTATACTAGGTTATCCTGGGCTATACTAGGTTATCCTGCTAGACTTGGTTATCCTGGGCTATACTAGTTATCCTGGGCTATACTAGGTTATCCTGGTTATACTAGGTTATCCTGGACTATAACAGGTTATCCTGGGGCTATACTAAGTTATCCTGGTTATACTAGGTTATCTGGGCTTATACAGGTTATCACCTGGGCTAATACTAGGTTATCCTGGGCTATACTTGGTTATCCTGGGCTATACTAGGTTATCCTGGGCTATACTTGGTTATCCTGGGCTATACTTAGATATCCTGGGCTATACTTTGGTTTATCCTGGGCTATACTTAGTAATCCCTGCTATACTTGGTTATCCTGGGCTATACTAGGTTATCCTGGGTTTATACTGGTTTATCCTGGGTTATAATGGGTTTATCCTGGGCCATACTAGTTTATCCTGGGCTATACTAGGTTATCCTGGGTAATACTAGTTATCCTGGGCTATACTAGGATATCCGCTGGGCTATACTAGGTTTTCCTGGGCTATACTAGGTTTATCCTGGGCAATACTAGGTATCCGGGCTATACTAGGTTAGTCCTGTTCTATAACTTGGTTATCCTGGGCTATACTAGGTTTATCCTGGGCTATACTAGTTATCCTGTTCTAATACTTGGTATCCTGCTATGCTTGGTTATCCTGTTCTATACTTGGTTATCCTGGGCTATAACTAGGTTATCCTGGGTATACTAGCTATCCTGGGTTATACTTAGGTTTTATCTCTGGGTTATACTAGGTTATCCTGGGTTATACTAGGTTATCCTGGGTTATCTAGGTTATCCTGGTTGATACTAGTTATCCTGGGTTATCACTAGGTTATCCTGGTTATACTAGGTTATCCTTGGGGCTATACTAGGGTTTATCCTGGGGCTATACTAGGTTATCATGGCTATACTAGTTACCTGGCTATACATTAGATTATCCTGTTCTATACTTGGTTAACCTGGGCTATACTTGGTTTATCCTGTCTATACTTGGTTATCCTGGGCTATACTAGTTATCCTGGGTTATACTAGTTATCTGGGTTATACTAGGTTTATTCATCCTGGCTATACTAGGTTATCCTGGTATACTAGGTTTATCCTGGTTATACCAGGTTTTTTTTTTTTTTTATCCTGGGCTATACTTAGGTTATCCTGGTGTATACTAGGTTATCCTGGGTTATACTTAGTTTATCCTGGGCTACACTAGGTTATCCTGGGCTATACTAGGTTAATCCTGGGTTTTATACTAGGTTATCCTGGGTTAACTAGTTATCCTGGCTTACACTAGGTTACCTGGGTCTATACTAATTATCCTAGGGTTATACTAGGTTATCCTGGGCTACACTAGGTTATTCCTGGCTATACTAGGTTATCCTGGGTTATAATGGGTTTAAAATCCAAAGTTATCCTGGGTTAGTTATCCTCCCACCCAGCGGTATCAGCTGGCGTGATACAATCTCAAGTATTAATAATTTAGTCGCCCTTAAAAAAAAACTCGGAAATTAAGACAATCCTGGAGTATTAGAACAAATATATGTTTATTTTATTATGTTATAAGAATACGTTCTTTGTTTCTGAAATATAATATATGTTTGTTTTAGTTCTAAAGTATTTAGAAAATCAGTTTGTTTTTATTTTAATAAGCAAAAATATTTAATAAAAGTTTTTATCCGTAAATAACCTGAAATAGAACTATTTTATTGAAATATCATTTAAGCTTTATACCTACACATCGACACCATGCCTAACCCTTCTAGGGTAGGGTAGGTGCCTGAGCCCGAGCCTTTAGCTCACAAGACTGTCATTCCCATTTGCCCCCTTGGGCGAGGATGGCAGACCAGAATAGGCCTAGACTTGTGGCTAGGCCCTGGGGACAGTTGTCCCAAAGATGAGGAGGTACTTTGTGCCCTCCTCCCATGGCGAGACTTAGGTCTCAGACACTCCCTAAAGAGGGAGCCAAGGCCGGGCCACCACTTGGAAAAGGCCCGGGCCGGGAGAATACCGGCGAATCTTTAACTAACTAACTAGCTTTTATACAGAGGTGAAGGAGCTCAGAAGGGAAGCGACATTGGAGAATTCATAAGGATTGATCGACTGACGACATTGGAAAACATGTGCGTTGTGTTTCGCAAATCTGTGTTAGTTTACGCACAGATTACCGTCATTCCTGGTGATCCTTGGACTGTGTTCAGTGCTTCAGAACAGTGAGCCGCGAGAGGTGGCTACGGGCCCTGACTGGGGCTCTGAGGCCTCACAGCACTGCACCCGGTGTGGGCGCTGTGAGGTCCACAGGCAGCAGCTCTGGCTGCTGCTCTAGTCCCACGCACCTACAGTCACCAATGACAGATCCAGAGAGCGGCCTAAACGTTTCCTTGGAATGCGGGGACGAGTTGGATGGACTACGTGGGGGCAGGTGGGAGCCCCACCAAGAAGGCCAAGGATGCAGTGGAGACTACGTATACCTACCAATCTGCCACTAGGTCCGTCGGCAGCCCCTACCCAAAAAGACTTGCCACCCCCAGATGGCCAAGGGGTCGTGGAAGGAAGCCAGGAGGATGTAGCTCCTCAAGTTGCACGGATGGAGCCATCCCAGGTACCCTACACCAGTTGCGTTGCCTCCAAAGTGGACGGGGACTGGTTGACGTCCAAGTGGAAGGAGTGAGTTCCCGCTCAGCTCGGCGCAAGCAACACAGATCTTCAACAAATCAAGGTTCCCACTATGGGTTGTAAGGTATCTGGAAGGTCTCCCCTCACCTCACGTTCGCTGCGAGTCACTCCTCAGGAACGAGGTTCTGGTCATTCCTCGGGACGAAGACTCTTACAGGAGTTGACCGGGGCTGGTTTGTGACCCATTCCCAGCATGGTGAACTGCTTGCTTCGGAGAAGGGTGTACAAGGGGTGCTTTTACACGTCCCTGTGCCCCTCCCACTGGACCACCATTTTGGAAGTGCCCATATTGTCAAGGCGGAGCGACTCACTGCAACGGTGAACAAGTTGTCCCACACCGTCAAGTGCTGATCCACCACCCAAAGGTCCACTTCCCACGCACCTGGACCTTGGTCTGGGGAAGATTCAAGACCCGACCAACCTGTCAGGCCAGTACAATGCTTCCAACTGCCCAGGGGTTTCATCATATTGCAGCCACCTGCCAGCGAGAGAGAAGTGTGGTTGTGTGCAGCAAGAGCACACACTCCAAGGACTGCATTGCAATCCTCAAACATCCACCTGCGAAGCCCCTTTCGGTTCGCCAGCGCCCAAGTTGGTGCCAACTGCTCAAAGAGGCACCATGGCCTGGAACCGGAGCTGTCCTGTGATGGTGCAGACACTGGCAGCAGGTTCGTCATCGAACGACCCGACGGCCCCGACGCCACCAGGCAGCCTGGAACTGCACAGCAACAGTCAGCATGGCTCCAATCACGGTTCCCCGGATACCACTGGAGGGCAATTACCAGCGAGTTCCCAGCACGGGCTCCCAAGCGGGGCATCAGAGGGCGGACACTGGTTTGGCAGCAAGCAGCGCGGTCACTGCGGCGTCAGATGGCAAGGTGGCCAAAAGCAGAATCATTGGAAAACCAGCCACAGGCCAGGCAACACTGCCCAGCAGTACCAGCGGGCACCAACATTCCTTGCCATAAAACCCCACAGGCCTCTTCCCCAAGGACAGGCCCCTCCTGTGATCGGCCAGCGACAGGCAGAGGTTTCCTCCGCCAGGGGACTTGGGAAGCCCATGGCCACTCATTCCGGGCCCAGGTGCACCCAGCTTTATGCTGCGCAGTGTCGACAGCCACCCAGAATACCCAGTGACCCAGCCCCGCCTTCGACGGGTCCGTCCCAGCTCAATGCCTGCAGAGGTAGTGGTCGAATCCTTTCCGGATCGACTGAGAAACCATCGGGGTCATCTCAGCGCTACTCTGTCGCCTGCTGCCGTCCGGCAGAGGACAGGGCGTCCTGCAGGCAGCTCCTGTCATGGATGCTGGGCGTGGTCCTACTGGACAGGAAGACTCCGATGGAACTTCAAGCCATCATCCAGGAGTCCTTCCAGTCCAGTGATGGAGGAGGCCCCCCGGAGTCGCCAACAACGACGACGAGTCCCAGGCAGAGATGGAATCAGTGAGCCACCTCTGCGGCCCCCTGAAGATCCTCCAGTGGAACATTTGTGGCTGCACGGAAAATTCGCTTAGTGATTGAAGCTGCAGTTCAGGATGAGGTTGATGTCCTTACCCTGTTTCAGGAGACTCTCGCCGATGTCACGTTCCAAATGCACCACTTAATTCCGTATACTCTGCCTACCTTCAGCGCCTGAAGGGACTGGCAGGGCACGGCGATCAACGACAGACCACTATCCCTCATTCAATCTCCACTGACCCCATCGACTGTGGGGAGGGGCTAGAGGTTCAGGCTGTCAACCCTACAAACCTGCGGATGGACCTCTCTGGTTTTAAATATTACAGAAGCTCACGGTCACCTTGACATCTCAGAGGTGGCAGCACTCGCTCCCACGGGAGGTCTTTGTTGTGGGCTGGGGATGTCAATGCCCACCACCCAATACTTTCTTCGACTCTCCTACCAACGCAGCTGGGAGGCACCTGCGGGCTGTGCTGGAGGAGGTCCCTGAGATCGCCCTCCCAATAATGGTGACCAACCCATCACTATGGTGGCCGCTTGGATGTCACACTCATCTCTAGGGCGGTTGCTCTCGAGCGCGAGATGGGAGGTCCACCCCCGTACCCCCCCCCTTTCAAAAACCCCAGTGGGGGGGGGGAAAATCACTGCAGTGGTCACTACGCTGATGGTCCAGTGGGGTGCCCGCTCCCCATCACCTTACCCCCAGATGGAATCTAAAAAAGCCGACTGGCAGTGCTTCCAGGAGGTCATTGAGCGCTGGTGGGCAGAGTCTCCTCTTCCAGACGACCCAGATGAGGCGGCTCAAAGCTTGCAGGTGGCCTTCACATGTGCAGCTGAGGCAGCAATACCTAAGATTACAGGCGGAGGGTCATATAAACGTGACTGGTGGTTTTACAATGAGGACATCAGGGAACAGAACCACCGCATCAATGTTGTACGCAAGATGCACAGGCGTAATCCCACGGTTGAGTCCATGCGTCTGCTCAGGGAAGTGGTGCGGCATGCACGCCATGTCTCACACAGGGTCCGGCAGGCTAAATGGTTTTCGAGTGGTGTGCCTCCTTCAGCTACTCCTCCACCTTATCTGAGATTTGGACCAAGTTATGATTGGCCACTGGGCAGCGTCGCAGTGTGGCTTGGTTGCACCCAGACCCTGCAACGGAGGCAGAGCGTCTGGTGGACCTATTCACCTCCAGAGCGGCCATGGCTCAACTGCCTCAGGATCTCCAGGACCTCCAGGCCACCCTCCTTCCTAGAAGGGTGATGGTGATCCAAGCAGCATGCCAGGCTAAGGACGTCACGGATGAAGACTTCACCGACCAGGAGCTCCAGGCAGCCTTCACATCTCATCGAGACACTGCACCGGGGCATGATGGTATCACCTATGGCATGATCACTTGGTCTGGCCATTCTGGACATTCAGCTGTCCTGGGGGTCATCAACCAGACTTGGAGAGCTGGCAAACTCCCTGTCGTATGGAAGGAGGCTGACATCATACCGATTCCTAAGCCTGGGGATTTCCCGGCAGTGTGAGACCCATCTCCCTCACCATTGCATCTCGAAGGTGTCTGAAAGGATGGTGTTGGAGCGCCTGAGGTGGAAGCTTGGCCCTCCTCATAAACACCTCTATGGCTTCACCAGAGGAGTGGGCACTTTCGAAAGCCTTACCACTCTACTGACCGGCATTGGGTCGGACGCCCAAAAGCCCACATTGGGGTCTTTCTTGACCTCGAGAAAGTTTTGGGAGCTAGCCAGTAAAACCTCCAAACCCCTATCACTTTTGGCCCGCGGGGGGAAAAAAAGGCAGGCTGCTTTTTTGGTTTCTTTCCTACCCTCCGGGCCAGGGGGGCCCCCGGGTACGCTTCCCAGGGGAACCCACTTTTCTCAAAAAACCCGGGACAATGGCACCCCCACGGGCGGGGTGTTTAAAGTCCCACCCTTTTTCAATGTACTGATGCACCACTGGTGTGCCTCCTTTCTCCAGACCCCCAATCCTCCTCAGCTATGCCGATGACCGGCACTTGCCCTTCCCTGGGAAGCCCCGGGCTTTTGCAGCGTGCCCATGAGGCCCCTCGATCTGCTGCTTCCCCTCCCCGCACTTTGGGGACTAAAGATATTTTCATCGAAATCCAAAGCCATGATCCTTCGCCCCAAGGTCCCAGTCAGAGGCTGCGGGCCCTGGGCATCGACCTGGAGGGGGTTTTCACATTTTATATTTACCTTGTCATCTACATTGACGGGCCCCCAAAACCTTTCCCAAAACAGGGTGCACCAAAATTAAAGAGGGGGCCTGCAAAAGGGTCAGGCATTGATTTGCCAGGGCCCAAAAACCCAAAGGGTTGGGGCCACCTCGTTTCATGGGGCCCTTTTCTACATCCAGGCAATACTTCCCTCGTTGACAAATTGGGGCATTTTGCCGGTTCCCCGCCAGACCCAAAAACATCAAATCCCTCTGTTAAATCCAGAACCCCAGCTGTAGGGGGGCCAAACCCGGGGGGCTCCTAGGGGGGCCAAGCATTTGGCTCTAAACCCTTTGAGTGCAGCTACAGCCCTTGAAGACAGGACCAACGGGTAGCTCCCCAGGGGGAATTGCAAATTTCTCCGACTCCCGGGGGGTGACAAACGATGAGAGTTTACGGGCCCGCCGGGGAACAGGTAAATTCCACGCACCCCCCCGGCCGCCAGGATGGGGTGGGTTAGCAGATGCCACACAGAAGCTTTTTTCCCAGGGGACATTGCTCCAGGCGGGAGGCTGCGACAGACTGCAGCGAACACACGGGGGCCACCCCCTTGGGCACCAAAACTTTTTTTTGCGGTGCGCTGGACAACCCTAACCAGACAGAAAGGGGCTTTTCCCCCGGGAAACATTCTGCACCACCTTGCCTCCAAAGCATTTTTGGGTGCGGGGGCCCCAGGTTTGTCCCATATTAAAAACCTGATGGCTCCAGAGACCCAGGGGCAGGCCGCACAGCTCTGGGAGGGTTCCACAGCAATCTGACAGCATTTTGGCGCCTCCCGGGAACCATTGAAACCATCCTCCCCCAACCTTTGCCAACCAACAAACTCTCGGCATGCCTTGCAGACCCAGCTTCCCCCCAAACATCCACTTGTTCCAAGGCGGGCGATCCAAGCGCTTATCCCCCTTATGAGACCCAAAAGGATAACATAAATTTAAATCACACCCATCCGGGGGACCTGAAACCCTCTCAGGGGCCCAGGGTCCAGGGCTCCCAAACAACGGATCCCGAGCCATGGGGAAACCCTGGAAATGTTTCGCAGATGGGGCTGCAAGATTTTGAAAACCCTCGAGGCACAGCCACGTTTTTCGATCTATCACCTCACCCAGTTTTGGCCGCTTGGGCTGCGGGTGCGGCCAGGCGCCCTTTCCCCTGACCCTGGGATTCAGGAGCCTTGTTGGAAAATTTCGGGGGCGCCCCAAGGGGGCCCCCCCCCCCAAGTATTGGGACACAGCCCCAGGGAACTGAGGGGCAAAACCACCCCTACGCTTGGGGTTAATCCCACCACTGCAAGGGAAATTTTTAAAAAGGGGCATGAGAGGGAGCTCGGGTGCCCATTGTAAACCAAGGGTTCCGCAGCCCCCTTTGGGTGCACTACCTGTTAGACTCCCCGGCAACGGGGCCCCCTTCCCGCCAAGAAAATTCCCAATGACCCCAGTGGGGCAGCCCCGAAAAAGAGGCAGCACATCTTGTTATTTTAGCTGTCAGGGATTTGGAAAACCCTTAATTTTCCAGCCCTTTACACGCCATCCCCCCCCCCCGTTTAAGTTCCCTGCGGGGGCCCTGTTTGGGGCCCTCCTTTTGCCCCTGCAAAACCAGCCACTGTTAGTGCCCCACAAAATTTTTTGGTACTTCATCTGGCCAGGGGGGCCGGTGAGGTCCCCCCCCCCGTTTTTTGTTTAAGACCTGTACCCGGGTGAAAGGGAAAAGAAAAATTTGCATTTCCCCCCTTCCCCGGGGGACCCAAATCCCGGGGGTCACCAAAAGGGAAAAGAGACCCGGGGGGGAAATTCCCCGGCAAAACAAATAAAAACAGAAAGAATGACATATAAACATCGACACCAGGGCCAAAACCCTTCTAGGGTAGGTGGGTGCCTACCCGAGCCTTTAGCTCAAAAGACTGTCCTTCCCATTTGCCCCCCTTGGGGGGGGGTTTGGCAAACCAAAGACCTAGCTTGTGGCTACCCCTGGGGACAGTTGGCCCCAAAGATGAGGGGGGGTATTTTGTCCCTCCCCCCCATGGGGAGCTTAGGTCTCAGACACTCCCTAAGGGGGAGCCAAGGCCGGGCCCCATTTGGGAAAAAGGCCCCGGGGCCCGGGGAAAAATCCGGGCTAATTTTTAAACTAACAAACTAATTTAAAAAAACACTTTCACCCGATGCAAAACCTTGCATATATAAAAATTTGTACATATAACATGACACCCTGACAAAGGCTCAAAAACACTTGAACATAAAAAAACAAAGAATTATATCATTTTTAAAAACCCACCCTTTCCCAAAATTAATCAAAAACCCAAAACCTAACATCATAACCTTACTAAAACATCAAACATCCCATCCCTAACAATACAGCCCTTTCATATACCAACTTTCGAATAAACCCGAAAAAGAATACAGCTTTAAAAACAATAACTGAAGCGCTATACGTTACAATAAACCCTATACATAACTCCCGAACAAATGGACAACGTCTCAAAAATGTCAAATTTGCGCTTCTTTTTTTATTAAAAAAAAATAAATCTAAACAGTCTAGATAGTTTTTTAAACCCTACAGACTAAAACTTAACACAAGAAATTAGCATTTAAAAAAACCAAACCGGTAAACAGGGTACAGACCTAATTAAAACTTTAAAAAATCAAACATACATATATAAAGTAAAAACATAACGTCTGAACCCCTGGGCAAAGGCTCAAAACATTAGAAAAGGGGTATAAAAATTTTAAATATATATTTTATATATATATATATAAAAAAATTAAAAATAAAAATTAATTTTATATAAATAATAAAGGCAAAAAGTAAAAAACCAAAGGAAGGATTTTAAAATTGGGGGCCCCCCCCTCCCAAAGAAAAAAGAAATTCCCAGCCCCTAATACTCCACTTTTTTTCAAGTTTTTCCCTTTATAATTGAGTAGTCACGAAAGCGCTTGGAATTTCCTTTTTTCTTTTAGGTGGTTTTTTGCATATTTTTAAAAAATTATATTATTTATTATATATAAAAATATATATATATTTTTATATATATATAAAATATATAAATATATATATATACCACACCCACACACACACGTACAAAACAAAAATTTTCAAAAATCCATTAATCAGAGCACTGTAGCACAAAGCAAAAAAAGATTTAATTTTAACTAAACGGGAAAAACCCAGCACTAACATAAATACCAAAAAAAAACACCTTCATGTTCAAAAATTATTAAAACCCAAAAATCTGTTATACAAGACGGGAAAACATCATAAAATTCATATAAAAATTACAAAATTAACTACATTCGAAAAGTGTTAAAATCTTTTCATAACAAGACCTTGAGCTCTACATCCCCACTTTTGGGTGCCCTAAAGGCCAAAAAAAAAAACCCGGAAAAACCTTTTCCCAAAAAACCCCTTTTACAAATCTCCACGCCCCCCCCCAAAGGAGGCGAGCCCGCCCGTTTTCCCCCCGACTCCCCCAACCCAAGGGGAAAAAAACCCCCCCCCACTCATTTTCAAACACAGATTTACGAGAACCCTAACGTTTCAATCTATACCCCTCTGAAAAACCTGATCCCACCTCCTCCCATAAAAAAATCTCTGTTTTCACAACATCGAAAATAGAAATGTTACCCCCAAGAACCTTTCCCTTTGCTCTTCACAAACCCCTCTCCCCCCCTCCCCCACCCACGACATAATATATAATTCCATATATAATCTAAACCTTATGAAAACCCTCGTCTAACCCACCCCTATTAGACTTAAAGCACGCAAAACCCACACCCCACGGCCCCCCACCCTCTGTCCCAAACCCACTTAAAACCCCACCTAACCTCCTCTAGCCCTTCACAAAATTAAAATACATGGAACCTGGCCCCATCCCCTCCACAATAAACCCCACCCCCCACCCTCTACAACCCTTTGTTTTTGTAAATTTTTCACCCCGACAAAGGGTCCCAGCAGAAAAGAAAAAATCACCCCCACGCGCGCGAGGGTTTTAAATTCTTTTAAATAAAAACTAAAAACCCAAAAAACTTTTCCACCCCATACAAAGGGGAACAAACCCCCAACTGGGGCAAGCACCCACCTACAGTAAAACCCACACAAAAAACCCCTTTTACAACCTTTCTCAGTTCCCTAACCAACATCACAGGGCCCCCAAAACTATTTCACATTCCCTCAACTCCAAACCCCCCAAAACCACATACCCAGCATTCGTGTAACCTTCCCCAAAAAGCCCCGGTTTAAACCCTCACGCCCAAAACTTCCCATTTAATAAAACAACATTTAGCCCTCCGTTCAAAACCCTCAACCCCAACCCACCCTGACTTACAGGTAGCAATTTCAACTTCCCTCTTAAAACCCAAACACAACCCTGAAAACCCCAAAAAAAATTTGTAAAAAAACCCCCCCCTTTTTAAACCCCCCTCGTGTCCCTGAAATTGGGAACACAGCTGCAAAATTTCCAAAACCCAATTTTACAATAAAATGTTTCACGCTGGGGGGGACCGGGTGTATCAGAGTTAGGTGCTGGGGTCTCAGAACACCTAAGCCCCCCCGATCCTTTTCCCAAAAAACCCATCCGAGTTTTCCCCCCACGCTGCAAAAACCCGTCCCTCCCTTTTAAATAATCCCCCAAATCTTTAAAACAAAGCCCATTCTTTTAAAAAATTACATCTTTCCCCCCCCACACCCCCCAAAAAAAGAACCCAACCCCTGCACCTTGACTTCGCACTATTTACCGCATACCCTGGCACTTCCCAAAAAATTTTACCACCTCGTCCCCAAAACTCCCAAATTTAAAATCCCTTCACGAAAAAGAGAACAGTGGGGTCGTCAACATAAACCAAAAAAAACCCGGGCCCGGCCCTCCCCCCCCCACCCCCCCCCCCTCACTGGCGTCCCTAAGCTACGGGCAACCATTCAAAAAAAGGGGGGCCCCGGAAACAACGCAAAAAAAAATATGGGGCATGGGGGAAACCCTATCTAAAAACTCTACCCCTTTTCAATTTCCCCCCCAAACCCCATTAATCTGTATCCTCATTTTTTCCCCCCCTTTTAAAAAGATTTTCCCACTCGAAATATTTCCCCCCCCAAAAAACCCCGGGCCCCCTTAAAAAAAACCTCAAAGCTCCCCTTTTTACTCTATCCCTACCCCTGCCCAAACTAAAGCCCCAACAAAGCCCCCCTTCACCTCCACCCTTAGCTTCCACAAAAACCCTTTCTCCCCGTTAAACGGGGGGGGGGGGGGGGGGGGGGGGGGGGGGGGGGGGGGGGGGGGGGGGGGGGGGGGGGGGTTTTGGGGGGGGGGGGGCCCCCGGGTCCCGGTTTTGGGGGCGGATCCCCCCCAAAAATTCCCTTTTTTAGGGGGGGATTAAAATAACCAAATTAAAATTTTTTTTTTAACCCCCCCCAATTTGAAATTTTAAAAATTTTCCCCAAGGCCCCCCGGGAAAAACCCATCCCCAAAATTTTTGGGCCCCTTTTTTTCCCTTCCCATTCCCTTTTTGCTTCTTCTAATTTCCTTTTGCCCTTTAAATAACCTTTTAAACCTTTATCAACTAAAATTTTAAAAATTTCCAAAAGTCAATACACCCCCCTTTAAATTCCCCAAAAAGCCCTTCCACCCCCCCCCAAACCCTTTTTTCCCCTATTTTTCCCAAACCCAACCTTCGTACACACCATCCCCCGGACGTACCCCCCCCCCCTGTTTTTATTTTTCCCCAACCCTTTTCCCTTTCCAAAACCCCCGGGGATCTTTCCCGCCCGGCCATTTCCCCCTTTTATCCGGGGAAAATACACCTGACGGCCCTTTTCCCCCCCAAAGCACTTCCCCCCACCCCTGCCCGCACCCTTTCAGTTGAAACCTTTCATTTTGCAACACCCTCAACCTCCCCTTTATTTCAGCTATTTCATCCATAGGAAAATTATTCCCACCTACCCCCCCCTCCCATAGCAATCTCTTAACCATATCCTCTAAATAGTTAGCCAGTCCATATTTTAAATTATTAATACGTTTTCCCTCTCTCACATAAAACTTTCTAATCCTTTCCTTTGCGACACTATCCCACCATGTCACAATGTCATCCACTCCCTGTTCTTCCTCACTAACCTCCCTCCATAGGACTGAAAACCCCTCCAACCCCTCCTCATCACCTAACACACTTATATTTAATTTCCAATAACTTCTATATATGTCCGCGAGCGTCCCCCACCCAACCTCCACCACCACTGCCCTATGATCTGACATTGTAGCCTCAACAGTACTGAAAGATTTCACATCCACTCCCTGAGAAAGGTACACTCTATCTAGTCTCGCAGCATATCCACTCCTAACAAACGTATATTCATCTCCCACAACCGCCCCAAAAAGTCATCACAGTAACCTAACATCCCTTAATAAATCCCTAAGAGCCACAGACATATATCCAGCCCCTCTTGGGTCCACATCAGCCAACCCTGAAAACACTTTTCCCAGTCCCCCCCCCAAACCCGGAACCTCTGGCATTGCACTTAAGAAAAACACAAATCCTCACACACAAAATCATTCTTTCCCTTTTTATTTTAAATTTTCACGGGGCCCCCTAAAACACCACAAAAGACACAGGGTTTCCCCTTTCCACCACCCTCCCCACGCAACACCCTCCCCCCCTCCTCCCTCGTTTTCTCTGCAAAACAAACGGGCCCCGCTCCCTTTTTAAAATTCCCACACCCCCTTTTTAGACGGGGGGTTTGGAAAGGGAAACTACTCGAAATCCCCCACCTCCACCCCTCCCCTTTTTAAAATTGTGCTCCGGGGGGAAAACAAAAAACACCCCACCTAGATTTATTAAAAAAAATTACGAAACCAATCTCTCTTCATACTGCTACATAACCCTTTTAACATTTAAAACATACACCAAAGGCCTAAAAAAATTTTTCCAAAACCCCTTTTTCCCTCTCTTAAATTTTTTTAAAAAACTCAAAAAGTTTAAATTTTAAAATTTTTGACCCCTTCAGAGTGCTCTTTTTTCCCCCCCCCCCTTCCCCCCGGGGCTCTTATCAGGGCCCAACCCCCCCTAAAACCACTACCTTCACATTTTCACCCAGTCTTTTTTCCCAGGCCTTTTTTAAAGGCGTAAGGACGTCATCCAAAATCTGATGTAACCGCCCTTTTTCTCGTGACAGTCATTTTTACACATTCTTGGGTCAAAAGTTCCCTCTCGTTTGAACCTCCACCTCCCCCCTTTAAGTTTTTTTAAAAGGGATTCTTTTTGACGACCCCAAAAACCACCATCACGCCCCCAAATTACTTTCCCCAGACTTTCTGGAAGGGGGCGATTCTCCAAAGACATTTAACGCCAGACGTAACGTCCCTCCCCTGGGGGTGACAAATCTTCAACACCTCCCCCAAATTTCCCCTCCTAAATTTTCAAAAACCCTTTTCCCCCTGTAATTGTGCTCCCCTTTATCCACAGGAACAAACCCCTATCGGGCAGCTTGGGGCGGACCCCCCAACTCACTGCCAGCCCTTTGTGCCCGAACCACAATCTCGCTTCCCCCCCCCCAAAAAACACCACGCCCTCCATCCCATGTTTGTTCCTCCCTGCCCCCTTTTGAAGCGGGGGCTGCAACTCCACCACAGGCCCCACCCACAGGGTTTTCCCGCTTTTGTCAAAAGGTTTGCCGCTATTTTATCATACTCACCAAAAAAGGGCGGCACGTACCCCTCTTTGCCCCAAGGAACTTTTCCCTTTTAAACCTGCGTCCTAAAAATCTTGTAATACACATGGGACGGTTTTGGGGTTCCCTCAAAGTCATTTTGAGGTTGAAAGAACCCTCTGGAAAACCACCCATAGGCCCCTTGCCGCCCAGGGAAACCATTTTGAGCATAATAAACCCCCCATATTTCCCCAAAAATTTTCCCTTTATATCCGTCTCGTCCCCCCTAAAAGGGAACGTTGCTTTAACTTGTCCATAATAATGCCGTGAAAAAACTATCAGTTTTCCCATTTGACAGCGGTGTGACGTTAAGACCCGCCCCTAAAACCGGGTGACTAACGATTGAAAAAAACCGTTGCTGATAGCATTTTTAAAAAAAAAAATTTCCTTTCCTCCATTAAATGCTAAAACCATACAATTCACGTTTTTGTACCCATATGTCCCCCCGGGATGATTTTTGGGCAATAAGACTTGCGCAGAACGGGCGTTATCGTTTCCTTTAATAGCCCCTTGCCTACAGTTTTTATCCGTCGCCCTCAGACTAACCGCCTTTTTTGACAATCACAGTGCACCAAAGTTTTTAGCCGAGGTATGACAGCACCACTTCACACCACGAAAGCCAGGTAATGAAAGGGAGGCCCTAAAAACCCACCCGGGGGGTTTGCAGAGCAAAACCGCACTCAACCGGGTCAGGGGCAGGGGAATATGACCCAGAAATTGGCTCCCCAGAAGTGGGGTTTTTTTTTTTTTATTATTATATTTTTTTTAAAAAAAAAATTTCATTACGGGAATAATAATTAACAAAAAAAAACAAACCATCAACATTAAATATAAAATACATAGTAGGACATAACCCACACACATCATCCACCCCAAAAATACATATAATATACAAATACATACAAAAATACACACATAAAACAAATACACAAAATACATTTTGTATATACAAAAAACAAATACATATACATACACACTTATACATCATATATATATATACAAACATAACATACAAAACATACTTTATACATTCAAACATACAAAAACTTATAAAAAAACACCAACACACAAATAATAAAAAAACCACATAAAACGATACGATAACTTTAAAACCCTATATAATCCCATAGTTTGGTCGGGAAAACAAAACAAACTTTGCCAATAAAAAATAAGAAAAATTTTTTAAAAAAAAAAAAATCCAGGAGCCCAGTAAATTTAAAACTAAACCATCTGAATAACAACATTATACTTATTTGAACAAACAACCATAATATAGGAAACATTTTCCAACTAAGGGACTTGACACGCCCCAAATGAAAATACAATAAAAAATTTATCCTGCAACTCCAAACAAGTGAAACTATGTCCACTGCCCAAGTGACTAAAAAAAAACAATCCACTTTAAATTTAAAAAACTTTGGGTAAAAATTGAAATTTAATGACTCGTAAGAAAAATTTTTAAAAAAACCAATAAATAATAACTGACCCTTATTTACAAACATATACATAAATTTTCATAAATTTATTCCAAACCATACCGTTTTTGTAACCCAAAAGGGTTACAATACTATATACAATAGTAAAATTTTTTTAAAGGGAAAATTTAAAGTAAAGGTCTGACACATGAAAACTGTAAATACGAGACCAAGGAAATAAAAAAAACTAATAAACCCCCTTTTTTACCTTCCTTACACTTTCTCGTCCCCAAAAAAACAAAACCCCTTATTTATTACTCCCCCACACCAAACAAAATCTTATTATTACTCCCCACAACCCAAACCAACCTTACAAAATTTACCTCACCCCCAAACACAACCTTACTTTTTTACTTTTCCCACCAAACACAACCTTACTTATTACTCTCCCCACAAAACAAAAAACCCTTTATTTATTACTCTCACCCCAAAACCCACGCATCAAAACACATACTAGAGCCCACCTTTACGTTTTTACGTCTAAAAATTTCCCTTTAAACCCGGAACACGGGAAACTACGGAAAGGTATAGGGAAAACTACCTCCCAACGTTTCCCCAAAACAACAGCTTTTTTCCACACTTGGTTGGATAATACTGCTATAAAAACCGTGGATCCTCTCAATTGTTCCAGCTGTCCGGGAGCACCCAAGTGAAAGAATAAAATCTAAAACTAACACCCCCAAGGGCCCCTTTCGACAAAAAACCGGGACCCCCCCCCCCCCCGCGTCAAAAAACTAAGGACCCCCTTAAGGGGAGAAAAACCCCCCCCCCCCACCCACCCACCAAATAAGTCTACCGAGAAAAACACGCACGGCTTCCAACCGCTCGCAAAAATAAATCGAAAAGAAAAACTTTCTTTTCAAATCCCACAATCGTTTCAGGAGGGAAATTCCCCATGAAAACCCGTCGTGTACAAAAAAAAGGGCCCGGGTGGCAAAAATTTTATAAAAAATTTAAAAACCGTTTCAAGAAAAACGGGGCGCATTGGAAGATCCACCAAACGGTTCCAAATATCAGCCCCCAAGCGAAAAACGGAAACTGACTACAGACCGGGGCCACGTCAAACTTCCATATTTGCCCCAACCAAATATACGCAATTTAAAAACGTTTTCGCGGATTCAAAAAAACCCGTAAGCACGCGCAACTATTTTATGCATATATGGCGAACAAAGCCCCCTTTAACCCCACTCGCACAAAGGGATTTATACGTCTCGCTTTAAATGGATTACCTGTTTACTCGCAGGTAATTTTTTTACTATGTGTGGGTTGACAAAAATGGCAAGCATTGATGCAATGAAAATCTAAATTTAAACCCCAAAACCCCCTTGCGAAAAACTTAAACAAAACACAAATGCTCGTAAAACCAAAAAACCAAAAAGACCCTTTCCCCCGATAAACCAAAACACACGCACCAATAAACGTGTCTCACTCTTTGGCACAACAAAGATACATCACAACATGCCACAAATTTGCATTAAAAGAAAGGAGGTTTTTTTTAAAATTTACCCGTTTTGGGGGAGAGTTTAAACCCTGTAAACTCACATACCCCCACCCCGGAATTTCCTATCAACCACCATCTTAGAAATTGGGGTACACGTCCTTCGTACTACTAGCCGGGAAGAAATTTAAACCCCAAATTTTCAAAGATTCCCCCGCAACCCCCCCAAGGACTCTCCACGTAATTGGAAACCCCGTTGCCCCGGGCCCAAAATTTAAAAAACCAGACTTTTCCTTATTACATATCCCCCAACCCCCCTTTCCCGCCAAAAGGGTCACAATTTTAAAACTACGGCAAAAACTACCGGCATCTGTAAGCCCTGCTTGTATCATCAACCCAAACCCAAAAATATGGGTGGGCCAACGCACTGCCCATTGCTGGATTTGCCCCACAAAACCCCGCTTTCCCGTCCCCAAAACAAAGGTTTTTCCCGATAAATAGCAAATAAAATTTTCGATAACGGGCCCCCCCTGGGGGAAAACCCATGAAAGTAAGGAAACAGTCGTAAAATTTTTCCCCTTCACCTGGACGCGTAAACTCGCGTAGTAACAATGCATAACCCCCCTTAATAATCATTCTGCACAACCCACTGCTCCATTATGATTTTCAACACTAATGATTCAAAGTTTTCAAACGCAGCCTTTCCCTTTTAACGCCAAATTCCTCCCCCCCCCACCCAATTTTACTTTGGTGGTCGCCAAAAAAAAATCACAATACCTTTTGGCTTTAAAAAAGCGATCGTCCCCGGGAAAACCAAACCCCGACCCCGGATGTAAAACCTTTTCTAGATTTGGTTTTTAAAGGGGGTTGCAAAAAAAATTTTGCATATAAAATTTTTAAACCCTGTTTAAAAAAGGGGAATTGGGCCCCGTAATCATGTATACAGTAAAATTCGGGTTTTTTCGGGAAAAAAAAAACCACAATACCCTTTTATTTAGACCTACTTTTAAAAAACCCCCCATTTTTTATACTATTTTAAAAACCTAACAAAAACTCACTTAACCCCGCCCCAAATTCCCCAAATAAAAATTCACATGGCAACCCCGTCTGACCCCCCCGGGGAAATTTTTTCCCTTTTTTATGTCCTTCAAAGTTGTCCGTATTTCAAACAGCAATAACAGGGCCCCCTAGCAAAATAGCTGTTCATCCTCTATTTTAAATTTTCCAGTCACCCACGACTGGACGACATCCATGGCAACATACGAAATCGACAAACCCCAAATGTATCACGGAAAAATATGCAGCATAAAACTCAAAACGATCGGTAACCATTATCATCGTACCCATTTGGGGAAAGGGCTCACCCCGTCCCGCAAACCCAAAAAACCCCTTAAAATTGAAAACCCGACGGGGCTGATTTTTTTCCGTAAACATACGCAGATGGGCGGTTTTTCCCCAAAGGAAATTCATCAATTTTTCCCCCCGCAATTCGTGTCCCTTGAAATAACTGATTTTGTAAATCCGAAAATTTTCCCCTTTTTTGGGCGGCGAAGGTGGGTTTCCCGGGTAATTTTGCAAAATGGCTCGGGAACAACCCCGAATTTTATGCCCTAATAATTTTAAAATTTTCCCCTAAGTAAATTTTATCGCCTCTTTTCCAAATTTCCCAAAAAAGTATTTAATACAGGGTTTTCCCCCTTTCATCCCCCCCAATCTAGAATATCTACAAACCAAACCCCTCCCCTTATTTCCCCTAATTTTAGACCCCATCCGACGAAATAAGTCATGAATTTCCTCTCCGTTTTAAAAAACTAACATTTTAAATTTTCCCAAAATTTTGAGGAACGACTTTTTTAGCAAAAACCCTCCCAAAGGGGAGACGTACCAATTTCCGCATGATGATTTGTAAAAAAGTTCCCTCACATGTCTGGACCCCTCTGTACTTTAATTCAAGCGCTAATAGCCCCATCTTTTGAAACTTTTGTTTAAACCCCGCGGACAAAAGTAAAATCCACCCCACCAACTACATCACCTCCCACGTCGCGCAATGCAACCCCTTGCAAAATATCACTCAAAAGTTGAGAATAAAACCCACTACCCCGTGGTTCCACATCCCGACGTCGTGTAACGCAATTCCAGTCACCTCCCACGACGGTTACCGCGGGTAGCGACCGGAAGTGATACACAAGCGTCTCCTGAAAAAAACTGATTTTTCGTACTCGCATCCCTCGCTGCAGGTCCATAAACACTAATGAATCCGACTCTCATCATACCCCACCACCCGTCAATGCGCACTAAGCCAGTCAGACCCAACTTCCCAATGATGTAGCCGAAAAGGACTGTTCTCTCGTATTAACACTGCCACACCACCTTTTAACCATGGACTATTCACTCCATACACAACATAACCTCGTATTCTCAATTCACCCACATCCCGATAATTGTGCTCTTGGAGAAACACAACATCAGGCTTAAAATGACATAAACACTGCTCAAAATCATCTTTCCTGTGAGTCGTCCTTAAACCATTGACATTTATAGTTAAACACTGGAATGTTGCTGGCTTTCGTCACACACATTCACTCGTAATACATTGAGACATTGAGCGTCATCACCATCTGTGTCACAAACATCGCCAAGCAGGAGGCTCGCCACCCTGGCATTGTTGTCAAAGCCATTATCCGCAATCGCGGCCCACGACTTTTTCCCAGGTCGTTGTCCTGGTGTCAGTTTATCATCACTACTTGAATTCCCTGCCGCCCGCTTATGGGAGCTCCCGTCGACTACGGTGCGGGCGGGTGCGGTCATGTGTGTATGGACGTCCACGCTAGTAATTATCACAGTGGGTCTGTCCGGAGTAGCAATCGTTGATGGTGGGCTACCAATGCTATTATCGGACGCCACTGGGGTGGATGGTGGCGCTGGACACTCCTCCACCGCACCATACAATTCCGGAAATGCTACAGGGAGGTCTATCTCTACCTCACGAGGTGGAACAACATCAGTTGATGTCGCTGCAACACCGTCATCAGTAACGCTTGTCTCCATACAGGGCAATGTTACACACGGTGAATCAGGTGTAGTGACAGGTACATCGAGGGAAGGCTGTTGAGGCGTTGGTGTCGGACGGACGCCCTCGCCTACCATGGACTCGGGGGCTTGTGTAGGAGCGTCTGACGACACACGCTGCTCACCCTGTTGATGGGAACGCCGACGATCACATTGATATGCCATGTGTCCATACGCGTCACATAACCGACACGTCTTCCTTTGCCCCGGGTAATACACGTATACCTGAGTACGGTAGACGTCGAGGAGAACAAAAGACGGGATGGCAATTTTGATGGACATTTTTACTGAAAACGACCCGTCAGGTTTACCTTCAAATGGGCCATGGCTCCATACACCTGCATAAGTCTGGTGAATCATCCCAAATTTGGTGAAAACCTTACGGATTGCATGCTCATCAGCTTCGAAAGGGACGTTTCGAATCTTGACCCATGTGTAAGTGCGGGACACATCCCGAAGACACACTGCCACAGTTGAGTTCACCTGACAACGTAGATCTTGATAACGTTGAACAACATCCTCATACACTGTAGTAGTCGTAAACTTGACGAAAACCCGGGAAGCACCATTTACTGAAACACCATAGATGTCATCGTTGGAGATCTTATATGTGTCTTGCAGGATTTGGAGTAGGAGGACGTCAACATTATGATCCAACAAAGATCCCTGCAAAATCTCCACACATACAGTGTTAACTCGTCGGAGGCTTCCCTCCATCTTGTGGGGTAATGTTGATTTTCGCCACCAGAGGGCGAGGCGCAGAGTACACAACCACTCAACTCGGTACCTGTGAGGCAACTGAGTAGCGTCTGCGCAAAGGTCCACTCGGCCCGAAAGCAAAGAGGACAATGAAGTAGGGTTGTACAGGGGGTTGGGGGCCGAGGGGTGTCGGTTCTGCGTGCACTAAGCCTAGATTTTTTTTTTTATATTTTATTTAAAACCATACACAAACATGAGTCAAGAAAATTCAAACAAATATATTGCACTGAATGAAAATCCTGACATCGGATATTGAAACAATACCTTATTACCATTACATTGTTAACATTATAACAACTATAACCAATACTACATCTGATGCCGAAGCTTAAACTGTCCTAAACTAGATACATGTGTATAAGTTAACAATAGTAAAAATGCAACCTAATTCTTCATCAAATTAAGCATTGTATCTCTTTATTAGCTCGGAATTGATATATGTACAGTGCAATTATCCTTCATTTTTTTTTTCAAATTCCTTCTGCTCTGAACACAAGAAAGGAATATAGAATAAGAATGGACCTACATAAATTTAGAAACCTCATATGGAAACCACTACAGTAATCAGCACAGGTCTATTGATACATCCCTCTCTTTATGAGAATACGTTCAAATTTTTTCCAATGAATTGCTTGCCATAAAACATTGAACCACCTTGTTATAATAAATAGTCTTGTAATGTCAAGAAACATTATTTTATTATTATTATTAAATATTCGCAGGTATTCTCCCGGCCCGGGCCTTTTCCAAGTGGTGGCCCAGCCTTGGCTCCCTCTTTAGGGAGTGTCTGAGACCTAAGTCTCCCATGGGAGGAGGCACAAGTACCTCCTCATCTTTGGGACCAACTGTCCCCAGGCCTAGCCACAAGCTAGGCCTCTCTGGTCTGCCATCCCCGCCACAAGGAGGCTAATGGGAATGACAGTCTTATGAGCTAAAGGCTCGGGCTCAGGCACCTACCCTACCCTAGAAGTGTTAGGCATGGTGTCGATCAAAGAAGCATTACACCATTATCATAAGTTATACCATCTACCTAAGCCTAGTAGTCCTACTACAATATTCTAAATCATTGATGTACATATTTACAACGAATAAAAAACAATAAAAAGGAAATCCCACTCTTCTCATTCTAAATATTTCTGACTGTCAGTTCTCCTACATGTGCTAAACTAAGGTAAATATTTCTGACTGTCAGTTCTCCTACATGTGCTAAACAAAGGTAAATATTTCTGACTGTCATCTCCTACATGTGCTAAACAAAGGTCAATATTTCTGACTGTCAGTTCTCCAACATGTGCTAAACAAAGGTAAATATTTCTGACTGTCAGTTCTCCTACATGTGCTAAACAAAGGTAAATATTTCTGACTGTCAGTTCTCCTACATGTGCTAAACAAAGGTAAATATTTCTGACTGTCAGTTCTCCAACATGTGCTAAACAAAGGTAAATATTTCTGACTGTCAGTTCTCCTACATGTGCTAAACAAAGGTCAATATTTCTGACTGTCAGTTCTCCAACATGTGCTAAACAAGGTAAATATTTTCTGACTGTCAGTTCTCCTACATGTGCTAAACAAAGGTCAATATTTCTGACTGTCAGTTCTCCAACATGTGCTAAACAAAGGTAAATATTTCTGACTGTCAGTTCTCCTACATGTGCTAAACAAAGGTCAATATTTCTGACTGTCAGTTCTCCTACATGTGCTAAACAAAGGTCAATATTTCTGACTGTCAGTTCTCCTACATGTGCTAAACAAAGGTAAATATTTCTGACTGTCAGTTCTCCTACATGTGCTAAACAAAGGTCAATATTTCTGACTGTCAGTTCTCCTACATGTGCTAAACAAAGGTCAATATTTCTGACTGTCAGTTCTCCTACATGTGCTAAACAAAGGTCAATATTTCTGACTGTCAGTTCTCCTACATGTGCTAAACAAAGGTCAATATTTCTGACTGTCAGTTCTCCTACATTGTGCTAAACAAGGTAAATATTTCTGACTGTCAGTTCTCCTACATGTGCTAAACAAAGGTCAATATTTCTGACTGTCAGTTCTCCTACATGTGCTAAACAAAGGTCAATATTTCTGACTGTCAGTTCTCCTACATGTGCTAAACAAAGGTAAATATTTCTGACTGTCAGTTCACCTACATGTGCTAAACAAAGGAATTTTAATATAAAACATACTGACATATTTAACACATTCACATCCACCATCAATTATAATAATACCTCCATTCAACCAAGAATAATACATTCACCTGTATTAACTCCAAGAGTACAGAAATTTTCCGTTAACAAATCTTAGCAATATTCATCATATTGCCTCCATCGATAAATACATTAAAAGGAGGAAAAACAACTTAAAATATCAAACCTACCTGTTTTCTAATTTACACCATTTAAGTTGTGCTTTACATAAGAAAAAACTCTGTAATTAAACTGAAAATAAAGATCTTTTTACCATTTACAATTGAATCAAAATCATTAAAGACACCTATAACATATTTGAATCTCATTGAAAAATTTCGTCATAAAGTCCTTGAAATGATTTATTCATGAAAAATAATAATATGCAATCGTAGTGCAACACACTTCCAAATGATAACTGTGTAGTACCTGAAACCCTCGGGGCAATAGCCCTATTGCTCCTAGATATCAAAACTCAATTATACATCCATAAAAACAACTCTCCATGCTCACTCCCCATTCTAGGAAAATAGCCCGTTGTATCCCCTTACCCACTTTGCAAATCCCATAAATCCCTTAATGTGAAATTTCGATAACCCTCACTAAAATCTCTCTCCCATCTCCCTCCATACACCCCTTTATTTCTACACTGTGTCCTATAAAAATTTGCTGCCAACGCATTAATTCTTGCACGCACGTCCGCCTCCCTCATAGCCCACATCATATATATATATAATCCGTAATCATATACCCAATCGCATTCTCAACCCTTTTATTCACCCCAGTTATATCTAAACTTAAAACCCTCAAGACCTGCAAACCCCCTCCCCCCACTAACCTTAAAGCTTTACCCATCCAAACCCTTATAAGTTCAATACAATCGCAAAAATACACCGTATGATAAATAGTCGCCAATCCTCCACAATCCTTGCATTCCCCATCCTCTCGTATTCTCTTATAGAATAAAACCATTCCTGACGGCAAGATTCCATGTAAAAATCTATACATAACTTCTCTGACTTTAGGTTTTAAACGCAATTTGTTTAAAGGCCCCCAAATATTACGCCAATCATACATCGGATAAACTCCTTCTACCGCCGCTACCACAGCCTTACCATCTACCCTATCAAGATGTCTCAATTTAATATGTGATTAAGTAAGTAAGTAAGAAAGTAAGTTTATTCAGGTATACACAAATACAGTTACATAGAATTATCATACATAGCAGCATATGTGTAGAGAACCTAGGATAACCCAAAAAAGTCAGACAGAGTGACTTATTTCCATTTCCGTTGGATCCCTCACGTTTATGAAGACCCGTAACATTGCCTCACCTATCATGAACTCCCTACCCCCCCACCACCGTCGCATATCCTGATGTATCCTATGAAGACCGTCTTCTTTCCCTCCCCCTCCCGCTTATAACAACGTTTTAAATACATACTTATTATCCTCTTTTCGACATCTATAAGATCCAGCCCTCCACGGCCAACCGGGAGTGTGACGACCGCTCTACTTAACCATTCGCTCCCTGTTCCCCAAATGAATCTAAAAACACTTTTTTGTAACCTTTTTAACTCACAACGAAGTATCGGAAATATTACTGTAACATGCCATAGTTTACTATATAATAGCACATTCGTTGTAATCACCCTTTGTTGCAAACTTAAATTAGCAGCTCTTAAACCACTGAGGCGCTTCACAACACTATCAACGATACGCACGGAATTTATTTGTTGTGCTAACTTGATATCACTTACATAAACGATCCCACATATCTTTATTGGTCCACCCTTCCCACCTTTCAGCAACCATTCCTTCCTCACGTGACCCTTTTCCAAGATTCATATACTTTGTTTTCCCCGTATTAATCGTCATGCCAGTAGCCTTTTCAAAAATTTCACTAACTTTTCTACCCGAAGCAAATCCATGTTTTCTCTCACCAAAATCGTCGTATCGTCGACATATCCAACAATGGCCGCTCCCCCACCCCTTACATTACCCATCCCATTTGCTTCCAATAAAACCCTTATCCCTCTATAAAAGGGATCTTGAAAACAAGCAAAAAAAATTTGTGAAAGGGGACAACCTTGACGCAAACCCCTTCCCATCTGTATTCGATCTCCCAACCTCCCATTCACCTGCACACGCAAGGTTGCCTCCTGATACATTAATTTGGCCCATGATATAATTTCCGCCCCAAACCCCTGCCATCTCATGATCTTCCATAACGTCTCCCGTTCCACACTATCATATGCCACCTCCCAATCTATAGCCAATACCCCCCCCTCCCAATCTTACTCTTTCTTCAATAAAACTTCTAATCATACCGTGACCTTCATACATAGACCTGTTCGGCACCCCATATTGTCCCTTGTCAATCACTTTGCCCAGGACTTTTTTTATTTTGTTAGCCAAGATCCTTCCAAAAAATTTATAGTCCCCACATAATAACGAGATTGCACGATAATCTTTAACCGTTAATGGCTCACCTTTAGGAACTAGGACGACCACAGTCAACCTTTGTTGTTCCCCTAAAACCCCATCCTGCTTCATTATATTGAATAAAAGTACCAAAAACCCCTTTAAAACGTTCCAATTTTGAAGATAAAAGTCGCTGGGCAACCCATCAATTCCTGGTGCCTTACCTAATTGCGCCCCATATAAAGCCTCCCAAGTCTCACACTCCGTTATATGCCCTCCCAACATCAAACGATCATGCTCTATCAGCTCACACTGCACAAACCTACCGATTGACTGCAATGCAATTTCACTTATTCCAACACTTTGCGTTTTCAATTTAACCCAAGCATCAATATACCCACTCATACCCTCCGTCGTCGTCAACACCTGATTCACTCTATACCCCTGCATACCTACCTGAACATTCAACCCCATTAACTCCATTGCCTTGCGACGTCTGTGTTGATTCCTCAGCAGACACACCGACAGCCGATCTCCCCACAAAACCTCTTCGATTCCACCCTTAAGCCTTTCCTCAACAAACCCTTCGTTTTGTAAATTTCTTAGTTGCTCCTTGATTCTTTCAATTTCTATAACAGGATAATTAGCATTCACTTGTACATAGCAGTCGCACAACTGCCCCTCTAAATATCGTTGGAAACCATACTGTAACTGATTATATCTCACACCTTGACTAATATAATATTCCTTAATTCGCTTTTTGGCTAACGTTTCCCACCAATTAACCAAAGCCACATCTCCAGGTGCTTCAACCACAAGGCGTTCCCACACATGCCCAAAAGACAAACGACTTTCCTCTCTCATCAATAACTTTCCATTCAATTTCCAAAATGATGGACCCCTCCTAGGCACACCCGCAATATCTACATCCATTACAACTCCTCTATGATCCGAAAAAAACACATTTATCACATTCACTCTCCGCACTGTAACCGCACAAGAGATGTACATTCTATCCAATCTCGCCGCATAATCTCGTCTAATGAAAGTATGCTCCACCATGCCACCCCCCCCCCCACACACATCCATTAAACCCACACTCGTCAATAAATCTCCCAGGAACCCCAAGCAACAACCCGCTCCTCGAGGCTCCACATCCTTTCGTCGTATTACACAATTCCAGTCTCCCCCTATTATCGCTACATTTGGTAAACTACGTAGATAATATACTAATACATCTTGTACAAAATGAGTTTTAAGTCGTACATCTCCCTCGGCCGGCCCATATACACATACAAAACTTATGTGTACTCTACCCCATAAACCATCCACCCTAATCACTCTCCCCTCCCCCCTTTCACTATGCCGTACTACAAACGGGCTATTTTCCTTTACCAGAATGGCGACGCCCCCTTTTAACCTCGTCGCATATTCCATATACACATCGTAACCAACCATTTCTAACTCATATCCAATTCTGTAATTGTGTTCTTGGATAAATACCACATCCACATCTAGACGCACCAAAAATTCATTAAACCACTTTCACTTCCACTCAGATCTCAAACCGTTAATATTTATTGTCAAAACCTTAAAGTCAATTAATGTGATTTTCCTTTCGTTCTAGGTATAGACTTTTCACTTATATATTTTACAACACCTCTATCCCTCCCCCCTTTTTTGGGAACCACCTTGATAAACTCTTGTTTCGTGGATTCACTGTTCCCTTTCCTCTGTACATCCGCCCAAGACTTTATCCCTGGCCTTTGGGCAGGAGTAAGCATGTCGTCTGAGTCCGATGGGGTCACAGTTCGCTTTCGCGTCCTACCCTCCACCTGCATTGGAATTTCTTTAGTACTATCATGATGCACCTCCACTTCTGCTACATTCACCATCATACCATGCAACACACTAGACTCAATGCTTCCATCCGTCGCCTCACCATGATGTTCAACCGATCCCAAAATTGCACCTGGATCCTCCACACGGTTGACAATCGACTCGTCTAACAAAACATCCAGTGCCTTCACTAAAGACGCCGATACATCCTCTTCCCCCATAGTGGGCAGAGTCTCTTCAAATACTTTATGTCCAATGACGGTGATTCTCCTCGCTGTATTGCATCCTCCAAAGCATTCTCCTGTGCTTTTTCTACCTCATCACTCCAAGATGACCGTTGTCGAGACAGGTTAGCATAAGACTGTTCTCGTCCCTCACCTTCCTCGACTTCTTCCGATTGTTGCTGTTGTGATAGTTGGAGATTCCCACGACGCTTACCACACTGTGCTGCTATGTGGTCATACGACCCACACAGCCGACACGTACGACGTTGCCCCGCATATGTTACATATACATAGGATGGAATGGGATGGCGTAAGGTCATTTTGACTGAATATGTTCCCTCCAACATTCCAGCATATGGTACAGCGGCCCACCGACCTGCGGAGGCCATATGAACCGTACCATAATTACGTAGTTCATCTTTTATAACAAAATTAGTCGCCTCAAAAGGCACATTCCTGATTTTTACCCATGTGTAATGTCGAGATGCATCATGAAGACGTACTGATACAGCTGAATTGACGGCTATAATGGTCTCTTGATACTTATCAACCACCGCTTCGTAGACATTTGCTGACGTCAATTTAACGAAGATCCGTGTCGTCCCATTAAGTGCTACACCACATATCTCTTCATTTGCGATACCGTAGGTATCACGGATAATTGCCGGTAGTAACAAATCCATCGTGATTCCTATGAGTGTACCTCTGTCGAGACTTTTAACAATGACCTTGTGAGCAGTATTCAGAACTTCTTAGAGCCGCCTCTGAAACCTCCTACTACTCTAAATCCAAATGACTTCCATAATAATCATAAGTCTTATAAAAATCATACCTATTACAATGATTCTAAACTTCGAACATTGAAACGTACTGCTCGCAGACTAGGCCTAGCCTATAGAAACCATCGTACCCCTGAAATGCTGAGCCTCTTCCAAACTGCCCTTGCTGCTGCCAGAGAGCGTATGACAGAGCTGCGGCAAACAGACTGGGAACAATTTGTCAATGGTCTCAATGCTCACACCCCACTTAGCCGGGCATGGAGGACATAAATAGAATTAAGGGTAACAGAACTGGGCAGATCGCGCACCCTCATCCCTTGCATAGGGCGAATGAGTTAGTCAGTGCTTGGGCTGCTACATCTAGCTATGACAGTCTTCCCAGTACCACACAGGCGAAATTAATGGACAAATATGATGCAAGGGAGAGACTTGTTTGCTTTATGCTCAGCAAGGCAGATGACTGCAACATTCCTTTCACTAATTATGAACTTGATGCAGCACTAACTAAGGGCAACTCCACGTCGCCTGGTGAGGATGGTATTACTTACAACATACTCAGATTGCTGTGTCGAGTACCAGGTAATCCTTTCTTGAATTTTATAACATGAGTTATGTCCCCCCCCCCCCCCCTACAAAATTTTGGTTTTTTTATAAAAAAGTCCCCTAAAGGGGGCCCTTTCCTTTTTTTCCCTTTTGTGGGTCACAGAAGCGTATGAAACCAAGAGGTTTTGCCGCAAACAGCTTGGGAAACAATTTTTCAAATTTTTGTCCCCCAAATGTAAAACCCCTTCTTTGGCCGGGATAGGAAAATTTGGGGTAGAAAACAAAAATGGTTTCGGCCCTTTTCAATTTTTTCAAGGCCGGAGAGTATTCAGTTTTTGGGCCCCCTCTAAACCCCCAAAACCCAAAAATAAAAAGCTTCCAAAAAACAAAAAAAAAACCCCACAAATTTTAAATTGACAAATATGTGCGGGGGATGGGTGCTTTTAGCCATGCCCAAAAGCTGACCCCTCTTTCCAAAGCCCTTGTTGCGAATATAAGGGGGCAAACCCAACTAAACTTTGTAAGGGTTTATTCCCCCCATTCCCCAACATAATAAAAATTGGGTGGGGGCGGACGGCCCCTTCCCCCTTGATACATGAGTTAGTCATGGGGCTCTAATCTGCATGCTCTTATCCCACCAAAAAAAGGCAATAAAAAAACTTTTTTTTCCCCCAAAAAATATCCCTTTACAATTTGCTTGATGAAAACCAAAAATAAGGGCATTGCCCCTTAATGTTTTTTACAAAATTAGATTTTTGGGGGTACCATTTTTTATTGTTTATCAGGGAATTTTGGGGGGCCCCAAATTGGGCTACCTTTTTTCCCTTCCAAAGCCCAATAAAAAACTTCTTAAAACCTTATGCTTTGTGTAAAAAAAAGGATTTTTTTTTAACCTTATGACGAATTAAAATTTGAGGTTTGGGTTCTGCTGGGGATTAAAGTTACCCTTCCAAAGAAGTCTTGTTTTGTTAAATTTTTGATGTGAAAACTGAATTTGGAATTGCCAAAGGGAGGTGGCTTTCCCTTTTCTTAAAAAAATCTTTTTTTTTTCCCCATTTTTTTTTTTTATTTCCCCTTTTTTTATTTTTTAACATTTTGATTAATGCCTTACTTAATGCCATCCCTAGCCCCCCATCTTATATGGTTAGTTTTGCTGATGACATAATGTTTCACACCCGGATTCCCCAAACCAAAAAACATTCTTAATCATTTTTTTAGCCTCGTGTCAGACCTGGGGTTAATAACCCAGGGGATAAAACAAAGTATCAACAGGCGCCTCCTCGGCAGAGGGCCATTTCGTCAGATCCTTTGCATGGGGGTTCTTCTAAAATGTAAGCAGTACAGGTATCTGGGCTTGGGGGTTCCAATACTTGGACCTGTTGAAGAGACTTTGTCGCCAATACAAAGAAAGGCTGAGAGCACTTTTGGCCCGCACCAACCAAACAACCGGGAGTACGTGTTTCATTTTTCTCCCCTCGCCTGAGGGGCCCAGTGGGCCCCTTCTGCAGTTTTCCTTCCTTTCTTATGTTCTTTTGCATTCCTGGGTCACGTGGTACATCTCCCCTCTCCGCCTATTATATAATGTCTTTTCCCTCTGATGTTAGAAGGATCAAGGTTCCAGGACCGAAACGTTTTCTAAAAAATTGTTATGTGTTTGTTACGTGTTTTCTAAACCAAATTGTGAGTTCATTACCTTTGTAAATTGTGAGTTCATTCCCTCTGTAATTTGCCAGCTATAAAATTTTGGAGCCCAGCCCCGGGACCAATTATGCCCTCTGAAAATTTTTGACTCCCGCCCCAAGGATGGGTATGGGGTGCATAATAAAAAATTTTTAAAACTAACTCCCGTGACAGCCCACGGGTTAACTCAACCCAGACGTGTTGTGCATATGTGTTGCGCGCCATGTTGGAATTAAAATTTTCACCAGCTAAGCCAGGGGTAGCACTCAAAAGGTAAAAAAAGGGCCCCAAGCCATCAAATCAGGAGCGTTGCGCAGCCCGTGCGCACGGCCCAATAGCGATGCGAACAATAAACCTAGATGTGAGAGGGTTCGATGAAAGGGTGTTATGGGCTTTGGTTTTTAAATTTTAATTATAATATTATTTTAATATAATTTTATTATATTATTTTTTTATATATATATATATATATATATTCGTGGGTGATGGAGGGGGGGGGGGATTTTGAGGTGCGGAGGCGGGTATGCGGAAAAAGGGGTTTTTGTCGATGTTCGTAAAAGGAACTGTATGGGAGGAGGTGGGGAGAAGGATTTTTTTGGAGGGAATGAATGTTAACGTTAGGGTTTCTAGAATCTCGATTGGGTGGAGAAGGGGGGGGGGGGTTGGGGAAATTTCTACGGAAGGGGGAATTTCGGGGGACCAGCGGGGGTCGCCCCCTGGGGGAGGGGTGAGAGTGAGGTGTAGTGGGTATAGAAGGTGTAGTGTGGGCCATAAGTGTTGTGCTCAAAATGGGCACGAAAGAAAGGGAATTTTAAATAATTACGTGTAAGAAATGGAGAATTCTGTGTTTGATGTGTCAGGGTCGTCATGACCCTTCTTATGTTTTTAAATGTGAATGGTGTCAAAATTAAGGTGTAAGACCTTGAAGAGCTTTGGGGTTATGTAGAGTGTGCGTTTATAACTTTTTGGGCTATTTCATGTGCGATAATGTATGCAAAGAGAGGTTATTTAATTATGTTGTTTTTGTTTGTGTTTGGGGGGTTTTGGAGTGTACTGACTTTATTTTAGTTTTAAAAGGGTCAACCCGTTGATGAGAGATGGGAAAGCTAAAACTTCCATAAATTTGTAAGCCCCGTTAAAATTTTTAATGGGGGAGTTGGTTTTAGTCTCTGACTTTTTTATAATGTGTCAGCGGTGGAAGAGGCTTTTTTAAAATTTAGTAATATTTTTTAATATTTATTTAGTATAAATGTGAGGCTTAGAAATTTTCCTTTTTTTTAATGCTTAAAGTGGGATTTTTAGGAGGCCGTAGTATGTTTTTAGGTAATTTTATTGTATAGGGGTTAATTTTTGGGGAAATAATGTATTTTATTTTTTTTTTTTTAATGGTTGTGATGTAGGTCATTTTTGATTTTATGTGAAGGTTGTGAACCTTTGTCATATGTCGCCCATAGTATGTTAACTTTTACAAATCTGAAAGGTTTATTATTTTATATTTTATATAGTTTATTTAGTTATTTTGTTTATTTTGTTTATATTATAGTAGTATGTTTTATGGAAAAAATTTGTAAAGTGTTATGGGAAAACCTCTTTTTTTTCAACCCACAATGTGTTTTTAAAAATTTTGTTATTTGTATGTTCGGGGGGGACTGGGTTCCTACTTTCCCCGTTTTATATCTTGTTTTTTTAATATTAAGCTGAAAAGGTTTTTAAATTTAAATAAAAAAAAAAAATTGGGGCCCCCCCAGGTAGTGCGGTTTTTCCTCTGGGGTTTTTTTGGAAAAAAACAAATTTCCCCCAAATTCAATTTGCTCTATTGGTGGGGGTTGTGGAGTGCAGCGGAGGCCCCTCAGAGGCCCTTCATTCGATTTCAGCAGTGGGGGGGGGGGGGGAACTAGCAATGACTGGGGGTAGGGCCCCCAAGTCTCTGATGGTAGGTGCATACATGTGCTGCCTCATTTTCCCGGGCCACCCCAGGGGGTCATCGGGATGTTTTACCCCAAAAGGGCCCAATTGAGCTAGGCGGGTCAAAGGGGTTTTAGTGCAAAGGGGTTTCGTTCAACGATCCATGCAGTGGGGGGTTTACCTTTAATTTCCCCCTGGTTGTTTTCAAATATTTGGAGGGGGGTTTGGGGGCCTGTGAGTCGCCCGTATTCCAGCGCGGCTATTCAAATTTCCCCAGGGTCAGGGAGGGGAAAAACCCTGGTCGCGCTGGCTAGGGCACAGCTGCGGTTTCTTTGGAGATTGAAAGGCGTGGCTGGCCTTGTGTTGCGTTTTAGCACCCACATATGTGCTCTTTGGGGGAGATCCCCAAAATGGCTGGGGATCATTTTAGGTCCCTCTGTGTCCTTGGGCCATGGCATCTGCAGGTCATCCAGAAGGATGTGTTTAAAGGGCCCATTTTGCCCCTTTGATCACTGTGCATAATAGCCTTGATCGCTTGATTTGGAATAAAACATGGATAAAGGGGATGTGAGGTCGAATTGCATTTCTGGGAAAGCTTGTTAGTTTGCATAGAGTTCAGCCTGGAGAATTTTGTGCAATTTGGGCCCGGAGGGCCCAAACCCCCTGTCAGATTGCTGTGGAAAATACAAGCAGCTGTGCAGATTGCCGGGTGTTTACATGGAGTTTACCTGGAGAGAGTTCCGGGGGTCAACGCCCCCGCGGCAAGGTCTGTGACTAGGCCTCATGGTGGATCAGAGCCTGATCAACCAGGCTGTTATTGCTGGCTGCACGCAATCCAATGCACGAGCCACAGCCCGGCTGGTCAGGTACCGACTTTAGGTGCTTGTCCAGTGCCTGCTGGAAGGCAGTTGAACAGTCTCGGGCCCCTGACACTTATTGTGTTGTCTCTTAACGTGCTAGCAACACCACTGCTTTTCACTGGGTGGATGTTGCATCGTCTGCCGAGTCTTTTGCTATCGCAGTGAGTGATTTTCGTGTGCAAGTTCGGCACCAGTCCCTCTAAGATTTTCTAGGTGAATATAATAATGTATCTTTCCCACCAGCATTCCAGGGAGTACAGGTTCCGAAACTTCAAGCGCTCCCAGTAATTGAGGTGTTTTATCTCCGTTATGTGTGCCGTGAAGGGTCTCTGTACATTTTCTAGGTCAGCAATTTCACCTGCCTTGAAAGGTGGTGTTAGTGTACAGCAATATTCCAGCCCAGATAGAACAAGCGACTTAAGAGTATAATCATGGGCTTGGCTTCCCAAGTTTTGAAGATTCTCATTATGTATCCTATCATTTTTTCTAGCAGATGCGACTGATACAATATTATGGTCCTTAAAGGTGAGATCCTCTTACATGATCACCCCAAGGTCTTTGACGTTGGTTTTTCGCTCTATTTTGTGGCTGGAATTTGCTTTGTGCTCTGATGAAGTTTTAATTTCCTCATGTTTACCATATCGAAGTAATTGAAATTTCTCATCGTTGAACTTCATATTGTTTTCTGCAGCCCATTGAAAGATTTGGTTGATGTCCACCTGGAGCCTTGCAGTGTCTGCAATGGAAGGCACTGTCATGCAGATTCTGGTGTCATCTGCAAAGGAAGACACGGTGCTGTGGCTGACATCCTTGTCTATGTCAGATATGAGGATGAGAAACAACATGGGAGCGAGTACTGTGCCTTGCGAAACAGAACTTTTCACCGTAGCCGCCTCAGACTTTACTCTGTTGACTATTACTCTTTGTGTTCTGTTTGTGAGAAAATTATAGATCCATCTACCAACTTTTTCTGTCATTCCTTTAGCACACATTTTGTGCGCTATTATGCCATGGTCACACTTGTCGAAGGCTTTTGCAAAGTCTGTATATATTACATCTGCATTCTTTTTGTCTTCTAGTGCATCTAATACCTTGTTGTAGTGATCCAGTAGTTGGGACAGACAGGAACGACTTGCTCTAAACCCATGTTGCCCTGCATTGTGTAATTGATGGGTATCTAGATGGGTTGCAATCTTGCTTCTTAGGACCCTTTCAAAGATTTTTATGATATGGGATGTTAGTGCTATCGGTCTGTAGTTCTTTGCTATTGTTTTACTGTCCCCTTTGTGGAGTGGGGCTATGTGTGTTGTTTTTAGTAACTGTGGGACGACCCCTGTGTCCATGCTCCCTCTCCATAGGATGGTAAAAGCACGTGATAGGGGCTTCTTGCAGTTCTTGATGAACATGGAGTTCCATGAGTCTTGCCCTGGGGTAGAGTGCATGGGCATGTCGCCTGTTCGAAGTCATTTGGCGTCAGGATGTTACAAAAAACGCGATTTCTAATAAGCATAGAGATCTCCAGTGAATACTAGAAAGGTACTGCCCTTCTAGCATCCAGCCTGTTACTGGGTTTTTGTAACAAGTATTCAGTATCCTGGTCCAATTATCCATTAGAATTCAATAAAATTTAATAGTGCTTCAGGATTACAATTGGTAGGCTACAAACTAAAAAAATTTAAAAATTTAATAAGTTTATTAAAAAAGTTGTCTGGGCATACATTTTTAAAATTAAATTAAATTAATAAATATAAAAAAAATAAAAAAATTCACTTCTCCGTGTACATCATATTGTGCTGAAGGCACTTTCACATCTTTAGGGGCCTATAAGTATCGTTGATACAATATTAGAATTTGACAAACATAGTACAAATTTAAAATTTTAAGTTTGTGTTATGGTGTAAGTGTTCTGGGTAGTTCCCATTAAAGATGCTAGACTTAAACAGTGATGATATAAGCCCCTCCATAAACTAATTTCCGCCCAAACCCTGGCAATCAAACCTTGCCTAAACAAAAAATGATGATAAGCAACAGCAATATAAAAAGAAACACCGGCAAATCGGAACAAGGAGTATATAATAACAAGTAGGGTCATCTGCAACCCTTCACAATAGTCACAAAAACTCCCATACTTGATCAAATTTTTCAGTTTTAGAAAAATTTCCCCAACTGTGACATGCACAGATACCAGTAAAGTTAGGTCAGAAGCTACAGTTCGGCCCTGAGTTTTAGAGTGTCTATGCGACACACAATCAGTGTCGTCAAAAATCACTAAGTCTGACAAGTTCGGGTGAACAGGTTCCACAAAAAATCAAAACAAGAAAGTGACAGAATGATTTCCCAACAAGGCCCCACAAGGGAGTGAGTGGGGGATGTCTTGTCAGGAGAACGCCCAACCGACGACGAGAGCGCACCCGACTAAATACTCCAGGCAAGGCGTGAAAACCCCCCCTGATCACATGATACTCCGTGCTTTTGCTGCCCCAACACGAGAACCCAACGGGAAATTTAGCAATGGCGATTAATTTCGTAGTTAGTCAATCAAAACTTAAAATATGGCATGAATAATATATATAAAAATACACCTACCTAATAATTATACTAAGTCAAATAATAATTAAAGCAATATATTGACGATTTGCATTTTCGCAAATTAACAATATAAAATTTTAAGAAAAGGTAATTACGTTATATCATTGTGACCATTAGGGGTTGCAAATAACCCTGCGATGAAAACTGTGGCACTAGGAGTTGCTTTAATGCCTTTTACATCATTACTGGATTCCATGTTACTTTAATAACACAGTTTAATATAAAAAATTTAAACAAGTCACTCTTGTGCCAACACTTTTTACTTTTTACAGTGTCTATATACTATAAGTTATGCCCCTGGTACTAGGGCAGTACAAATATCGTTTTTTCTGATACCGTGTTATTTACATCAGTGTGGAGACAGGTAGTGTAGACAAGCTGACATGTTGAGGCTCGATCATAGTAGCGGAGATTGAATTTGAACTGTTTGTGTGATAGACAGGATACGACATTCCACCTTAATAGGGTAGTGGGGGGAAAGCTAGGCAGTATGGACTCTGTGTATTATAAAGTTTAAGGTGTGTAGTGAAGGGGGGGGGCTGCGGGAGGACTGTTTGCCATCAGTAATAGTCCCCCACAACTCACCACTCAGCCCCGCTTCTGTCTCCCAAATGTCTCCCCCCTGCCCAAATATATCACCACTACTGTGAATGTATAAATAAAATAATTAGACATGAAAAACCCTACCCCCCCCCCGGGGTTGAACCCCCGGGCATAGAGTCTCAAAACTCCAGCCCCTCGCGTAGCCACAGACCGCTGCCACAATAAGATTCATCCCAATTGGGATTTTTCTACACCTAGGAAAGTTAGCCGGGACCCTTGACCACAAATGCAAGTTTTTAACAATCTCCAGCTGCGTGGGCCCTGACGAACTTAGCTAGTCCTTCACTCCCCTAAAAAGGCTTAAGAAATCGTAATGAAAGATTGCAAATAAACCATACCCCCGGCGGGATTGAACCCCGGGCATAGAGTTCAAAAATCCAGCCCGTCGCGTAGCCCCTAGACCAGCTACCACATAAGATTCACCAAAATAGGATATTTTACACCTAGGAAAGTTAGCCAGGGCCCCCTTGACCACAAATGCAAGTTTTTCGAAATCTCCCGCTAGCGTGTCTTCGATTTCTTTAAATCATGTTGACGGCAGTGAAGGGCTTGGCTAGAGTTCGTCACGGCCGCTAGCTGGGGATTCGTCTGTAAAAACTTGCATTTGTGGTCACAGAGGTGCCTGTGCTAACTTTCCTATGGTGTAGAAATATACCTAGTTGGATGAATCTTATTGTGGCTAGCTGGTCTAGTGGCTAGCGCGACGGGCTGGAGTTTTGAGACTCTATGACCGCGGGTTCAATCCCGGCCGGGGGTATGGTTTATTTGCAATCGTGTCATTACGATTTCTTAAGTCAAGTCAATTAGACATGAGTATACATAATTAACATGGGCTGATAGATTATGTTACTTTACTGAATACAAAGTAGCAAGTAACAAAAGGTATTTGGGCATAAAATTACGTTAATTAAATGTAGCAATGATGATTAAGGACGTGACAAAGCGTCAGCAATTACATTACAATGACCACTAATATGTTGTATACTAATAGAGTAAGGCTGGATTCTGAGAGCCCACCTCATGATCCTAGCATTTTTGCTCTTCATTGTGTTTATATAGGTGAGTGGATTGTGGTCTAAAAAAAACATTAATTTAAATGGGGAATGGCCAAATACACGTCAAAATGTTCCAAGGACACCGCAATATATATATCCTTTTAAAATACACAAAGTTAACAAGTGGGTACACCCTACATGAACTCAATGAAGTTGGTAAATCATGCTTTCCAAAACACGTTCGCTTATCCATCTTTAGACCCTTTACTACACATGAACTCTCCTTTAATAACTTTTTTACTGTTTTTAAGTACAAAAATGAAATTATACAAAAATGTTCCTTACAAAAACTGTCACACGCAACATACAGGACAAACACAACCGCAACTGTACATGCCATTCCAATCCACCCAATCTCTCTCGACACCTTTCATCAAGCACTCCCCCCCAAATTTCTAAAAATGACCCCTGTTAAAGAGAAAACAGCCCCTTGCATATAATTAGCCTGCCAAAATTATAAGACCATTGACTAATTTTATGGTATGACTCCGGAAAAAATGTCGTCCACTGTTCCCAATAAATGAGTTTATTCCTACAGACCATTCGATATATACCTGCTGCAATTGCTCTAATTCTAATCCTCCCCCTTGTCCCTCATTCCCCAAGAAAAATACAGGAAATCTGCCACTACGTAGATAATAGCCCGTCTTACGGCCTCAGAGGCTCCTTGTATCTCAAAAGTTAGGGCTCGCAAAATTTCTACTATGCCCCCACCCAACAATCTGAAAACTCTTGCCAACCACAACCAAACCCCCCCAGCTCTTCACAGAAATAAACAGCATGAAAAGCTGTTTCTGGTTCATTACAATGATCACAGGTTGCTTCCCTTACCAATCCCATGACGCTCAATGCAGTCTTTGAAGCTAAAATTCCCATTATAAATCTATGAACCAACTCCCTCACTCTCGGCATTAACCTAAGCTTTCTGAAATCGTTCCATATTTTACCCCTATCATACAAAGGGTACACTGACACCCCTTGCATGATTTCCGGTTTCCCACTCATCTCCACCAACCATCCTATCCTAAGATTAGTTATCTCTCCTACCACTAACAACAATCTTAGTATATTCTCACATTCACGTAAGTCCTTTCCAAACCACCACCTTTGCACATCCTCCATCACCCTTCCAACTCTTACCCCTCCCACTCCCCCCCTAACAAACCTCTGTTTTACATACAGTGACTTCAATCTCACCTCCAGCACCAAAAGTCCCACTCCACCTCTATGTATTACCTGGAGTTTACCTGGAGAGAGTTCCGGGGGTCAACGCCCCCGCGGCCCGGTCTGTGACCAGGCCTCCTGGTGGATCAGAGCCTGATCAACCAGGCTGTTGCTGCTGGCTGCACGCAAACCAACGTACGAGCCACAGCCCGGCTGATCAGGAACTGACTTTAGGTGCTTGTCCAGTGCCAGCTTGAAGACTGCCAGGGGTCTGTTGGTAATCCCCCTTATGTGTGCTGGGAGGCAGTTGAACAGTCTCGGGCCCCTGACACTTATTGTATGGTCTCTTAACGTGCTAGTGACACCCCTGCTTTTCATTGGGGGGATGTTGCATCGTCTGCCAAGTCTTTTGCTTTCGTAGTGAGTGATTTTCGTGTGCAAGTTCGGTACTAGTCCCTCTAGGATTTTCCAGGTGTATATAATCATGTATCTCTCCCTCCTGCGTTCCAGGAAATACAGGTTTAGGAACCTCAAGCGCTCCCAGTAATTGAGGTGTTTTATCTCCGTTTTGCGCACCGTGAAAGTTCTCTGTGCATTTTCTAGGTCGGCAATTTCACCTGCCTTTAAAGGTGCTGTTAGTGTGCAGCAATATTCCAGTCTAGATAAAACAAGTGACCTGAAGAGTGTCATCATGGGCTTTGCTTCCCTAGTTTTGAAGGTTCTCATTATCCATCATTTTTCTAGCAGATGCGATATATACAATGTTATGGTCCTTGAAGGTGAGATCCTCCAACATGATCACTTCCAGGTCTTTGACGTTGGTGTTTCGCTCTATTTTGTGGCAAGAATTTGTTTTGATCTCTGATGAAGATTTAATTTCCTCGTGTTTACCATATCTGAGTAATTGAAATTTCTCATCGTTGAACTTCATATTGTTTTCTGCAGCCCACTGAAAGATTTAGTTGATGTCCGCCTGGAGCCTCACAGTGTCTGCAATGGAAGACACTGTCATGCAGATTCGGGTGTCGTCTGCAAAGGAAGACACTGTGCTGTGGCTGACATCCTTGTCTATGTCAGATATGAGGATGAGGAACAAGATGAGAGCGAGTACTGTGCCTTGTGGAACAGAGCTTTTCACCGTAGCTGCCTCGGACTTTACTCTGTTGACTACTACTCTCTGTGTTCTGTTAGTGAGGAAATTATAGATCCATCGACCGACTTTTCCTGTTATTCCTTTAGCACGCATTTTGTGCGCTATTATGCAATGGTCACACTTGTCGAATACTTTTGCAAAGTCAGTATATTACATCTGCATTCCTTTTGTCTTCTAGTGCATCTTGGACCTTGTCGTAGTGATCCAATAGTTGAGACAGACAGGAGCGACCTGTTCTAAACCCATGTTGCCCTGGGTTGTGTAATTTATGGGTTTCTATATGGGTGGTGATCTTGCTTCTTAGGACCCTTTCAAAGATTTTTATGATATGGGATGTTTGTGCTATCGGTCTGTAGTTCTTTGCTGTTGCTTTACTGCCCCCTTTGTGGAGTGGGGCTATGTCTGTTGTTTTTAGTACCTGTGGGACGACCCCTGTGTCCATGCTCGCTCTCCATAGGATGGTAAAAGCTCGTGATTGGGGCTTCTTGCAGTTCTTGATGACCACGGAGTTCCATGAGTCTGGCCCTGGGGCAGAGTGCATGGGCATGTCATTTATCGCCTGTTCGAAGTCATTTGGCGTCAGGATAACATCATATAGGCTTGTGTTAACCAAATTCTGTGGCTCTCTTATAAAAAATTCATTTTGATCTTCGACTCTCGGTCTGGTTAGCGGCTTGCTAAAAACTGAGTCATATTGGGACTTGAGTAGCTCACTCATTTCCTTGCTGTCATCTGTGTAGGACCCATCTTGTTTAAGTAGGGGCCCAATACTGGACGTTGTTCTCGACTTTGATTTGGCATAAGAGAAGAAATACTTCGGGTTTCTCTCGATTTCATTTATGGCTTTTAGTTCTTCCTGAAATTTCCCTGACTCCTATAAGATTCCTTTAGCTTAAGTTCGATGCTTGCTGTTTTTCTGACCAGTGTCTACCTACGCATTTCAGATATATTGACCTCTTTTAGCCGTTCTGTTATTCTTTTCCATCGCCTGTAAAGGGAGTGCCTGTCCCTTTCTATTTTACATCTACTCCTCCTTTTTCTTAGAGGAATAAGCCTTGTGCATACATCGAGTCCCCACTGAGTTAATCTGTTCTAGGATAAGTTGGGTCTGTGTTGCTTAGTATATCTTCCTAGCTTATTTCGGTTAGGACTTGGTTTACTTGGTCCCACTTTATGTTTTTATTGTTGAAGTTGAATATGGTGAATGCTCCCTCGTGACTAATCTCATCATGTCGGTTTGGGGCTCCGCGCATACATGTGTGAACCTCAATTATGTTGTGATCTGAGTATATCGTTTTTGATATGGTGACGTTTCGTATCAGATCATTGTTAGTGAAGATGAGGTCTAGTGTATTCTCCAGTCTAGTAGGCTCTATTATTTGCTGGGTTAAATTGAATTTTGTGCAGAGATTTAAAAGCTCGTGTGAGTGTGAGTTTTCATCAGAGCTGCCTCCTGGTGTTATTACTGCAACAATATTATTTGCTATATTCCTCCATTTTAGGTGCCTTAAGTTGTAATCCCCAAGGAGCAAGATGTTTACCTGGAGTTTTACCTGGAGAGAGTTCCGGGGGTCAACGCCCCCGCGGCCCGGTCTGTGACCAGGCCTCCTGGTGGATCAGAGCCTGATCAACCAGGCTGTTGCTGCTGGCTGCACGCAAACCAACGTACGAGCCACAGCCCGGCTGATCCGGAACTGACTTTAAGTGCTTTTCCAGTGCCAGCTTGAAGACTGCCAGGGGTCTGTGGTAATCCCCTATTTTGTGCTGGGAGGCAGTTGAACAGTCTCGGGCCCCCGACACTTATTGTATGGTCTCTTAACGTGCTAGTGACACCCCTGCTTTTCATTGGGGGGATGGTTGCATCGTCTGCCAAGTCTTTTGCTTTCGTATTGAGTGATTTTCGTGTGCAAGTTCGGTATCTAGTCCCTCTAGGATTTTCCAGGTGTATTTAATCATGTATCTCTCCATCCTGGTTCAGGGAATACAGGTTTAGGAAACCTCAAGCGCTTCCCAATAAATTGAGGTGTTTTATCTCCGTTATGCACGCCGTGAAAGTTTCTTGTACATTTTCTAGGTCGGCAATTTCACCTGCCTTGAAAGGTGCTGTTAGGTGCGAATTATTCCAGCCTAGATTGAAACAAGTGACCTGAGCGTGTCATCATGGGCTTGGCTCAATAGTTTTGAAGGTTCTCATTATCCATCTCTGTCATTTTTCTAGCAGAGCGATTGATACAATTTAAGGTACTTGACATGTGAGATCCTCCGACATGATCACTCCCAGGTGGTCTTTGACGTTGGAGTTTCCTTCTATTTTGTGGCCAGAATTTGTTTTGTACTTGATGAGATTTTAATTTCCTCATGTTTTACCATTTTGAGTAATTGAAATTTTCCATCGTTGAACTTCAAATTGTTTTCTAGCAGCCACTGAAAGATTTGGTTGATTTTCCGCCTGGGAGCTTTGCAGTGTCTGCAATGGAAGGACCAATGTCATGCACATTCGGGTGTCATTCTGAAAAGGAAGACACGGTTGTGTGGCTCTTGACATCGTGTCTATGTCGGATATGAGGGATGAGGAAACAAGATGGGGCGAGTACTGTGTCCTTGTGGAACAGAGCTTTCACCGGTAGCTGCTCGGACTTAACTCTGTTGACGACTACTCTCTGTGTTCTGTTAGTGAGGAAATTATAGATCCATCGACGACTTTTCCTGTTATTCCTTTTAGCATGCATTTTGTGCTCATTATTTTGCATGGTTCACAATTGTCGAAATACTTTTGCAAAGTCAGTATATTACATCTGAATTTTTTGTCCCCCCCCCCCCCCCCCCCCCCCCCCCCTCCCTCCCCCCCACACCGCATCTGGGACCTTGTCGTAGTGATCCAATAGTTGAGACTGACAGGAGCGACCTGTTCTAAACCCTGTTGCCCTGGGTTGCCTGTAATTTGTGGAGTTTCTAGATGGGTGGTGATCTTGCTTCTTAGGACCCTTTCATTGATTTTTATGATATGGGATGTTTGTGCTATCAGTCTGTAGGTCTTTGCTGTTGCTTTACTGCCCCTTTGTGGAGTGGGGCTATGTCTGTTGTTTTTAGTTACTGTGGGACGACCCCTGTGTCCTTGCTCCCTCTCATAGAATGGTAAAAGCTCGTGATAGGGGCTTCTTGCAGTTCTTGATGACCACGGTGGAGTTCATGAGTCTGGCCCTGGGGCTGAGTGCATGGGATGTCATTTATCGCCTGTTCGAAAGTCATTTCGGACGTCAGGATAACATCATATAGGCTTTCGTGTTAACCAATTCTGTGGCTCTCTTATAAAAAATTCATTTTGATCTTCGACTCTCGGTCGGTTAGCGGGCTTGCTAAAAACTGTGTCATAATTGGGACTTGAGTAGCTACTCATTTCCTTTGCTGTACTTCTGTGTAGGACCATCTTGTTTAAGTAGGGCCCAACTACTTGGACGTTGTTCTCGTCTTTGATTTGGCATAAGAGAAGAAATACTTTGGGTTTCTTTCGATTTCATTTATGGCTTTTAGTTCTTCCTGCAATTCCTGACTCCTATAAGATTCCTTTAGCTTAAGTTCGATGCTTGCTGTTTCTCTGACCAGTGTCTACCTACGCATTTCAGATATATTGACCTCTTTTAGCCGTTCTGTTATTCTTTTCCATCGCCTGTAAAGGGAGTGCCTGTCCCTTTCTATTTTACATCTACTCCTCCTTTTTCTTAGAGGAATAAGCCTTGTGCATACATCGAGTGCCACTGAGTTAATCTGTTCTAGGCATAAGTTGGGGTCTGTGTTGCTTAGTATATCTTCCTAGCTTATTTCGGTTAGGACTTGGTTTACTTGGTCCCACTTTATGTTTTTATTGTTGAAGTTGAATTTGGTGAATGCTCCTTCGTGACTAATCTCATCATGTCGGTTTGGGGCTCCGCACATACATGTGTGAACCTCAATTATGTTGTGATCTGAGTATATTGTTTTTGATATGGTGACGTTTCGTATCAGATCATTGTTAGTGAAGATGAGGTCTAGTGTATTCTCCAGTCTAGTAGGCTCTATTACTTGCTGGGTTAAATTGAATTTTGTGCAGAGATTTAAAAGCTCGTGTGTGTGTGAGTTTTCATCAGAGCTGCCTCCTGGTGTTATTACTGCAACAATATTATTTGCTAAATTCCTCCATTTTAGGTGCCTTAAGTTGTAATCCCCAAGGAGCAAGATGTTTACCTAGAGTTTACCTGGAGAGAGTTCCGGGGGTCAACGCCCCCGCGGCCCGGTCTGTGACCAGGCCTCCTGGTGGATCAGAGCCTGATCAACCAGGCTGTTGCTGCTGGCTGCACGCAAACCAACGTACGAGCCACAGCCCGGCTGATCCGGAACTGACTTTAGGTGCTTGTCCAGTGCCAGCTTGAAGACTGCCAGGGGTCTGTTGGTAATCCCCCTCATGTGTGCTGGGAGGCAGTTGAACAGTCTCGGGCCCCTGACACTTATTGTATGGTCTCTTAACGTGCTAGTGACACCCCTGCTTTTCATTGGGGGGATGGTGCATCGTCTGCCAAGTCTTTTGCTTTGGTAGTGAGTGATTTTCGTGTGCAAGTTCGGTACTAGTCCCTCTAGGATTTTCCAGGTGTATATAATCATGTATCTCTCCCTCCTGCGTTCCAGGGAATACAGGTTTAGGAACCTCTAGCGCTCCCAATAATTGAGGTGTTTTATCTCCGTTATGCGCGCCGTGAAAGTTCTCTGTACATTTTCTAGGTCGGCAATTTCACCTGCCTTGAAAGGTGCTGTTAGTGTGCAGCAATATTCCAGCCTAGATAGAACAAGTGACCTGAAGAGTGTCATCATGGGCTTGGCCTCCCTAGTTTTTGAAGGTTCTCATTATTCATCCTGTCATTTTTTCTAGCAGATGCGATTGATACAATGTTATGGTCCTTGAAGGTGAGATCCTCCGACATGATCACTCCCAGGTCTTTGACGTTGGTGTTTCGCTTTATTTTGTGGCCAGAATTTGTTTTGTACTCTGATGAAGATTTAATTTCCTCATGTTTACCATATCTGAGTAATTGAAATTTCTCATCGTTGAACTTCATATTGTTTTCTGCAGCCCACTGAAAGATTTGGTTGATGTCCGCCTGGAGCTTTGCAGTGTCTGCAATGGAAGACACTGTCATGCAGATTCGGGTGTCATCTGCAAAGGAAGACACGGTGCTGTGGCTGACATCCTTGTCTATGTCGGATATGAGGATGAGGAACAAGATGGGAGCGAGTACTGTGCCTTGTGGAACAGAGCTTTTCACCGTAGCGGCCTCGGACTTTACTCTGTTGACGACTACTCTCTGTGTTCTGTTAGTGAGGAAATTATAGATCCATCGACCGACTTTTCCTGTTATTCCTTTAGCACGCATTTTGTGCGCTATTACGCCATGGTCACACTTGTCGAAGGCTTTTGCAAAGTCTGTATATATTACATGTGCATTCTTTTTGGCTTCTAGTGCATTTAGGACCTTGTCGTAGTGATCCAATAGTTGAGACAGACAGGAGCGACCTGTTCTAAACCCATGTTGCCCTGGGTTGTGTAACTGATGGGTTCTAGATGGTGGTGATCTTGATTCTTAGGACCCTTTCAAAGATTTTAATGATATGGGATGTTAGTGCTATTGGTCTGTAGTTCTTTGCTGTTGCTTTACTGCCCCCTTTGTGGAGTGGGGCTATGTCTGTTGTTTTTAGTAACTGTGGGACGATCCCCGTGTCCATGCTCCCTCTCCATAGGATGGAATAGGCTCGTGATAGGGGCTTCTTGCAGTTCTTGATGAACACAGAGTTCCATGAGTCTGGCCTGGGGCAGAGTGCATGGCATGTCGTTTATCGCCTGTTCGAAGTCATTTTGGCGTCAGGATAACATCGGATAGGCTTGTGTTAATCAAATTTGTGGCTCTCTCATAAAAAATTCATTTTGATCTTCGACTCTCAGTCTGGTTAGCGGCTTGCTAAAACTGAGTCATATTGGGACTTGAGTAGCTCACTCATTTCCTTGCTGTCATCTGTGTAGGACCCATCTTGTTTAAGTAGGGGCCCAATACTGGACGTTGTTCTCGATTTTGATTTGGCATAGGAGAAGAAATACTTTGGTTTCTTTCGATTTCATTTATGGCTTTTAGTTTCTTCCGCGATTCCTGACTCCTAAAGATTCATTTTAGCTTAAGTTCGATGCTTGCTATTTCTCTGACCAGTGTCTCCCTACGCATTTCAGATATATTGACCTCTTTAGTAGCCGCTCTGTTATTCTTTTCCGTCGCCTGTAAAGGGAGCGCCTGTCTCTTTCTGTTTACATCTACTCCTCCTTTTTCTAGAGGAATAAGCCTTGTGCATACATCGAGATGCCACCGAGTTAATCTGTTCTAGGCATAAGTTGGGGTCTGTGTTTGCTTAGTATAATCTTCCCAGCTTATATCGGTTAGGACTTGTTTACTTGGTCCCACTTCATGTTTTTTGTTATTGAAGTTGAATTTGGTGAATGCTCCCTCGGACTAATCTCATTATGTCGGTCTGGGGCTCCGCGCATACATAACTGAACCTCAATTATGTTGTGATCTGAGTATATTGTTTTTGATAAGGTGACATTTCTTATCAGATCAATCATTGTTAGTGAAAGTGAGGTCTAGTGTATTCTCCAGTCTAGTAGGCTCTATTATTTGCTGGTTTAATTGAATTTTTGTGCAGAGATTTAAAGCTCGTGTGAGTGTGAGTTTTCATCAGAGCTGCCTCCTGGTGTTTATTACTGCAACAATATTATTTGCTATATTCCTCCATTTTAGGTGCCTTAAGTTGAAATCCCCCAGGAGCAAGATGTTGGGTGCAGGAGCTGGAAGGTTTTCCAGACAGTGGTCAATTTTTAACAGCTGTTCCTGGAATTGCTGGGATGTTGCATCCGTAGGCTTGTAGACTACCACAATGACTAGGTTTTGGTTCTCGACCTTTACTGCTAAAACTTCCACTACATCATTTGAGGCATTTAGCAGTTCTGTGCAAACAAGTGACTCTGCAATGTACAGGCCAACCCCCCCCCCCCTTTTTTGCCTATTCACTCTGTCGCATCTGTATAGGTTGTAACTTGGGATCCATATTTCGTTGTCCAAGTGATCCTTTATGTGTGTCTCAGTGAAAGCCTTTGCCTTTGCCTCTGCAAGCAGTCCATGGATGAAAGGTATTTTGTTGTTTGTTGCTGGCTTTAGACCCTGTATATTTGCAAAGAAGAATGTTATCGGACTGGTGGTATTGTTGGTTCTGGGGGGCAGGAGCTGGCAGATTTTCCAGACAGTGGTCAATTTTTAACAGCTGTTCCTGGAATTGCTGGGATGTTGCATCCAGGGGCTTGTAGACTACCACAATGACTAAGTTTTGGTTCTCGATCTTTACTGCTAAAACTTCCACTACATCATTTGAGGCATTAAGCAGTTCTGTGCAAGCAAGTGACTCTGCAATGTACAGGCAAACCCCCCCCCCTTTTGCCTATTCACTCTGTCGCATCTGTATAGGTTGTAACTTGGGATCCATATTTCGTTGTCCAAGTGATCCTTTATGTGGGTCTCAGTGAAAGCCTTTGCCTTTGCCTCTGCAAGCAGTCCACGGATGAAAGGTATTTTGTTGTTTGCTGCTGGCTTTAGACCCTGTATATCTGCAAAGAAGAATGTCATCGGACTGGTGGTATTGTTGGTACTGGGGGGGATTTTTTCCCGGCATTAGTATCTGTATCTGTTGGTTTGGAGTGGAGGCCATCGACTGTGGTTCCACTCCAGGAATGACTGGATTTGGTGTACGATTTCCGCCATTTCCTGCCAGTTTTTTTTCCTTCCTGGCACTAAAAAACCTCTCCCTCTTGAGTGGCTGTGGTTACCCAGGTTTTCCCATGGCCTGGATGTTTTGTATCTTTTTGTCCCCTTTAGATGGTGTGCCTGGAAATTTAAGTTATAGCAGAGTCTTTCCTGTACTGAAGAGGTACACATTTCAGGGTGAAAAAGCTTACAGGAAGGGAGTTTGCATTTTCCTGTTGTCATATGGGCACGGCATTTTCTAGAGTGGTCATAGTTGCACGTCCCATCTGTTTTTCCAGATTTCCCATGCCTGCAAATGCCAAGTGCATAATATGTGCACAGGCTTGGTTTCCATTTGCCTTTGGTTTCTGTGACTGTATTCCCTGTTGATGCATGTTTACCTGTCTTATTCCAATCCTCACTAGCACCAACAATGGAGCTCCCACCAGTTGTTTTTGGTAATATATCCTCACTATTGCTAGTGGAGTCCTCTTGTTTGCTATTTCCTGTGGTATTTCTAGTTTGCAATATTGGTTTTATCTTATCTTTGACTACACTTGTTTTCCCACTACGGCTCCTGTCTCCTATGAGGTCATTTATATGCATTCCTTCCTGTATAATTCCCGAATACCTGGACAAAATCTCCAGCTTCACCATTACTGTCTCCCAGGACAGAACCTCCAGCTTCACCATTACTGTCTACCTGGGCAGCACTATCAGCCGCACATTTACTGGCTACCAGGACAGCACCTCCAGCCTTACAGTTTCTGACTACATGGCCAGCATTAAGGGCAGTACCATCCACCCCAGATTTTTTGTTCCCATCTGTTGTAGAAAGCTTCCAGGTTTTCTATGAAAGTAGCTTTGATGTTATTCTCTTTTCATACCACTGTGATTTTAGTCCACAGATTTATCTCATTTGGGCATACCCAAAAACACTTCCCTGTTTTAATACTGCTTGTAGCTAGTTCTTGGATATCTGCACAAGGGGCGTGACACCAATTTCCACAAAAATGACAATTTATCCATGTGGAAGCCCGTTTGTTTGATTGACTGCAGACTACACAGAGCTTCATAATGATTTGAATGGTTGATTTTCTGTAATTCTACTAGCAACCTCTTGAATACTCTATTAATAACCTCCTTAAAGTGAAGCTCTAACTATTTGTATTTCTATTTCTAACTGTACTTGTATATTAGGACAGCTTACCAGTGTACTTTCCTGATTTATATTTATTGTTTGTGTTTGATAAGGGCGCCTACAACTCCATCCGTTTACAGTCTGCTTTATTGTCCAACGAATCCGTTTGAAACCGGTCGAGGGTTCGGACCAGTCGACAACTTACAGCTGACAACTTACATGTATTTTTCTCCATCAGTACACCGTTACTATAATAATAACAATTATCGAGATCCTTTGCTTCACTCTCAGTAACTGCTATATCTCTCAGTCTTTCCAGTGACTGATCAACAAACTGATCCTTGATTAAATCATCATGAGACCATACAATAAGTGTCAGGGGCCCGAGACTGTTCAACTGCCTCCCAGCACACATAAGGGGGATTACCAACAGACCCCTGGCAGTCTTCAAGCTGGTACTGGACAAGCACCTAAAGTCAGTTCCTGATCAGCCGGGCTGTGGCTCGTACGTTGGTTTGCGTGCAGCCAGCAGCAACAGCCTGGTTGATCAGGCGCTGATCCACCAGGAGGCCTGGTCACAGACCGGGCCGCGGGGGCGTTGACCCCCGAAACTCTCTCCAGGTAACTCCAGTTAGAAATTTAACGTCTTTTTTTTATATTTTATTTAAAATCTTTACAGCTTAATATAAAATAAAAAGATATAAAATAAGTACAGTAGGATGGTCTGCCCTACACAACAACACTGACAAAATATAACAACATTGTAACTGACACAAAATTAAAAACATTGTAACTGACACAAAATATAACAACATTGTAACTGACACAAATATAACAAAATTGTAACTGACACAAAATATAACAACATTGTAACTGACACAAAATATAACAACACATTGTAACTGACACAAAATATAACAACATTGTAACTGACAAAATATAACAACATTGTAACTGACACAAAATATAACAACATTGTAACTGACACAAAATATAACAAAATTGTAACTGACACCAAAATATAACAACATTGTAACTGACACAAAATATAACAACATTGAAACTGACACAAAATTTTAAAACACATTGTAACTGACACAAAATATAACAAAATTGTAACTGACACAAAATATAACAACATTGTAACTGACACAAAATATAACAACATTGAAAACGGGAACACAAAATATAACAACACATTGTAACTGACACAAAATATAACAACATTTGTAACTGACACAAAATATAACAACATTGTAACTGACACAAAATATAACAACATTGTAACTGACAAAAAAATATAACAACTTTGTAACTGACACAAAATATAACAACATTGTAACTGACACAAAATATAACAACATTGTAACTGCACAAAATATAACAAAATTGGTAACTGACCAAAATATAACAACATTGTAACTGAACAAAATATAACAACACATTGTAACTGACACAAAAATAACAAAATTGTAACTGACACAAAATATAACAACATTGTAACTGACAACAAAATATAACAACATTGTAACTGACACAAAATATAACAACACATTGTAATTTGACACAAAATATAACAAAAATTGTAACTGACACAAAATATAACAACATTGTAACTGACACAAATATAACAACATTGTAACTGACACAAAATAAAAACAACCACATTGTAACTGACACAAAATATAACAACATTGAAAACTGACACAAAATATAACAACATTGTAATTTGACACAAAATATAACACATTGTAACTGACACAAAATATAACAACATTGTAACTGACACAAAATATAACAACATTGTAACTGACACAAAATATAACAACATTGTAACTGACACAAAATATAACAAAATTGTAACTGACACAAAATATAACAACATTGTAACTGACACAAAATATAACAACACATTGTAACTGACACAAAATATAACAACATTGTAACTGACACAAAATATAACAACATTGTAACTGACACAAAATATAACAACACATTGTAACTGACACAAAATATAACAAAATTGTAACTGACACAAAATATAAAACATTGTAACTGACACAAAATATAACAACATTGTAACTGACACAAAATATAACAACACATTGTAACTGACACAAAAGAGGTTACCCATATACACTCGCAAATATTTCCATGCAACATACTTAAAAAAAAAAAAAAAAGGTGATCCGACCCCTAACCTCATTATAAACCTTAGCAAACATAACTTACAGGTGACCACAGTAACAGGGCCAAATATAAATGAAATTATATAAACATCCATTGAAACTAAACCTTTAAGGTTTATATAGTTAACATAATATGACTGTGACATGTGACAAAGGTTCACAACCTTCACATTAGTTAATAAGAGGAATGACCTACATCATAATCTCATTAAAACAAGTACATGATCTTCCACAACTAACAACCTATACAAGAAAATTACCTAAAAACATACATACGCCTCACTACAATCCCTCTTTTATCATTGAAAAATAATGAAAATCTTAAGCCTCCACTTTTTACTTAATAAATTTTAAATCAGCGTCTTCCACAGGATGAGCACATTATATAAAGTAAAGAGGACAAAACCCCATTTGTCAGGTAATGTGTGAAGGACAAGCACAATATACCAAACAAAATAAAAAAGGTGTTTATCCTAACATAAACCGCAATAACACATTTCATAAATAACAACAACTTAACACCTCAAAAACGTGATACACAAAATCTTAAAAAACAAAATAACATTAAAAAGAATGGTTAAACTTGAGCCTATTTCACGATAAACTTAACAATGACATAACGTACAGATAACACTCAGTACCAGGGTCAAAATATGAAGTATATAAACATCCATTGAAACCAAGCCTTTCAGGTGTATATATATATATAGGTCACATAATATTACTGTGACAAAGGTTCAATTCAAAGAATGTTCACTATAAAATATATCGGTTAATCAAAACCTTCACATTAGTCATATAAACGAGTGATTTACATTATCATTCCGTTAACACAAGTATGTAGTCTTTCCCAACTAACCCGCGAAACAGGAAAATTCTCTAAAACATACATACGTTCCCCATTACAAAACTTTAATGAGTCATTACAAATTTATGGAAGTCATTAGCCTTCCAGCCCTCATCAACAAGAGGAGCACTTTATATAATGCTAAAATAAAGTCAGTACACTCACTCAACTCCAACACAAAACACAAACAACAAAACAAAAATTAACCTCTAATTGCGAAACCAATATCGCACATGAAACATGCACAATAAAGGCTATAAACGTACAATCTACATAGACCCAAAGGTTCCTGCAAGGTCTTACATCTATAATCTTAACACCATTCACACTTAATATATTAAGAAGGTCATGACGACCCTGACATATCAAACACAGAATTCTCAATACGTTACTACATAATTACTTGATTTCATCACCTTTGCTACATACACTTATGCCACACATCTACACCTTCTATACCCACATACACTTCACTCTCATCCCCCCAGGAGGCGACCCCACTGTGTCCCCCTGAATTCCCTCTTCTCATATGTAATCCCCAAACCCCCACCCCTTACTCACTCAGCCCCAAATTGCAGATTCATGACAAACCCTAACGTTAACATTCTATTACCTTCCGAAAAATCCTTTGCCCACCCCCTTCCCATACAGTTCTCTGTTGCGACACATCGTACGATAAATAATCTTTACCGCTAGTACCCGCCTCCACACCTCACAAACCCCTCTCCCCCCCATCCCCCCACGATATATATATTAATCCACCATTATATAATCCAAAGCTCTTTTACACTCTCGTCGAACCCTCTCAACATCTAGGGTTAGTGCACGCAGAACCGACACCCCTCTGCCCCCCACCCCTGTACAACCTACTTAACCAATACCTAACACCCTCCAATCCCTCACAAAAGTATACTGCATGGAACGCTGTCTCATGCCCCCCACAGATTCCGTACCTCTCGCCCACAATTACCCTTCTGGTTCTTAGTACCTCCCCCGATGGTATATGCCATGCAGAAAATGATTGCATTACCTCCCTCAAACCCTTTGGCTTTAGCTTCAGCTTGCTAAACCCATATCAAATACTCTTCCATGCATACATGGGGAACAATCCCCCCCAACTGGTACAACAATCCTCACTGCAAGCATCCTACACAAACCAATATTCGCATTTTTCCTGGGTTCTCTTACCCAAAATCAAAGCCCTCCCAAAAAAGTTTCACATTCCCTCAACTCCACACCACCATACAACTTACCCAACCTATCATATACTTTTTTCAGCTCCCCCCCCCCTCACTCATTCGTGCAAAACCTCCCATTTAAGAAATGCAACATTTAACCCCCCATTCTCAGATCCATCAACCCCAACCCACCCTTGGCGCAGAGGTAACATTACAACCTCTCTCCTCAGCCATTCGCACCTTGAACCCTACAAAAAGTTAAACACACGTCTCAGAATTCCCACAATCGCCATCCTTGTTATTAGGAATACGGCTGCTATGTGCCAAACCTTACTATACAATAATGCAATTTATTACCCAAACACTCTTTGCACGAGAGTCAGATGATGAGGTCGCAATGGGACCCAGATGCCCCAGGATTCTTTCCATCAACCTATTTGAGCTTTCCTCTTGAGCAGCGTCCAAGTCATCCTTACAGATGATACCACAAATTTTTAAAGACACCGTCTGTTTCCTCACAACGTTTCATCTCCCCCCCCCTCCACCCAATCACCCACCCCCTGACCATTGACTTCTCACTATTTACCTGCAATCCCCCTTGCACTTCCCAAAAAATTTCACATCATCCAAAACCCCATGCCATCCCTTCCCGAATCAGGACTGTTGTATCGTCTACATATCCTATTATTCCAGGCCAACACTTTCCCTACCTCCCCCTCACTCCCACTCATGTTACATACACAACGTTCAACCATTCTATATAAGGGGTCCTGAATGCATGCAAACAATATTTGTGACATGGGACACCCCTGCCTAAGTCCCCTACCCATTACAATCTCCTCCCCCCAAACATTATTTATCTGTACCCTCATCTTTGCTCCTTTGTACAACGTGATTACCCAATTAACTATTTCTTCCCCTAACCCTGCCTCCCAAGTATAGCTCCCAATGCTCCCCTTTCCACTCTGTCATAGGCCCCCTGCCAGTCTAAAGCCAACAACGCTGCCCCCCTCTCCCCTTTTGACTCCACAAAATTTCTCAGTATTCCATGACCTTCAATCATCGACCTTCCAGGCAATCAATACTGCGTTTTCGAAACCACTCTCCCTACCACACATTTAGACCCATTACCCAAGACTTTAGCAAACAACTTATAATCTGCACATAACAGCGATATGGCACGGTACTCCTTGAGGGTGTGCTGCCCCTTACCATTTGGGACCAACAATACAACTGCTGTTGCTTGCTTGTCCCCCATCACACCCTTCTCCTTCATCTGATTTAATAACCTAACCATGAAACCCCTTCTCACCTCCCAATGTTGTAGATAAAATTCAGCCTTCCTATCACTATCTCCTGTCCTACCCTATGACCTCCTGCCATCTCATGTACCTCTAACCTCGGAATAGCTGTAACCTGCTGTCTTTGTTTTTGACATCGCAACACACACGCCGATGGCGTGTCTCCCCAAAGCACCTCCTCTACTTCTGCCTGCAACATTACCACTTGAAACCTCTCATTTTGTAACTCCCTCATCTCCCCTTGACCTGAACAATTTCATCCATAGGATAGTTGCCCCCCACAGCCCCCTGCCCATAACAACCCCTTAACCTGTCCTCTAAATAATTTGAAAGTCCACATTTTAAATTATTTATACATTTACCCTCCCTCACATAATATTTTCTAATCCTTTCCTTGGCTACACAATCCCACCATTTCACGTCTTCCATCCCCTGTGTATCCTCGCTAAGCTCCTTCATAGGACAGAAAATCCCTCTAACCCCTCCTCATCACTCAATACACTTATATTTAATTTCCAGTAACTCCTGTATATTTCCACAAGCACCTCCCACCCTACCTTCACCAACAGTGCTCTATGATCCGACCATGCTACTTCAACAGTTTTGAAAGATCGCACTACAACCCCGTGAGAAAGCTACACTCTATCTAACCTCGCTGCATACCCTCTCCTAACAAACATATGCTCTGTCTCCCACCCCCCTCAAATGCGTCCCGTAACCAAATATCCCTCATTAAATCTCTTAGGGTCACCGACACATAGCCTGCCCCTTTCGGTTCCATGTCGGCCCTCCTAATAACGCAGTTCCAATCACCTCCTACTATTGCCATCTCCGGTAATGCACAGAAGAAAAACATAAGGTCCTCACACACAAACTCCTGCTTCACCTGTACGTTATTCTCTGCAGGTGCGTACATGCTTATAAAGGCCACACATTTGCCCATCCACCAACCATTCACGTGCAACACCCTTCCCCCTCCCCACTCACTTCTCTGGAAAACAAATGGGCTCGCCCCCTAATTAGTATACCCACCCCTCCTTTCAAATTGGCAGATGGCAGGGTTACCACTTGAAACCCTGCTACCTCCATCACCCTACCCTCCTTAAAATTATGCTCGTGAAGGAACACAACATCCACTCTAGATTTATTCAGAAACATTCTAAACCATTCTCTCTTTACACTATTACAAAAACCATTAACGTTTACTGTCATACACTGGAGGCCTATTAAAGTTTCCACCACTGCCTCCTCTCTTCACTCTTCCGATGGGCACCAGAACTTATGATTCCACTTGTCACCTTCACACTTCCCTCTCCCCCCCCCTTCTTTCGGTGCCTCATGTCGTGGCCACTACCTTCACCTTCTGCCCATATTTTCTTCCCAGGTCGCTATGCTGGCGTTAGGACATCATCCGAATCTGACACAGCGGCCCTCTTCCTTGTGACAATCACATCCTCCATAGCTTGGTTTGGGGATGCCTCACAATATACCTCAACCTCCACTGTGCACTATTTCAATGATCCAGGTGACACCTAAGTCACACTGTCACTCCCATCGTCTGGATAGTTCTCCTGTTGTTGATGCACTGCAGCCATCATCTCATCATCTACCACCTTTCCAGGTGCAGCCTCCTCCTAAGGCAGTGACAAGGACTTCAGCGCCTCAGCTAAGATGATCTTCATCGCCAAACCAAACAAGGACAACCGCAATCCCGAGAACTACAGACCCATCTCCCTACTCGAAGTCACAGGCAAAGTCTTTGAAAGGATAAGCTCCAACAGGCTCAACTATTACATGGAGTTCAACCACCTATTCTCTGAAAGGCAGTTCGGCTTCAGGTCCCACTGCAGCACTCAGCATGCCATAAACACTATCTATGATGCTGTGGCCAGCCTGAAGAAGCAAGGGAACCTGGCCCTAAATCGCCACCAGGGACGTTCACAAGGCCTTCGACAGCCTTTGGCCGACAGTCTCATTACAAACTCGTAGACCTCCCTGATCACAAATGGACCTTTCTCAGGCTCATCTACAACTTCTTAACAGGAAGAAAAATCAATCCCCACCTTCCATGGAGCAGAAGCAACCCCTTGACACCAACAGCAGGAGTACCCAAGGCTCCTGCCTCAGCCCCGTCCTCTTCAACATATACGTCAACGACCTCCCCCAACCTGACATACCGACACCATCATCACCCAATTTGCAGACGATGTCATCCATTTTGTCTCCTCCACCCCTACAGCTGGTGCAAACAAGCACAGGAGAGCAATCGAGAAAATGAATGAAGAACTAAATAGAACTGCCAGGTGGGAGAAAAAATGGAGAATCACAACCAACCCTGACAAAGTCCTCATCAGCACCGTTGGGTGCTTACCATCAACCATAGAAGAAAAATGGGGGCATTTCCAACAGAGGTACCCGTATTGCTATAAGGAACCCAAACAAGATCCTAGGATACGAGATCGGCAGATTACTCAACTCTACAACCCACGTAACCAAAAAAGTAAAACCTAGCGAAAGCCCGCCTTGGCCAACTTTATCGATTCAAAGCAGCCCCTCCCCACATCAAACTTCACCTGTACAAGATGATGATCAGACCTCTGCTAGAATACCCCTGCATACCCATGTTGCTCACAACCAAAACCAACATGCTCAAACTCCAAAGAGTACAAAACAAAGCCCTCTGCTTCATCACAAACACCAGACTCAGAGACAGAATCAGATCAGAGGACCTACACATACAACAGAGAATCCCTGAAATCAACGTCCGATTAGACAAACTTACTAAGAGACAACTATATGACATGCAGGAACTCTACGTGCCTGACAGAGAGAATCCCCCAAACCAGTGAACACAACCGACTATACCATCACCACCCCCCCAAAAAACCAAAAGAATGCCCTTTCCAACAAAGGGGTTCGACGCTTTACCCAAACCAAGGAGAATTTCCCCTCGTCCCAATATCTTAAGCGCCCTCCCCCGGAAGAAGAAGGGAATACCCCCAAAAACCATTCTATGGCCCATTTAAAAGGACAACCCCCTCCCATCTCCGGGGTGACCCACCTTACCAACCAACACCTCAAAAACTGACCTCACAAAATTTCTATATTTACAATACACCGGGGACACCACCTCATTCACTGCCTTGCGGGCCCGACCCCAGGGGGAGAAAACCCCAACCTCCATCGAATGTCCAGCAATTTTTTGCCTCCCAGCTGCGCCTGGGGGCCAACCTTTGGGGAAAAAAAAAAAAAAAAAAAAAAAAAAAAAAGGCAAGAAATTCTATACATTTATGCACCCTTCCAATTCAAGGAACGCGGTGGGTTATAACAAATATAGCATTGCAAAATTTTTTTTGGGAGGATTTAATCCCAAACACTTTTAAAACCCAAACCTTTCATAAACATTTTTTTAAGCCCCCACCGCATATTAAAAATTTCACCAAAGTGGATAGGCCACTCCCCTTTTATATCCCCACCTCCCCCTCCCCCCTTCCCCAAACCTTTCCCAAATTCCCCCTTACCCTCCTTCTTCCCCCACCCCCTCTTCCCAAAGTTCTGGTCAAAAACCCAAAACCCCCAAAACCTCGAGCTAATTCCTCCAAAAATTTCCCAACTTTTTCCTCCTGTATTTCCCTTGCTCGTCTCCATCCTCGGGGAAGTGTCTCTGGGCCGGTAATTTGGGGCCCCAAGGGGGTTCCCCCTCTTCCCCCCCTTATGCGCCTAATCCACTATCTCGCTCCATAGAGGACCACGCCCCCTTCATATTTTTACCATATTCCCCACGTAGCCCGGCTTGTACGTTTTTGCCCGGAGTACAAAACCAAAACGGGGTTGCCCGGGAATTTCTGTGGGGTTACCCGTAGGATGGTATGGGGTGGCAAAAAGTCTTTTTTAAGGTTAAAAGTCCCCTTCCAGCAGCCCTTGATGGGAAACCTGTCCCCCATGCACCATGCGGGGCCCAAAAATGAAAAAGCCATATTCCTCAAAAACACTTCTGTTTTATCCGTTCATCGCCTAAAAGGGGACTTTAAAGCTGTTTGATCCATGTAAAAATTTCCGGGGGTTTAAAATCGATCTTTCCCCACACGAACAGTGGGTTGTATCAAGACTTACGCCCTTTAAAAACCCCCCGGGTTCCAATTACTCATAGACCGTTGCTGAGAGCAGTTTCAAAAAAATTTAGGGTGCCCTTTTAAAGGCCCTCCCCCTTACAATCTCCACCCGGGAATGCTATACGTCTTCTGTGATTTTAGGTAGTTTATTTGGGGGCTGAAACTGGCGTTTATTTCCCCTCGGAGAAGCTCAAGGGGAAGTTTTGCCCTTTGTCTATGACTAAGCGCATTTTGATTTGGGAATTTTCGGGTTTTGACAGCAGAGGTGCGACAAGCCCCCACTCACGCCACGGCAGTAAAGGCAACTGAGGAGCGTTTCCCACAGTAGGTCCAACGGCCCGAGAGCGATGGGATTTTTTTCCTGGGTTAGTTATCCTCCCAAAAAAAAAGGAATTTAGCTGGTGGTTAAAATTCAGTGGTTAATAGTTTAGTCTCCCTTTAAAACTGTGGAAAAATTTAAAAAAAACCTGGAAGAAATTAAAAGAAATATTTATTTTAAAGTTTTTATTAAGAGGATTTATTTTTTGTTTCCCGCCCAAAAATAAAAAATTGTTTTTTTTTCTAATATTTCTTAAAATCTTTTTTTTCTATTTTTTTAATAAGAAAAAAAAATTTTTTATAAGTTTTTACTGTAAAATTTAATGAAATCCCCCATTACTTTTTTAGAAACAATCAAAAAATTTTTATAAACATTTTTGTTTAAAATTTATTATTATTTTTGGATTTATGAGTTTTTAAAAACCCCTCACTGAAATCTTCAGTAGGGGACACCAAGGGCCATCCCTTCCCAGGGGAGGGGGAGTTTTCCCAAACCAGGCTTTTTACTGCAGTTCAAAAAATGCTATTCCCCCTTAGTATTGTTCTGCATCGCCTAGGGCCGTTTTAGACCCCCCCGAGCAAACGCACTTTTAGTTTTCCCTGACTTCAGTTGTGGGAGGTGGGTGCTTGTCCCCACCCCTGTCATCAGCCCCGGGAACTACCATTAGTTAAAAATGGCGTTCAGTTATAGGGCAGGATTAACATGTTGGTGTTGAACTTCTCAGTGGGGCAATAACCCCCCAGCTTTTGCCCAGGTATTACTAAATAAAATCTTAGCACGTATGGCATTCAGGGGTGGGAGGTTTTAAGGGTAAACATTGAACGGAGCCGTGGGTTTTTTTTTGAAACCCGCTTCAGCAACGGTTTATGGGCGTTGGTTTAACCCTTTCAGTATGTTAGTCTTTTGGGTGCAACACCCGCTGGGGCGTGGGAGGATGATCGATGTATCCAGACATTTTTATTATTTATTTTATTTCACATGGCCGATTTCCCCCAAGGCAGGGTGGCCGGGAAAAAAAAAAACTTTCACCTTATTCAACCCTTTACTGTCTTGGGCCCGAAAAGGGGCTTTCCCCTACAGTTTTTTTAAAATGAAACATTAAAAACCCCTCCTTTAGAGTTTCAGGCACGTACTTCCCATCTTTCCCGGACCCCAAGTCCGGCCTGCCCGGGTTTTCCCGTTTCCCCTTTAAAAAATGTTTTTTTTTGCCCCAACTCCAACAGCACGTAAAGTATTTTAAAAAACCCTTTTTCCCATTCAACCTATCAAAAAATGGGTCACGCATGCCTGCTGGGAAATCCCAAACCCCCCCCCACACAAAAACCCCCTTTATCCCCTCCCTCCAACCTTTTTCCCAGGCCGACCTTACCCCCCCTTCCTTTACTACAGGGGCTGATTTAAAACTTGAAGTCTTTTTGTTTGCTCCCTTCTTCTTCATGTCCGAACCACCCCCAAAAAACCTTTTCCCCAGCCCTCCGGACAAAAAGGGTTTTTGGGAATCCCGCACCCCTTCCTAAATTCAAACTACGGGAAATTTTCGCATTTTATTCACACCACACTTTGCCCCCCAGACATGAAAACTCCACTGCCCCCAGCCCTTTTTCCTCGCTGCAACATTCCCCTCACCCCGCTTCACACCCTATAAGAGCGTTGGTTTAAAAAATACCCCTATACATTCCCCTCTTTTTGCCTCCAAAGGGCAAAGTTCTCGTTTTCCACAGACTCCTAAGTGCACCACTCATCTTTTTTCCCTTTATCAATTTTTATGATTCACCCCCATCTTTTATAGACCCATCCCCTGGGCATGTCCCCCCCAAATATCGGAATACGTTCCCTCCTCCCATACTCTTCCCTCCAATTGATTTCAATTTTTTCATCAAACCCAATCTTTTTGTTATCCTTTATAAACCCTTTTTTTTTTTTCTTTCCCGTATTCACCCTTTTAAATTTTTTCGTTTGCACCCCCTACCAAATTTATCTGCAAAAACTCTTCGAATTCCTTCCCCAAAAGCACGTGTCATCAGGGAAAGAGCAGCTGTGACAACTTCCCCTTTGTGGTGATTCTTTATCTTTTAACCCCCACGCCCCTTGCCAAGACCCTCGCATTTACTTCTCTTACAACCCCATCTATAAATATATTAAACAACCACGGTGACATCACACATCCTTGTCTAAGGCTACTTTTACTGGGAAAAAAATTCCCTCTTTCCTACATACTCTAACTTGAGCCTCACTATCCTCGTAAAAACTCTTCACTGCTTCCAGTAACCTACCTCCTACACCATACACCTGCAACATCTGCCACATTGCCCCCCCATCCACCCTGTCTAAAGCCTTTTCCAAATCCATAAATGCCACAAAGACCTCTTTAGCCTTATCTAAATACTGTTCACTTATATGTTTCACTGTAAACACCTGGTCCACACACCCCCTACCTTTCCTAATCCATTCGCTGCCTGACCACGGTCGAGTGAGGTTGTGCGCTGCACCCCTCTGCTGTTTCAGGCGAGCTACCTTGTATCAACATGGCACCTGAGTGTGAGGAGGCGCGTAAATACCATTGGTATTGAGCTGCTTCGTGGGGCATTTCACCCTCTTCAGTGCAAGTCTTACTCCCAACAATCATTAGGGAGACCTATGGAATCCAGGACGATGAGGTGTATGGTGTAGCCCTGAATGGGGCTTATAGAATCTTCGTCAAATTGAATTCCACGTCCGTGTATGAATCTTTGGTGACGAGATTCCCAAAACGTGAGTCTTGACGTACTCCAGCTGTGAAGGTGCGTTTGATCGACGTATCTCGCCACTTTACGTGGGGTTTAAGATACGTAATGTCCCATTTGAGGCAGATGAGGCTGACGTAAGGAGTGTTTTTGAGACGTTGGGACCGTACATCTGGCACAAAAGGGCAAGTGGACGGCAGGTGCTTACAAAGGGACGTCCGGAGGGTACCTTTTCCCTGAAGATGACTCTGAGACATCCCATACCGTCTTTCGTCGTGTTGGAGGACTTCAGGACGCAAGTTATGGTATCGTATGCCCGGGCAGAGACGTACGTGCAGAATATGTGGGGCATACGACCATATGGCGGCAGAGTGCGTGAAGTAGGAGGGGGGCAGCGCAAACTGGTGAAGCACCGTTACCGCTGATAGCTGGGTTTAGAG
>NC_069480.1:17403800-17430450 GCF_026875155.1 Cherax quadricarinatus
TTTTTACCAACACATAGAAATATCAATTTCTTTATGTTTTTTATGTTATCATATGACCAAATGTTGGGGTAACTTACCCAAACCCCACCACTACGAAATCAGTATTAAACTCCACATAATACAGGATATAAACAACCACTTTTTAAAACCTAAAGAGAATATCACATTGACCTGTCTAACCTCCTAATCTAAACACAAAAAAAAATTTTTGGGAAAGTAACTGCCTTTATTACCGCATCCAACCCAGCACTATCCGAACCCTTTCCAAAGTCTATCAGTTCTTAACTACAACACGGGCCCAAAAGCAAACACATGAGCCCTTTTGGCCCCTTTTTTGAGTCACTAAAGACCCCCTTCTCCTGCTTTTTCTTACGAGCCCTGGCTTAAGAGGACACAATTGATATTCCCCACTCCCAATACACAAAAACCCAACCCAAAATACCAAGTGGGGTGGTACTGAAAATTATTACTCAAACCCAACATCTTGTTTTAGCACTAATTGCTTTAGTGTGATATGGAGAATAAATTTTTGCTAATTTTTGTAAAAAAAAAAAGACGCCTATAACAATCGGTGCCATATACCAGTTTCCCACACAAACTCCCAAACTTCAGTGAAAAATTAAGCACAAAACAAACGACAAATGAAAAAGACCACCTTCCTTCGGGAGACTTCAATATAAACCCTTGGCCTCCAAGATGACAGAAACTGTTTTTCATCAACAATATAAACAACACACTCCATACCAACAATAACAAACCAAACCAGGCTGACGAGCAAGTAAAACCATAAAGCCCACATGGGGACCAATATATAGCCCCCCTTAAATCGGGGGAAATCACCAGCATACTCCCACTCCCCAACCTTTCTTAACAAACTTTAGTAAGCCACCACTCGAACAAAAATTTTCATTTAAACTCCAGACAAGGCATTTCACAGCAGACCTGAGACTGTTGATGGCCTAAAATTTTCCAAAGCCCAAAGGTTTGACGTTGGACAGACATTTTTTCATTAAAAAATATTGACTATACAACAAAAATTGTCCTATAAAACGAAAAAGATCACGAATAAACGGGTTGGTTGCTCATGGCTAACCCGCAGCATTCTGAAATCTATAAAAACACCAAAAGAAAAGCAATATAGACAGGGCTTATACACAAAAAATAATTTTTAAAAAATTTCAAAGTTTCACAAAAAATAAAAAAGCCAAAAAAGTATTCCCAGATTCCTTACAAGAGGAGATATAAACAAGACCTGGAAAAACTTTCCCCGATTCTGGGGACCCACAAACGAAAAAAAAAACCAAAAATATTGTTTTAACTAAACCTCATGAAACCCATGATCCCACTGATACAGCAACAAGATAAACGACTTCTTTTCAAAAATAGGACTAATCTCGCCCGTAAAATCCCCACCAAAGCCCCGCGGGGACTACCTAGATGGGAATTTTCCCAAAAACCTTTTTATTTGTACCCAATGAGCCCCCGGAAGTCACCGCGATCATAAAGTCATTAAAATAACTCGGGGGGAAACTGTCTCACTCCCCCCATTATTTTACAAGCGAGCGGCCCCGTCCTTTTTTATGTTTAATTATTTTTTTAAACAAGGATTGAAATAGACTTTAACACCCGAAGAAGGGTTACACCCAAAAATAAAGGTGGGGACCCTACAGATGTAAACACCCATTGGCCATTTAACACAAGTTCAAAAAATTCCCAATTTTAAAAAGGGGCCAAAAGAAAAATGTGGGTTCCTGGCACTAAACTAACATTTCCTTTTTTCATTAGTTAGTTTTGAGGTTTACAAATAAATTCCATTTTGATTTTTTATTCAATAATGAATACGGACTAGAGGGGTTCGAAAAAGTCCACATGTGTAGGCAGCGGAGAAACGTTCAAGCAAGGGGGGGGGGCGAAGGAACGGTTGCGCTGAAGAAAGAGTTGTGCAGTGGAGAGAGGAGATAGAAGGCACAGAGGGTGGATCAGTGTCCCATGTTGTTTGGTCTCTGCAATAATATCCATAGATTTTCTTCAAGTGTTTCGAATTCCAGAGACGGTGCCCGTAGGGGAGACAATAATTGGAGATGTAGGGGGAGGATGAGTAAAGATTGGAACTGTAATGGACTGTACCAACGTAGGGGCAAGAGGGTGTAGAGGAACTGGAGAAGAGCATGGAAGGGGACAGAAGAGGCAGAACCTTGAGGTGCAGAAGAGGAAGAAACTTGGAGGGAACAGGGGAGGTAGGTATAGTACGAGAGGAGGGTGAACCTCTACACTTGTAACAGAGCCAGTGAGAGGGAGAACCCGGTACAGAGCCAGTGATGGTAAAATGAGGAGGTGGAAGAAGGGAATGAGGGTTAAAGGACCTTTTTTTTGACTTCTGATAAGTCGATATGATTGGTAGGAGTCTTACGAGGTCTCGTCGATACTGAGGGCTTGTGAGGGAGAACATGAAGAAGCGAGAACATACTGAGTCAAATTGAAGTAGAACAATCAGAGCCTAGGACCCAGCAAAAGAATTAGATACAGGAGTGACTATGGGAGAGGTAACCACAGAGGAGGTTGCAGAAGATGGGACTACCAGAAGGGGGGAGTTTTTGAAACACAAGAATAAGAAACTATGCGATGTAAGTCTCCCTAGAGGAAGAGTTGAGAAACTGCCATGGCATAAGGGAGACCTCTGGCCTCTTTGAGGTAACGGATTGTTCCCGACTCATTTAAGTAGACTTGGCAACGGCTAGGAGTACCAGGGTGAGCCTCATGACAATTAAGACAAGATGGAGGTCGATTGCAAGACGTGTTAAGAATGTCATCGGCACCACAGACTGGGCATCAGCTATGATCTGCAATATTTCACGGATGGCCAAATCGCCAGCAATTTCTACACTGTTTACAGTGTGGGATTCACCTTTCGAACTTGTAACCGATGTCCCTGCTACATAAACGAGGATGGGATTCACGGCTGTCAAAAGTAAACGATCCAAATTTCCCTTGGGCAGGAAGAACGAGAGTGTCGAACCCTTAGGATTGGGATATCTTGAGTTCCAGCTGATTCAAGAAAGTCATGCCACATGTCTGGAAATTTTGTTGCACTATGGTATGGCAGAAATGACAGTACCACTAAAGATTGAGGGAATGATGTTTTTCAAAAGTGACAGAAACAGTATCTGTGGAAACTACTTGTATTTATTTTCCGGAAATACGGTAATTTATAGGTAAATATATCCCTATATGTATTTTAAAAGAAGTATGTTATCGAAAAAAAGAAGAGTGACTCGCCCATCATGGTTTTGAATTTTTGTAAAAACGTTGTGTAATGGAAGAATTTTTCATGCTCTAGAGGTTAAAATTGTGTTGCCAACCTCTCAAATAGGAGGCAAATGTGGGATGTGCATTCCTGCATAACTTGAGATATCAAGACTGGACAAGAAAGCTACAGGAACCTCAGATAAGCGTCATTCCGTCCCCCCCTAAAAGATTTGTGTGTAATTCTGAGCCAGCATTATTTTTCATAATTTAAAGTTAGAGTGAGGTTTTCTGAGTATGATACACCTTAATCTCCATTCAAATTGGCGAGTGATATTAAGATATAATTACCTTCCTGTTATGTAATTGAGTATACAGAAGGCCCCGCTTACGGCGTTTCACTTTAGGCCGTTCCGCTATACGGACATTTCAAATTATGACCAAAACTCGCTATAAACTGCTCCCCCCACCCTGACTTTCTAATACGGTCACCGTGCCCCCCAGTAAGTTTCCATTCCCCATGGACCCAGTAAGCCTAAGTCTCTCCATTTTGTCTGGAAACTCTCAAAATTTTCAACTGTTATTAAAAGTTATTTCATATTTTTTGTTTTATTATATACTCTGATAATTATACTTATGTTTACTGTACCTAAATAAACTTACATACATCGAGTCATTCAATGGTCGTAAATAATCGTTAATATACCATTTTTCATATAATCCAACCATGATATTTTTTTTCAAAATTATATAATAAACACGATGCATAACATATAAATAAGATAAATTCACCCACACAGTAGAATAAATAAACAAATGTGAAGATGTGTAGCAGACTACTTGCACAAGTGGTGATAATAACAATACTGGAGTTCTCATTAAATGTCTATTTCGGTAATATAACTTTAAATAATTACCTTATAGTACTACCTACTGTCATATTCCCAAGCTCCATTATTTGATCAACACTTTATTTGGATTTAGTCCCTTTTAATATTGTCTCCTTTATGTGTGATTAACACACTAAAAATAAAGTTATAGAAGGTTTGGACTGTTTGGTGTTATTTTAGATGGGGCTATTTTAGATTGAGAGACTATTTTCTTTGTTATACTTATTTCTAACTATAGATTCACTACTAATCGTTTGATTAATAGATATTGATACTGATCAACCATATTATTTGACTTAAAGGTAGCAAATACAAGTGTTCTGTATTTACACACTGCAGAACAATCAAAGCACTTTCTAACTGCATAGGGGGGGGGGGGGGAGGGACGGGAGCGGCGGTTATGAGGTAATAATAATTGTGGTGAGTTTAAGAATGATGTAACGATGTAATAATAGAATTTAGAATTTAAGGATCATGAATATTTGTCCATCTTTAACAAGATATGATACAAGGAAAAAGCTGATAATGTACAGATGTTATGATATTATATTTTTATTTGTTTTTTTTTAGGAATTTAATGGGTCTTATAATTGGTAAGTAGGTAATTAATTATTGGGGGGATATGAATTGTAGTAGATGTAATTAGTGTTTGGAGATAGTAGTAGGGATATTGGGATGTTATGGGGGTTTATTTTTGTAGTATTTGATTGAAATTTGTAATTATATTAAATAGATATGGGTGTTATTAGTATTGGTAAATGGTAATAATTTTGCAAAATTGTGGTAAAAACATAGGTTGTAATGTTATATGCGGAAGGATGAACAATAGAGATCGTTAGTAACTATAAGTAATGAAAGATATCTCCTCAAGACCTGGAACCAAAATCTGTATTTTAAAAAACAAATTGTATATCTCTCGGTAGGGTCTTTAATATGTATAAAAAACCTACAAGAGTTCAAGTGAATAGTGTTTACCGTCTTTGACAAAATATCAGGGATCATAATACACACACAAAAGGGTTTTGAAAGGCAGAATTAAGTTTATACCTAAAGAAATTCAATTAATTGAAACAATTATTATAGGGGTTAAGTAAAATGTATGTTAGTTGGATAAGTATAGGATATTGGTGATGAAATTTTGTAACGACACATTACGACACATATTTATTGGGTGTGGATAAAGAGAGTGATATTAGAGTATGTGTTTGTAGTAGGGATGTTTTTGTGTAGTATTTTTGTAAATATTACTAGTGATATATATGAAAGTTAATTAAGATTACATATGGTATGATTTGTTATGATCAGTTAAATGGCTATAATAAAAAGACTTTAGAAATTGACATTTTAAATTTAACCATTTTGAAAATAATGTTAACATGTTAGGGGGAAATTTACATTGTAATAATATATTTTAGAGTAAATTCATTAAAAATGTAGATGAAGGGCAAAAAAATTGTATTATGAGACTGATTATCCAACTTACGAGGTGAGATTAAAAAAGACCTGAAAACCTATCAGAATTCTGGGAACAAAAAAGATTTCACAAAAGAGCGAAATATAAATTAGCAAAATCAGATGAACCCCAACTCCACCAAACAAAACAGCAAACAGACCAATGAGTTCTTCTCCACTATAGGACAAAAACGGGGTGGGCCATAAAAATCCCATGCTCAGATACCCCACTCAATGACTAACTCACTCGGCAACGACCGAACACACTGTTCCTAGCTCGACTAACGCCACCCGGGGGGGGGGGGGGGAAAACAATGTAGTTGGAATCAAATTGCTGTGATTAGATAGATATTAATCACACACACATGTGAGTTTATTATGTAATAAAGGGTGTGTATTTTTTGGGGATGTGTTTTGGGGAGTGATAATAGATGGGATTAGATAGAGGGTTATTTGAATGGTTGAAGAATAAGGAAGTATGGTAGTATTTTGTGACACACACATGAAAATGAATATTTGGTGGTTAATTTATGTGGGGTTGTTAGTGTAATTTGAATTAGTATAAAGAGAGATTTTTGAGGAAGTTTTGGTTTTGGAGTTGGGGGGTGAGGGGGGGGATTGTAGTTAGAAGTAAGGTGAGAAATTTTATGTAGATAAAAGAATTGGGGGTGTATGGAAGTTGTTTTTTTTTGTAGTTGGTGGAGTGGTGTATATGGAGTGTTATGTGTGTATAGGATTGTGTGTTTTTTGTTGGAAATAGGGGTGAGGATTGGAGGTAGTTTAGGGTGCATGGGGGTAATGGTAGGGAGAATTATAAATAGGTTTTGGGGATATTAGTTGTTTTGAGGGGGATTAATAAAGATTAGTAAGATTTAGAGATGATATATGTAGAATTGTGGGGATAGATTGGGGATTTAGAGGATAAAAAAAACCAATTACTGATTGGTGTCCCACAGGGAAGGTCCTTGACCTCTTCTCTTTCTCCTATACATTAGAATGAACTTCCAAATGCTTGCCTTCCAAACCCACACTATTTTGCAGATGACACTACATACGTCTTCTCTCCTCCCGAGGCCCAGCACGCTAGCCCAATACTGGTAAATACTGAATTAACAGCAATATCGAACCTGGTGAGGACTAACAAACTTACACTAAACATTGACAAAACCTACTTCCATTCAGTTTGTGGTAACAAGCTACAGATGGTCCCTCTAACATAATGATAATGGATCAGCATCCCCCCCTATCACAAAGCTAAACAGAGGAAAATTCGTTAGGAATCCAACCTTGAATAGACTCAAATTTCTCACATATACACAAATTTCTAAGGAAAATTTCCAAGACTGTAGGCATACTAACAAGATACGGTACTATTGTTTCACAGTCCAGAGCCCTCCGGCCCTATTTCACTCTCTTTTTACCCCTATCTCACCTATGGAATTTGTGCATGGGCGCAACAACAATTAGCCATTCTCAGACCACTAATTACCTAACAAAAGCGCAGTTAGAATATAACAAATTCTCACTACAGCAGCACACTCCACCAATATTCAATACACTAAACCTACTCACCATACAAACATCCATACTATTTACTGCACCTATTACATCAGAAACACTTAACCTGATTTTTACCCTCTCCCCTCAAACATCTCCATGCCAACCTCAACAGAACACATGACCATAACACAAGGCACAGATCACTCTTTGATGTTCCTCGTGTCATCTCACACTATGCAAAAACTCAATGCACATAAAGGCCCTAAATTCTGGAAAGTTCATTTACTGTAAATAAAAAAGAAACACTACCTGTTTATAATTCAAGTCTCTCTCAAGATCACTTTACTCACCCAAAACCATAATACTGAATAGCTGAACCTTATAAAGTGTATATCTTAAAAATGTTTCCTCAGAGCAAATTATATCACATAAATGTTAAACCTAGAACCGAACTAACTTTATTATTTTTTTAAATACACTACCTAACAGAATACTTCATACGACTGAATGTACAACAATGCATCAACCATATACCTTGTCTTTGTAATAAACTCACTGTGCTTTATAGAAAAAAAAAACATAATCTGTTTACATTAAAGTTTTAATCACTGATTTCATCATTGCTTAGTTACATCCTAAGTTAATTTTTAAGCCAGCCCGTATTGCCCCCCCCTGCTTAGTATAAGTGGCTTGGCATGCTGCTCTTACTGTATTTTTTGTACTCTGTATGTGTGCTCAAATTGTTAATAAAAATAAATAAAAAAAATAAATAAGAAAAGCGTTATGACACAGTAAACCACACACACACACTACTCCACAAACTCTGACCACTATGGTATAAGAGCCATGCAGTTCCATATTTCAATCCACTTTCTAATAGGTATCAGTATGTCCACCATTAAAACACAGCCTCATCAATACATCCACTTGATTACTGAGTTCTGCAGGAATTTCCTGGGATCCCTGCACTGTCCTCATTTACATCCACATCCTACTTCTTCATATCATCTTCTTCATCAACCTGAAATCCATTCTGCTGTCGACACACTTATGTCATCGAGGGGGGCGGGTGGGCAGGGGGGCGGCTAGGGTGCTATGCCACCCTCAACACCTTGTTAACGAGAAGCAGCCAAAATATCGTCTTTGGATACAGCCAATTAACTTACACGGTAACATTGGCAAAACAACTAAATTATGGTTTGGTTAGCAAGCAGTGTTGCACTCTTAACATTAAGATCGACAACACTCTAATTCCCCAGATAAATGAGGGCAATTCCTTGGCCTTACCTCGTCAACAACTAAATTCAGCACCCATATCCAACACATAACAAAAAATAGTATCCAAAACGGTGAAGATGCCCTCTCCACGATATGATAACTAAACTGCCGCAAACTGCCCTCTCCACCCCCCCCCCCCTCCCCACCACACTATCAAACCATTCACTTATATAATCCATACCTCACCTATGCTATCTGTGCTTGGGGTTCAAACTGCAGCGACACACGGCGTGGGAAAGGGGGTGCAATAATAAAGGGGCCAACAAGAAGATGCCGTCAGGAGACGAATAATCACTTAAATCCTACGCCAGGCAACACATCCCCCCCCACTTTTCATAGATTTAAACCTGTTCAGAAACAGTCCCAACACTTACTACTGTGCAATCTATAATCAACAGGACCTTAAAAGTCGCGGGGAGGAGCGGTTGAAATAAATAAAAGCTTTCTTGATTAGTGACAGGATCCACAACATAACCACCAGACACCAAACATTCTATGACATTCCCGCTGGTTGACAAAAACCTTTTTACAAAAATTCAATGTATTTTAAAGGACCTAAATCTGGAACATCTCTACCTGAAAACTCTAGAACTGCAGACACATCATCACTTTCAAAACTACAGTTAGAAAACTTCTTATCTCCCTAATCCATCCCCGACAACTAACTACATATAACCACCTGGTGGTTCACAATTAAAACTCACTCACCCCCCCCCCAAAACAGCTTAAAACCCAGAAATACTTAGCTTAATCTTAAAATATAAATCCTAACTATCATAAGTTTGCCTATGATCCCAAAATAGACACCTTGTATTTGCCAAAACACACACATTCACATTGCCAACTTACACATTATATGTAAGTTCACTTAGCGCTTAATTACCATAATCTGTAAGGATTTAATGTTAAGAATTAATCTAATCTGCGCGAAATGCTAGACATGCTAGGGTGTCCTATTGCCCCCTCTCTGTAATTAGAATTTTATAACTTGTAAACCACCCCCAACCTTTAAACCCCACATTTAACCCTTATAGAGAACAACTTGACTGAATAGGAGGAAGTAGTAAATACAGTCACGTGTGTCTTACTCATAAAGGACAATCCAATACAGTATTATTTCTATCGAGTATGATTTGAACCAATCTAATTTTATGGGACTGGACAGCATAGGGATTAATATAAATGAGAAAGTCCAAATTGTATTCCCTTTTACTCAGAACAATACCTGAAGGATGTTAAATTTGATATCTGTGACATTAACTGTGCACTTCCCGTGGAAGCTCAACCGTCCCAGAATGATCTCGAATCATAGAATGGCATATGGACAGTTAAAGGGCCCAGCTCTGCGAATCTGGACAGACACCAGAATAGTTGACGCATATAATGGTATAATTAATAAACAGTTAACTAATTAATTATCTCTGTCAGGCGACAATAAATCACATTCCTTAATCACAGGGTGGTCCTGAGTGACGTAATTGGGCAAATAATCTATGTGACAATTTCGGGTGGTGACTGTCACTGAAGAGGAACTAATGAGGATATCATAAGGGGTTAATGAAATTAAAGCAAGGTGCAAGGATGCCCTGTTGGAATGGATACAGTAAATTATCCATTTTGAGAATCAATAATATGATAGCCATTGAGTTGAAGTGCCTATATGCAGTAATGTCCTGGGCTGACCTTGGGATAAACTGATAGAGACTTTTTAATTGTTAAAGTCTCATAATTCCAGAATGCCCAATAAACTAATTAGTGTCTCACCTTACAATAAGAGGGAAATTGTTAATACCAGAACATGGAAGCTTGAGTGTGCTTTGGATGGAGCCATACTGAGGAGTTAACAGGTGAAAGAATCAATGGTGAATATGTAAATACCAATGTTGGAGTTCAACGGAGTTGGTCGCAAGTAGAAGATGGAAAATTGTACTCCACATTATTTAAATGTCTAACATGACCTCCGCCCACCGCATGTGGAAAAAATTTAAATTTTCCAAAGCTAGATGCCTAATAGGTGTTTAATGTGTGATATGGGTCAAAAATGTATTTGAAAATGGGAAAAGAACCAACAGGTTCCCTCTGTGCCTACGCGGAAGTGCTGAGGGTGAGGTCGAGATTGGGCAATCAGGTACGGAGTGTTTGGAATGGAGTTAAGAGGCTGAGAAAGCAGGGGACGAGAAATTGGCAGAGGCACCACCCACTTCAAATAGGAAGTGTTGTAACTGTTCCTGGTGAAGAATGAGGGAACGTGTTTTACGGGACCCGCTAGTAATAAAGTGGGTAAAATATGAATAATGGTAGGACTGTGGTGACTGGGTGCGAACGCCATGGAGTGGTGTCCAGGGGAAAATCACCCGTGATTTAATCATCACTCATCGGTCTCAGAGCTTAATGGATTGACACTAATGTGTATAACGAGTTATGATGACGTTAAACCTGTAATGGTGGGCTGTGATGTAAATCAGTGATAATAACTCTAAGTTAAGGAATTCGTTGAAGTGATATGAGCTGCCATTCCCAGAGTGAGTGGTGCACATGTTTACCTCGTTGTTCCTGTCCTGAGGATACATGAAGTTTTATGGAGTCAACGACTTCTAACCAGGACAAACCAACGGATACCTCGTCCTGCTGGAATAAGAAACCGATCGGTGTAGCAGACATTGAAATGAGATGGTGGATGGAGGAATATAAGGAGCATTAATTACCCACTGAGTTAAGTAATCTTTCTAGTTATAGTACACTGATGCTGGCCAGTTTAGGTATGTTGTAATTGGATAGGTTTGAGGTGATCTAGGCTACATCAAGTGACCAAAGAATATCTGGTAAGTGGTGGTATTATATACAAGTGTTTTTGTCGTTGAAGTGAATAGTATATAGTTGGGTAACCTACCTTCCTCCCTTTCATTCATTTTAAACATATAATCAACAGTGGAGGCAGCGGAGATAAAGTAGGGGTAGCCCGTACTGTGGGTGCTTCATACTGTCTCGATAGATATGGTAAGATTTGAGAGGTTGAGGAGCTACCTGCAGTGACCAGGGTGGCTAAGTTTTTCTCACCATGTCCAATTGGGTGACTACGGTAAACAATATGTAGTTGTCTTCCCAATGAGATTACTTGTATGGCATGTAAATTGGAAGTACATACCGATAACCCCTATCAAATTTCCATAAGAGCTGTTCTTGTATTGTGCAGTGTCCTGTTTAGGTTGGTGGAGGAAAAGTTTTTGAGTGGGGGGTTTTTATATTGCGTGTATTGTTTTCGTGCATGTAGTAGGCACATAATAAGTATGGATGTTCTAATGGTAAGCAGATTCAGACTTTGAAAATTGGTGAGTAAGCTGAGAGAGTGGGAATTTGTTATCATTCTACTGCTCCTTTCAGTGGGTTATTAGGGGTTTTAGTGATGGATGTTGTTGAAGCCCTGGCAACAACAGAGTCATAAAGTATAGGTAAGGGGAAATGATGCAATGGTACAGTGCTAGGAGAGCTGATTGTGGAATGTAGTACCTTATCTTTGATAGTAATGTCCTACAGTCTTGAGATTTCAGTGATTTTGTGAATGTGTGTCCGAACTTAAGGCTTCTGTCAAGGTGATTCCTAGATATTCCCACTGAAGATTGTGACTTATATCCAATTTAGTTGCGTAATGTGGTGTGATAGTTTAGGTATGCGGGAATTGTGCGAGGGGTGCGTTTGTTTCCAAACTGAATAAAATAGTTTTATCATGTTCAGGTAAGTTTGTTATCCATCATCCATATATTTTCTGTAATTCAGCATTGACTGTGTTTGCTAGTATGACTACTGCGTTTTGGGTGGGGAAAATAAATATGTATGTCCCCTGCAAATTATATAGTTAGTAGCTTTAGATGCATCGGTAATCATTGATGGTATATAATGAGGAGTTTGTCCATCTCTAGCCGGTTGACTCGTACTGTGATTGTTGGTGGAGGAGTTTGCATCATTTGCATACACATTTAGTTCTGTAAGCAGAACAAAGGGTATGACGGTAGTTGAGGAAGTGGCATCTGATACCATAGTGCATTACATTAATTTGAGTACAGTAGTTCGTGTCCGACTGTATCGAAAGATTTACGTAAATCCATGAAAATGCCACGACTTCTTTCTTTTCAGTGCGGTATATATAGTTCTAGCATGTTGTATGATATGTCATTCGTGCTTTTATTATTCCTGAATTCAACCGACAAGGTTTAATATGTTGTGTGAAAACCTAGATAGGAATATTATTAAATATTATAATCAGAAAAGAAGCGCTAAGCCACAAGGCCTTATACAGCGCGTGCAGGTAGGGAAGAGCGAGGGTACTGGTGGCAGGAGGAGTGATTATCATAGTTCCAGAAAAAAGCGGGCAGGATAGTATGGGGGTAAGAGGTAGCAAGAGTTTGAGGTAAAAGGCTGAAGGTATCCAAGAATTTTGGTTGAAGTCATCTTTGTTGTCAAAAAGTCAATGAGGAGTTCGATGAAAGGTGGGTTCCATCACGAGAAGGGGAATAAAGAGAGAGCAGCGGAGCGAAGACGACGACGGAGGTAAATTCTGCATGCTCATTGATAATGTGGGCAGTCTAACCAAATGTGGCTGACTGATAAGAAGCCTGCAATTCTCACAGAGAGGAGCAGGCGCTCTCTCCATGAGATTATCCATGAGTAAGACGGAGTTATGGCCATGCGAATATGGGAAGAGTAGTCTCCCAACCTCGAACACCGGTGAATAAGAGATGACCAGTAACCTATACGCGTTTAATAGAGTGAAGTTTGTTATACCGAGCCAGTAGAGCCAAGTTGTTGCCAACGTGTGAAGGTGGGACAGAGATATTGCAGTCAAAATAGTCTGAATGAATACACTCTATAATGAAACGGTAGTTCATGAACTGCTGACCGCAGCAGCAGTGTCCCCTGCTGTTCATTGCCCGTATGGCGGTCAACAAAGACCAGGACCAACAAAAACAATATCTTTATTGCTTGTAAAGTGAGTGTGCGTAAGTGAAGTTGGATACGGAGACTAAGGGGTGAGGTGTATCGGGGGGAAGGGGGATTTCTGGGTATAGGGGGTGGGCCCCCTGTAAGGGGGGGGGGAGTGCGGCGTAAGGGAGTCTGAGACAACCACAAAGTGATGACATCAGGCATAGATGGAATACGGATAAGTGCTGCAAGGATGTCTTACTATTCAAGCAGTAAAAATACTAGCCACGTAGATAGTAAATGCCCATACGATCGTCGCGGAAACACTGACGCAAATCCTACACCGTCAGAAGACTTAAGCCATCTGTGTACACAGCAATGGCATGAGAATGAGAGGAATGGTCAAGAAACAGAGAAGCGGACGACCATAGAACAGTTGGGCTCTCGAGCAAGGGAGAGAGAAAGAACAGACTCAACCAGCAGGAACTTCCAGGGGGGAAGGGAACACACATGAAGATGCAACATGAACATAGAAAGTGGTAATTGAAGAGAAGACAAGAAGTGAAGGAGGCGATGAGAGAAGGACGGAGTAAACAGGCGGCGAACAAAATGTTCTACTAATATCAGTGACCATTCTATAAATGGAAGGATTGCAGAGATCATGAGAGTGTACATAGTACAAAGGCAATTGTCACAATCAAAGGGGGGGGGTGCGGATCGGAATAAGAAGGGAACATTTGCTTCTGCATAGAGATCTCTCAACAGGGGAAGAGCGAAAAGCAACCAAGGCATAAACTAATCCTTGGTGATGAATGGGTTAAGGCTAGAGAGAGAGTAGGAGATGCCCCTGAATAGATCTGGTCACCATTAGACTAGATTTCGATAAAATGAGGTGGAAAGTAGGCGAAGGAGGGGTTCGACGATCAGCTCCCCATGAATGATGTGCAAAAGGGTTTTAAAGAAGGTTCAGCCGGCGTGACAAGTTTGCCTTCAGAGAGGTAATGTGAGGATTCCCAGGATGAACCTAGCGGCCAAAGAGGAGGCCCAGAAACTGACTGTAAGCACATTCAGGATACACGGGACCCATAGAGTACAAAGGATGATTGTAGATGACAGAGCGTCTAGTGAAAGCAATTGGTGGGGTTTTAGTGCTGGAAAATTTTAAAACCCATGTGTTTGGCCCAATTGGAAACATGGTCGTACCGCATGCTGAGAGAAACTGTAATGAGGTGACAGCAGAGCGCCTGCAGCAGGCAACAGGAGTGCGGTCGGAGACTTAGAGTGATGACCAAATATTTGATGGAAGATTGGGGGGGGGGAGGGTGGGGGGGAGGGGGGGAGGGGGTGGGGGACTTATTAATAGCAAGAGAAAAAGTGTTGTGCGCAGAACACATCCCTGGGGGAACAGACCTCAGCTTGATAAGTCCCGAGGGAGAGCACATTATTAACCCGGAACACGGAAATGTCTATCAGTTAAAAAGTTCTTAAGAAGGATGGTAGATTGCCTCGGAGCCCTAAGAGTGCTTGGGCCAAAATATTAACCTCCATGTTGAGTCATAGGCCTTCTCAAGGTCCAAAAATATGCAATAACAGAGTGGTTATTCGCAAAGGCATTACACCTTACGTACCAAGCGTAGTAAGGGGTCTATGGTAGAGCGTCCCTTACGAAAGCCATATTGACGAGTGGAGAGACTCTGTGTATCTCTAAAATACCGACACTAAGCGTCTATTTACCAGCATTCCATCACTTTGCAAACTGCACAACTGGTAAGAGCCCAGTGGACGCTATGGGAGGCTTCCATTCCCCGTAGTGCCTGTTTGCGGAAAGGGAGAACAATGGCGATTTCACAGCTGTGGAAGAACTCGGCGGGAGGTGGTACATAATATTGAAAAGGCATAATAGAACTGCAAGGGCTGACTGATGTAAATGTTGGAGCATACGAATAATGAATGTCGTCGGGCCCAGCGGCCGATGAACTGCAAGCCGAGAGTGTGCGTCGCCCTCCATTCTTGAGTGTAAAAGGAAGCATTGTAACTGTTCTTCAAGGGGGGTGTGAGAGAAGAAAAGTCCAAGGGTGCCGTAACTCTCTGGCAGACCGTTGAGAAGAAACGAGGGGCATAGATGGTGCCCCTGAAAATACAGACCAATGATTGCCGTTCATTGGCATCATTCAAGTTGGTTTGCTATACAAACACCGCAACCCGCCAGGGGGAGCAGTGTCAGGAGAGATATTTCTACGACACAGTTTTTCATACTTTTTTCCAGACGCACTCATAGAGGAAGCAGAGGTGATTGGTGGAGACATAATCTCGCCATCAGTGCGTTTAGCATCACGGATGGACATGGAGAGCGATCGCACACTTCTGCTTAAAAATCAAGAAGTTCTCTTCATGGTTCTACTGTACCAGTTACCTGCCCCATGCAGTGCGTTTAAACGGACTGGCACGAGCACAAGCTGGCAGACCACCTAAGCTACGCTTTTCTGAGAATGCCTGCCTGAAGTTTGGGTATTAAATGAGAAGCTTCGGTTAAAACGGAGGATGAGAATAGTGTAAAAGCTCATCAATGGAGGACGAAGAAGGAACCCAGATAAAAACAGTTAGTTGTGAGAAAGGTTTCCATTTGCCTGATCAAAATTGCCAGTGTGGATATGAAAGAGGATGGTGAATACGAAGGGAAGTAAGAATGATGGGAAATGATCACTGTCATGTAAATCCAGGTGAACAGACCAGGTGAAGTCCTAATGCGGCGGAGGAAGAGCAGACTCAGAAGATCGATGCAAGAGAGAGTGTGAGTCCGATGATCAAAAGGTGAGCGTACCAGGTATTTAAAACATGGAAGAGTGGGTGCAAGAAAAAGCCTCTACTGAATGCCACGGAATCACAGTAAAGACCCCAAAGAAATGATGGGCATTAAAATCGCCAAGTACCAGAATTGGTAGAGGTAATACGAAACAAGAAAGACAATATCCCGAATAGATAATGCCCGAAAGGAAGAGATATAAAGACCAGAGCGTATACCACCTATGCAAGTGGATACGGGCTGCTGTGTAATCAGGCGAAGTACGAACATAATAGACTATGGACAGATATCAATGTGTAGAATGAGAGGGGCACTTTCATAAAGGTCAGCCGATCAGGAATAAGGATCTGAAGAATACAATAAATTAAAGCCTGTGATATGGAAGATAACAGCAGAGTGTAATTTTGGTACCTGTAAGCAAACACCAACAGTGGAAAACAGGGAGAGTAACATCTGAAGCTCCCGCCGATTACCCCTGAGCCTCGTATATTCCACTGTAAACAGGGCCGGATTACCCGCATAGGCAAACTAGCATTGGGGGGCCCCGCAGTCCAAAGGGTTCATGGCTCATCCAAGACTGCGCACAGGGTGCACGTGCAAAGGGGTCCCTACCTAAAAAGTTCAATGTTTGGCGAGTAAAATTTATTTTTAAATTAATCCAAACAAAAATAAATAATGAAATCAAATAAAATACAAATAATAACCTAACCATAGATGGCACCACCTCAACACACCTTTGTTTTACAACAGTAACAGCTGTGTTTTCCCACTAGAATGGTGAGGTATGGTGGGAAAAAAGATTCCTCTCCAATTTTCAGTAGTAATTACACGTTATCTAGGACTTGTACTGTGACAAATTAACTAAGTGTTGTTGATATACATTGATTTGTAATGGATAAAAGTTTGTTTTCCGCCTCTAAATGATAAGGGATTGAAGCTTTTGAAATGTTGTTGAAGAGAAAGGAGCTAAACTGCTGGTGAAAGACTAACAGTTACGCGGCTGATCATCACTGTCAAGGAAGAGGAAACGCAATTTTGAAGAGCAGACAATGAAATTGTGTTGCAACCAAGCAGAAATGTAAGAACAGCTTACATACTTCGTCTTCTGGATTCACTGATTACAGAATTGGTGAAAGAAAAGAAAGTCTACCAGAATCTCCAATGACAAGTTTGTTTTTCTGGTTCAAAATTACTAACTATGTCAGATGCAGAATTGAGAGAACTGCAATTAAAGTGCAACCACACCTTCAGCAATGTTCGCGGACACATTTGTTGAAGAAATAGTTCATTTTTCTGGGTATATGAATCAGATTAAGAACTCCACCTGAAAAATGTGTTTACCTCAGCTGCTTTGAAACATTTAAGAAATGCAGGCATCTACAGAAACCATCCCTAATGTTGACATAGTGTCCCCTTACCTAACACTTTCCAGCTACTAACTGTGCAGGAGAACATTCATTTTCTGTTTGATAAAGTGAATAACCAGCTCTCGTTCAACCAATGACCAAGACAAATTGTGTTAACCTTGGCCTTGTTAATCACTGAGTCTGATCTAACAAGAATATAGATTTCCGAATATAATTGATGATTGGTGCCAATATGAATCCAGAAAAAAGTTTATTTAAGAAGTGCCTGTGGCATATAAACAATTCTTTACTTTCTTGATTTATATGATTTGATAGTCTTATGCATGATGCATGATAACAATAATGTCAGTGCGATTATAAAGGCAATATATATGCTTAGTGGTTAGGCTGAATAAATGAGTTACATGATGTCGACTACTTTTAATAGCCTAATCTAGTAATACTATCTGTCTTGAGTTTATTCTCTTTACAAATGCATGATTTTAACAATATAGTTAAAATGGCTGTTGGTAAATGGTTTTGTTTGATGTACTTTCCCGTAATAAATTTAATCTAAAATAGCCAGAATTTATGAAATTAGACCTTAAACATGCTCACGACCGACCCCCCCCCCCACCCCCCAAGCATGAAGGGGTCGCCTTCGTCTTACCCGTAACTCAAGGGGCCCCGCCATCTAATAGCCTAGGGCCCGGAGACTTCTTACTCTGGCCCTGACTGTATATAGACCATGATTGCCATGATAAAGATACTTGAAATCCGCAGGTAAGGGTTCTTACGGACTAGAGGGGTTCGAAAAAGTCCACATGTGTAGGCAGCGGAGAAACGTTCAAGCAAGGGGGGGGGGCGAAGGAACGGTTGCGCTGAAGAAAGAGTTGTGCAGTGGAGAGAGGAGATAGAAGGCACAGAGGGTGGATCAGTGTCCCATGTTGTTTGGTCTCTGCAATAATATCCATAGATTTTCTTCAAGTGTTTCGAATTCCAGAGACGGTGCCCGTAGGGGAGACAATAATTGGAGATGTAGGGGGAGGATGAGTAAAGATTGGAACTGTAATGGACTGTACCAACGTAGGGGCAAGAGGGTGTAGAGGAACTGGAGAAGAGCATGGAAGGGGACAGAAGAGGCAGAACCTTGAGGTGCAGAAGAGGAAGAAACTTGGAGGGAACAGGGGAGGTAGGTATAGTACGAGAGGAGGGTGAACCTCTACACTTGTAACAGAGCCAGTGAGAGGGAGAACCCGGTACAGAGCCAGTGATGGTAAAATGAGGAGGTGGAAGAAGGGAATGAGGGTTAAAGGACCTTTTTTTTGACTTCTGATAAGTCGATATGATTGGTAGGAGTCTTACGAGGTCTCGTCGATACTGAGGGCTTGTGAGGGAGAACATGAAGAAGCGAGAACATACTGAGTCAAATTGAAGTAGAACAATCAGAGCCTAGGACCCAGCAAAAGAATTAGATACAGGAGTGACTATGGGAGAGGTAACCACAGAGGAGGTTGCAGAAGATGGGACTACCAGAAGGGGGGAGTTTTTGAAACACAAGAATAAGAAACTATGCGATGTAAGTCTCCCTAGAGGAAGAGTTGAGAAACTGCCATGGCATAAGGGAGACCTCTGGCCTCTTTGAGGTAACGGATTGTTCCCGACTCATTTAAGTAGACTTGGCAACGGCTAGGAGTACCAGGGTGAGCCTCATGACAATTAAGACAAGATGGAGGTCGATTGCAAGACGTGTTAAGAATGTCATCGGCACCACAGACTGGGCATCAGCTATGATCTGCAATATTTCACGGATGGCCAAATCGCCAGCAATTTCTACACTGTTTACAGTGTGGGATTCACCTTTCGAACTTGTAACCGATGTCCCTGCTACATAAACGAGGATGGGATTCACGGCTGTCAAAAGTAAACGATCCAAATTTCCCTTGGGCAGGAAGAACGAGAGTGTCGAACCCTTAGGATTGGGATATCTTGAGTTCCAGCTGATTCAAGAAAGTCATGCCACATGTCTGGAAATTTTGTTGCACTATGGTATGGCAGAAATGACAGTACCACTAAAGATTGAGGGAATGATGTTTTTCAAAAGTGACAGAAACAGTATCTGTGGAAACTACTTGTATTTATTTTCCGGAAATACGGTAATTTATAGGTAAATATATCCCTATATGTATTTTAAAAGAAGTATGTTATCGAAAAAAAGAAGAGTGACTCGCCCATCATGGTTTTGAATTTTTGTAAAAACGTTGTGTAATGGAAGAATTTTTCATGCTCTAGAGGTTAAAATTGTGTTGCCAACCTCTCAAATAGGAGGCAAATGTGGGATGTGCATTCCTGCATAACTTGAGATATCAAGACTGGACAAGAAAGCTACAGGAACCTCAGATAAGCGTCATTCCGTCCCCCCCTAAAAGATTTGTGTGTAATTCTGAGCCAGCATTATTTTTCATAATTTAAAGTTAGAGTGAGGTTTTCTGAGTATGATACACCTTAATCTCCATTCAAATTGGCGAGTGATATTAAGATATAATTACCTTCCTGTTATGTAATTGAGTATACAGAAGGCCCCGCTTACGGCGTTTCACTTTAGGCCGTTCCGCTATACGGACATTTCAAATTATGACCAAAACTCGCTATAAACTGCTCCCCCCACCCTGACTTTCTAATACGGTCACCGTGCCCCCCAGTAAGTTTCCATTCCCCATGGACCCAGTAAGCCTAAGTCTCTCCATTTTGTCTGGAAACTCTCAAAATTTTCAACTGTTATTAAAAGTTATTTCATATTTTTTGTTTTATTATATACTCTGATAATTATACTTATGTTTACTGTACCTAAATAAACTTACATACATCGAGTCATTCAATGGTCGTAAATAATCGTTAATATACCATTTTTCATATAATCCAACCATGATATTTTTTTTCAAAATTATATAATAAACACGATGCATAACATATAAATAAGATAAATTCACCCACACAGTAGAATAAATAAACAAATGTGAAGATGTGTAGCAGACTACTTGCACAAGTGGTGATAATAACAATACTGGAGTTCTCATTAAATGTCTATTTCGGTAATATGTTAAAAGGGAAACCTCTATATAAAGGTGGGTCATGACTGTTTCCGCGCAGCAGTGCCCCTGCTGTTCATTGCCCGTACGTCAACGCCCGGGGCCCCAACAAAAACAATATCTTTATGTTTGGGTAAAGATGGGGCGTAGCCAAGTTGGATACGGAGGACTAAGGGGTGGGGTTTGTATCAAATTTCTGTATAGCCTGTAAAGCGCTAAGGGAGTCTGAGACAACCACAAATGATGACACAGGCATAGATGGAATACGGATAAGTGCTGCAAGGAGGGCTTTACAATTCAGCAGTAAAAATACTAGCCGAAGATAGTAAATGCCCTCATACGATGCTGTCCGGAAACACTGCTGCAAATCCTAAAACCGTCAGAAGACTTAGAGCCATCTGTGTACACAGCAATGGCATGAGAATGAGAGGGGAATGGTCAAGAAACAGAGAGCGGGAACGACCATAGACAGTTGGGCTCTCGAGCAAGGGAGAGAGAAAGAACAGACTCAAACAGCTGGAACTTCCCAGGGGGGTAGGGAAAAGTGAGATGCTACATGAACATAAAAAGGGTGGAAATTTGAAGAAAAGGGACAAGAGTGAATGGAGGCGAAGAGAGAAGGGACGGAGTAAACAGGGGCGGCGAACAAATAATGTCTACAATATCAGTGACCATTCTATAAATGGAAGGATTGCAGAGATCATGAGAGTGTACATAGTAGCAAAGGCAATTGGCATCACGGCGATCGGATAAGAATGGAACATTTGCTTCTGCATAGAGACTCTCAACAGGGGAAGAGCGAAAAGCACCAAGGCATAAACGTAATCCTTGGTGATGAATGGGGTTAAGGCTAGAGAGAGTAGTAGGAGATGCCGCTGAATAGATCTGGTCACCATAACTAAGTTTCGATAAAATGAGGGTGGAAAGTAGGCGAAGGAGGGTTCGACGATCAGCTCCCCATGAAAGATGAGCAAGGGTTTTAAGAAGGTTCAGCCGGCTGTGACAAGTTGCCTTCAGAGAGGTAATGTGAGGTTTCCAGGATAACCTACGGTCAAAGAGGAGGCCCCGAAACTTGACTGTAATCACATTCAGGGGTACCCGGGGGCCATAGAGTACAAAGGATGATTGGAGATGACAGAGCGTCTAGTGAAAGCAATTGGTGGGTTTTAGTGCTGGAAAATTTAAACCCATGTGTGGTGGCCCAATTGGAAACATGGTCGACCGCATGCTGGAGAGAAAAAATGTAATGAGGTGACAGTCAAACGCCTGCACAGGCAATAGCGAAGTCTCAACATAGAGTGATGACCAAATATTTGATGGGGGGAAGGGAACAGAGGCCAATCATTAATAGCAAGGAGAAAAAGGTTGTGCCAGAACACATCCCTGGGGGACACCTTTAGCTTGGATAAAGTCCAGGGAGAGCACATTATTAACCGGAAACGGAAATGTCTATCAGTTAAAAAGTTCTTAAGGAAGGATGGGAGATTGCCTCGGAGGCCTAAGGGGTGGCTTGGGCCCCAAAAAATTATACCTCCAAGTTGTGTCATATGCCTTCCCCAAGGTCCAAAAATATGGCAATAACTGATGGTTATTCGCAAAGGCATTCGAACCCTACGTATCCAAGCGTAGTAAGGGGTCTATGGTAGAGCGTCCCCTTTCGAAAGCCATATTGACGAGTGGAGAGACTTTGTGTATCTCTAAATACCACACTAAGCGTCTATTTACCAGGCATTCCATCACTTTGCAAACTGCAAATGGTAAGAGCAGTGGGACGATAGTGGGAGGCTTCATGTCCCGTAGTGCCTGGTTTGCGGAAAGGGAGAACAATGGCAGATTTCCACAGCTGTGGAAGAACTCCTTGTGCCCAAATAATATTAAAAAAGGCATAATAGAACTGAAAGGGGCTGACTGATGTAAATGTTGTAGCATACGAATATGAATGTCGTCGGGCCCAGCTGCCGATGATCTGCAAGCTGAGAGTGTGTTGCCTCCATTCTTGAAGTGTAAAAGGCACATTGTACTGTTTTTCTCTGAGAGAAAAAAAGTCCAAGGGTGCCTAACTCTCTGGCAGACCCTTTTAGGAAAGAAACGAGGGGCATAGATGGTGCCCCTGAGAAATACAGACCAGATGATTGCCAATTTCATTGGCAACATCTAGTGGGTTTGCTATACCAACACCGCAACCCGCAGAACAGGGGGCCGGGTCAGGAGAATATTTACCACTCAGTTTTTCATACTTTTTTCCAGACTGCACTCATAGAGGAAGCAGAGGTGATTTGGGGGAGACATAATCTCGCCAGCAAATGCGTTTAGCATCACGGATGACATGGAGAGCGATCGCACACTTCTGCTTAAAATCAAGAAGTCTCTCCATGGTTCTACTGTACCAGTACCTGCCCCATGCAGTGCGTTTCAAACGTACTGCACGAGCACAAGCAGGAGACCCACCAAGGCACGCATTTCTGAGAATGCCTGCCTGAAGTTTGGGGTATAGAATGAGAAGCTGCGGTTAAAACGGAGGATGAGAAGAGGTGTAAAAGCTCATCAATGGAGGACGAAGAAGGAACCCATAAAAAAAGTTAGTTGTGAGTAAAGGTTTTCCCAAATTTTCCTGATCAAATTGCCAGTGTGGGATATGAAAAAGGTGGTGAATATGAAGGGGGAATAAGAATGATTGGGAAATGATCACTGTCATGTAAATCCAGGGAACAGACCAGGTGAAGTCTAATGCGGCGGAGGAAGAGCAGACTCAGAGATCGATGCAAGAGAGAGTGTGAGTCCGAGGATCAAAATGGGTGAGAGTACCTGTATTTAAAACATGGAAGGGGTGGGTGGCAAGAAAAGCCTCTAACTGAATGCCACGGGAATCACAGTAAGACCCCCAAAGGAAATGATGGGCATTAAAATCGCCAAGTAACAGAATTGGTGGTGGTAATGACGAAACAAGAAAGACAATATCCCGAATAGATAATGCCCGAGAAGGAGAGAGATATAAAGAACAGAGCGTATACCACCTATGCAAGTGGATACGGGCTGCTGTGTAATCAGGCGAAGTACGAACAAATAGCTGATGGTACAGAATATCAATGTGTAGAAGAAGGGCACTTTCATTAAAGGTCCCATCAGGAAAAGGATCTGAAGAATACAATAAATTATAGCCTGAGATAGGAGAGATAACAGCAGAGTGTAATTTTGGTTCCTGTAAGCAAACACCAACAGGGGAAAACTGGGAGAGTAACATCTGAAGCTCACCCCGATTACCCCTGAGGCCTCGTATATTCCACTGTAAACAGGGCCGGATTACCGCATAGGCAAACTAGGCATTTGGGGGCCCCGCAGTCCAAAGGGTTCAGGGGCTCATCCAAGACTGCGCACATGGTGCAAGTGCAAAGGGGTCCCTACCTAAAAAGTTCAAGTGTTTGGAGAGTAAAATTGATTTTTAAAAATTAATCAAAACAAAAATAAATAATGAAATCAAATAAAATACAAATAAATAAACCTAACCATAGATGGCAACACTCAACACACCTTTGTTTACATCAGAACAGCTGTGTTTTCCCACTAATGGGTGAGTATGGGAGATTCCTCTCCAATTTTCTGTAGTAATTACACGTTATCTAGACTTGTACTGTGACAAATTAACTGAAGTGTTGTTGATAGACATTGATGTGTATGGATAAATGTTTGTTTTCGCCTCTAAATGTTAAGGGATGAAGCTTTTGAAATGTTTGAAGAGAAAGCTAAACTGCTGGTGAAAGACTACAGTTACCGGGCTGATCATCAGCTGTCAAGGAAGAGGAAACGCAATTTTGAAGAGCCAGACAATGAAATTGTGTTGCTACCAAGGCAGAAATGTAAGACAGCTACATACTTCGTCATTCTGGATTCACTGATTACAGAATTGGTGAAAAGAAAAGAAATCTACCAGAATCTCAATGACAAGTTTGGTTTTCTGTTCAAAATTACTACTATGCCAGATGCAGAATTGAGAGAAGCTGCATTAAAGTTGCAACAACACCTTTCAGCAGATGTTCAGGACACATTTGTTGAAGAAATAGTTCATTTTTCTGGGTATATGAATCAGATTAAAACTCCACCTGAAAAATGTGTACCCTCAGCTGCTTTGAAACATTTAAGAAATGCAGGCATCTCAGAAACCTTCCCTAATGTTGACATAGTGTATCCCCTTTACCTAACACTTCCAGCTACTAACTGTGAAGGAGAACATTCATTTTCTGTTTTGATAAAGTGAAAAACCAGCTCCGTTCAACAATGAGCCAAGACAAATTGTGTAACCTAGCCTTGTTGATCACTGAGTCTGATCTAACAAGAATATGATTTTCAGAATATAATTGATGATTTGCCAATATGAAATCCAGAAAAAAGTTTATTTAAGAAGTGCCTGTGAATATAAACAATTCTTTACTTTCTTGAGTTTATATGATTTGATAGTCTTATGCATGATGCAATGATAACAATAATGGTCAGTGATTTATAAAGGGAATAATAGTGCTTAGTGGTTATGCTGAATATAATAGGTACATGATGTCACTACTTTAATAGCCTAATCTAGTAATACTATGCTGTCTTGAGTTTATTCTCTTTAAAATGCATGATTTAACAAGATAGTTATAATGGCTGTTGGTAAATGGTTTTGGTTGTCTTGATGTACTTTCCCTATTAAATTTAATCTAAATAGCCAGAATGTATTTAATTAGACCTTAAACAGGCTCACACCGACCCCCCCCCACCCCCAAGCTGGAAGGGGTCGCTTCGCTTACCCGTAACTCAAAGGGGCCCCGCCAATCTGAATAGCCTAGGGCCCGGAGACTTCTTAATCTGGCCCTGACTGTAAATAGACCATGATTGGCAATGATAAAGATACTTGAAATCCGCAGGTAAGGGTTCTTACGGACTAGAGGGGTTAGAAAAGTCCACATGTGGAGGCAGCGGAAAACGTTCAAGCAGCGAAGGAACGGTGCGCGTGAAGAAAGGAGTTGTGCAGATGAGGAGAGGAGAGAGAAGGAACAGAGGGTGGATCAGTGTCCATTGATGGTTTGGTCTCTGCAATATATTCAGAGATTGCTTCAAGTGTTTCGGAATTCAGAGACGTCGTATGGGAGACAATATTGGAGATGGTAGGGGGAGGATGAGTAAAGATTGGAACTGTAATGGACTGTACCAACGTAGGGGGGGCAAGAGGGTGGAGGGAACTGGAGAAGAAGCATGGAAGGGGACAAAGGCAGAAAACCTGGAGGTGCAGAAGAGGAAGAAAACTTGGAGGGAACAGGGGAGGTAGGTATAGTACGAGAGGAGGGTGAACCTCTACACTTGTAACAGAGCCATGTGAGAGGGGAAGAACCCGGTACAGAGACAGGGATGGTAAAATGAGGAGGTGGAAGAAGGGAAGAGGGGTTAAAGGACCTTTTTTTGACTTCTGAGAAGTAGAGGGATGATGGGAGGTGTCGTACGAGGTCTCGTCGATACTGAGGCTTGTGAGGGAGAACATGAAGAAGCGAGAACAACTGAGGCATTGAAGTAGGGACATCGAGCCTAGGACAGCAAAAGAATTAGATACAGGAGTGACTATGGGAGGTAACCACAGAGGAGGTTGCAGATGATGGGACTCAGAATGGGGGGATGTTTGAAACACAAGAATATGAAACACGAGGTAGTCTCCCTTAGAGCAGAGTTGAGAAACTGCCATGGCATAAGGGAGACCTTCTGCCTCTTTGAGGTAACGGATTTCCCACTCATTTAAGTAGACTTGGCAACGGCTAGAGTACGAAGGGTGAGCCTCATGACAATTAAGACAAGAGGGAGGTCGATTGCAAGACGTGTTAGAATGGTCATCGGCACCACAGACTGGGCATTCAGCTATGGATCTGCAATATTTCACGGATGGCCAAATCGCCAGCAATTTCTACACTGTTACAGTGTGGGATCACCTTTCGAACTTGTACCGATGTCCCTGCTACATAAACTGAGGATGGGAGTTCACGGCTGTCAAAAGTTAAACGAGCCATATTGCCCGTGGGCAGAAGAACGTGAGTGTCTACCTTGAGGATTGGGAATCTTGGAGTTCCAGCTGTTCAAGAAGTCATTGCCACATGTCGGAAAGGAATGTTGGGT
>NC_069480.1:17430950-17457405 GCF_026875155.1 Cherax quadricarinatus
AAAAAGTTAAGTAACCCTTCTGTTATAGCAAACTTATGCTGGCCGTAGTGTTATTTTAAAATTGATAGGTTATGAGGATCCAGCTGCATCAAGTGACCACCAGAGAACATCTGGTAAGTGGTGGGATTATGTACAAATGTTTTCCTTGATGGATGTATTCCAGGTGTATCCTACCCCCCCCCCTTCATTCAGCGAAAACTACTATAATCTATACAGTCCACAATAACTGTAGCACCGTATTTGTGTGTGCTCCCCAATCCATACTGGTCTCGGATAGATATGGAAAGATTGTGAGGTCGAAGGGGCCCCCTGTAGTGACCAGAGGTGGTTAAGTTTTCTCACATGTCTACACGGGGTGACTACGGTAAACAATTGGTTGTCTCCCCAATGAGATTACTTGTATGTATATAATGTTGAGGTACATACAGATAAACACCCTAGAAATTTTTCATAGGCTCAATACATTAGAAAGGGATATATATATATATATATATATATATTATATATATATTATTTTATATATATATATATATATATATTATATAGTATATATATATATTTATATATATATATATATATATATATATATATATATATATATAAAATATATATATTATATTTTATATATATATATTACACACACACACACACCCACACACACACGTACACACAAATTTTCACAAAATCCATTAATCAGATGCACTGTATGCACAAAGAAAAAACAGTATATAAGTTTATCTCATCATGCAAAAACTCAGCACGTAACATAAATACAAACTAAAACACTTCATGTCGCAAATAACTTATTACTAAAGAATCATGTTATACAAGACTGATACACATCAAAATTATACATATAAAAATCTACTTATTATATCTACATTCTGAAAAGTGTTATATCTAACATAACAAGACCTTGAGCTCTACATCCACACTTGGCTGCCATAAAGTCTCAATGAAAACCCACAGAAACCATTCAAACCCGCACTCACAACACCTTTTCACGACCCCCCCCAAAGGAGGCGAGCCCGCTGTGACCCCCTGACTCCTCCAACCTATGAAAACCCCTTCACTCACTCATTATCATTCACAGATTTACGAGAATTCATAACGTTAACATTCTATACCCCTCTGAGAAAGCCTGATCCCACCTCCCCATACAAATCTCTGTTAGGGGACACAATGTACGATAGAACGTTTACCGCAAGAACCTTCCTTCGCTCTTCACTATCCCCCCCTCCCCCTCATCACCCACGACATTATATTATAATCTTACCATGATATAATCAAAAGCTCTTATGACACCCTCGTCTAACCCACCCATATCTAGACTTTAAAGCACGCAAAAACCGACACCCCACGGCCCCCCACCCTCTGTACCAACCTACTTAACCAGCACCTAACCTCCTCTACCCCTTCACAAAGTAAACTACATGGAACGCTGTCTCATCCCCTCCACAGATACCACCCCCCCCACCTCTGCAACCTGTCTGTTTCGTAATTTCTCACCAGACGGAAGGACCCCATGCAGAAAACGAAACATCACCTCACGCGCACGAGGGTTTAAAACTTCATTTTACTAAATCTAAACCAATTAACTCTTCCCACGCATACATGGGAACAAACCCTCAACTGGGACAAACGCACCTACCTACGAGTAACCTACAAAAAACCCTTTACGAACCTTTCTCAGTTCCCTAACCAACATCACAGCCCTCAAAACTATTTCACATTCCCTCAACTCCATTCCTCCAATACCACATACCCAGCATGTTGTTTTATCCTTCCAAACGCCCCACGTTCCCCACCCTCACGCAACACTTCGCGTTTAATAAACACACATTTACCCCTCCGTCTCAAATCCATCAACCCCAACCCACCCTGACTTACAGGTAGCATTACAACTTCCCTCCGTAACCAATCACAACGTGAACCCCACAAAAATTTGTACACCCATCTTAGAATCCCCGCAATCGCTGTCCCTGAAATTGGGAACACAGCTGCAAATCCCAAAAACCTTACTATACAATAAAATGTTCACGACTGTCACTCGCTGTATCAGAGTTGGGTTTGCTGGGGTCTCAGAACACCTAGACGCCCCACGATCCTTTCCAATAACCTATCCGTTTTTCCTCCCACGCTGCAACCATGTCATCCTTATAAATAATACCACAAATCTTTAAAGACACCGCCCATTCTTTAACAACATTACATCTCCCCCCACACCCCCCACCCAAGAACCAACCCCATGCACCTTGACTTCGCACTATTTACCTGCATACCCGTGGCACTCCAAAAAATTTGGGCACCACTTCGTCCAACACTCCAATTGACATCCCTTCACGAATGAGAACAGTGGTGCGTCAACATATCCAATTTTAAAACCTGGCCAGGCCCTCCCCCCACCCCCCACACATCCCTCACATGGTGTACATAAGCTCGGTCAACCATTCTATAAAAGGGGTCCTGGAACACGCAAACAACATATGGGACATGGGGCATCCCTATCTAAGGACTCTACCCATTGCAATTTTCCCCCCCCATACACCCATTAATCTGTATCCTCATTTTCGCCCCTTGTACAACGTATTATCCCACTCGGGCTATTTCCTCCCCAAACCTGTCTCCTAAGTAAACCTGCAAAGCTCCCCTTTCCACTCTATCATATGCTCCCTGCCAATCTAAAGCCAACAAGCCGCCCCTTCACCTCCACCCTTAGCTTCCACAAAACTTCTCAGTATCCCATGTCCTTCAATCTCGACCTTCCCAGCACCCAAATGAGATTTTGACCCCCAACCTCCCCCCAACACATTTGAACCTATTACCTAAAAATTTTTGCAAACACCTTATAGTCTGCACACGTCAGTGATATGGCTCGGTACTCCCCAAGGGTGGGCTGCCCCCTTGACCTTCGGGACCAACACTACAACTGCTGTTACCCGCTTCTCCCCCCAACTTACCTTCTCCTTCATGCGATTAAATAACCCAATTATAAATTCCCTTTTTTCAACGTCCAATGTTGTAAATAAAATTCTACAGGGAGACAGTCAATACGGGAGCTTTCCCTTCCTCATTCCCCTTAAGCATTCTCTATTTCCCCTGCCGTAATAGTCCAACCTAAAGCCTTTCTATCACTATTTCCTAAATTACACGTCATATACGTAACACCTTATCCAACGCCCACGTCAACCCCCCCCCCACTGTTCCAGCTACTTCTCGTACCAAGCCTTCGCATACACACACATCCCCTTCGTGGTTCGTATTCCTGCTCTGCTCTATAATTCCCAACCATCTCCGTTACCTCTAAACATGGTATAGCTGTCACAGCCTGCCTTTGCTTTTGAAAGCCGCAAAACACACGCTGACGGCTTGTCGCCCCAAGCACTTCCTCCACCCCTGCCTGCATCCTTACAGCTTGAAACCTTTCATTTTGCAACACCCTCAACCTCCCCTTTATTTCAGCTATTTCATCCATAGGAAAATTATTCCCCCCCTACCCCCCTCCATAGCAATCTCTTAACCTATCCTCTAATAGTTAGCCAGTCCATATTTTAAATTATTAATACGTTTTTCCCCCTCTCACATAAAACTTTCTAATCCTTTCCTTTGCGACACTATCCCACCATGTCACAATGTCATCCACTTCCTGTTCTTCCTCACTAACCTCCCTCCATAGGACTGAAAACCCCCAACCCTCCTCATCACCTAACACACTTACATTTAATTTCCAATAACTTCTATATATGTCCGCGAGCGTCCCCCACCCAACCTCCACCACCACTGCCCTATGATCTGACATTGTAGCCTCAACAGTACTGAAAGATTTCACATCCACTCCCTGAGAAAGGTACACTCTATCTAGTCTCGCAGCATATCCACTCTAACAAACGTATATTCAGTCTCCCACACCGCCCCAAAAAATCATCACATAAACCTAACATCCCTTTAAAAAATCCCTAAGAGCCACAGACATATATCCAGCCCCTCTTGGGTCCCATCAGCCACCCTGATTACACTATTCCAGTCCCCACCAATCGTGACCTCTGGCAGTGCACTTAAGAAAAACACAAGATCCTCACACACAAAATCATTCTTTACCTTTATGTTATTTTCAGCAGGCGCATACACACTCACAAAAGGCACACGCTTACCCATCCACCACCCATCCACACGCAACATCCTCCCTCCCCCTCCTCCCTCGCTTCTCTGCAAAACAAACGGGCTCGTCTCCCTTATTAAAATTCCCACACCCCCTTTTAGACGGGGAGATGGCAGGGTAACTACTCGAAACCCTGCCCCCCAACACCCCCCCCTTTTTTAAAATTGGCCCCTGCAGGAACACAACGTCCACCTAGTTTTATTCAGAAAATTACAAAACCAAGGGTTTTCAGGGTCCTCTTACGTGCTAGAATTTTAAATTTGTGTCATCAATCCTATAGATACATCCCTGCCCCTGGAACCAATCTTGGGGGGAAAACATTATATACTGAGTCAAAAAGGAGTTTTGTGTGCATGGTAGCAGAGTTTACCCCAGACGGGAACATAGGCCTGTTCCCTGTGGAAAAATAATAATAATTGAACTTTTCATGTAAAGGGAAAAAAAGTCCCTGAAACATTGAGTATACAAGTGTTGTGTATACTACAGTGGCCCCCTAGTTATTGATGAAAAAGGGTAAAGTTCTTTTAAAACAGGGAATTTGTAAATAAAGTGATAAGAGGGAAAGGGTGCCAGAAGTCCCCAGAAATTACCACGGGTAGTTTTTTTAAAAATCTTACGGCCTGCTAGGTACTGATATAATCTAGTGATCCCAGTGAATAAGATACAGTGTTTTAGTAAAAACTAACCAGTTTATAAGGGTACTTAGTGGAGTGGATGACTTTCTTAGTTTCTTTTTTAAAATACAGACATTACTGTGAATTTCATAAAACCCTGTATTCCAGCGGTCGCAATATACACAACGGAAGAAAATTATTACTACAGAAAAAGGCCTTCCCAAAAATTTGCCCCAGTCAACTATAGTGATATATAGCATTTATTGTGGTGGAGACGGAAAAAAAAAAAATAGAAAAGCCAGATCAGCGTTTGATAAACAGGAGGTGACCATTTTCATTGTGGGACTGCCAGTATCCCCGGGCTCTTCAACCCCAAGTTATACTTTTTTTCATCAAATCACATTTACTGGGTGAAAATTTCCCCGTAGTTTCCTTCATGTGTTAGCTAAAATCCCCGACCAGTAGTTTTAAAATTGACCCACTGACAGAGCAATCGACTGGTCCGGACCCTTGCTGGCCCGGGACCCTTAAATGGTCCGAACCCGGGATGGTTTAAACAGTTTCTTTGGACAAAAAGCAGACTGTAAACGGTGGGTTTGGGCGCCCTTATAAACACAACTTAAAAATCAGAACGTAGGGAAAGCTGTCCAATATACAAAAGATTTAAAAACAAAAATACAAATAGTTTGGGCTTCTTTTAAAAGGTTTTTAATATTTTTCAAGGGTTTGCTATAAATTGCAGAAAATAACCATTCAAATCTTTATGAAGCTGTTGTGTCTTGGTCAGCAAACAACGGGCTTCCCCAGGAAAAAATTTGCTTTTTTTGGGGAAAATTTGGTGTCACCCCCCTTGTCAGATATCCCAGAACTAGCTAAAAGCGTTTTAAAACAGAGAAGTTTTTTGGGGTATCCCCAAAATGAGGAAAATCTGTGGATAAAATACAAGGGTTTTAAAAAGAGGACAACATAAAAGCTGCTTTCATAGAAAACCCGGGAAAAGCTTTCTACAAAGTGGGAACAAAAAAAGTCGGGCTGAATGGTACCCCCTTGATACTGGCCATTAGTCAAAAAACTGAAAGGGGGAGATGAAGCCCTGGTAGTCAGAAATGTGGGGTGTGGTGTGTCCTGGGAGACAGTAATGGTGAAGCGGGAGGTGCTGCCTGGGAGACAGAAATGGTGAAGCGGGAGTACTGTCCGGGGAGACAGAAAAGGTGAAGCGGGAAATTTTTGTCCAGGTAGTGGGGGAATTTTACGCAGGAAGGAATCAATAAATGCCCTCATAGGGGACGGGAGCCTAGTGGGGAAACAATGTAGTCAAAGATAAGAAAAAACCAATATTCAAACTAAAATACGCAGGAAACAAACAAGAACTCCAATAGCAATTATGAGGAAAAATTACCAAAAAAAATGGGGGAGCTCCATTTTTGGTGCTAGGGAGGATAGAAAAAAGACAGGGAAACATGCACCAAAGGGAATACAGTCACGAACCCAAGGCAAGCAAAACCAACCCTGTGCACTACTAGCATTTGGTATCTGCTGGCATGGGAAATCTGGAAAAACGAGGGGACGGAAAACTATGCCACCCTAGAAAATGCAGCCCATATGAAACGGAAAAATGAAAACTCCCTTCCTGTAAGCTTTTTCCCCCTGAAATGTGTACCTTTCAGTACGGGAAAGACTGGCTAAAAACTTAAATTGCCGGGAAACCACTAAAGGGGAAAAAAAAGATACAAAACATCCGGGCCAGGGGAAAACCTGGGTACCCACAGCCACTCAAGAGGGAGGGGTTTTTAGGCCGGGAAGGGAAAAAAAAAACTGGCAGGAAAGGGCAGAAATCGTAAACCAAATCCAGTCATTCCTGGATGGAACCACAGTCGTGGCATCCACTCCAAAACCAAAAGATACAGTACTAAGCCGGAAAAAAATCCCCCCCCTACCAACAATACCCCCAGCCGATAACATTCTTCTTTGCAAATATACAGGGTCTAAAGCCGCAACAAAAAACAAAATACCTTTCACCGGATGCTTGCGAGGCAAAGGCAATGTTCGCGGTTTCACTGAGACCCACAAAAGGTCACTTTGGGCAATGAAAAATGGATCCAGGTTACAACCTATACAGATGTGACAGAGGAAAGGCAAAAGGGGGGGGGTTGGCCTGTACATTCAGAGTCACTGTTTGCACAGAAAGCTTAATGCCTCAAAGACGTAGTGGAAGTTTTAGCGTAAAGGTCGGAACCAAAACCTAGTCATTGTGGGAGTTACAAGCCTCGGATGCAAATCCCAGCAATTTCCGGAACAGCTGTTAAAAATTGACCACGTCGGGGAAAAACTTCCGCCCCGCACCCAACATCTTGCTCCTGGGGGGTTTCAACTTAAGGCACCAAAATGGAGGAAAATGCAAATAAAATTGTTCAGTAATAACACCAGGAGGCGCTCTGATGAAAAAATCACACCACACGAGCTTTTTAAAACTTCACAAAATTCAATTAAACCCCCCCCCCAAAAGCCTACTAGACGGGGAAAAAACTAGACCTCTATTCACAAAAATGATGATCATAAGAAATGTCACCTATCAAAAAAAAATACTCAGATCACAACATAATTGAGGGTTTAGACATGTATGCGGGAGCCCCCAACCCACAAAATGAGTAGTCACGAGGGAGCATTCACCAAAAATTTAACTTCAATAACAAAAAACATAAAGTGGGACCAAATAAACCAAGTCCTAACGTATAAACTGGGGAAAATATACTGCAAAAACCGCCCAAACTTATGCCAGAACAGATTAATCGGGGGCACTCGATGTATCACAAGGGTTTTTCCCTAAAAAAAAGGAGGAGAGATGAAAACAGAAAGGACAACGCTCCCCTTTTCAAACGCGGAAAAGAAAAAACAGAGCGGGAAAAGAGGGCAATTTTTACTGAAATCGTAGGGACACTGGGGGAAAAAAAAGCAAGCATGAACTTTAAAACAAAAGAATCCTTTTGGAGTCAGGAATCGCGGGAAGAACTAAAAGCTATAAATGAAATCGAAAAAAACCCAAAGTATTTTTTCTCCTATGCCAAATCAAAATCGAGACAACGCCAGTTTGGGGGCCCCACTTTAAAAAAAAGGGTCCTACACAAGACAGCAGGAAATGGGAGCTACTCAAGTCCCAAAGACTCAGTTTTTACAAGCGCTAACCAGACTGAGAGCGAAAATCAAATGAATTTTTATGAGAGAGCCACAAAATTTGATTAACACAAACCTACCGGTGTTACCGACGCCAAAAGCTTTGAACAGGGATAAATGACAGCCCATGCACCTGCCCCAGGGGCCCGCCTTTGGAAAAACCCGGTTCCAAGAACTGCAAGAAGCCCATCACGAGCCTTTTCCATCCCTTTGGGGAGGGAGCATGGACACGGGGGTCGTCCCCCAGTTACTAAAAACCGCATCCCCCTCCCAAAGGGGGGGCAGTTTAAAGAACAGCAAAGAACTAAACCCCCTGCATAAAATCCCTATCATAAAAATCTTTTTAAAGGGTCCTAAAAAGAAGATCCCACCCCTCTAGAAAAACCCATCAGTTACACAAACCCGGGCAAATGGGTTTTGAACAGGTTGCCTGTCTGTCTCAACTACTGGTCCTACGCAAGGTCCCAAATGCACTAGAAAACAAAAAGAAGCAGATGAATATATACAGACTTTTCAAAAGCTTGACAAGTGTGACCTGGGGTAATAGCGACAAAATCGCGCTAAAGGGAAAAACAGGAAAAGCGGTCGAGGATCATAATTTCCTACTAACAGAAAACAGAGAGTACGTCAAAAGAGTAAAGTCCGAGGCACTACGGGGAAAAGCTCTGTTCCCCAGGAAAGTACTAGCCCCCATCTTGTTCCTCTCCTATATCCGACTAGAAAAGGTGTCAGCCAAGCACGTGTCTTCCTTTGAGAGGGACCCCGAATCTGCATGACGTGTCTTCCTTGAGACACTGCAAGGCTCCAGGCGGACATCAACCAAATCTTTCAGTGGGCTGCAGAAAACAATATGAAGTTCAACGATGAGAAATTTCAATTACTCAGATATGGTAAACATGAGGAAATTAAATCTTCATCAGAGTACAAAACAAATTCTGGCCACAAAATAGAGCGAAACACCAACGTCAAAGACCTGGGAGTGATTATGTCGGAGGATCTCACCTTCAAGGACCATAACATTGTATCAATCGCATCTGCTAGAAAATGACAGGATGGATAATGAGAACCTTCAAAACTAGGGAGGCCAAGCCCATGATGACACTCTTCAGGTCACTTGTTCTATCTAGGCTGGAATATTGCTGCACTCTAACAGCACCTTTCAAGGCAGGTGAAATTGCCGACCTAGAAAATGTACAGAGAACTTTCACGGCGCGCATAACGGAGATAAAACACCTCAATTACTGGGAGCGCTTGAGGTTCTAAACCTGTATTCCTGGAATGCAGGAGGGAGAGATAATGATTATATACACCTGGAAAATCCTAGAGGGACTAGTACCGAACTTGCACACGAAAATCACTCACTACGAAAGCAAAAGACTTGGCAGACGATGCACCATCCCCCCAATGAAAAGCAAGGGTGTCACTAGCACGTTAAGAGACCATACAATAAGTGTCAGGGGCCCGAGACTGTTCAACTGCCTCCCAGCACACATAAGGGGGATTACCAACAGACCCCTGGCAGTCTTCAAGCTGGCACTGGACAAGCACCTAAAGTCAGTTCCTGATCAGCCGGGCTGTGGCTCGTACGTTGGTTTGCGTGCAGCCAGCAGCAACAGCCTGATCCACCAGGAGGCCTGGTCACAGACCGGGCCGCGGGGAACATTGACCCCCGAAACTCTCTCCAGGTAAACTCCAGGTATCCCATTAACATTTTACAGACATACACCTAAGGCCTATTAAAGTTTCCACCCCTGGTTCCTCTCATCACTCTTTACAACTCCAGAGCTTGAATTTAAGTTTGACACCTTCAGAGTGCTCTCTTTCCCTCCCCCCTTCTTCCGGTGCCTCTTATATGGCTACCACTACCTACACCACTACCTTCACACTTCACCTCAGTCTGTTTCCCAGGCCTTTGTGCAGGCGTAAGGGGACGTCATCAGAATCTGATGTACCGCCCCTTTTCTCGTGACAGTCATGTTACACATGTCTTGGTCAGATGTTACCTCTCGATGAACTTCCCCTCCCCCTGAGAATGGTTTAATGATTCAATTGACGACTCCAAACCACCATCACGTCCCAAATTATCATGTCTCGGGACTTTCTGGAAGCGGCGATTCTCTGATGACACTAGCTCAGACGTAACGTCCCTCTCTGGCGGTGACAAAGTCTTCAACACCTCCACCAATTCCTCCTAAAATCTCAAGAACCTTCCCCTGTAATTGCTGCTCCTCCTTATCCACAGGAGACGAACCTGATCAGGCAGTTTGGGGGCAGGACTCCAACTCACTGCAGTCCTGTGTGCCCGATCCACTATCTCGCTCCACAAAACACCACGCCCTCCATCCGATGTTTGTTCCTCACCTGCCACCTTTGAAGCAGGGGCTGCGGACGCCCACCACAGGTCCAGGCACATTGTCTTCGCTTGTAAACAGGTCGCCGCTATGTGATCATACTCACCACATAGGCGGCACGTACCTCGTTGTCCTAGGTACATTACCTTTACCTGTGTCCTGAAATCTTGTAGATACACATAGGACGGTATTGGGTGCCTCAAAGTCATTTTGAGGTTGAAAGAACCTCTGGAAAACAGCATAGGCTCCTGCCGCCCACGTACCATGTTGAGCATAATGCACCGTCCCATACTTCTCAAAAACTTTCCTTATATCCGCCTCGTCTGCCTCAAAGGGAAAACGTTGCGTAACTTGATCCATGAATAATGCCGTGAAACATCTATCAGTTTTAAACACTGACAGTGGTGTGACGTTAAGACTCACGTCCTGAAACTGGTGACTAACGATGATAAACGTTGCTGATAGCAGTTTGACGAAAATTCGTTGTCCTCCATTCAATGCTACCCCATACAAGTCACTGTCTTGTATGCCATTTGTCCCCCGGATGATTTTTGGCAATAAGACTTGCGCAGAACGGGGCGTTATCGTTCCTTTAAGTAGCTCAATGCCTACAGTATTTATCCGTCGTCTCAGACTAACCGCCATCTTGACAATCACAGTGCACCTATGTTGTTAGCCGAGGTTTTGACAGCACCACTTCACACCACTGCAGCCAGGTAACTGACAAGGGAGGTGGGCCTACAAACAGCAGAGGGGTGCAGAGCACAACCGCACTCTACCGTGGTCAGGCAGCGAATATGACCCAGCATTGGCTCCCCAGAAGTAGGGTTTTTTTTTTTTTTATTAATATATTTTATTAAAACATTTCAGTACATGGAATAATAATTAACAGAAAACAAACCATCAACAGGTATATATAAAATACATAGGTAGGACATATACACACACACATCATCCACACATATACATATATATATACATATACATACACATACACACATATATACATATACACACATACATATGTATATACATATACATATACATATACATACACACTTATACATTCATATATATATATACATACATATACATACATATACATACATATACATTCAAACATACATATACATACACCAACACACGAAATAATAAATAACACATAAAACGATACGATAACTGATATCTATATAATACATTGATAGGTCGGGGAAAACTTATCTAACTTTGACAATACGAATAAGAACAAACTAATACTCAGGAGCCAGTAAATTTAAAACTAAACTCATCTGCAATAACAACAAATTTTACATATATAGTGAACAACAACCCCTAATATAGGAAACAGTTTCCAACTAAGTGGACTTGACACGACAATGATAAAACAATACAAAATTATCCCGCAACTCCTACAAGTGAAACTATGTCCACTGTCAAATGACTAGACAAATCAATCCACATTAATTAAAACATTAGGTAATGATGTAATTATTGAGCTCGGTAAGACATTTTTTACAACCAATAAATAATAACTGACTCTTATTTACACATCATATACATATGTGTTCATAAATTTATTCCAAACTATACCGTTGACCTGTAACCCATAATGGTTACAATACTATATAGCAATAGTACATTTGTTTGATGGAGATTTAAAAGTCACGGTCTGACACATGAAAAACTGTACTACGAGTCCAAGGATAATAAAAACAATCTAATAAACCCCTATTTTACCTTCCTTACACTTTCTCGTACCCAAACACAACCTTACTTATTACTCCTCACACCAAACACAACCTTACTTATTACTTCACACCAAACACAACCTTACTTATTATTCACACCAAACACAACCTTATTTATTACTCTCACACCAAACACAACCTTACTTATTACTCTCACACCAAACACAACCTTACTTATTAACTCTCACACCCAAAAACAACCCTTTCTTATTACTCTCACACCAAACACAACCTTACTTATTACTCTCACACCAAACACAACCTTACTTATTACTCTCACACCAAACACAACCTTACTTATTACTCTCACACCAAACACAACCTTACTTATTTCTCTCACACCAAACACAACCTTACTTATTACTCTCACACCAAACACAACCTTACTTATTACTCTCCACCAAACACAACCTTACTTATTACTCTCACACCCCAAAAACAACCTTACTTATTACTCTCACACCAAACCACGCACTCAAAACACATACGTAGAAACCAGTCCTTTACGTTTTTACGTCGTACAAATTCCATAAATTCGGAACACGGAAACTACGGTAGGTATATGGAAAACTACGCTCCCAACGATTCCCAAACAAAAAGCTTGTTCCCACACTTGGTTCGATACATGATGCTATAATACCGTGTACCCTCTCAAATTGTTCCAGCTGTCCGGAGCCCCCAAGATGTATGAAAAAAATCTGATACTAACACCCCCAATGCCCTTTCGACATCATCCGGGATTCCCCCCCCACGTCTAAACTAAGGACACGTAAGGGAGACAACCCCCCACCCACCCACCTAATAAGTCTACCGAGCCAACAGCGCACGGCTTCCAACCGCTCGCAAAAATAAATCGCATGAAAAACAGTTTCTTCTATCCCACAATCGTACAGGACGGAATATCATGTAAAACCCTCGTGTACACAAAACGGACCCGGATGGCAAGTGTTATGAAAAAATTTATATCCGTTTCAAGAACAAGGGTCGAATGGAAGATCCACCAGACGGTTCCAATATCAGCCAAGCGTACAACGGAAATGACTACAGACCGGTGGCCACGTCAGCTTCCATAGTGCCCGAACTAAGATACGCAATTTACACGTGCGCGGATTCAAAACAACTGTAAGCACGCGCAACATATCTATGCATATATGGCGATCATGCCCCTTAACACACTCGCACAGGTATTGATACGTCTCGCTAACTGGATTACCTGTCACTCGCAGGTATTGCACGTATGTGTGCTTGACAAAAAGGGCAAGCATTGATGCATGAAAATCTAATAATCCCAAACCCCCTTTGCGAACACTTAAACTAAGCACACTGCGTCGTAACCAGCAACAACGACTTCCCCAGATAAACCAAAACACACGCACCAATAAACGTGTCTCATCTCTTGGACACAACAAAGATACACGCACAACATGCCACACTTTAGCATAAAAGATGGAGTTTGTAACTATCACCCGTTGGTGGAGAGTTAACCCATGTAATCTCAGCATACCCACACGCCGGATTACGCTATCAACCACCATCTTAGAATTGAGTACACGTCCTTCAGTACTACTAGCCGCATGAATTAACCCGCATATTTTCAAAGATTCACGCACCACCCACGGACTCTCCACGGAGATTGGACCTCGTTGCCACGGCCCTAAAAGTAATAGTCCAGACTTATCCTTATTACATATCACACCCGTTGCCTCGCTAAAAGTGGTCACAATACGATCTACGGCAGACAAACTACCGGCATCTGTAAGCATAAGCGTTGTATCATCAACATAGCCAACAATATGGATGGGCCTACTGCACTGCCCATTGCATGGATGTTGCTCACACCCAGCTGCCAGTGCCCTATACAATGGTTCCTGATAAATAGCAAATAAAATTTGCGATAACGGGCACCCCTGGCGAATCCCATGATGTAAGGAGACAGTCGTACCTAATTTCCCATTCACCTGGACGCGTAAACTCGCGTCAGTATACAATGACATAACCCACTTAATAATCATTTGTGCGAAACCCAGCTGCTCCATTATGATTTTCAACACTAGATGATCAACGTTATCAAACGCAGCCTTCCAATCTAACGCCAAAATTCCTCCCCCCCTACCCATTTCACTTTGGTGGTCGCAAACAAAATCATCAAGTACCTTTGGCTTAAATAGAGCGATCGCCCCGGAATACCAGCCTGACCTGGTTTGAAAAAACCTTCTCTAGGATGGGTTTAAGGCGGTTGCACAAAATTTTTTGCATATAATTTATAATCAGTGTTTAACAGGGTAATCGCCCTTTTAATCATGTATATCAGTACATTCGGTTTTTTCGGAAAAAGAACCACAATCCCTTCTCTTTGAGACCTACTTAAATAACCCCAATTTTTCATACTATTTAATAACCTAACAAGAAAACTCACTTAACTCCCCCCAGAATTCTAAATAAAATTCACATGGCAACCCGTCTGACCCCGGCGATTTTCCTTTTTTCATGTCCTGCAAAGTTGCCCGTATTTCATCAGCACTAACAGGCCCCATAGCATATAGCTGTTCATCCTCTATTAATTTTTACTAGTCACCCACGACTGGACGACATCCATGGCAACAGTACGATCTCGACTACCACTAAATGTATCCGGTAAACTATGTCAGCATAAAGACTCAATACGACCCGGTATCCATTATCATCGTACCCGATGGGAAGGACTCAACCCCGTCCCGCACCATAAAACCCATTATATTGATGCCTGAGGGACGCTGATTTTGTTCCTGTGGGAACATACGCAGATGGTCGGTCTCCCCAAAGGACTTCATCAATTCCCGCGCAATTCGGTCCCTTGAAATAACTGATTTTGTAAACCCGATATTTCCGCTTTTAGGGCGGCGATGGTGGTTACCGGATATTCTGCAAGTGGCTCGTAACATGCACGTAATTGATGCCGTAAGTAATTTAATTTCCCATAACGAATTGTATCGCCTCTTTACTCATTGCCCGAAAAAGGATTTAATACAGGGTTTACCCCTTACATCCACCAATCTAGAATATCTACGAAAACCCATCCCATTATTCCATAATTGGGACCACATCCGACGAAATAAGTCATAAATTTTCCCTTCTCCGTTTAAAAGACTAACATTTAATTTCCAAAATCGAGGAACGACTTGTGGCAAACCAGCCCAGGCGAGACGTACCAATACCACACGATGATCAGTAAAATGTTCATCACATGTCTGGACACTCTGTACGTCAATAGCATGCGCTACATAGATCCTATCGAGTCGAGCTGCGTAACCCTGTCGGACAAAAGTAAAATCCACCCCACCAACTACATCACCTCCCACGTCGCGCAATGCAACTCCTTGCAAAATATCACTCAAAAGTTGAGAATAAAAACCCACTACCCCGGGGGTTCAAACCCCGACGTCGTGTAACGCAATTCCAGTCACCTCCCACGACGGTTACCACGGGTAGCGACCGGAAGTGATACACAAGCGTCTCCTCAAAAAAACTGATTTTTCGTACTCGCATCCCTCGCTGCAGGTCCATAAACACTAATGAATCCGACTTCATCTACCCCACCCCCCATCAATGCGCACTAAGCCAGTCAGATCCAACTTCCCAATGATGTAGCCAAAAAAGGACTGTTCTCTCGTATTAACACTGCCACACCACCTTTTAACCAGGACTATTCACCCATAACAACATAACCTCGTATTCTCAATTCACCCACACCCCGATAATTGTGCTCTTGGAGAAACACAACATCAGGCTTAAAAATGACATAAACCTGCTCAAAACATCTTTCCTGTGAGTCGTCCTTTAAAAACCATTGACATTTATAGTTAAACACTGGAATGTTGCTGTCTTTCGTCACACACATTCACTCGTAATACATTGAGACATTGAGCGTCATCACCGTCTGTGTCACAAACATCGCCAAGCAGGAGGCTGCCACCCTGGCATTGTTGTCAAACCATTAGCCGCAATCGCGGCCCCGACTTTTTCCCAGGTCGTTGCCCTGGTGTCAGTTTTCATCACTACTTGAATTCCTGCCGCCCGCTTATGGGAGCTCCCGTCGACTACGGTGCGGGCGGGTGCGGTCATGTGTGTATGGACGTCCACGCTAGTAATTATCACAGTGGGTCTGTCCGGAAATAGCAATCGTTGATGGTGGGCTACCAATGCTATTATCGGACGCCACTGGGGGGATGGTGGCGCTGGACCACTCCTCCACCGCACCATACAATTCCGGAAATGCTACAGGGAGGTCTATCTCTACCTCACGAGGTGGAACAACATCAGTTGATGTCGCTGCAACACCGTCATCAGTAACGTTGTCTCCATATTAGGGCAAAGTTACACACGGTGAATCAGGTGTAGTGACAGGTACATCAAGGGAAGGCTGTTGATGCGTTGGTGTCGGACGGACGCCCTCGCCTACCCTGACTCGGGGCTTGTGTAGGGGGCGTCTGACGACACACGCTGCTCACCCTGTTGTGGAACGCGACAATCACATTGATTGCCTGTGTCCATATGCGTCACATAACCGACACGTTTCCTTTGCCCGGGTAATACAGTATACCTGCAGTACGGTAGACGGGCGAGGAGACAAAAGACCGGATGGCCTATTTTGAGGACTTTTTACTGAAAACGACCCGTCAGTTTACCTTCAAATGGGCCATGGCTCCCCTCCCCCTGCTAAGTCGGTGAATTCATCCCAAATTTGGTTATGAAAACCTTACGGATTGCATTTCTCATCACTTCGAAAGGGACGTTTGAAACTTGACCCATTGTAAGTGCGGGACACATCCCGAAGACACACTGCCACAGTTGATTCACCTGACACGTAGTCTTGATAAAACGTTGAACACATCCTCTACACTGTAGTATCGTAACTTGACGAAAACCGGAAGCACCCTTTACTGAAACACCAAAATGTCATCGTTGGAGTCTATGTGTCTTGCAGGATTTGGTAGTTAGAGACGTCAAACATTTTGATCCAAAAAAGATCCCTGCAAAATCTCCACAATACCCGTGTTAACTCGTCGGAGGTTCCCTCCATCTGTGGGGTATTGGGTTTATTTTCGCACCAGAGGGCGAGGGCGAGCCCAACCACTCAACTCGGTACCCGTGGAACTGAGTAGGTCTGCGAAAGGTCCACTCGGCCCGAAAGCGGAAGAGGACAATTGAGTAGGGTTGTACAGGGGTTGGGGGCCGAGGGGTGCGGGGTTCTGCGTGCACAAGCCTAGATTTTTTTTTTAATTTTATTTAAAAACCATACACAAACATGAGTCAAGAAAATCAAACAAATATATTTCACTGAAGAAATCTGACATCGGATATTGAAAAATACCTATTACCATTCATTGTTAACATTTAATAACAACATAACCAATTTCTATATCTGATGCCGAAGCTTAGACTGGCCTAAACTAGATACATGTGTATAAGTTAACAATAGTAAAAATTTCAACCTAATTCTTCATTAAAAATTTAAGCATTGTATCTCTTTATTAGCTCGGAATTGATATATGTACAGTACAATTATCCTTCATTTTTTTTTTCAAATTCCTTCTGCTCAGAACACAAGAAAGGAATATAGAATTAGAATGGGCCTACATAAATTTAGAAACCTCATTATGGAAACCACTACACTATCAGCAAAAGGGTCTATTATACACCCCTTTCTCTTTATGAGAAACGTCAAATTTTTTCCAATGAATGCTTGCCATAAAACATTGAAACCACTTTGTTATAATAAATAGTCTTGTAATGTAAAGAAGCATTTTTATTATTATTATTAAAATTCGCCGGTTTATTCTCCGGCCCGGCCTTTTCCAAAGTGGGGGCCCGGCTTGGCTCCTCTCTAGGGATGTCTGAGCCTAAGTCTCCCATGGGAGGAGGCACAAGTACCTCTCATTTTGGGACCACTGTCCCAGGCCTAGCCACAAGCTGGGCCCTTTCTCTGGTCTGCCATCCCCACCCAAGGGGGCCCTTAATGGAATGACAGTTTTAAATGAGCTAAAGGTCGGGCTCAGGCACCTACCCTACCCTAGAAGGGTTAGGCATGGTGTCGATAAAGAAGCATTACACCATTATCATAAGTTTATACCGTCTCCCTAAGCCTAGTAGTCCTACTACAATTGATTATCGTAACAAACCATAATTTACCAAAACCCCGCTAATTTCTAAATCATTGATGTACATATTTACAACGAATAAAAAAAAATAAAAAGGAAATCCCATCTTCTCATTCTAAATATTTCTGACTGTCAGTTCTCCTACATTGTGCTAAACAAAGGTAAAATATTTCGACTGTCAGTTCTCCTCCCATGTGCTAAACAAAGGTAAATTTTTCTGACGGGTCAGTTCTCCGACATGTGCTAAACAAAGGTAAATATTTCTGAGTGTCAGTTCTCCTACATGTGCTAAACAAAGGTAAATATTTCTGACTGTCAGTTCTCCGACATGTGCTAAACAAAGGAATTTTAATATAAAACATACTGACATATTTAACACATTCACATCCACCTTCAATTATAATAATACCTCCATTCAACCAAGAATAATACATTCACCTGTATTAACTCCAAGAGTACAGAAATTTTCCGTTAACAAATCTTAGCAATATTCATCATATTGCCTCCATTGATAAGTACATTAAAAGGAGGAAAAAAAACTTAAAATATCAAACCTACCTATTTTCTAATTTACACCATTAAGTTGTGCTTTACATAAGAAAAAAACTCTATAATTAAACTGAAAAAAAAAGATCTTTTTACCATTTACAATTGAATCAAAATCATTAAAGACACCTATAACATATTTGAATCTCATTGAAAAATTTCGTCATAAAGTCCTTGAAATGATTTATTCATGAAAAATAATAATATGCAATCGTAGTGTAACACACTTCCAAATGAAAAACTTTTGAAAGTACCTAAAACCCCTCGGGGCAAAAACCCTATTGCCCTGATATCAAAACTCAATTATAATCCATAAAAACAAACTCTCCATGCTCACTCCCCATTCTAGGAAAATAGCCAGTTGTATCCCCTTACCCACTTTGCAAATCCCATAAATCCCTTAATGTGAAATTTCGATAACCCTCACAAAAAATCTCTCTCCCATCTCCCTCCATACACCCCTTTATTTCTACCACTGTGTCCTATAAAATTTGCTCCCAACGCATTAATTCTTGCACGCACGTTCGCCTCCCTCATAGCCCACTTTCATATATATATATAATCCGAAATCATATACCCAATCGCATTCTCAACTCTTTTATTCCCCCCAGTTATATCTAAACTTAAAACCCTTCAAGACCTGCAAACCCCCTCCCCCCACTAACCTTAAAACTTTACCCATCCAAACCCTTATAAGTTCAATACAATCGCAAAATACACCGTATGAAAAAATAGTCGCCAATCCTCCACAATCCTTGCATTCCCCATCCTCTCGTATTCTCTTATAGAATAAAACCATTCCTGACGGCAAGATTCCATGTAAAAATCTATACATAACTTCTCTGACTTTAGGTTTTAAACGCAATTTGTTTAAAGGCCCCCCAAATATTACGCCAATCATACATCGGATAAACTCCTTCTACCCCGCTACCACACCCCTTCCCAATCTACCCTATCAAGATGTCTCAATTTAATATGTGATTAAGTAAGTAAGTAAGTTTATTCAGGTATACACAAATACAGTTACATAGAATTATCATACATAGCAGCATATGTGTAGAGAACCTAGGATAATCCAAAAAAGTCAGACAGAGTGACTTATTTCCATTTCCATTGGATCCCTCACGTTTATGAAGACCCGTAACATTGCCTCACCTATCATGAACTCCCGACCCCCCCACCACCGTCGCATATCCTGATGTATCCTATGAAGACCGTCTTCTTTCCCCCCCCCTTCCGCTTATAACAACGTTTTAAATACATACTTATTATCCTCTTTTCGACATCTATAAGACCCCAGCCCTCCACGGCCAACCGGGGGAGTGTGACGACCGCTTTATTTAAAACCATTCGCTCCCTTTTCCCCCAAATGAATCTAAAAAACATTTTTTTTGTAACCTTTTTAACTCACAACGAAGTATCGGAAAATATTACTGTAAACATGCCATAGTTTACTATATAATAGCACATTCGTTGTAATCACCCTTTGTTGCAAACTTAAATTAGCAGCTCTTAAACACTGAGGCGCTTCAAAAAACACTATCAACGATATGCACGGAATTTATTTGTTGTGCTAACTTGATTTCACTTACATAAACGATCCCCCCTTTTCTTTATTTTTGGGCCACCCTTTCCCACCTTTCAGCAACCATTCCTTCCTCACGTGACCCTTTTCCAAGATTCATATACTTTGTTTTCCCCGTATTAATCGTCATGCCAGTAGCCTTTTCAAAAACTTTCATAACTTTTCTAACCCGAATCAAATCCATGTTTTCTCTCACCAAAATCGTCGTATCGTCGACATATCTAACAATGCCCGCTCCCCCACCCCTTACATTACCCATCCCATTTGCTTCCAATAAAACCCTTATCCCTCTATAAAAGGGATCTTGGAAAACAAGCAAAAAAAAATTTTTGAAAGGGGACAACCTTGACGCAAACCCCTTCCCCTCTGATTCGATCTCCCAACCTCCCATTCACCTGCACACGCAAGGTTTTCCTCCTGATACATTAATTTGGCCCATGATATAATTTCCGCCCCAAACCCCTGCCATCTCATGATCTTCCATAACGTCTCCCGTTCCACACTATCATATGCGCCCTCCCCAAACTATAGCCAATACCCCCCCCTCCCCAAACTTACTCTTTCTTCAATAAAACTTCTAATCATTTCCGTGACCTTCATACATAGACCTGTCCGGCACCCCATATTGTCCCTTGTCAATCACTTTGCCCAGGACTTTTTTTATTCTGTTAGCCAAGATCCTTCCAAAAAATTTATAGTCCCCACCCTAATAAAAGAGATTGCACGATAATCTTTAACTGTTAAGGCTCACCTTTAGGAACTAGGACGACCACAGCCAACCTTTGTTGTTCCCCTAAAACCCCATCCCGCTTCATTATATTGAATAAAAGTACCAAAAACCCCTTTAAAACGTTCCAATTTTGAGATAAAAGTCGCTGGGCAACCCATTTAATTCCTGGTGCCTTACCTAATTGCGCCCCAGATAAAGCCTCCCAAGTCTCACACTCCGTTATCGGCCCTCCCAACATCAAACGATCATGCTCCCCCAGCTCACACTGCACCCAAAACCCACCGATTGACTGCAATGCAATTTCACTTATTCCAACACTTTGCGTTTTTTAATTTAACCAAGCATCAATATACCCACTCATACCCTCCGTTGTTGTCAACACCTGATTCACTCTATACCCCTGCATACCCCCTGAACATTCAACCCCATTAACTCCATTGCCTTGCGAGTCTGTGTTGATTCTCAACACACTCGCCGACGGGCCCATCTCCCCACAAAACCTCTTCGATTTCCACCCTTAAGCCTTTCCCCATCAAAACCCTTCGTTTTTTTAAAATTTTTTAGTTGCTCCTTGATTCTTTCAATTTCTATAACAGGATAATTAGCATTCACTTGTCATAGCAGTCGCACAACTGCCCTCTAAATATCGTTGGAAAACCATACTGTAACTGATTATTTCTCACCCCTTGACTAATATAATATTCCTTAATTCGCTTTTTGGCTAACGTTTCCCACCAATTAACCAAAGCCACATCTCCAGGTGCTTCAACCACAAGGCGTTCCCACACATGCCCCAAAAAACAAACGACTTTCCTCTCTCATCAATAACTTTACATTCAATTTCCAAAATGAGGACCCCTCCTAGGCACACCCTCAATATCTACATCCCTTACAACTCCTCTAGATCCGAAAAAAACACATTTATCACATTCACTCTCCGCACTGTAACCGCCCCAAGAGACGTACATTTATCCAATCTCGCCGCATAATCTCGTCTAAAGAAAGTATGCTCCACCATGCCACCCCCCCCCCCCCCACACAAACCATTAAACCCACATCGTCAATAAATCTCCCCGGAACCCCAAGCAACAATCCGCTCCTCGAGGCTCAACATCCTTTCGTGTATTACACATTTCCAGTCGCCCCTAAATTTTTGCTACATTTGGTAAACTACGTAGATAATATACTAATACATCTTGTACAAAATGAGTTTTAAGTCGTACATCTCCCTCGGCCGGCATATACACATACAAAAAATTATGTGTACTCTACCCCATAAACCATCCACCCTAATTTACTCTCCTCCCCCCTTTTTACTAATGCCGTACTAAAACGGGCTATTTTCCTTTACCAGAATGGGCGACGCCCCCTTTTTAAACCTCGTCGCATATTCCATATACACATGTAACCAACCATTTCTAACTCATATCCAATTCTGTAATTGTGTTCTTGGATAAATTTCCAAAATCCACATCTAAATGCACAAAAATTCATTAAACCACTTTCACTTCCGCTCAGAATCTCAAAAACCCTTAATATTTATTGTCAAAACCTTAATTCAATTAAAGGATTTCCTTTGGTTCTAGGTATAGACTTTTCACTTATACATTTCACAACACCTCTATCCCCCCCCCCTTTTTTGGGAAACCCCCTTGATAAACTCTTGTTTTTCGTGGAAATTCACTGTTCCCTTTCCTCTGTACATCCACCAAGACTTTTTCCCTGGCCTTTGGGCAGGAGTAAGCATGTCGTCTGAGTCCCATGGGGTCACAGTTTGCTTTCGCGTCCTACCTCCACCTGCATTGGAATTTCTTTAATTTTCTATCGTGATGCACCTCCACTTCTGCCCACATTCACCATCATACCATGCAACACACTAGACTCAATGCTTCCCTCCGTCGCCTCACCATGATGCTCAACCGATCCCAAAATTGCACCTGGATCCTCCACAGGGTTGACAATTGACTCGTCTAACAAAACATCCAGTGCCTTCACAAAAGGGACGCCGCTACATCCTCTTCCCCCATAGTGGGCAGAGTCTTTTCAAATACTTTATGTCCAAGACGGTGTTCTCCTCGCTGTATTGCATCCTCCAAAGCATTCTCCTGTGCTTTTTCTACCTCATCACTCCAAGATGGCCGTTGTCGAGACAGGTTAGCATAAGACTGTTCTCGTCCCTAAACCTTCCTCGACCTCTTCCGATTGTTGCTGTTGTGATAGTTGGAGATTCCACGACGTTACCACACTGTGCTGCTATGTGGTCATAGACCCACACAGCCGACACGTACGACGTTGCCCCGCATATGTTACATATACATAGGATGGAATGATGGCGTGAGGTCATTTTGACTGAATATGTTCCCTCCAACATTCCAGCATATGGTACAGCGGCCACCGACCCGCGGAGGCCATATGAACCGTACCTAATTAGTAGTTCATCTTTTATAACAAAATCAGTCGCCTCAAAAGGCCATTCCTGATTTTACCCATGTGTAATGTCGAGATGCATTTATGAAAGACGTATGATACAGCTGAATTGATGGCTATAATGGTCTCTTGATACTTATCAACCACCGTTGTAAACATTTGCTGATGTCAATTTAACGAAGATCCGTGTCGTCCCAATTAAGTGCTACACCCCCATATCTCTTCATTTGCGATACGATAAGATAAGATAAGATAAGATTTCGTTCGGATTTTTAACCCCGGAGGGTTAGCCACCCAGGATAACCCAAGAAAGTCAGTGCGTCATCGAGGACTGTCTAACTTATTTCCATTGGGGTCCTTAATCTTGTCCCCCAGGATGCGACCCACACCAGTCGACTAACACCCAGGTACCTATTTGCTGCTAGGTGAACAGGACAACAGGTGTAAGGAAATGTGTCGAATGTTTCCACCCGCCGGGAATCGAACCCGGGCCCTCCGTAACAAATCCATCGTGGCTCCCGTGACAGCCCCACGGGTCAACTCAACCCAGACAGTGTTGATGTGTATGCTGATATGCAGCGCCATGTTGGAAAATAAAGTTTCACCAGCTAAGCGCCAGGGGTAGCAGCTCAAACAGGTATTTTTTAACTGGGCACAAGCCAACTCAAAACCAGGAGCGGGTCTGGCGCAGCCTCCGTGCGCACGGCCCAATAGCGATGCGAACAATAAAGCCTAGATGTGGGAAGGTTCGCATGAGAGTGTTATAGAGCTTTGGATTATTATTATATGATATATATATCGTGGGTGATGTGGGGGAGGGGGGATTGAGAGGTGCGGAGGCGGGGGTACTAGCAGTAAACGGTTTATAGTACGATGTGTGTAATAGGAGAACTGTATGGAGGAGGTGGGAGAAAGGATTTTTCGGAAGGGTTTATAGAATGTTATCGTTTTAGGGTTTCTCATCAATTGTGTACGACTTGGGCTGAGTGAGTAAGGGGGAGGTTTGGGGATACATATGAGAAGGGGAAATTCAGAGGGGCAAAGCGGGGTCGCCTCTGGGGAGGGGTGAGAGTGAGTGTATTGTGGCTATAGAGGTGTAGATGTGTGGCATAAGTGTAACCCCCCCCCCCCTTTATGCAGCATGCCAAGTGGCACAGAAAGCAAAGGTGATATCAAGTAATTATGTAGTAACGAATGAGAGAATTCTGTGTTGATGTGTCAGGGTGTTCATGACCTCTTCATGTATTAGTGTGAATGGTGTCAAGATATAGGTGTAAGACCTTTGACGAGCTTTTGGGCTTATGGTAGAGTGTGGTTTATATAGCCTTTTTTGGGCATATTACATGTGCGTAGTCGTATCACAATGAGAGAGGTTATTTAAATTATGTGTTTGTGTTTAGTGTTAGGGGATTTTTAGCGAGTGTACTGACTTTATTTTAGCATTATATATGTGCTCATCCAGTTGATGAGAGATGGAACGCTAAATGACTTCCTAAATTTGTAATGCATCGTTAAAATTTTGTTAATGAGGACGTATGTTTAGTTCATATTTATATAATGTGCTCAGGCGGTGGAAGAGGCCGTTTTAATCATTTACTAATATTTATTAATATTTATTTAGTATAAGTGTGAGACTTGGACTTTTCAGTTTTTTCAATGCTTAAAGAGGGATTGTAGTGAGGCAAGTATGTATGTTTTTTAGGTAATTCTTATGTATAGGGGTTAAATTTTGGTGGAAGTGCATGTAGTTGTTTTTAACTGAGATTGTGATGTAGGTTATTACTTGATTATTACTGTGAAGGTTGTGAACCTTTGTCATATGTCAGCCATAGTATGTTAACTATACAAATCTGAAAGGTTTATATAGTTATATTTATATTTTTATTATAGTTTATATGTTATATTTTATATTGTTTATATTATAGTAGTATGTTATATGGAAAAATTCGTGAGTGTATATGGGTAACCTCTTTTATGTCAATTACAATGTGTTGTTAAAACTTGTTAGTGTATGTTCTGTAGGATTGAGGATCCTACTGTACCCATTTTATATCTTGTTATTTAATATTAAGCTGTAAAGTTTTTAAATAAAATATAAAAAAAAATTGGCTCCCCAGGTAGTGCAGTGTTCCTCTGCGGTTCTTTGAATAACCGATTTACCAAAATTCAATTTGCTCTATTGGTGGATGGTGTGGAGTGCAGCGGAGGACCTCAGCAGGCCTTCATATCGACTTCAGCAGTGGGGGGGGGGAACTAGCAATGACTGGGAGTAGGGTCTCCAAGTCTCTGATGGCTAGGTGCACTACATGTGCTGCCTCATCTTCCCGGGCCCATTCCACTGGGGTCATCGGATGTGTTTACAGCAAAAGGGCATTGTAGCTAGGCAGTCTAAGGGGTAGTGCACTAGGGGTTTCGGAACCATCAGGCCACAGTGGGCACAGAGCTTCTCTTTTGCCCGTTCAACGATCCATGCAGTGGTGGGATACCGTAAGTTCCCTGGTCTGCTTCAGAATACTTGGAGGGGGGTGTCCTGTGAGTCGCCCTGTCATACCAGCAGCGGCTATTCGAATTCCCAGGGTCAGGGAGTGGGCACCTGGTCGCGCTGGCTATGCACAGCTGCGGCTCGTGGAGATTGTAGGACGTGGCTGTGCCTCTAGTGTTGCGTTCTTAGCAGCCACATATGCTGCATCATTGCAGGAGATACCCACATGGCTCGGGATCCAGTTGATGGTGCCTCTGCGTCCTTGGGCCATGAGCATCTGCAGGTCACTCCATTATTATTATTATTATAATCAAGGGGGAAGCGCTAAACCCGGAGGATTATACAGCGCCTGGGGGGGGATGTGGAAGGCATTGTAGTGATACTGGTCCTGTGGGGAGCAGCAGCAGGATAATACTGCACCACCTCTAGGGGCCCTTAACAACAACAACAGTTTGGTGTGTGTCATGGGCACCAACGCATGGTGTTGATTTCTCTCTTTTTAATT